>JBCNJP010000019.1:35993547-36075127 GCA_039602395.1 Deinandra increscens subsp. villosa | reverse complement strand
TTCATCAACATCGTACCATAAACCGGCATTCGATCATCTTCATCTCAATGGCGTTCATCTTAACATTTCTGCATCAAATTGAATGTCAATTCTTAACATTCCTGCATCTGAGGTAATTATTTTTTTTAACATTTCTGCATCTGAAGTAATTAATGCATTCTTAACATTTCTTTACCAACTACAAATCTCAACCTTTCAGCAGTTACATCGAGAAGTAACTAATTAAGGTGGTGATTTTAGGCAATCAAGAATCATATCTTGGACCTCATCAGGAGGTATATCCCAATAAAAACTCAATTCCTAGTTTGGAAGCTTCTAGTTGTGGGTTCAAATGAATATCATTTTCTGCAAGTAATTCACATGCATTGCGGGTATTCCTTTCTCATTTTGTCTCGATAGGAACTTCATCATTTGTAGGTTTTAAGCCTTTTATAGTTGAATAAACAGCAGGACCTTTCTCATTGCTAAAATGGTTACCCAATACCTTCATTTTTAATTCCTGAAAATATAAAACGTATACCGGAGTTTGAAAGATGAAGATGGACAAAATCTAGATTTATGTAATGGTTTACATACCTCATCAGAACACCCATAATTAGTACAAGATGTTTGGATTATCGCTTGCTTCCCACAGCCACAGAACACCATTTTCAATTTCGTTCTAAAAGGTTGAGAGCTACGGATTTAGGGTTTGCCAGCGAAGATGTCAAGAAGGTATAAATGGGGGATTTTTGTAGCAGGTTTCCGTTGGTTAAAAAAATAAATGAGGAAGTTTTTAAAATTACATATTTGCCCTCATATGTTGGGACGCTAACGGTGGTGTTAACAGTTGGTCACCCAAAAGGACAAAAATTGTAATAAGTTTTCAACAAAAGGACAATACTTGAAACTTTGAAAACAAAAGGACAAAATCCATAGTTTGATAAAGTTTAATGGACAAAAATTGTAATTTAGTCTAAAAAAAAATAGGTTATCGTTACAAACTTACATGCCAGAGATGACAACCGTAACGTTCATGCCCTTCCTGTGTAGTGCCGTAGCCGACAACTCTTGTAACTGTAACCATGTCATTATAGCAACATACATTTTCATTCAAATAGAGGTTTAAATTCTTGTGCTTTTTGTCAATACTAGTGTTAGATCAAGAAGAACGAGTCATGCTTGATAACTTTAATTCAAAAAATAATACGGTAAAGTAAAGGGTGTGAAGATTGTAGTTGTAATTAGGGTTGTTTAAAAATATCCGAATCTGAATCCGAATTCGAAATATCCAAAATATCCGAACTCAAAATATCCGAAAATTCGGATTCGGATATTAATTTGAAAAATTTCAGATATTCGGATATCCGAAAATATCCGAAATATATATAATTTTTAAATATTAAATTATATATATTATTTAGTTTAACGTACTTTAACTTAAGAAACCCTAAGTATAAAGTTCTAAACGCCGCTTCTCACTATCTTTGCCTCTTTGGATTTCGTCTTCCTTCAAATATCGACTCTCACTGGCTCACTGCGTTACACCACCGACTTGTAGTTCACCATCGAGCTTGTTCACCACTGACTTGACTATTTAATGTACTTGTATTAGACTATTTGCTCATTTGGATGTTTATCACTAGTAATTTTAGAGATTGAATATAATTTTTTACTTCTTTTTTGGGTTTTAAAAGTTCGGATATGCGGTTCACTATCCGAATCCATATCTGAAACTTTGGATATCCGAAATTCGAATATCTGAAATTTCGGATACGGATTCGGATAGTGAAAATCAACTACCCGAAATTTCGAATGTCCAAATTTTTTGATATCCGGTTTTGAACACCCCTAGTTGTAATGGTGTGGTATTTATAAGGTTGGAATATATATCTATATAAAAAAACCCTTTCGTCAGATGACCGTGAAGTCGTTCGTTAACGACCGTCCCGACTAATGGTTAATTAGACGTCCTTTGAAAATTTTGAATTTTGTTTTAATAAAATAAATTGGACCTACGGTCATCAGCGACTTTGACATCCGTGTCAGACGATCGTCGGCGACTATTGTAGACTTGTATGGGGCAATGATTGGACGGTAGTGATCGTACGAGGACAGTTGTTGGTGACCGTTAAAGGCTATGTGGCGAGTTATTATTGGTTTAGAAGACGATTGTCTGACCATCGACGATGGTCATCGCCGATCGTCCTTGGACGGCTAAAATGAGGATGAAAAAATTCAAACGGTCAAAACAAGACTATCTACAAGTCAAACGGTCAAAATGTTCTTTTTTCCAATATAAAGTAAGCAACATAACCACTCACGGATTAACCATTGTTTTTTTTTAGAACGGCAGTAAATTTATTAGAGCTCTAAGAAAAAGCAAAAGAAACAATTACAAAAAGAGTATGGGGTTAAGAACCCAATCCGTCCACCGGATACTAGCCTTATTACATCTAGAAGAAAACCAATGGAATGAATGCAGTATAATATTGTCAACTATACTACCGTTCCAAACTTTATTAGTGTCGAAGATCACCGAGTTTCTAGTCTTCCACATTATCCACCACGAACAGAAAACAACTGAAAGGAGGTCTTTTTTCCTTCGAGACAATCTTGATTCCTCGATATTTTTGTACGTCACACTGGGAGTATCGGCGATCAAAAAGTCAACATCGAGCCAAGCTTGGACCCGTGTCATCACTCTATTGAAAAGAATGCAACTCCCAAAAAAGGTGATCATTTGTTTCCGGACGATCCTTGCATAAAGGGAAAAGAATGTAATCTATGTCCAAACCCCTTTTAGATAAATTAAAGCGAGTAGGTAGACGATCCCAGAAAATCCGCCAAACAACGATATTAACCTTTTTCGGAACAAATTTCAACCAATGAGTTTTGATATTACTTTTGGGAAGAAGCATATCATCAATATATCGTCGAAGCCCTTTGACCGAGAACTCCGTATCGCCATTTAGATTCCAACCCCACTGATCATCGTTTTGATCCAGAACCACATCCTGAATTAAAGTCATGAGATCCTCCAACTGTGAAGTCTCGGCACCCCCCCTGATTGCCCATCGCCAGGAGAACTCCCAACCAGTGCCCACATGCAAGTCGCTAATAACATGATATTTATTCAAGCATAAAGAGAAGAGCCTTGGAAAAACAAGGAATAATGGTTGTTCTAGAATCTACCGGTCATGCCAAAACAGAGTATCATTGCCCCTACCCACTTTTTTAGCCATAACATTATTGGGGATCAAATTTGATCTAAGAGAAGAGTTCCAAGAATTTACAATTCTAGACCAGACGGAGGAACAATTACCTTTCATGTCGTCGCCATGAATAGCAGAAATGACCCGAGCCCATAGAGCATTTTTATTGTTATAGAACCTCCACTTCCATTTGAATAAGAGAGACGTATTCATACTACGAAGACTCCCAATTCCAAGACCGCCATCATCCTTTTTGGCTAAGACAATATCCCACTTTATCCAAGGAGTTTTCCTATATGAATCTTTAAAACCCCAAAAAAAATTCGCCCCGCATTGATTCAAGATTTTAGATAACTTTTTTCGGTGCCGGGAAGATGGAAAAAAGATAAGATCCAAGGGAACCCAAGACAGAAGTAACTAAGGTAGCTCTCCCACCAATGGAAAGAAGGTTCCTTTTCCAATTCTTGAGTCTTTTTTTGAATTTGTCGATTAGGACATTCCAACTAGAAATACGCCCCATATTTTTTCCAATAGGGAGTCCAAGATAATTAAACGGAGTGGACTCCACTTTGCAACCGATCAACTTGACGAGTCTTGAAGATCCAATACTAGAAACGCCAACTCCAAAAATAGATGACTTATTGATGTTCATAGTGAGACCCGATGCTTTCTGGAAACAGTCAAGAATCTGAACAATGATGGTGGCGTTCTCCTCACTCCAATGACCAAAGAAAATGACATTATCAGCGTAAAACAAGTGAGAAATGTAAACATCTTTTATATGAATACCTTTAAAAAGACCGGCCTCAGATGGAATTCAAACTAGATTATAATGGATGAGGTCACAACGCTCAATTTAAAATTATACGTTTAATTGTAGCAAAAAAAATGTTCCGAACTCTTCGAGTTTTGAAATTCAAAGTAGAATATATGATTATCAATTAAACTGGAATTCAAACTAGAATGATTATGAATTTAAACTCTATTTATCAGACTTTAATTCTAGATCTAACCTCGTAAATCATGACATGATGTCACAAGAAGATCCAAATCGGTGCAATTACAATCCATTATCCTATTAAAAATTTAAAACAAATTACAACTTCTGATATATATTTTTTTGGAACGGCATCGATCAGGCGACTTTGGTCTCACGTGTAAACCTACCCTTGCGGGGCTATGTCCAGGGTCGATTACTCGGACCTCCTTGAGAACCAAGACACCCCCTCCTGAAGCTTTCTCCTGGCAGAAACCCCCTCCTGGGACAACATGGGGTAAAACTGCCTCCCCTTGGATTAGAACTTGGGTCACATAGTAACAAAGCTCTAAGAGCCAAGGGGGTAACCACTAGGACAAGTCCTACTGGTTAACTTCTGATATATTAAATTGCTATATTTTATTCTGTTTCATAGGGAATAGTTTATTATGTTCCAACTTTGGTGCCGCCGTCTCTTCCAACCACCATGCCACCGTTTCAGCTTCTGTTTAAACTTCAGTATCCTGTTTGTAAATGTTGTAACAACAAGATGGTGATCCACCTGTGCGTTACAGTGGGCCACCATCTTTTGTAGCCTTGATGGTGTTGTGTGGATAAGTGTCAACTGATTGCATTTTATTATAAAAATGATGAGCATTCTATTATAGAAGTGATGTTTCTTCCTTCATATTTTAAAGAACTTAGTTGCGGAGTTGTAGGCATACCAAATTTAAGTGACCTGCATATTTTATAGAAACTTAGTTGCAGGGTTGTAAGCATACCTGTCACACCCCCAAAATACCACTAACTGAGTTTATACCGTTAAGGGGCGCGACTAGACCAGGATCCACAACCATAGTTACAAATACTAAACGAATCAGGGTTAGTTCAAACACAAGTTATAAATCAAAGTCTTAAATTACATACGCAGCGGAAAAATAATTGTCCTTAGCACTAACCACGTGCTTTACATAAATGTTGTTTAAATTCCCGATTTAAGTTAAATAAAAAATAAGAGTCTTCACGTGCCATGCCAACCTCCGGTGGATACTCCTTAGCGATCTGCAAAAGTTTAAACCACGCAAGTGTCAACCTAACGGTTGGTGAGTTCACAGTGGGCTTGTCATGCATTGGCCCGGTCTCATAATCATAATTCGTGTCAAGATGTACTTACAAAATATTTATTTGTGAAAAGCAATGCTCGTATTTAAAATCTCAGTTTATAAATGGTTTGTCCGTGACCTACGTCATCGGGTATGTACTAGTTCCGTAAAGTTAAAGGACTCAACCGATATCGCGGGTAGCTAATCCGTTGTTCCATGCTCTAAGGAAGTTTGTACCAAAGCTGACTTATTTTGTGGGGGCCGAGCCATCCCGTACGGTGCGGACCTACGTCATCGCGGTTTTTGCCTCCCCCGTGTCCTCCCCGGGACTACGGTCAAATAGGCTGATATTGTTCCTCCGTGCACTCCCCGTGCCACGGGGCGGAGTTTGTCAAACTCCAGTAGATCTACCCAACATCCCCTCGCTTTCACAAATTAATGGCACAATTAAGTTGAGGACTTTTAAGTTATAAGGCATCCTTAGAAAACATGTGATATCATGTGGTTCAGACTTTAACCTACACTAGCCATATTAAAACGTTTTCAGTTTTGTTTCAGAAAAATAGTTTGTTTATAGTTCACAAGTGTTTCCCATAAAACACTTCAGTTCATCAAGTGGGTGCCAAGCATCCCGAGTTCTCTTGTTCATTGGTAGGTGCCTAGCACTCTAGAGTTTATCAGCATTGTTTTTCGTTAAGTTATTCGGTGTGGCCCAAACGGACTCACAGTAAGCGGGTTAGTGACACTCACCTTTGGTTGCACTGCTACACTTCAAGTAATCCAAATATTGTTGTTTAACGAAGACCTATGAACACGTTTAGGTCTTAAGTATTAGTTTCGTGCCTAATCTTTACTTAACGTCACTATGGCCCATAACATAGCACGTTGCAACTATGACTCGACATACCGACACACGACACCAATGGTTGATCATAAACAAGGGTTCATATAAATCAGATATCAAACATGTTTCATCATGGCATAATCATGTAAGTCATGGCATAACACTTAAGCAAATTTCACAAGTTTGGTTTTTAGGTCAGGTCTTAGTTTCGCTAGCATAGTTTCGCTAGGCAGTTTCGCTAGGTGCACGGGCAGCACTTTCGCTAGGCAATGCCCGGTGACACAGTTTCGCTAGGCTAGTTTCGCCCGAAACTGCTGACGCAGTGTCGCTAGCCTAGTTTCGCAGGGAAACTGGTTTGAACTTTCGTTCAGGTATTTCGCTCGAGCTGGTCTGGTCAGGTTATCCGGCGACACTATAGTTTCGCTGGGTAGTGTCGCTGGAAGGAGACATAATTTCGCTACTTAGTTTCGCCCAGAGAACACGCAGTTTCGCTGGTCGCGAAAAACATACGGATTTGCCTAAAAATCAACCTAATGGCTTCTGATCTTACATGCAATTCATTATCTAGCATACATAGGCATTTACCAACATAAATCAAGCAGCTTTAACACGTTTAACATGCATTTTAATCATCAAATCTCTAAAAACACTTCTAAACCCTAAAATGGCCAAAATTGCATAAATCATCATCATGGTTTGTTTTTAAACGTAAAGTTGCTGACTTTATGGTAGATCTAGCATCTCTAAGCACTATCTCAGAAGCATACAAGTTTTCATGAAGGTTTGAGCATACTTTATAGAGAAACACATAGAAGAAGCAAGAAAACATAGTTTTGGGACTCACGGTTGGTTCTAGGATCGATAGATGAGATGAGGTGATGGTCTTGAGGCTGAGGTCTCGGTTTCTTGATGGTTTTCTCGGCTGACCAGTTTCCAGAGAATTGTGTGTGTGTGTTTGTGATGAAATGAGGCAAATGGAGAAACTAGGGTTTATCAAGATTATTTATATCAGGAGCCAGTTTCGCTGGCAGTTTCGCTGGCCAGGCGAAACTAGCTCTGGTCTCGTGATATTGGATTGTCTTAGCTGGCTACCGGGCGACACTATAGTTTCGCCAAGTAGTTTCGCTGGCGACCAAAAAGGGCAAGTTTTCACATAATCAAGCATTTACAATTAATCATGCTATTCACAATAATAAGTCATGTATTTAAATCACATTGCACATAAAGACAATCAATGATGAACACATAACACATATGGGCGGGTTCGGTGATCAACCAAAGGTCGTGGGCGTATTCGGCCTAGTTATGCATTAGTTACTAAGTTAACACTTATAACGTAACTAACGGGTTTGTCTAACGGAAGTTAACCTTGAAATTCTCGGGTGTCACAATACCAAATTAGAGTGACTGCATGGTCTATTGCTGTTGATTTCTACATTTCCTTTACTACGACCTGGTAGTCTGGTACAAGAATTAAGTTAGTTACTAACAAAATGTGTGATCCTTCCCTAGCTGTTGTGGATTGTACCAAAGATGCATTTCCCGTCTGTCTTTAAGAGTCGCTTCCTGCTGCAACAATATACTATGTTGTATCAATTTGGTTGCAGCTGTTTCAAGAAGTCATTCGTCCCCAATTTCTAGTAAAAAAGAATTCATCACCAAATTAAAACATGCAACATCAAATTAGAAATTTAGATCAAAGGAATCAGGTCTAAAAAGGAAAAACAATCAAACATGGAATCAAAGAAGATAAATCGGAAGAGTAAACATTAGAAGAACACGACAGAACCTGAAAATCAAACATCCAAATTCAATCCTAAGACTGATAACCCAAAAGAAAAATAAAGCGTACCTAGATCATATGACAGAAGAAGGAGAACTCCACAACAACATAAGAAATCAAGCTAGCTTTCGTCTGCACTAAACCCACACAAAGAAGAAACAAAAGTATGGAAGAAAAGAAGGAAAACTTGCCTGAGAAAAGAATATGGCGAGGAGCAAAGGTTGGAAGAAAAAAAACCCCGTGAGAAGAAAGAGTAGGGATTCTATATCGATGAGTAGAAAAGGTGAAAAAATTACAAGAAACGTAAGGATAATCAAGCTGTCATCTAACCATTGGACCGCAAAATCAAATTGTCATCATGGTAGACTAATCTATTTTGCATTTTATTAGTATACTTCAAGCTGTGATCCCCTTAGCCTTAGTATGTTTTGGAGCTTTGATAGATAATATAAATCATCATGAAGGATAGATGTATTTTAAATACATATCTTGATCTCAGACATTTTCCGTATGTATGAATTACTATATGAATGAATTGGCGTAGGAGATTACCTATATGGAAGTGGGTAATACACTCGGACTAGAGAATCGGAAAAAATGCACTGCAAAACAACAATGATTCAATGAATATATAAAACAACAAACAACCATCAATTTATCATTTGAAAATCAATAACATGAAGAAATAACTTCATATTTATCGGGTACATTTTCGAATGTAATCTAATAGTCTAGACATATTATTGGACAATAATGTGATGAATTCCTGATGTCAACACTAATAAATGAATCTTTAAAGCTACCACTACAATGGAAAGTATAATCACACTAATTAAAGGCAGAAAAATTGCTCTAAATTCTAATGAAGCAAAGACCACATGGGCGACTATCCAGTATCCACCACCCAGTTAGGATAACCTCACCCGAAATCAACTAACATTGCAACAATGAAATCTAGGGTTTGATAAAAGAAAATCAAAACAAAGATACATCTGCTAATACAAACATCAAGCAGTGTCTTTGGAAGATTGTGGATGGTCACTTCACTGCGGCGGTGAAAGTGCTTTGTCCGTCTGGTGTTGCACCCTATAATGGAGATACAATGCTTGCTCTTGAAGCTAAGCATCCCTATGTGCCGCCTCCATCCTTGCCGACCGTTGCTTATTCGGAGCCTCCCATGGTAGCGAACGTTGATTGTGTTATGGGGTGCATTAAATCGTTTCCTAAAGGGACATCGTGTGGGAGGGATGGCCTGAGGGCGCAACACATTCTTGATGCTCTGTTTGGGGAGGGCTCTGCCATTGCGAATGACCTTCTAGTGGCAGATTTTATCCAAGGTTTGGTAACGAAAAGAGCTTCTAACGCTGTTGATCTGATCCGCCTACTCCCCAAGCTGGGGGATCCGCAGAGTGAACTTCTTTTGTTGCGCTCATGTATGGGTATAGCCAAACTTTTCTTTGGGTTAAGGACATGTCCTCCTTTGCACATGATGGGGGTTGCCTCCCTTTTTGATAAAGAACTGCGCGCGGCAATCGAGAATTTAGTGGTTTACGGGGGCCCCTTCTTTGGGGATCTCCAATGGCGGCTTGCTTTATTACCTATCAGGTGTGGGGGGCTTGGATTATATTCTGCGGTTGCGGCTTCCTCTTTTTCCTTTGTGGCATCAAGGGCGCAATCTTGGGTGCTTCAAGATCATATTTTGAGGGGAAGTGTGATTTGTGGCATGGACTCTGAATATGAGGGTGCGTTGGACCGTCTTCGGGATGTTACTCCAGGCTTTGACTTTAGCGGTTTCACTGACAAGGACACCGCCCCCCCCCTAAAGCCCAAAAAGTTTTGGCGAGTGCCCTTTTTGGTAAAATCATGCAGGAGATTGAAGTGAAATTTGACATGACCGTAAGACAAAAAACCGTGTTCGGATGTTTACAAGCGCCACATGCCCAAGATTTCCTCCGGGCTATCCCTATTTCCTCCGGCTATCCCTATAGATGGGGTGGGCCAATACATGTCCCCGGTGGAATATCGTGCCATTCTTAAATGCCGCCTTATGATCCCCATTTTCCCAACAGATGAGAGATGCCCCGTTTGTCGCAAAGCGTGTTTGGATTCGTTTGGGGAACATGCTGTCCATTGCACAGAACTCCCGGGGTTTAAATATCGACACGATTTGGTTAGGGATGTTCTATTGACATATTCAAGCGCGCGGGGATTTCGGCGAAGAAGGAAGCGCCAGTCAACTTTCTGACGGACCCATCTGATGCGCGACCGACCCTTAGACCGGCAGTCATCTTGGTCTTTGGGTGGATGGGGGAAGCATGCATGTCTGGATCTAACTAGGGTCTCCCCTCTCATGGGTTTAGGGCTTGGGGAGTTCAAAGTGGGACAGACGGCTTCTTAGGCTGAGATGGGGAAAGTGAACAAGCACGAGAAAGCGTGCATTGAAAATCAACATGTGTTTGTTCCTTTTGCCTTTGACACCTTTGGGTTCCTCGCCTCTGAGGCCTTGGAAACACTGAGCAGAGTTCAACGGGTCATGCATGGTAATATGGTGACCTCTGGTGCTAGGGATGTTGTTTTCACGAGGCTCGGTTTTGCTATTCAGAAAGGCTTGGCGGCGCAGCTTGTTGCCCGCCTCCCTTGCCCGTCGGGGTGATTGTCCACTTGTATTTATATTTTATTTAATATATAAATCTTTGTGTTGGAAAAAAAATTCAGAATAGCATAGACGAATTTACATGCATCTATATCGAAAAAAAAACAAAGAAATTATTACCTCCTTCCTCTAAAAGCCTATGTATTTTAAAAACAGAGACTAAAAAAAAATGAAACTTTAGTAGTTGAACAGCAACCCAAATAGCCAAATTACATTGAATCTTGCGCGTATATCAAACTATAATTAAGAGCAAGACTTGGAAAAAATTAAAATCACTTCCGGACCAAAAGTTACCAAAATCTAAATCTGGGAATCAAAACATAAAATTCAGTCAAAAATAAAAAACTAAAATCGAAACCGATGCGAAGAAGACATACTTGAATTCATAAACTCGGATGTAGCAAACCAAACTCCTTAATGTAAAGATAAAACGGCCAAATGGTCAGGTGTGTTTCCATCTCAAGCAAACCAGAATCCAAGTAGAGCAAAACTTCGAAAACAAACCCATAAATCCGAGTCAAGTAACACAACTATTGAAATCGAATCAAGATGAAAAAATCAAACCAAATCAAAGTCATATCTCTCCCGGTCCATAAAGGAGCATGCAATTAACCAAAATAAGAACAATTAGGGTTCTAATAATACCAAACAATTAGGCATCTAGATTCAAAAACCATGTATTCTTCGTACCCTACAATCAATTTCAACCGAGAGTATCGAACCAAAAATGAATCAAAAATTTGCATGTAGAAAATTGTTAAGATTTGAGGGTAAACTGTCATTGGCGTTTGTCTTTTCCAAATCATACTGAAGACAAATGTAGGAGGAAAATAAGGGAGATCTATTCAGGGTGAAGACCACAACGCCGGCCATAGTAGCACAACGTAGCGTAAACAGCGGTGACCACCAACCCTGTGGCATCTAAGTTGAGCTTCAACGGCGACGACAACCAACCTGAGCCTTCAAAGTCATTTTCAGCTGCAATGGAAAAGAAATTTAAGAAAAAGAAAGCAATCGGAAGAGTAAAGCCACAAAAGCGATGAAGAAAAGCGTACCTGAGAAAAGACGACGCCAAAGGGAACGGTCGGGAAAAAAACCCAGAGAGAAAAAGAAAGAAGTGGGCTCTTATACCGATGAGCATAATACATGTGAAATTTTTGTGCGTTTGAGAGAGAGATGAGAAGGAGACAACACGTCACCCTTATTACGTGGCACCATTTCATTTGTTGTAGAAATCTGTTGTCAAACATTGATTGGGCCAAACGACATACAGTGAACTGTGAGTGATCAAGTAAATGCTTATTGTTAAATATATAAATATAAGTACCATATGAGTAGTTTTTTTGGCTCCATGCATACAGTATCAAATAATACAGAGAAAAAAATTCAAATACTAATGGAAACAATAAGCTCCCACGTACAAATCCCAACTCAGTTCTATACATTTAAAAATCATCCTTAAAACAATTGTATTGTTTATCACATATGATAGAATAGCTCACAGTCTACAGACCTATATAACAATTTACAACTTCTTAAGTATTAAAAGTGAATATAATATTATCTATCTATCACGTGCTCCCTTTTTATCTCCCTTCACGTCCATTTCTTTCCCCATCGCCTCGCCAAAACCCAAATCCTTATGTCCCGACCCTCACCACCACCGACTTCCAATTGAACCCCAATCGTTTCCTCTCCTCCCTCTATAGAACAAAATCTTCACCGACCCCTCTCCACCAACCGTTTTCTCTCGCATCCAACTTTGTAGGGATTTCTTTCTATCAACCGCTCGGATCAATGTTTTCTTTACCTATTTATCATTCTGAATGTAGTTCATCTTTCATTGTTTTTATCTCCCTTCACATCCATTTCTTTCCCCATCGCCTCGCCAAAACCCAAATCCTTATGTGCCGACCCTCACCACCACCGACTTCCAATTGAACACCAATCGTTTCCTCTCCTCCCTCTATAGAACAAAATCTTCACCGACCCCTCTCCACCAACCATTTTCTCTCGCATCCAACTTTGTAGGGATTTCTTTCTATCAACCGCTCGGATCAATGTTTTCTCTACCTATTTATCATTCTGAATGTAGTTCATCTTTCATTGTTGTCACACAAAGTACGAATTATCTATCACCTGACATTGAATTCCTAAATTCTAGGGTTTACCATCATTTAGGCACTTTCGATTTCATAGTGTTTTAAAATGAACAATAAGTGGACAATTGGGAGGATTCAATCGCCGAAGGTGATGAATATACAGATGCGTTCAATTTACATTCAGGGGCTCCTTTCCAAACAAAGTGGAAGAAGGTTAAGGTAATTCGTCTTCGGTTGTTGTCACGGAAATTTCAAATTATCTTTCGAACCGTCACCACTTACCTTTCCGTCTCCAACTATCATCTCCTACCATCTCAATTCTTTCAAACGTTTTTGTTTTGAACGGTTCTTGCATTGCCTCTCTTCCAAACGATTCACTAAGCTCAACGGCTTTAAACTAACCGTGAACCAATTCTGTTACATTTACAATTAAGCCCCTATACTATCAATTATTGTCAATACTAGTCCCTAAACTATACAAAAGAACTATTTATTCAATTCACTATGTAACAATACCCTCCGCTAAACAAAATACTTGCCCTCAAGTATGGAAATGAGGAAAACGAAGCTGGAAATCATCAAGAAACTCCCAACTGGCCTCAGTAATAGGAAGACCATACCAATGGACCAAAATCTTCATAGCAGCTTTGGATCCCCTCTGAACTAGCTTCCTGTCAATGATGGCAAGAGGCTGTAGTGAAAAACGAGGAGCACTAGGCAAAGGATGCACCTGAGAAATATCACCATGGGCCTGCTTTAATAAAGACACATGAAAAACTGGATGGATCTGAGCATCAGGAGGAAGATCCAACTTATAAGCAACAGTACCCACTTTCTCTAAAACCAAATAAGGCCCGTAGTACCGTGGACTAAGCTTAGAAAACTGATGTTGCCTTACTGTAGATTGCACATAAGGCTACAACTTTACAAACATCCATGCACCAGGTAGGAATGACCTTTCTGTCCGTTTAGAGTCAGCCAGTTGCTTCATGCGATTCTTGGCAATAGCAAAATTCAATTTCAAAGAATTAAGAACCAATTCTCTCTCTTGAAATAATTGCTCCATAGACACATTAGGAGTGCTGCTAGGAATGAAAGGAATATGAACAGGAGGTTGCACCCCATATAAAGCATGAAAAGGAGATGTTTTGATTGCAGAATGATAAGTAGTGTTATACCACCTTTCTGCTAATGAAAGCCATTTAGGCCACTGCTTGGGATTATCCATAGTCATGCATCTAAGATAAGTTTCTAAGCACCTATTTAAAACCTCAGTCTGCCCATCTGACTGAGGGTGATAGGTTGTAGATAAGGCAGCAGTAATACCCTGCAACTTCAAAATTTCCTTCCAAAAAGAGCTCATGAAGAGTGGATCTCTGTCTGAAACAATAGTACTGGGACACCCATGCACTTTAAAAATATTATCCAAAAACAGTTGAGCTACTTGTAGAGCTGTGTAAGGATGAGTAAGCATGAAAAAATGGGCATATTTAGTCAATCTATCCACTACGACTAAAATAATGTCCTTACCCACAGCCTTAGGTAATCCAGAGATGAAATCCATTCACAAATCAGTAAAAACTGATTGAGGAGTAGGAAGAGGTTGAAGTAGACCCGGATAAGCAACAGGTTCATACTTAGCTCTTTGGCAGATTTGACAATTCTTAACAAAGGATCTGACATCATAGGTACATCCTTTCCAGTAGAACATTTGTTTTAGCCTATGTAGACTTGGATGAAAACCTGAGTGGCCACCAACAGCAGAAGTATGGACCAAGTGTAAGATTTCCTGTCTCAATTCTTCATTATTACCAAAAGGCAATCTATGATCCCTTAACAATACTTGACCATTCCAGGACCATTTTGCAGAAGCTTTCCCTTGTAATACTTCTTGAATCTTACTCTGAATGTGAACATCATTTTCCCAAGATTTTTGAACTTTGGACCACAAAAAGGGTTGCAAAGAACTTATACCCATATGAAAGAGGGAACTCCCTTCAACTCTGGACAAAGCATCTGCAGCTTGGTTTTCTACCCCTTGCTTATAAACTATATCATAAGTGTATCCCATGAGTTTGCATAACCATGTTTGTTAAGGTGGGGTAGTAATTTTCTGCTCTAATAGATGTTTAAGACTTTTCTGATCAGTTCTAATAGTAAACTTCTGCAAAATCAAATATTGATGCCACTGTTTCACAGCCAATAGGATGGCTAATAATTCCTTCTCATAAACAGAAAGAGAAAGTTGTCTAGGTGATAGGGCTTTACTTAAGAATGCAATGGGGTGGCCATCTTACATTAATACAGCTCCTAAGCCTTTAGAAGATGCATTTGTCTCAATGACAAAAGGCTTAGTAAAAATTGGCAAAGCTAAAACATGAGCTGTAATCATAGCAGCCTTTAGGTCCAAGAAAGCTGCTATAGCATGAGAATTCCAAACAAAAGCATCTTTTTAAGCAAATTGGTTAGAGGTTTAGCAATAATACCATAACCCTTAATAAATTTTCTGTAATACCCAGTTAAACCCAAGAAGCCTCTTAATTATTTAACTGAATTGGGTTGTGGCCACTCTTCAACAGCTTGAATTTTGGAAGGATCACTGGCCACTCCTTTTGCTGATATGACATGACTCAAGTACTCTACTGAAGCCCCTCCAAAAGAGCATTTAGACCTTTTAGCCATTAGTGTATTAGATCTAAACAACTTGAATACTTGCTCTAAATCCATTAAATGTTAAGACATGGATTTGTTGTATACTAAAATGTCATAAAAAAAACACAAGGGTGCATTTCCTGAGTAGTGGCTTGAAGACATCATTCATCAGGGCCTGAAAAGTAGCTGGAGCATTAGTGAGGACAAATGGCATCACCAAAAATTCGAACAACCCTGATGAGTTCGAAAAGTTGTTTTGGATATGTCAGAAGGGTGCATTCTGACTTGGTGATATCCTGACCTGAGATCTAATTTTGAAAACACAGTAGCTCCTTGCAGTTCATCCAGCAACTCATCTATTAAGGGTATAGGATACCTGTTTTTTATAGTGGCTTCATTCAATTTCCTGTAATCTACACACATTCTCCAACTCCCATCCTTTTTCTTCACTAAGACAACCGGGGAAGCAAATGCACTTACTGAAGCCCTGATAACCGCCAATTCCAACAGTTCCTGTGTCATTTTTTCTATGACATCTTTCTGCCCAGCAGGATATCTATAAGCCTTGAGGTTAATAGACTTTGTCTCATACACCAAAGTAATCTTGTGATCATAGGGTCTTGATGGTGGCAACTGAGTAGGTTCCTTGAAGATGTCATCATACTGCAGCAACAGAGATTGCAGCAGGGAATCATTAGAAGTACCCTGAACCGAAGGTTCATGTTCGAACTTGCCATCACTGCCACTCATGCTATACAAATGACAAGAAGCGAATACAGGTTGCCTATTTAATAAGGTGCATATTCCCTCCATAGAACTAAGGGTGGGGGTTGCATTAGACTCCAACCATTCCAACACAAACACCTGATTTCCCAATTTGAATTTCATAGTCAGCTGTTTAAAGTTCCAAGTGATATCATCCAGTTCTCTTAACCATTGGACACCCAAGACCATATCATAGCTGGTAAGAGGAATCAAAAGTACATCAGTTTTGAACCAACTACCCTGCATCATCCACTGAAAATCTGAGCACACTTGCATACACTTAATGGTATTACCATCAGCTATAGTAACTTTAAAGTCTGGAACAACAGTAGTGGGACAATGCAACTTGGCTGCTAACTCACTATTAATGAAGTTGTGAGTGGATCCAGAGTCAATCAGAATTTGCAATTGCCTAGTACCAATAGTTCCTAAAATTCTCATGGTAGAATATGAAGGAACTCCCATAATAGCATTCAATGAAATGTGCGGATCAGAGGGCACATGTACAGAATCATTCCTACCATCTTCTTCATAGTCATCTACTTCTTGGATTTCAATTGTAAAGAACTGTTTATTTTTACAGACATGCGTTGAACTGAATTTCTCAGGGCAAGAAAAACATTCTCCCTTCAACCTTTTCTCCTCAATTTCCTTAAGAGATAGCCTCGTGGTAGCAGGTTTACCAGCAGCAGGGAGAGCTAAGGTTTTAGGTGGGATAGGCAATAAGGGAAGTTTAGCAGCATTGGAAGAAGAAGGTATGCTACTAAGAGGGGTAGGCTGAAATTTTTGGTAAGTAGGTTTCGAAGAGGATGGCTGAAATTTGGAAGTAGAGTCTTGGATTCTAGCAAGGGAATAGGCATCTTTAAGAGTTTGTGGCTTAAACAACCTCAAGATTGCCCCAATTTCTTGTTTAAGGCCATGAACAAAGATACAAACAACTTGTGATTCAGTGATTAACACTTTATTCAAGAGAGCATCAAAAGAATCACAATAGTCCTGTAAATCGCATGTTTGTTTTAAAGAAATAAGCTCCTCAAGAGCATTTTCAACAAAAGATTCAGCAAATCGATGAATGATCATTTGCTTATAATCTAGCCACGTTAAATCAGCGATAGACTGATTCCTTGCCTTCAAATGGCCTTGGTGCCATTGAAGGGCTCTTCCTTCTAAATGAGTTACAGCAATTCAAAGTTTAGAAGTCTCGGGTGTTTCATCAACCAAAAAGAAATGCTCAGCTCGATATATCCACCCATCGACATCACCCCCATCGAATTTGGGAAATTCTAATTTGCAGAAACGACTATGTAATCTGCCATACCTTGGTTCATCATGTTGAATCTCTAGACCGTCGTTGCTACCGCCCGCTCCATCTTTACTTCTATTGATCTGTGCCGACAGCATCGAGAAACTTCGCATCAAATCATCCATTTTCGATTGCATCGCCGAATTGGAAGACTGGATTTCTCCCACCGATTCGGTTAATTGGTTTAAGGAACGATCGTGATCCTTAACCAATTTCTCCAATTCTTGATTTCTAGTCGTCGTCGTCATCGTTCACCGCTCGCCGGCGGAACACTTTGCCGGAAATTGGATACAAGGAGCGAAAACTCTGATACCAATGATAGAATAGCTCACAGTTTAGAGTGAGAAGCTAAGAGAGAGAGAGATCCCAACCACAAGCTATCCATTTCACTAAGCTCAACGACTTTTAAATAACCGTGAACCAATTCTATTACATTTACAATTAAGCCCCTATACTATTAATTATTGTCAATACTAGTCCCTGAACTAGGCAAAAGAACTATTTATTCAATTCACTATTTAACAACATAACTCATTCGTTATGCTTAATATATAGAGCCTGCTTTTTTTTAGATTAATGGTATGTATGTTTTAGGATAAAATCAACCTGGCGTTCTAGTTGAAATCCTAAAGTGTTGAAGATCAGGCTGAAGTTCAACCGGACGTATGTAACATCCCGATTTTTACATGGTTAAATTTCCGTTAAAATTCATGTTAAGCATGGATAAGAATTTTGGGGCACATATAACTTATGTGCCAAATATTATAAACATGAAAACTAGAAGGGTTAACATGTTAGTATAAAGGTTTAAGTTGGAAATAACCTAGATATGAGAATGGATGGACCTAGGATGTAAATATGCTAATGTAGCAAGTAAAATAAAATCTGGAAAAGAGGGGGGGAGGTCGTATATACGAGCAGGAGGTCGATCCCCACTCCCCAAGGAGCCCTAAAAATCGAATTGGGAAATCAAATGACCAAAAGCTGCGATTTTGATGGGAAACTAAGAGATTGGAAACCTTGAACCTTATGGAATCCATGGGGAAAACATTGTGTAAGTGAATCTCATGTTACTTGCATGTTTAATTTCGAAAATTGATGATGAATGAGGCAAATTAGGGCTGTAAATTTGTACCCTATGTCTTGCATGTTGATTGAATGGTGATTTAAACACCTTAGTGCTTGCTATTTTGGCTTAAACACCAAGTTTTGGGTGTGGAGACCTTAAGTCACGAAAATTGAACATAAACTTGGGAAAATTGATTACTCAAGATGTAGTTGGAATGATTGAATGTTAAATTGCTTTACAATGTGCTAGATGTGTTATACGAAATTGATAGAATGTGATATCAATGTGTTATGCAAAATATGTGTTAAAACATAAGCAAGTTAAGTTGAAACATGCTTGTTAATGCTATGCACATAAGGTGCTCGATGAAATGCCTAAGTGAGATTGCTTAAGTGAATTCATGACTATATGTAGGAATGTTACATTAGTAAGAATTATGAAATAGCAATGTGCATCGAATGTGAAATCCATGCTTATAAAATGTGTTAAATGGACTTGTATGCAACCATAAAAATGATAAAAATGTAGTTGTGGGGCTGTTTTGATAGTGTTGTATAAGATCACTCGTATGTCCGTCTGGGATGTATGATATATGATTAAAAGCTTGTTTTGAATACTATGTTTGGTATTTGAACACCGGAAACTGAATCTGATGTATAATGGGTCAAAATGACCCGTTAATCTGGCCACTTAATTTTCCAGCATGCTGTTGGAAATACAAAATAAAATAACTGCTGTCCTGTTTTTATAAAAATCATATAAAATCGTAGAAAATTCGTTAGAAGGCGTACGATATACGCCTGGAAAGGTCTTTCCGTATACTACATTTCATCTTTGAATATGGAATGCTAGAAAAACTTCTAGGGTTGTCGAAAAAGACCATTACAGCAGCACTGCTGAGAATATGGTGCAATAATTCACTTTTCTAAAATTTTAGTAAGAATGGACAAGTTGAATTGCTCATATCTGATTGTATATTGGTGGTTTATGATGTCGTGTGGATCTAACAATGATTGAATCCACTATAGGCATCCGGGCAACGGAGCATATGCAAATCGGGTAATGATTTTGAAGACCACGAGGTAACATCTTTGCTATGTTACACATTTCATATAATTATCTATAGTTACTTTAAAAATGTGAAATGTATGCCGACTAGAAAAGCGATAGCCCTTGTGGGAAAAAATGTAATCGAGATTAATTAAGATATCAATCCGTTGGAGCTAAACTCCAATGATTTAAAGATGTATCAAACAAGGTTACATTATGACATCCTAGATGTGTAATGTTGAACCTTGTATGTTAACTTTACTTGAGAGCTACATGGCTCATAAAAACCATAATTATATGGTAAATGACAATGGATGATAAATGAATCGTAGGATTCATGCTAACGGGTCAAATGGGTTCATGAGAACCATATATGGGTGCCATTATGAGTTTGTTAATTAAATGATGCATAGAAACAATAGTTAGATTTTAAAGTGACAATGATTGGTAAATGAATCGTAGGATTCATGCTAACGGGTCAAATGGGTTCATGAGAACCATAAATAGGTGCAATTATAATTTGTTAACTACATGGTTCATAGAAACCATAATTAGATGTTAACATGAATAAATTGGTAAATGAATCGTAAGACTCTGGTTAATGGGTCATAATGGGTTAAATGACTCTAATGAGATATGCCAATGAGTCTAAAGTATATAAGTTGTCATGTGGTATAGCGAAACTAAGACAAGTAAATAAAATGTGTTGTTGACAAACGTTCAAAGAATCATAGATACATGCGTATGATGTTAGTGTAGGGTTACTTAACAAAGGTAAACCATGACTATATGTATAAGAGTTGCCTTGTAGCAATGTGAGTGCAAATTATGTGATTATCCTATGCATAAATATGGTGAATTAGCCCATGTGCAATCACGGGTAAATACGTGAGACTTAACGGGTCAAATGGGTGGAAAAAGGTAAGGACCCGATAAGTAATTGTTGGTTCAAAAACCATATGATTGTACTAAATGACACATGAAAATGTGTAGATATGGCTATGGATGTTAACAGGTCCAAAACATGCGTTGGGAATGTTCCAAATGGGTAATCGGGCAAGTGTTGCAAGAAAAAGGGTGGATTAGGCCTGCAGCCACCGTAGCTTACGGAGTCACCGTAGCTTACGGTGGCTGGCATCCGTAAGCTGTTTCCGTAGACCAGAGGATCTTGGCCGTAAGCAAAAGGGTGACCACCGTAAGCTACGGTGGTTGGCGTAGCTTACGGTGGGAACCTTCCCGAAAGTTGATTCTTTTGCTTCTTTCTGTAAGTTATCATAATCTCTATTGTTCCATCACGTTATATGATGACATATTAGTGTTGGAAATGCAGGAAACATACGATGTAGCCGGATTCGTCAAGCTTGCCCAAGACCGAACACTTAAAGGGAAATCTACTCACGATTCGAAATTCGTAATCGTGATGTCTTTAAGATACATGGTTGCTTGGTTGTAAGCGCAATAATAAAGTTTTTGTAAGTGTGAACGTTTAAATACTGTAATATTTCGAGAAAATTTTCTGGGACCAAATATATAGTTAACGTTTTAATGTTATTTTTCACAATAATAACTTGGGTGTTACAACGTAAAGTAGCGGCTGAAGTATAAAGTTTCGGGTGAATAAAGAATGAACTGGAAGCTTTGTACTCAAGCGGATGCAGCTAATCAAACGGAAGATTAGTTGGACCGGGAGATAGACAGTTCCGGATGAACTCGAGTTCCTCCGGAAGGAGAGTTCAACCGGAAAACTCATATGTACTGTCGTTTTCCGACTGACACACACAGTCAACTGTTGCAGGTCTAAAACACTAAAAGCAAGATATCTTCTCAGAAGATCAAGTCAATCTGTCGAAGAAACATAGTCCTCCAATGAAGAATGTTTTCTCTATTCTAGGTCATTAATTCTGTTTTACTCAAGGGTCTTATATGACTTAGATGGAAATCAAGGGCTCTCCTTGATTTCCCTTAGCACTATAAATACCACACCTAGCTCAACAGTTCAAATATTAAACTTAGCAATTTCATAGTTTACTCATTTGAACTTGGCTTATAATTGTATACTCCGTTGTTGAGTTAATGTAATATAAGGCCGAGTTTGTTTACTTGTGTTCTCATATATTTATAACCAACTTGTTTACTCAAGCATAGTCAAACTAACTAATCAAACTGTTAACTAAGTAAAACGTTTAGAGCGAAGATTAACTTGTGTCCGCCTTATTAATTTTATAAGTAATCTTGTAAGGTTATTCAGTATAACCACGATCCTATGGTATGAGCACAACATATACATGTATACTCAATCCATTGTGATTAAATTGCAATTTTGATAATCATATTTTATTTTTCATGATTTCATGTCAGAAACCGGTTCAATTCAACCGCACGTAACTTAAACTAGGTATTCAATTATGGGGTGAGGTTATTGTGAGAAGTTTAGTTTGGATAAGAAGGATAAGAAGGAATCATAGCCATTAGATCTTCAATTAAATGAAGATCTATGGCTTAAAATTTTCCTGGGTAAATTAGAGAGAAAAATTAAAGAAAATAAAAGATGGAAGAGTATTTTTGACTTTTTATCAAATTCCCCCCATTTTTAAAAACTTCATAACTTTAAGATACGACATTATTTTTTTTAAAAAATTACACCATAAAAACGAGCGTTTTTTTAATCTTTAAAACGCGTATAGTGTTGCTATATAAAAAAATTAATTTTTTTTTACTCTTTCGATTATATCAAAATGTTCAGATCATTGTGTCAGTGTGTCGTTGTGTCATTGTGTCAAAATGTTCAGATCATTGTGTCATATTATGTCAAAATGTTCAGATCATTGTGTCATATGGTATTAAAAACCGAAAGAGTAATTTTTTTTAATTTTATATATAGCAGCACAATATATATACTTTTGACACGACGACACAATGACACAATGATCTGAATATTTTGACACAATGACACGATGATGTGTCAAAATGTTAAGATCATTGTTTCATATGATGCCAAAAACCGAAAGGGTAATTAATTTTTTATATAGCAACACTATATATACTTTTGACACGACGACACAATGACACAATGATTTGAACATTTTGACACAATGACACAATGTTGTGTCAAAATGTTCAGATCATTGTTTCATATTGTGCCAAAAACCAAAAGAGTATTTAATTTTATATATAGCAACACTATATATACTTTTGACACGACGACACAATGATACAATGATATGAACATTTTGACACAATGACACAATGACCTGTGTCAAAAATCGAAAGAGTATTTTTTTTTTCATTTTTTATATAGCAACACTATATTCGTTTTAAAGATAAAAAAAATGATCGTTATTATGGTGTAATTTTTTTTTTAAAATAATGTCGTATGTGAAAGTTATGAATGTTTAATAAAATGGGGGAAGTAGATAAAAAGTCAACAAAAGTGGCTAAGACTAAAATACCCGTCCTTCATTTCTTATTAGATCAAGATCCAATGGCTGAAATTCCTTCTTATCCTTCTTACCCAAAACAAACTTTTCATTTAAACCTCTCTCTTCAATTATGTAAGATCTTTTATTATAGCATTAAGAGGAATTTATGTGCCTTTGTATTTGTATATATACATACCCTATACATGGTACGGCCTAGCTTTGATAGTCTCTTTTTTTAAGTTCGTATTTAAAAAAGATATATGTTACCAACATATCGCAAAAAAAAGCATATTTAGATGATCCTTCATCTATTGAGGTACCGTTATGTTTAATATGTATTCTAATACTCAAACATGTTAAAGTTGAAAGCATAGGTAGCGGAAACCAATAACTACAAGTTAGATGCTTTAAATTTACTACTTAGAAACATGTTATAGCGTTTGCAGTAACGCGCGGTCGATAAATCTTGTTAGTTATGAAAACATATGTCAAAACATCATTAAGATTTAATAATACAAAACAATGCAATTTGAGTTTTTTCAAATATATGTGTAATTAAAAAACTTATTTATTAAAATTGATGATTTAAAACATATTTATCAAAATTTAGCTTGCATGTTTTTCAATATAGTATGTGTAATATCTAACTTGTGTAATAATTTATTTTATCCGTACGCGAACAAATTTACCATTTTCTTATTATACACGTGGCTAGTTATGGTTATTTCGTACCCTTTCAACATAAATACTCTTTCTTTTAATAACTTTCACTTAAGTTATGTATGCTAATTAAAAACTGTAGAGCAAATAATAATAATAATAACGTATCTTGTTTAATTTGTTTAATATTGTATTAAGTTATTTTAGTTAAAGAATTAACACTAATAAATATTGCAATTAAAGCGATATATTAATGTTGATATCGTTTTTATTTAATGCATATGACTATTTAAGAAGTCTTGCCACCCTCACAACTATCATCTCCATATTCTCTAGGTAAAACTAATATCAAGTATTATCCAACACTAGACTAATGGCTTTCACTTCAAAACGTTCTCTTTTGTTGTCATTTTTGGTGTTAGCATTCCTTCTCATGACACTTGCTCCATGTTTTGGTATGAGAATTTTCTTTAGTTTTTAATATGTTCTATAAATCCCGAGTGCATTCTGTTAACATTACAATGATGAAATGTACTAATCGATTTTTTTTATTTTTTGTATACAGCTCATGGTCCCGTATGCCTTGAAAAGTGCAACGAGATAAAGGAGAGTTGCTTACATCTTTGCCAAAGGCTACAGTTTGTAACTGGTTCTTGCCAAGGAAATCCGCCTAGGTGTTGTTGTCATGATTAGTTCGTTTGTTTAATTAAACATTGGTAGTAAGTTCTACACCATTAAGCTTTCAATGTTTGTCTCGTGGTTTATCGAGGAGCTTGATGTTTAATAAAACTAAACTACTAAAGTTAAAAACTAATATTGTTATCTTGTTCAAAAGTTGTTCATCTTGTTAATCTTTGGAAGTGATTTTTTTTTTAATTTACACAACAACCTTTTAGAATTAAATACAATTGCTTTGCATTTAATAAATAAAGGCTTGTTTAGCGCAAATGGTTAGCGCGCTAAGCATCTGCAGAAGCAACCATGGTTCGTTCAAAACCCGTACCTGCCATATGATATATTTTTTTAATTTATTTAGATTTCAAGAACTCATTTTTGTATTAAACAAGATTTTATGCTCGTGCGTTGCCGCGATGATAATATTGACACATAAAACTATCTCATTGTATAACGGTACGTAATGAAAATGAAGAAAAAAAACTATAAAGATCAAAACTCTTCAAACAAAAAACTTCGTTAAATGATTGCACATTAGAAAATCTATGTTGCCTGTTAGGCTATTACACCACAAAAAAAAAACCAATTGTTATCCCAAACTCAAACAACAACTCAAGAGCAAATACAAAAAGACTACGTTACAACGTTAAAAAAAAAAACCAGACGCTCAAAATATTGAACTTATTACCTAAAAGGTATGTTACACGACTGTATCTGTTACATAAAAAATTGTGTGCTTAACTCGTTACATACATATATTAAATAAACAAACAAACAAATGGCAAAATGGTATAAATAAGTAAATGACATAACGGTAAATATGAAAAATGGCATAATAATAAATATGACGGATGACATAATAGTAAATGTGGTAAAAGGTGTGTTCAGTTTTCGAATTGGATTCGAAAAGTTCGAAATTCGACTCGGTTTGATTCAAAAATCATTGGTTCGAATTCGGTTCGAAATTTTAAATTCGATTCGATGTCTGATATCGAATTTCGAATCGAATTAGAATTTGAATCTCATATTCGAATTCGATTCGAAATTCGAATTAGACATGCACATATATATATACATATATATACATATATATATGTAGACATATATCATATATATATATATATATATGGAAAAGATAAAAATGAAAACCACCTTGAGTTGGAAAAACCATGTAAACCAATTTCTAGCCCTTGATGTAACCCATCTAATGGTTGTGATTTTGTCATCATTTTCTTTTAATTTAGTTTGTTCAATTATTTTGTCTTTACATGAAAAAGGGTATTATAGGCAAATCAACATTTTTGGATGTGTACTTTTTTTGGATAACATCTTATCACTACCTATTTCTAATAAATCTCCATATCCAACCATCTATAATTAAACATGATTTAAAAAACCCATAACATCCATTCATCTTCCCCCTCTCTCATCCAGATCTAAGAAACTCATAATCGCCACCAACCACCTCTGCCATCACCTACCACATCCGCCACCACCTACCACATCCGCCACAACCTACCACCATCTTCCGGTATCACGACCTCTATCTTCCGATGGCGCCATCTACTATCTCGACCCGTATTTTTGTCCTCAGATCTGGAGCATTCACGTGGTACTCATGACTTAGAAAAGAGAACTGAGAAGAAAACAGTAGAGTTTGAATGTAAAGAGAATGAGGTGCTTGAAAATATTACATGGGTAAGATTTATTTCAAGCGTGTTTAAAACATGTTCTTAAATACTTGAAAAAATAGAACTATGCAAATTGCTAAAATGGGTATTTGTTGTAGAATAGACATAGTAAGAATTCGAGTAGGTTTTTTTAAGAATTCTAGTAGGGTTTTTTTGGGTTGTCTTATCATGGGTTCTTTTCCTGGGTTTTTTTGGTTTCTAAGAAATAAAACCATGTTTTTTTAGATTTATGGAAATTATGGTGATAAGAATATCCTTTTATTTATTTTTGTTTATATTCATGTTTAATTGCCTAATTTATTGTTCTTGATCGAATTGATTCGTAAATTAGTTTATTGCTCTTGATCGAATAGATTCGTAGTTGCCTAATTTAGTGCTCTTGTTTTGGTTTATATTAATAAAATTATGGTGATAAGAATACCTATTACGTATGTTACAAACAGTTACATATGTTACAAGATGTTACATGTGCATGTGTAACGTGTATGTATATGAATTGTTGGTACATATGTAATATCTATTGGTACATATGTTATATCTAGTGTTACGTTTGTAACATCGATTGGTACTTATGTTATATCTAATGTTACTTATGTAATTAGTTTATTGCTCTTGATCGAATAGATTCGTAGTTGCCCAATTTAGTGCTCTTATTTTGGTTTATATTAATGAAATTATGGTGATAAGAATACCCTTTACGTATGTTACAATTTGTTACATATGTTGCAAGCTGTTACGTGTGACTTTTATCAATCATAATTTTTGTATGTAACACTTTGATTGGTATTGAAAATAAATATGTAACTTTTAACATTCACATTCGCACGAACCTTAATTTTTTTATCAGTTTATTTCTAAATACTTGTTAAATGTGTGTATCGGGTTATTTGCTAAATTAGTGCTAAGAATGACAAATACTTGATAAATACACACTGATGTATTTTGTTACATATATAAATTTCTAATGTTACATATGTATATTTACTTAAGTAACATGCGTAACACATAATTTTCTAAGATATATAATACATATATAAATACGTAATTTTACTTCTGTAACATGCGTAACATGCATGTTACATATGTAATTTTACACACATATCATGTTATATGTTACATGTTACATATGTTACAAGTTGTTACATGTTACATTTGTTACAAATTATTGCTATGCTGATAAACACAAACTGATGTATTTTGTTACATATGTAAAATTCTAATGTTACATACGTATACCAGCTGATTAACTTGTTTTTTGTGCAGGTTAAATGATTTTTTGTGTCAAAGATGTAGATAATTATCAAGAACCGAAGACTAATTCTAATGTTACACACACACACACTATATATATATATATATATATATATATATATATATATGGGTAAAGGGTTACCCCGGTGATTTTGTGTATATATACAAAACAAGAAGAACAAGTAGTAAGGAAAAGCCCCTTACTAGTTCATGTTTGGGACAGGCCCCAAAGCATGGAAATCAAATAAAACAGACAAGAAACAAACACAACAAAGCCAAACCACCTAGAACAAACAAACTAGGAGCAAAACAGACAATACAACAACCAAGGCTACGTTACAATCTCAGAATCATTAGCACCAGATCCAATTCCCCAACCATCCAAAATCTGAACAACTTTGGAGGACCTCTTGAGCTTCAAAGTAAGCAACCTATTACGGACAACCTCAGAAATCAAACCAGCCACAGTATCCGGGGGACGAGCATGATTATTGAAAATCCTGTTATTCCTCTCCTGCCAAATAAAATAGCAGCAACATGCACCACAAGCTTGTCAATAATCACAGCTACCGATTTCAGAGACTTCTCCACCAAGTAAGAGGAGATGTCAGTCCATGAAGGGGTAATATCCCTCATTGTCATTCTAGCCTGAACCAACAACCAAACCTGCGCAGAAAACTCACACTCAAAAAAACAGGTGAGTATGTGAGTCATAGTTCTTATAACACAAAAGACAACACATCATATTCATGTTTTTCCTTCTAGAAATATCCCACTGCAGAATCTTGTCTTGTGTTAAAAGCCTCTCCCGCATTATCAACCAAACCAAGAACGCATGACGAGGAATACACTGCGTAAACCAAACGAATCTCATCCAAGGAACCTCCACATTAGCCGAACGAACCGTCCTCCAAACCAACGTAGACAAAAAATACACACACACCTGGCCACCAACTTTCCACCGAACATAATCCTGCACATTCGTATGAATAGCAATCGGATCTGCTTCAATTAAAACGGGGAAGAGGTCGCACCACGCGGAAGGCCAGTTCCAACCAGAATGGCCCACCAAGTCGGCCACCATAGTAGCAGTCGTAAACCCCGCAGAAAAAATGTCCCGATGAGAGATATAGTTGCATAAAGGACCAGAATCAGTCCATTTATCAAACCAACCAGAAGTGTTCCTCCCATCACCCACCACATTCCAAATAAACGGACAAATATAAGGCCGAATAGCCAAAATCTTCCTCCAGCTCCAACAGCAATTAGTAGGGCACTTGCACTCCCAGAAATTGCAATGCTTTATACGATAGGAATAGACCTAAGCAACCCAAAGCGACTTTGTTTTAGTAACAATACTCCAAGCATGGGAGGCCATAAGAGCATTATTCATATCCCCAATCCGTCTAATACCGAGATCCCCTTCAAATTTGGGAACACAAACATGGCTCCAGGCAACTTTAGCCATACCCTTTCTGTAGTTGCCTTGACACCATAAAAAGTTACGCATCTTCTTCTCAAGCAAAGCAACAATATTCGCCGGCAATATGAAAACCGATAACCAATAGATATGCAACGGGGAGAGGACAGAGATTATAAGTTGAACTCTACCAGCAAACGAGAGAAACCTGTTAGTCCAACTAGTAATACGTTTTTCCATTCGCTCAACAAGGACCAGGCAGTCTTTAAAGAGCAAGTCTAGAAGAGATCATCGGAACACCCAAATAACGCACGGGGAGAGATCCCTCCACCATTTGCATGACTGAAAGAATACCCTCCTTCACATGGCTATAAACATTACAGAAAAAGGCAGTGCTTTTCTGAGGGCTAGGAATCAGGCCCGACATCCTCAAAAACCGAGACATCACCAGGAAGATACAAATAACAGAGGGCACATCCCCCCTGGAAAAGATAAACAGATCATCAGCAAAACAAAGATTAATAATCCTTAGCTTTTCACATTTATTATGAAATCTAAAGGAAGTATCCAGGCGAGTAGTATGCTGAAAACTGAGAGTGAAAATGTGACAACTCGCAAATTCGTAGGTAAACACCGTTAACTATTATGTTAAATTGGTTAGTTCCGTCAATTCTATTAGTGAACTCTGTTATCTATTTTGTGTCGTGTTAGTGTGTACATTACATCACCGAATCCATCCACGACTCGTTGGTTAATCAATCATATAATCCCTGGACTAATATCATAGCATGAATGATTGATATTATGTGCTTATGTAACTATTATGTGATTATATGTGACAACGCTAGATAAATTTATAAAAACGCATAATATGCATGATAACGTGATATTTGTCGAGTTTATGCATGTAATCTAGTTGTGATATAGTAATTTGGACTATTACATGTTAATGGACTATCCAAGCTCTTTAAACATCTTTTATTGGCCCAAAGATGCGAAATAGCCCATTGGGAGCCCATTTAGATATCCTATAACCTCTTAAGTAACAAAACTTGTCCCATAACCCTCCGACACAATAGAAATTTCATGACCTAATCCCCCCTCCCTCAAACTTACGGTTGTCATCATCATCTCCCTCCCATCTCTTTCAATTCTTCAATTCCAATCACAAATCTCTATTGAAGTTTGATCCTCTAGGAGTTCTAAGAATCTGGAAGCATCAAGCATCTTCTAATCACCTTTAATTGAATAGAAACTTTCATCCATGTAAGAAATCATGAAACCCTAATTTGTGTTCTTATGATCTTATGATGTATTATGATGTTTCGATGCTTGTTATATGCGTATCTATCGTTATTGCATGATTTTGGTTGTTATGTGATTTGTTAGATCATTGATATGTTAGGATTAGTGTTTATATTAAAGATATTGATGTTTTGCTGATGTAAATCATGTTATAATTGATGAAAGCACGTCATGTATATATGGTAACTTTATGATCTTGTTTGTAAATCACGTTTTTGGACAGATTCGTGACTGATTTTGGGTCAACTTTGAAGAGTCATAACTCACTCGTTTTTAGATGGATTTAGTTTATTCTTTTTCCTGAGTTTAATTTAGTGTCATAACTTGCCATCTGGAAATTTTCATTAATTAATTCGTAGTTTAAGGTCATTAATTTGATATCACAAGTTCGGGTCTCAGCAGCAGTCTGATCTAGACAGGTTGTGTTGTGCACTTGTTTTGGCCATGTTAACGTGGTAATTAGCTTAAAGTCTCTTAATGAAAGTTTTTCCTAACATGTTGAAGTGTTTACTGTGAAAATTTGGTGATCTAGTTCACAAGATAAATCCCTAAACCTGCTGAAACAAATAGACGTAAAATTCGCATGAAATCTGTCAAAATGTTAAGTGTGATTATTTGATCAAATGATTATGATTTATGTATGAAACTTGTTAGGGGCTGAATGTAATTGAATATTAATGTGTTATGGATAATCTCATGAATTTTAACCATCGGGCATGGAGATGAGCCTTCTGCCTAATCAGGAAAGTCTAGACCGTGCGAGGTTGCCCGGTCAACCTAGCACCAACTTGAATGTTTTAATCTAAATTGAAGCTTATGTGTTAAGTGGTTGGGCATGATAAATTGGATTTTGGTAGATGGTCATAAAATAAAACATGATATACATATATTGAACCAATGATCTGGAGCTTTTGATAACCTAAGTCTTAATTTTGGTCAAGCTACAAACTCGTAAAGTTGGCATATGAGTCTTTTCTAAAACAGCACGTCTCAACTTTTTGGTCATATTCAATCGGGCATAACTCACTCAATTCTTATGGGAATTGAGTGATTTTTTTTAAACACTAACATATGCTCTTAGTTATCTGTTAGCTACTTTTATGCATCCTAGTTCCTCTGTTTGGGCACTGAATATGTCGGTGCAAGATCAGTGCGTAAACAACCTTATTTTCTGAAACTTGTTTTAGTTGTGAAATGTCATAGGACTTGTGTGTTATGATATGAACCTGGTGTAAACATGAAAGGTTCTTTATTTAATTATACCCACTTACCTGTAAAACTTCATGTGCTAAGTCTAAACGTAGGTCAGAGTATGGGCTGGCCTACGAGGCATGTAATTTGACTATCTTACGTGTAGTAACACTTGTATCCATGAATTGTCTGTTGGTATGGGGTATGTATATAACATGTTTAAAAATCAGTTAAACCTACATAAAGCATGAAACCATGCATCAATACAAGGTCCAAAGTCTCTCATCTCGGTGGGAATGACAAGATTGCACAAAGTCGCCCCGTCGACTTTGTGCCGTATAGAAGTAGTCGGATGTTTACATGAACTTTATCCTTATGTGTTATGTGTTACTCAATGTGACGTAGTAGAATGTCTTAGGGCTGAAACATATGCATGGTAACATAGACTTATCTTAAAATGCTAAAATCGTTTCGATCAACCATCGTGTCATCGGACCAATACGTCGTGTCTACGTTCTCTACTTATTATGTGTTAGGTCATAGGTATCAGGGTAACTTGTAGTTGTAGTTAAACAACTCGTCCTAGCGACAACTCCTAATCATTTAGACCCCACTTATGTGTTAGGTCTCGCGTATCAGCTTGCGCACGTCCAAGTGCGGTTTGTAGCAGTGCGTCCCTAAGGTGAGTTTCACGAACCGTTATGTCACATCCCGTTTGGGTGTTGACACGCACATTTCACGGGTTACTCGATAACCTGCACAACGCATGTTAAATACTGAGTACACATTATCACATGTCTCTAGAATAGCCTATCCATTTTAAGACCTTACACTTGGACCGTTAATAAAGTAAATTAGCATGGTGATATTTAGTAGTACTACTAGCGTCTGACAAACCTCACTCAGCGGGCACGGGATGCCCACCCGACTGGCGGTCGGACTGAGTTAATGTCAGCCAAAACTACCGTGTTCGGATAGACACGGGGAAAGGAAAAACGTGTAGGTTAATCCTACATGCACTTAGTCAGTCTTGGTTGCGAACTTTCTCTAGACATGAACTTAGGTTAGCTACCTACGATAGTTTCAGTATTGTAACACATTCTACGTATGAATATAATATATATATTTATATGCCGGGTATAACGGTATGTTATACTACTTATGTGAACTCACCAGCGTTAGCTGACACTTGCTCTTATGCATGCTTTACAGGTCGCTAGGAGTTATCGGATTTGGACACGGACTTTGGCTAAAACCTTTTCCAACTTTTATTTTTGGGAATTTCATTCTAAATATTTTTAATTAGTAAATCATAAATGGATTTCATTTAAGGCAGGGCGCCTTGTTTTGCGCAACTTTATTTTTATTTGAAATGCTTCCGCTGAGTTTCATTTAAACTCTGGTTTAAATGTTTTCCGGTTTGAAACATTTACATTTGAACCCTTAAACTATGTTTTGCATGTAACTAATGACTTGGATCCTGGTCTAGTCACGCTCCACACGGTTAAACTCCGTTAGTGGAAACTGGGGGTCTGACAGAGAATCTCCATAACCAAAGTAAACAAATAAGGAGATAAGGGGTCTCCCTGACGAAGGCCCCTCTTATCCGAGAAATACCCATGAATATCACCATTAATGCAGATAGAATAGGACGGGGTAGAGACATACATCATAATCCATCCCACCATTCTCGGATGAAAACGAAACCCCCTCAAGATAGTTTGAAGGAACACCCAGTCCACCGTGTCATAAGCTTTCTGAATGTCAATTTTAAACGCACACCGGGGGGGGCCCACACAACGGTGGTAATTGTGCATCAGCTCCTGAGTAAGTAAGATATTGTCAGAAATCCTCCTACCCGGAATAAAGGCTGACTGGTTGATATCAACTATATTCTCCAGCTCAACCTTCATTCGATCAGCCACAATCTTACTAATGTACTTGTAGACAACGTTGCAACAAGAGATAGGTCTATATCAGTAATCATAGCAGGGGTAGGCACTTTAGGCACAAGAGCAATGATAGTATGATTCATTTCCTTTAGAAGTCTCCCTGTACGAAAAAAATACCGAATAGCAAGACAAACCTCATAACCAACAATTGGCCAAGCCTTTTTAAAGAAGGTCGCAGTAAACCCATCCGGGCCAGGAGATTTGTTATCACTCATGGCAAAAATAGTCTTCTTCACCTCCTCATCCATAACCTGCCGAATCATATGAGAGGTCGCATCTGGGTCCAGCCGTCTATCAAATAAGTCAGGAGCCACCCTCATATCAGTATCACCAACAAAATCCAAGAACTCCTCATAATGGTCAACAAAGGCCCTAGGAACATCCTTACCCTCAAACTTGGCCCCATACTTATCAGAGATAACATCAATACGACCACGATGAACACGACTCTTCAAAAAAGCATGAAAGTAGGCCGTGTTCGAATCACCTGTAGCTAGCCAATGAACTTTAGATTTTTGCTTCAAGAACATCTCCTCATCAAGAGAAGCCTCCTTGAAATCTTTAAGACAAAGAAGCTCCTCCTCCCGTAAAGTATTATCGAATGGATTTTTATCAATAGCGATTTGGATACCATCAAGTCTAGTACGAAGCTTCTCCACCTTGGCATGAAGATTACCTTGCTTATATAACAAAGCACGTAACGGAGGCTTCAGCCTTTTAAGCTTCTTTGCAACACAGAACTGGTGAACACTACTAACATGACAATTCCAAACCGACTCAACCATATCCAAGAACTTAGGTTTAGAAGTCAAAAAGTTGGGAAATTTGAACGACCTCGGCTTGGGTTTCATAATAGGAGTAAGACGAAGCACACAAGGGCAATGATCTGACACCCTATACGGTTGAAATATAGCAAAAGCAGCAGGGAAAGTATCAGTAAAACAAGTGTTACCCATCACCTGATCGATCTTTTTAAAGATACCCATCCCATTCTTCAGTTCCTGCTTCCAGGTATAGTGAAGACTTGTACTATTAATATCAAACACCTTCATATCATTAACACAATCTTTAAACTCTCTCATCCCAATATCAGGGCCAGACATGCCCACCACCCTATCATCAATATAGAGAGCTGAGTTAAAATCCCCCATAACCACCCAAGGACTATCATTGATGAACACCTTGTGCATTTTGAGGCTATTCCATAAAGCACGTCTCCTTATGTAATAGTTGTGAGCATACACCATAGAACAAAAGAACACCTTTTTAGAGTCCTTGAAAACGACTTGGATATTCATAACCTGGTCAGACTGAGATAGCAACATAACATCAAAGACTGACGCATCCCATCCCTAAATGATCCTAGTCCCCTTCTTACACATATTCCCATTCGACATCCAATCCCATCCTTTAAAAACTCCCTTGCAAATACTAAACAGTTTACCAATATTAACATGCGATTCCAGAATGGCACACATGCTAAGATTATTATCTTTAACAACTTGTCGAACCTCTTTCTGTTTGAGGGGTCGGTTCAAGCCCCTTATGTTCCAAGAGGCAAGACTAATCATCGGAAACATTAACAAAAGGAGTGTTTGCCCCTTGTTGAGTTAGTCTGGTCCCCCTTCATGAATTCCTTCGTTTCATTGTAGATTTTCTCGACATCATCATCATTGTCCAAGGTCTCTACACTGTGATAATTAAACCTTCTAGGTTTAGACGATTCAGCTTTATAGTTCTCCACATAGGCCGTCCCCATCTCACCTTGTTCTAGAACCCCAAACGAATTGGATAGGACAACCCCCTGGTCATGATCCACAACATCTTTATCTTTCTGCTTGGGTTTTGAATTAACGGGACGGTATTCAAACTTGGGTTTCACTATCATCGGTTGGGTATTAGTCTTCTTAGCAATTTTTTTTTTGTTTAGGCTCAACAAACCCCTCCTCATCAACTTTTTGAGGACCTTGGTGCTTATCCTCCCTTTTCACCCGTTTTGGACAACTCTCAAAGTCATGGCTGAAAGCACAACAATTTTTGCATCTGGGAGGTTTCCATTCATACTCCACATGTATAGTTTCTATAACAAAATCATCTCCATCAGGATCAGGAACCGCCACCGTAATCATATCTTTAAACTCATGATTTGCTGAAATCTCAATCAAGGATCTAGCATAACTACCCCATCCCCACAAATCCATACACATCGATGAGGTAAGAGAGTCAAGAAGTTTGGGTGACCCAATTTGAGTTGCAATCATACTAAGCCCATCTACAGTAAACACAGCCAAGAGGACATCATGGAGCTTAACCCACACTGAAAAAGTTTAAATACCATCCTTTCTAAGTTGCGTGGTAGGGCTTCACATATTAAGAAACAAGGGCCGATTCCTTATCAACCAAGGACCCCCCCCCCCCCCCCCCACCCAAGAGCATCAACCATCCCTTTCTTATCTGAAAACTTGAAAAAAAAAGTAATCATTGGAGTTCATCATAGTTTTTGTAGGACACATTTCTTCCAATTTTGCTTAACAAAATAATCGACAACCGGGAAAGCAATCCTATCACCCAGAAAATACCCAAAAAAAGTATACGATAATATCTTTTGAACATGACGAACTGATGCTACTGGTAGGACAACATCAGCCACATCTCGAGTGATATCAGATTTTAAAGCACAGAAATTCGCGTTGTTCTTACCCGAGGATCCCAAAACAGTGGCCGCATATGAGGAGGGCCCATCAGCGATCTTACCTTCCACAGACACAGATTTAGTATGCTCGAGAAAACCCTGATTTTGATCTAACACTACACCAGACTTGGGCACAGTACCAGGGGCTTGTGTAATCGGAATGGAGCTATCCAGCCCACCCAAGGGAGAATCGGAGATAATCGGATCACTAACACCACCATGAAAACCCTCTTTGAGACCTGAAGGCGTCTCCCCCTGATCACTTTGAAAACCGACATTATTCCCACTAACATTCTTCTGAGGACCAGAGCTAGTTTTTAAACCACCACGTTTGAGAATTGGCTTGCCGTCAATATTCTTTAGACGGCTGAAAGAACCCATCGCTATCTTCCCATCGGGTGGTTGACCCGGTGGAATAGTAGCCATGCAGAGAGATCACGTAAATAGGGTACCCGTAGAAACCCTAATAGCAGCCTAGACGATGTACCACACAAAGAAACCAACCCTAGGATCTTTTGCCGATACAACTAGGATCGATCCAAGTAATGGTCACAGATTGCTACACACCAAAGAAACTACAATCAGAATTCCCGGAAAGAAAGATCGAAAAAACCAAAACCCTAATCGACAAATCAAAACTTACGGCTAACAGATTCGTTACAACTCTAGGAGGATTCAAGGATCTTCTTCGGGTGCAAATTGAATCAGCCAAGAATCGAGAACAGATCATTAAACAACAGCTTGGAAAATCGATAAGGGGAGGTGGAAAAAGGATAATCGCCAAAATCGCCTATATATATATATATATATATATATATATATATATATATATATATATATATGGTGAGGTTCAATGGAAAACCTCACAATTTTGAAAAACTTGGAAAACCAGTTACACCAGTGTAACATTAGTTCTAAACAGGAAATTGCACATAATTTAAACATGTTACACCAGGTGTATCATAGTCATTTTAGTGTAACATTAGTTCTAAACAAGAAATTGCACCTTATTTAAACATGTTACACCAGGTGTAACATAGTCAATTTTGTTACACAAGTGTAACCATCATCGCTATAGTTACATATGTGTAACAATAATAACTAGGTTTTCTGGTGTTATACGTAAAAGAGAGATGAAATGGATAGATAAATTATGAAATTCACATCAAAGTTGGACAACCAAAAAATATTATATAGGTATTTTACTAAAATATCCAGCTTTTTTGGGTTTTCCAATAATCATCTTCCTATATATATATATATATATATATATATATATATATATATAGAGAGAGAGAGAGAGAGAGAGAGAGGGAGTTGGGGTAGAATACATCCACCAAATTCCCTACATCCTCTATATCCACCCCCTTTTAAAAAAAAACACCAAAAAAACACTTTCTTTAAAAAAATATTCAAACATTATATGTCAAATCGCTATATATTCTTTCTGGAACACCTTTTTTTTAATTTTTATGGCGTTTTTATTTTATTTTTTTCAAAAAAAATCGCCAAAAAATACAAAAAAAAATATAAAATAAATAAAATTTTTTTTTTAAAAAATGTGTGTTTTGGTGCGTCTAGAAGAATGGTGTTTTTAGAAAAAAAATTATTAAAAAAGGTGTTTTTTGGTGTTTTTTAAAAAAATAAACCGAAAAAAGCACCACACAAATTTTTAAAAAAAGTGTTCTAGATAGCTAACATAGCGATTAGAGGTATAGTGTTTTCAAAAAAAAATTATTTTTTTGGTGTTTTTTAAGAAAAAGAAGGTGGATGTAGAGGATGTAGGGAATTTGGTGGATGTAGAATAATTCAATTATATATATATATATATATATATATATATATATATATATATATATATATACTTTGTTCTTCTATTTTGTATATAAACAAATATAAATAAGTATACAAATATATTAAATTAGTTTTCACAGACAACTCCTCGTTTACACCTATTTTGAAGTCTTTAAAAATTTATCTTTTTAAAATATTCTAATTTGAAAATACGTATTATATATTTCACGTCTAGAAATTTGGGATTATGTGGATTCACCCAATCATCATTATTTTTCAAATGAATTAATGGGATTATTTTCAGTGGCTATTCTACCGTCTAGATGTATAACAGATTTCTAATCTTGTGTTTTTTTTTGTGATGATAAAGTTGAATTTTTTAATGATAAGTTATTTTTCACGTAATTATTGAACAAAATTGCTTTAGATATGGATGTTTTGAACGTTAAACTAAATTTGGTCTAATTTGAACCTTTCCATTTTAAATGTTAAACTATGATTTTTTTGTTTTATTTTTACTAAAATAACTTTGAATTTCTTCGAATCTGATTCGAATTCGATTCGGAATCCATTCGAATTCGATTCGATTTGATTCGGATTCATTTTCGAATTAGAATCGCATTTGAATCCGGGTTTTAAAAATTGAAATTCGAATAATTCGATTCGATTAATTCGAGTATTCGAAATTTGATTCATTGAACACCCCCTATAAGGAGGTAATTCAATTGCTTTGCATTAATAAAAAAATATTTTGCCCAACGCAATTGGTTGGAGCGTTGAGCCTAGAAGTAACATGGGTATCGTGATTTTGAAACCATATGCTTCACAATCTCCAACCAATAGAAATGTGACATATGAGATAGAAAGATGAGAGAGAGTTTGAAGTCCTTAGGCTTCATTTAAGTGGGTTAGGCTTCATTTAAGTGGGTATGGTCATGAATTGAAGCCTTAGGCTTCATATTTTTTTTAATTTTTTCTTTAAAAAAAACACATAATACTAAAGTAATACAACTTATTTTAAAAACAAGATACTAGATAAAAAAAACTACGCGTTTAGCTCATTCTCAGTTAAATAGAGGAGGCTATGTGATCCATAATATCAAACCTAAGCTTAAAATGTGTCTCACTATCTTGCAATTCTAATATGATATTCTAATCGACTACCGAATCGACTGGAGGATCGCGAATTTGCACTGGTGATACTGCTCTTCCCTCGTCTTTGATGACCATATTGTGCAGTATCATACAAGTGTACATTATGTTCTCTAACTGCTATTTTTTCATTGGATGCGCCTTTCGATCAACTATCGTCCACTTTGATTTTAAAGTGCAAATGCTCTTTCGACGTCTTCTCTTTCCGACTCTTTAATCTTCTTCATTTTCTTTTCTTTGATATCAACCGGAAAGCGAAATGCCTTAACAAAAGTAAACCAAGTTGGGTATATGTCATCAGCAAGGAAGTAGCCACGTTTGTATTGTTGACCTTAACAACAAAAGGACATCTTGGACTAACTTCGTGTAAATTGTCCATAAAAAAGGGTGATTGGTTTAGAACACTGATGTCGTTGTTGAAACCGGCAAACTCAAAATGCCCATGCCAAAACCACATATCTTGTGATGCCACTGCCTCGAGTATGATCGCTGGTTTTTTATGGTCACCTTGGTGATACTGTCCTCTAAATTTCGTTGGAAAATTTCTCCACTCCCAATGAGAACAATCGATGCTATTGATCATGTCTGGAGTGCCATGCCTTTATAAATGTGCATTATACAACAATGCAATGTTGTGGCTAGTAGGTGGACGCAAAAATTCATCTTTATAGAATTTAATAATAGCATCACAAAAATAATGTAGGCATTCATGTGATGTTCTTCAAGACATATCTAAAAATTCATCATACTCGTCAGGAGCATTACCATATACGACTTGATGAATAGCAGACGTGCATTTTTGCAAAGGCGTGGAACTTTCCTCCCTCCCACGTCATAATGTGTTGTAAACCATGAGAAATTTTCCATAATATCGTGGATAATTTTGTTAAACAATCGTTTAGACATCTGAAATTTGTCCTTAAAATACCCTCGTTGTAACGAGGAAGTTGTGAAAATATATAACTCCACCAAACGTTCATGACCATCAACACGGTTATTAAAAATCCTCCTTTTTTAACAAGTTGTATCTTGAATTTTTATTGTTCAATGTTTTTCACACATTGAGCAAGATATTTGAATGCCTCCTCATTTGAACTATCCGAACTACTTCATAAAGTTGAAATTGCCTGAGCGTGTGGATCTTCTACTTAGTCGTAATGAAATCAAATTAAACGAGTAAAACACGAAGAGTAAATACAAATATGATTTGTATTAACCACAGAGATGACCACAAAGTACACAGAGAAGATATGACTCGGAAGCTTATGAATTCTATACAAGATAACATATTTATACTAAGCTAAACCCGCTGGTCCGAAGTTCGGCCCAAGGTTCGGCCATGTCCGAACTTCAGGTTCGGCCTCAGTTCGGACCTCAGCAATCTTGTGTGATTCGTCTTGTATTCGATACTTCACATGACGATCTAGGACCATGTATCAACAAACTCCCCCTCGGCATGTGCAGTATCATATCCTCCATTAAAACTTGTATCTTGTATCTTCAATCAAACTCTTCCTCTTCTTTGACGATGAGCTCGATCTTGAATACTTGATATTGCATCGTGTGTAATCTCTTTATCAACAATCTTCAGAAGACTTGAAGTTGTAATGTTCTCGTTCCACATAGAAATCTGCCAACATAAATAATCTTGGTGCAAAATGTCTCTTCGAGACTCCAAGATATTTTGATTTTGGAAATTAATTTTGTATTTCGTGTTGATCAATCGAAAACAAATAAGAAACAAAATCTTTTTGATTTTTAGAAATTTTATATCAAAACACACCTTAAATCTTTTTGGTATTTTCTGATAAGAAAAGTAAAAGCATTACAGAATCAGACACTATTTTTGTCTTTTGTGAGAAAGATCACAACTTGGGATCATATTCGTTATAACATGCTGAACTACATTTCAATTTCAATTATTGAAGCACATAAGCCATGTCGATTGCAGATATAATTTGTCCAACTTTAAACTCTGGTCATACTCATAACATCTAGATATGTTATAGTATTGATTAAATTTGCATTGACCAGTGTACCCCACACTATTTGACATACTTAGATATGCTTTTGCTTATCACATTTTGTGATTTCATTTGTGATTTTAATCACATAATGATTGTAACCATGATATTGTGTTCCATGCAAAAAGAAATAAGAACGTTAAATCGTCTACCTTAAGGTTGATCTTTCGATACGCATATAAGGCCTCGGATTTAACAAAATAAGAAAATAAAACAAGTTGAAATTGTATAACTCAACAACAATCAGGTCGGTACTCCCGTACACGCAGAGAAAGTCCGATGAATTATATGAAACACCAAAGAAAATAATGCAGAACGTCAAACGAACAATGATCAGGTCGATCTTTTGATACGCAGAGAAAGTCCGATCGTTTGACAAAATAAAGAAAATCAAACAAGTTGAAATCTTTGCAAAATGAACACATGTATACACACTGACTTCTTATTTTTCTTTTCACATATCTTTATCTTGATATATCATGAGATATGCATCAAGATGTTGTCCACTAGGTCAAGCATCAGATTTAGTGTATATCACATTTGTATACTTTCTGATTTGTCGAGCCTACCTTACACATCGATCAAATGGTCTTATGGTTTTTTCATCTATTTTATCCATGAGTTAGACAATGTCATCCAATGTACCATCATTTCCCAATCATGTCGGATACAATTTCTCATTTTTTAATGTTTTTGGCTTTTTGCATTTTTCAATGTTTTTGTCTTTTTCAAATTTCTCCCCCTAAAAATGACAACTCTATTTATAGATTTTCATTTTTACGATTGAAAAAACAACACACTATGTTTATATTGTTAGAAAAACAAACTCCCCCTCAGAATGAGACGGAATGAAAAACCAGATTAAAAATTGATCAACCAACACGAATACTACCAGTGTAGCCGTTTGAAAACAAAATTGATTTTGAAATATAATTTAATTATAACAGATATTTCACAATCAGCAATATTCCAATCACCGAAAGATCTTCCTGAAATACCAGTTGACACCAAATAAATCATTAGTCGCTCTGGGATCGACCCGATTCAACAGCGTCGGGCCGCCCGGTGTCTTCCACAAAGTCATCGTTGGCCTCGGAAACAACTTTCGGTTTCCAAATTTGTAAAAGCTTTAATTTTTGATCGGAACCTGAATCAGATTCATCTGACGTACTCGGTTTAGACCAAGACGATTTACGAGTTGATTTAATCGTTAGAGACCAAGGTTTATCAAAAATTTGACCTTTGTTATCCACATATTTGGCAGTTTTGTGAATATATGCAGTCGTCGGACAATCAGCAGCAAGATATCCCGGTTGACGACATACATAACAAAGTCTTTCTCTAAAATTGTTTGAAAATTGTTTTGATTTTGAAAAACCAGAGGAATGTTCAAAACTAAAAGTATCAAAGAAACCATCAGAAGAATCATACTTAGGAGATGGACTCCTTGAAGATGACGATCATCCAGAAGAATAAGAAAACTATTTCTAAGATGATGATTTCTTTGTAACCTTTGCTTTAGAAACCTTCCCAGCCTTCACTGGTTTCGTAGCTTGAACATGTTCTTCCTTCACTTTGTAACCCAAACCTTTGTGTTTAGATCCTTGATTCTTTGAAGAATTGGAAGAAGAACTTGAAGCTTCTCGTGACTTAGCGTCACTAGTGAATTTAGCTTTGATATCTTTCAGGTTATTCTTCTCAATCAAACATTTTTCTTCTTCGGTTGCAGACAAAGAACTTGAAACAACCTTATCAAAAACCTTCTCATTTTCCAGAAGAGATTTCGAAACAAATTTTGGAGCTTCACACATAGACTTTTCCTTCTTCTTAGACTGACGTGTTCTTCTTGGGTGGAGTAGCAAATTTTGAATAATCATGCACTTCAGCTTTTGGATCAATTTGAGCAGAACTCTGATCCTGCTTGTATAAGAAGTTCAGCAATGTTGGGGACAAATTGTAGTTCTTCACTTGCCTCTTCAACTCCAAACTTTCCAATTTCAAATCATTAATCTTCTATTGAGCCTCAAACACCTCCTTTTGTGACTTGATGAACTTTGCATTGAGCTCATCATATTCATAAGTTTGTAACTTCCTGATCTCACATTCTGCAAACAATTCTTGAAGAACACTTTCTCTCTTCTGCTTATAGATCTCAACATCCTTAATTAATACTTCATTCTTGTCTCTGTACAGAACATTCTCATCTTGAAGCATAGAGATCTTATTTTGAAGCTTTTCAACAGTAACAACAGTTGTAGCAATAAGAGCAGTAGCTTCCTCATACTTTTGCTGAACCGGATAACTTTTCTCAAATAAATTTTCAAAATCTTGAGCTGCATCTAAAGCTTCAGCTTTAGCCTTCGCATATTCTTCAGTCAATTAAGACTTTTCCTTCAAAATATCCTCATGAACATGAACTAACTCATAATACTTCTTTGAAAATCTTCTAACTCTGTCTTGAGCACCACAATCTCTTCAGTTGATAGTTGACAACGTTGTTCAAAACTGGCAACCGTCTGGAGCAATTTCTTACATTTAAGACATTCAAACTCGTCAACTTTTGAACTAGTAGAAACTTTAGGTAATTCTTCTTGAACCAAAGATACACTTGAATAAGAATCAGAGTCAGTTAGAAAGCTGTCATCATCAGCATGACGAGCAGTTAAAGCAATTGAGATTGGAGTATGATTCTTCTTAACTGCTGAATCTACATTCCAAGCAAATTCATTTGAATGCACAAATGTATTAGTCCAATCATGAGCAAAAGTAACAGATTTCTTCTCAACCTTTTCAGCTTCATTTGATGGATAAAAAACTAAATGTGCATGTTGACCAGTCTTTAATTTACTTTCTGTAGAACTTGGACATTCTCAAGCAAAGTGACCATAAACTGAACACTTATAACATTTCACCTTAGACTTGTCCAAACCAATCTTCCCCTCCTGATTCAGTCTTTTCTTACCAGTTCTATTCAAAAATTTCTTTGTTCTTCGAACCAACATAGCATATTGCCAATTTAGATCCATTTCCTCTAAATGATCATAATCAATCTGATCGTAATCTTCATTTGCTAATTCAGCATTACTTACAGCACCAGTAATAACACCAAAGTATGAAGATACTAATGCAGACATCAACGCATTATAATCATCGACAGTTTGAACAGACAATGCACTTTGAGTCGAATAACTTGGAATTGACACAGTACAACCAGCAGAGGAATAACTTGGAATTTCAGATTTACCTGCCAGAAATGCTGTAGGGGGAGCAGAATTAAGAATATTAGACTTTCCAGCATTCAATGTAGAATCATTTTCACCATGATATACAGCAGGATTCTGAATTTGTGTAGGAAGAGATTTGTACACCATTAACTCCATATCTCTAGCCTGAATTCTTTGAACCAAATCATTGAAAGACAATCCTGAAAAATCCTTGTCGTGAGTAATCATCATCATATAATTCTCCCATTTTTCAGGCAAAGCTTCCAAGATCTTTTCTTTCATATCCGTTTCTTCTTTAGTAAGATTCACCAAACACATTTCACTCATCAGATGAGCGAATCTTGCTATCAGATTGGGAATCGTTTCATTTTGATAATGCTTAAAACTATCAAACTCTTTCTTCAAAACCTTTTGTCGACTTTTCTTGTATTGGTCATTGCCTTTACATCGTTTTTCCAAAGCATCCCATAGACTTTTTGATGTGTAGTTACCAACAAATTGATGAAGTAACTCTTTAGGCAATGCCATCGTTAAAGTTCCATACGCCTTTTTCTCAGCTTGATAAGCTTTCTTTTGTTTAGATGACATTTTTCTTTGAAGAATAGGTTCACCAGTTTCATCTTTAGGGTAAACATATTGCTCAGTGAAAGATAACCACATATCAATGTCATTTGTATCGACATACGCTTCAGACCGTTTAACCCAACTATGATAATCTTCCAATTTTAGCAATTTGGGAACTTTCTGACTTGTTCCGATTTCATTATCATAGTTCATTATCGTTTGCATCGTAGCTTGAACCGAATTTTGAATAGCCACGATGTGACGCCCACTCCCAGACTTGGCCCTAGGAGCGGTCACGCATCGGATTTACTCATGAACACAAGGTACAACAGAGATAACTAAAGCAGCGGAAATAAAAACTTTTATTCATATGCCAAGCATTACATAGTAAGAGAGACAAATAAAAAAGAGAAAAATATCTCCATGCCAGTCTTTGAAAATGTCTTCTCTTGATAGCTTGACATTGTCTTGATAGTGTACACCCCCTAGTTCCTACTCACATCTCATCTTTCCCTTTTCGATCCGATGGTCCAGCCTCATCTGACATACATAACTTAACAAGTCAGCTTACGCTGGTGAGTTCTAAGTTTTTGGAAAACTTTACTTTTCGAACACATACTATTTGGGTCAATCAAACCATTTCTGCAAACAGACAATTAAGCATAAAGTATCATAGGTTTACACATAATCATCCATATACTTAGTAGATTACATCTACCCTATCATTCTATAAACCTTGTGAATAGAATAACCTTCTATAACCTTATCATCTTCGCCTCACATTAAGAACCTGTCCTAATGTATCTTTTTGTCACTTCTCGTCTCAAGTACCATCTCGGGGAATAGTGTTGTTTGATCCTCACATGACAGTGGTCTTTCATTCCTGCTTTGCCGACACTTCAGGAAAAACACTATAAAACTCCCTATTTCAGAAGCCCCCACTTAATACTTGACAACCCTTGTGACCTTACTGATTACCATCCTTAACATGTTCTACTTAGCTAAATAGAACCCTGTTAATGGACATCTTACTTTCCCTGGTGGATTACTACTCTTAAAGACGTCTAATCATCTGATTTAAAACATCTTCCTAGTAATCCTACTTTCCACTAATCCTTTCATTACTTAATCACTAAAGGCAAGTAACATCGTAAACATTTCACATATATCAATACTTTATAAACAGTAGAAAGTATTTACACAAGACGTTATGTATATCAGCCCAAAACAGTGTAAAGCATTTAAGCAATATAAAACAGGGCTCATAGAACTCACCTTAGGTTGCGAAGTAGTTACTTGGCTTATTCCTTCGTGAATCTAACTTGCTTTAACGTGATGTCCCTAGAAAGACATCCTAGAAATTACAAATGGTCATTAAGACTAACCCTTTAACCCAAACCCAACCACTTGTTGGTTTAACATTCATTTGTTAAAAATGACCATTTTGCCCTTTATGGAAAAAAAATATTATTTTAGTGATACTTATGAAGAGGTGCATTCTTATAAGTAAACGCTCACTCCGGGATCGCCCAGTGAAGCGTATGCCATGTCCCAGTTGGGATTTATGCGACAACGCCACTATGCCAGAAACCCCAGTGTACAGGCGCCACCCTTCCAGTCCACACCAACTTCTAGATATCCGAGTAACTCGGTACATTCAATAATTTATCAAAACCCATGTTTTAACTTATATATACTTAAAACATATATATAATTATATTCTTTTGTTGAATATTATTACCTTTGCCCAAGCCTTTATGTCCTTGATGAGTGATTCTCATGACCGACCGTATAGGCGTTATCACGACCAGGAGGCGGGATTACTATGAGATATCACCCATATTTGTGTTTTAGTTTGGTGATGATCATGACCGACCGTATAGGCGTTATCACGACCAGGAGGCGGAATTACTATGATCAAAACACCAATGTTTATGTTCTTGTTCTTAGTTTACTTGATCTTGATAAACCAACATGGTGAAACCATATCAAACCTTCTTTAAACATGAACTAACTTAAGGCTTTCTTAAAACATTTTTATTCTAAGGCTTTATACCAAATTTCAACCCATGATTCCCACTAGAACTCCCAATCTCAACAAAACATGTTCAAGAACCTTAATCTTGCATTATTCTTAAAAGGCATATCTAAGTGTTATGAATCATGAAACTAATTGAAGGCTTATGTTAAACATACCTTAAGTTGATCTATTCCAGAAGATGGGCTCCTAATTCCTTTTGAATCTTCAAAAATGCAAGCTAGAGTGTTCTTGGTGTTCTTGAGGTTTCTTAGAGGTTTTAGGTTGATTTTAGGTGAATTAGCAAGGAAAAATGGATGGATCCATGGTCTATTTATAGCTAAGAGTGTCTCACATGCTTCTTACAAGTGTCCTAGTGACTAAGCATGAGAATTGACACCTAGCATGGTGACTAATCATTCAAATAACATATATTTATATTAACATGTAATTTTTCTTAATAATCTAACCCGATAAACACTTACCTTATGCATAGTTTATTGTTATAACTTCAAATACGCATTTCTTAACATATTAACATGTTAATCACATAAACACATATACGAAACATATTCTCACATATAAAAAAAATATATAAAAACATATATATTTATTACCTTTAGATTTTGGGGTGTTACAACTCTCCCCTCCTTAAACAAGGTTTCGTCCTCGAAACGTGTTCATACTCCAAACAACTCAGGATGAGATTTTCGCATCTCGTCCTCTCTTTCCCATGTAGACTCAGAACCCTTCTTGTGCATCCACTGCACCCTAATCATTGGAATAGTCTTATTCCTAAGCTTTTTCTCATACCGATCTATAACAGCAACGGGCCTTTCTACAAGTGACAACGTGTCATCGATTTCTATCTCATCTAAGGGTATTATTTGCGACTCATCCACCACACACTTCCTCAAATGTGATACATGGAATGTTGGGTGAATTCCAGACATTTCCTCAGGTAGATTTAGTCGATAAGCAACTTCTCCTACACGTTCAGCAATTCTAAAAGGTCCTACGAACCTCGGGCCTAACTTGCCCCTCTTACGAAAGCGAATAATACTCTTCCATGGAGACACTTTTAATAACACGAAGTCTCCTACTTGGAACTCTATAGGCCTCCTCCTCTTATCTGCATAAGACTTTTGTCGATCTTGAGCAGCCTTTAATCGTGCCTTGATCGCATCAAGGTTTCGAGCCATGTTCTGAACCTCATCCTTGCTTCCTAGCTCTCGCTGGCCTACTTCACCCCAACACACTGGAGTTCTACATTTCCTACCATACAACATTTCGAACGGTGGCATACCTATGCTAGCATGATAACTATTGTTGTATGAGAACTCTGCCAGGTGTAGGTGACTATCCCAACTTCCTCCAAAGTCAATAATGCATGCACGCAACATATCTTCCAAAGTTTGTATCGTCCTCTCACTTTGTCCATCCGTCTGAGGATGATATGCCGTGCTAATATGCAATCTTGACCCCATTTGCTCATGGAATTTCTTCCAAAACCGCGAAGTGAACCGCGTATCCCTATCAGAAACAATAGTTACCGGCACTCCGTGTTCAGCAATAATCTCCTTTGTGAACAACATAGCTAACTCTTCAGAAGAATGTGTTTCTTTTATAGGTAAGAAACGAGCACTCTTTGTTAGCCTGTCCACTATCACCCAGATGGTGTCATAACCTTTAGCTGTTTTGGGTAGCTTGGTTATGAAGTCCATCGTGATATGTTCCCACTTCCATTCGGGAATCTTCAAAGGTTGAAGCTTTCCATAAGGCTTTTGATGCTCAGCTTTAACCTTTACGCAAGTCAAACACCTATTCACATATTTCATGACATTAAACTTCATACCCGGCCACCAATAGTCTCGTTTTAAGTCTTGGTACATCTTGGTCGCACCAGGATGAATTGAATAGCGTGACTTATGAGCTTCATCTAAGATCTTACCGCGAATTTCACCTAAAAGCGGTACCCACATTCGACCGTACCTAGTCTTAACTCCAAACTCGTTTTCTACTAAGCTTCCAACTTGTCCTACCATCCTTTCCTTCTTGACGTTCTCGTCCTTCAATGCCTCGTACTGATCTCTTCGAAGTTGGACCAGAAAATCAGGAGTAACGACTAACTTATATGACTTCACCCTGATTGGAGGATGATCCTCTTTTCTACTCAAAGCATCGGCCACTATGTTGGCCTTACCTGGGTGATACATAATCTCACAGTCGTAATCCTTGATCAACTCTAACCATCTACGCTGCCTCATATTAAGATCCTTTTGCTCGAAGAAGTACCTTAAACTCTTATGATCAGTGTAGAGGGTACACTTTACCCCGTACAAATAATGCCTCCATATCTTGAGAGCAAACACAACGGCCGCCAACTCTAAGTCGTGAGTTGGATAGTTTGTCTCATGAGGTTTTAGTTGCCTTGATGCGTAGGCAATGACTTTGCCCCGATGCATCAAAACACAACCTAAGCCTTGATAAGAAGCATCAGAGTATACTACCAAATCATCAGACCCATCCGGTAAGGATAATACCGGTGCCTGAGTCAATCTGGCTTTTAACTCCTCAAACGCACTCTGCTGACTAGGTCCCCATAAGAACTTAGTGTCCTTCTTGGTTAACTTAGTCAGTGGCGTTGCAATCCTTGCAAAGTCTTGAATAAACCTACGATAATAGCCGGCAAGACCTAAGAAACTACGAATCTCTGAAGGCGTCTTAGGTGGCTTCCAACTCATTACCGTCTCGATCTTTACTGGATCTACAAGAATGTCATCCGCGTTTATCACATGACCGAGGAATTGGACTTCCTTAAGCCAAAATGCACATTTCGAAAACTTGGCATATAGCTTTTCCTTCCTTAAGGTCTCTAGCACCTCCTTTAAATGCATCGCGTGATCCTGTTCGTTCCTGGAATAAATTAAAATGTCATCTATGAACACGATCACGAATCGGTCCAACATGGGTCGACATACCCTATTCATGAGGTCCATGAAAGCTGCAGGGGCATTAGTCAATCCAAATGACATAACCAAAAATTCATAATGACCATAACGCGTGCGAAAAGCTGTCTTCTCAATATCTTCGTCTCTAATCTTGAGCTGATGATAACCCGACCTTAGATCTATCTTAGAGAACCAACTCGCTCCTTATAGCTGGTCGAATAAATCGTCGATCCTAGGCAAAGGATATCTATTCTTAATAGTCAGCTTATTTAGACCCCTATAGTCGATGCACATTCTCATACTTCCATCCTTCTTTTTGACAAAAAGCACTGGAGCACCCCACGGTGAGATGCTTGGCCTTATAAACCCTTTGTCAAGCAAGTCTTCTAATTGTGACATCAACTCTTTCATCTCTGATGGAGCTAACCTATAAGGTGACTTCGCTACGGGTTGGGCTCCTGGCACTAAGTCGATCCTAAACTTTATCTCTCGATCGGGAGGGATGCCAGGTAGTTCTTCTGGAAACACGTCTGGAAATTGGCATACTACCGGCACATCTTTTAGCTCCTTAGTCTTTATTCTTGAGTCAATAGCATAAGCAAGGTATGCCTTGCATCCTTTACTTATGAACTTCTGCGCCTTGATCATTGAAATGATCTTTACTGCTGAGCTATCACGATCTCCATAAATGGATATGATTTGCCCAGTTGGCACTCGAAGTTGAACCTTCTTTTGATTACAGATAATCTGTGCATCGTACTCTGCAAGCCAATCCATTCCTAATACCACATCGAAACCTCCTAACGCCATAGGGAATAACTTAATAGGTAGTTTGTACCCTTCTAACTCTATTAAGCAGTTATCTACTACCTCGGTAATCCTAATACTTTTCCCCGAGGCAATCTCGACCTCGAATGGTCTATTAGCCCTAACAGTTGGTCTATCAAAAAGCTCACAGAATTTATGCGAAACAAAGCTCCTACTAGCACCAGAGTCAAATAACACAGAAGCAGGCACATTATTAACGAGAAACGTACCTGAAACTACATCGGGTGTTATCTTGGCTTCGGTGGTAGTCAGGGTATAAGCTCTACCCTTTGCCTTTGGAGCCTCTTTCGCCTTTGGTGGTTCTGAATTCTTCACCAACTTGGGGCAGTTTGTCCTGATATGATCGGGGCTTCCACACTCAAAACACTTCCTCTGGTCAGGGCAACGGTTAGCATAGTGACCTTCCTTCCCACACTTATAGCAACCAGATGAACCTGACCTGCATTCTCCAGAGTGGGTTGTGTTACACATGGGGCATAAAGACTTGCTGCCCTTCGAACCATTCTTTGACTTCTTAAAGTGACTGCTATTTCTTTTTTTCGAACCTTCCTCAGACCACTTCCTCTTTTGCTCCCCTGGTCTACCTTCATCTCCATACTCTTCCTCATAAAGAGTAGCACTGAGGTTGATAGCTTCCTGGTAGGTCTTAGGCGCGTGAGGCTTCACAATCTTCCTTACCTCTGGTGGAAGGGCCTGGACATACCTCTTTATCTTTTCTTCCTCGGGGGTAACCAGCCTTGGCACCAATCTCGCCATCTGGTCGAATTTGCTAGTAAACTCTTGATGAGTCATGTTGCCCGCCTCTAACCTAAGAAAGTTCATCTCAATCTTATCTAGCTCGTGCCTTGGGCAAAACTTGCTCATCACGATCTCTTTTAGATCGTTCCATCTCATAGCGGTAATGGCTTCACTTCCTCGGGACTGCTTAACGGAGTCCCACCAAAATAATGCGTCTCCCACGAAGAAGTGTGATACATACTTTACCACTTGGTCCTCTCGACACTCGCTAATGTCGATTGTTGCTTCCATTTCCCGTATCCATCGTACGGTTGTAACCGCATCTCTTTTCCCTTCGAAGGTTGGGGGTCTACATCCGCTGAATGATTTGAAAGAACAACCTTGACTTCCTTGTTCTTCCCTCCTATCTCTGGAGTTGTCTCCTCCGCCAATATTCCCGTTGTTGTTTCCTCCTCCTCCAGCTCCGTTGGCTCTACCGGCGCCTCCTTGGAGCTGAGCTATTGCTTGAGCGACAATAGCTGCTACTTGCTCACTAGTAAACATACTAGCTCCACCGTTACTCTCAGGCTCGAGATTTGCACGAGTGGTTCTTCTAACTATTCTACCGTCATTGCTATGACTTCCTCTAGCCATTTCCTACATTAAGATGAGTGACATTTTAGAATTTATGTGACGTAGAGTTTCCAAATTTTGAATACATGATAGACAGATAAGCGCAGACGTCAATACGTTTATTTATATATGATGTCTTCAAAACATAGCTACACCAATTCACATGCATTCTTAGTGTCCCCATCCTAAGTTCCTACTTCCATTGACAACGTATCCTATCGTCAAATGAATTATCTCGCACTTGGCCTCATAATAACCAGTATTTAAGATATACTTATATAGTTAATACCAAATTGCAGTAGCTAATTGCAATTGGGTATTTCCCATACCCATATACTCTAAATCCCGTCTATTATGTTCCTAATGCAACGTTCTACCTATGTGCATAACTATCAATACTGGCATTTGTCTCATCTTACTTGGCCTTCCCAGAGTCCTAGTTTAAGTCTAGACACCGCAATAGTATCTAAATCTCTTAAACCAAGGCTCTGATACCAACTTGTGACGCCCACTCCCAGACTTGGCCCTAGGAGCGGTCACGCATCGGATTTATTCATGAACACAAGGTACAACAGAGATAACTAAAGCAGCGGAAATAAAAACTTTTATTCATATGCCAAGCATTACATAGTAAGAGAGACAAATAAAAAAGAGAAAAATATCTCCATGCCAGTCTTTGAAAATGTTTTCTCTTGATAGCTTGACATTGTCTTGATAGTGTACGCCCCCTAGTTCCTACTCACATCTCAGCTTTCCCTTTTCGATCCGATGGTCCAGCCTCATCTAACATACATAACTTAACAAGTCAGCTTACGCTGGTGAGTTCTAAGTTTTTGGAAAACTTTACCTTTCGAACACATACTATTTGGGTCAATCAAACCATTTCTGCAAACAGACAATTAAGCATAAAGTATCATAGGTTTACACATAATCATCCATATACTTAGTAGATTACATCTACCCTATCATTCTATAAACCTTGTGAATAGAATAACCTTCTATAACCTTATCATCTTCGCCTCACATTAAGAACCTGTCCTAATGTATCTTTTTGTCACTTCTCGTCTCAAGTACCATCTCGGGGAATAGTGTTGTTTGATCCTCACATGACAGTGGTCTTTCATTCCTGCTTTGCCGACACTTCAGGAAAAACACTATAAAACTCCCTATTTCAGAAGCCCCCACTTAATACTTGACAACCCTTGTGACCTTACTGATTACCATCCTTAACATGTTCTACTTAGCTAAATAGAACCCTGTTAATGGACATCTTACTTTCCCTGGTGGATTACTACTCTTAAAGACGTCTAATCATCTGATTTAAAACATCTTCCTAGTAATCCTACTTTCCACTAATCCTTTCATTACTTAATCACTAAAGGCAAGTAACATCGTAAACATTTCACATATATCAATACTTTATAAACAGTAGAAAGTATTTACACAAGACGTTATGTATATCAGCCCAAAACAGTTTAAAGCATTTAAGCAATATAAAACAGGGCTCATAGAACTCACCTTAGGTTGCGAAGTAGTTACTTGGCTTATTCCTTCGTGAATCTAACTTGCTTTAACGTGATGTCCCTAGAAAGACATCCTAGAAATTACAAATGGTCATTAAGACTAACCCTTTAACCCAAACCCAACCACTTGTTGGTTTAACATTCATTTGTCAAAAATGACCATTTTGCCCTTTATGGAAAAAAAATATTATTTTAGTGATACTTATGAAGAGGTGCATTCCTATAAGTAAACGCTCACTCCGGGATCGCCCAGTGAAGCGTATGCCATGTCCCAGTTGGGATTTATGCGACAACGCCACTATGCCAGAAACCCCAGTGTACAGGCGCCACCCTTCCAGTCCACACCAACTTCTAGATATCCGAGTAACTCGGTACATTCAATAATTTATCAAAACCCATGTTTTAACTTATATATACTTAAAACATATATATAATTATATTCTTTTGTTGAATATTATTACCTTTGCCCAAGCCTTTATGTCCTTGATGAGTGATTCTCATGACCGACCGTATAGGCGTTATCACGACCAGGAGGCGGGATTACTATGAGATATCACCCATATTTGTGTTTTAGTTTGGTGATGATCATGACCGACCGTATAGGCGTTATCACGACCAGGAGGCGGAATTACTATGATCAAAACACCAATGTTTATGTTCTTGTTCTTAGTTTACTTGATCTTGATAAACCAACATGGTGAAACCATATCAAACCTTCTTTAAACATGAACTAACTTAAGGCTTTCTTAAAACATTTTTATTCTAAGGCTTTATACCAAATTTCAACCCATGATTCCCACTAGAACTCCCAATCTCAACAAAACATGTTCAAGAACCTTAATCTTGCATTATTCTTAAAAGGCATATCTAAGTGTTATGAATCATGAAACTAATTGAAGGCTTATGTTAAACATACCTTAAGTTGATCTATTCCAGAAGATGGGCTCCTAATTCCTTTTGAATCTTCAAAAATGCAAGCTAGAGTGTTCTTGGTGTTCTTGAGGTTTCTTAGAGGTTTTAGGTTGATTTTAGGTGAATTAGCAAGGAAAAATGGATGGATCCATGGTCTATTTATAGCTAAGAGTGTCTCACATGCTTCTTACAAGTGTCCTAGTGACTAAGCATGAGAATTGACACCTAGCATGGTGACTAATCATTCAAATAACATATATTTATATTAACATGTAATTTTTCTTAATAATCTAACCCGATAAACACTTACCTTATGCATAGTTTATTGTTATAACTTCAAATACGTATTTCTTAACATATTAACATGTTAATCACATAAACACATATACGAAACATATTCTCACATATAAAAAAAATATATAAAAACATATATATTTATTACCTTTAGATTTTGGGGTGTTACACACGAACGCTTGAAAATCGGACATTTTGAAAAATCTGGTTACCGTTCACTCCGAACTACCTCCGAACTCTCTCCGAACTTCCTCTGAACTTGATCCTCGCCGAACTCTCGCCGATCTTGACCTTCGGACACTTAAACAACACCTAGACCGAACGAGCACCGAACAATCACCGAACTCTGTCCGAATATGGATCGATCTTTCACCGAACTCTCACCGAACCGATATACCGACTGATCTCCGTCCGAACCTCTAGTTCGGAACGGTTACACCGAACGTGTCCAAGAACTCGACCTCACTCGACACCATTTTCTCGATTTTAAGTGTTTTTCGATGGAATTTTTGACAGAAATCCAAGTAAACTCGAAATGAACAATCTAGAAATGAATTTTTGATGAAAAGCAGACTGGAAACAATCAAACGGATCCAAGAATAATACTCATTTTCTCAAAAACGTGAATTTGAACTCAAAACTCCGAAAAACAATGATTTCCGACCAGTAGAGCAAACCAAATGCTCTGATACCACTTGAAATTGCCTGAGCGTGTGGATTTTCTACTTAGTCGTAATGAAATCAAAGGAAACGAGTAAAACACGAAGAGTAAATACAAATATGCTTTGTATTAACCACAGAGATGCCCACAAAGTACACAGAGAAGATATGACTCGGAAGCTTATGAATTCTACACAAGATAACATATTTATACTAAGCTAAACCCGCTTGTCCGAACCTCAAGTTCGGCCCAAGGTTCGGCAATGTCCGAACTTCAGGTTCGGCCTAAGTTTGGACCTCAGCAATCTTGTGTGATTCGTCTTGTATTCGATACTTCACATGACGATCTAGGACCATGTATCAACAAAAGTCAGAATCTTCGATGAAAAGATAAACTTGGATGACATTTTTATGGTTGAATGGGGATAATGTAGAAAATGAGGTATAAAATAATATTGAATAAGTATATATATATATATATATATATATATATATATATATATATATATAGTGTAAAAAGGTGATTAAAAAGAAAATACCGTTGGTTGCTTCCCAACGGTTAAAAAGAACCCAACGTTCTATTCGGTTCAGTGCAGCAAAAACTAGTCGTTGCTAGACGAAATGGAGAAGCAGAATGGTAGCTGAGTCCCACAGTATGGAGTGTCATTTTCATATTTTTCTCTTCTTTCTAACGGTTTAAACTAACTGTTCAGGTCAAGGTGTCACATTAACTAATATAAACATGAGTATTTTTTACTATAAGACCCAATGTGACACAATTGATATAACCTTAACCAATTCTCACACACAATATGAGTATATGACACACCTAATATGAACATATATATGACACAATATGACAGAAATGATATGAACATAACTAATTCTCACAATATTAAAAATAAACAACTGATGTTTACAATAGATTATAGAAAACTATTAAAACATAACTGATATGAACATAATACATAACTAATATGAACATATTACATAATATCACACAGTGGTCACTATGTCTGTTTATTCTTATGATTGATTGTAACATATGATTATTGTGTCATATATTATGCTAGTGATGATGTGTAATTTACTTTATTGTATGGTCATTGTGTCTAACATATCAAAACAAAGTTGAGTAATTTTTCTTCATTGTATCTGGCATATCAATCTGTATTATATTCATGTATTATATGTGGAATTATGTTCATATCTGTTCTTTTAGTGTTATTACTTGATGTTCTTCAATTCCCAATATTTGAAGTGATTGTGGTGACTCAACCGCCACAACAACGTTTAATTTTGCTTCTTCGATCGAAGAAGGAGATGATGACGACGACGAAGACGATGATGATAAGGAAGTGAAAGTTTGATTCGCCATTTTGTTCTCTCTTTAGTTTCAAGTGATCGATCAAAGCATAGCATGTGAGGAGGTTATGAGGGATCGTTGAATCTTATACATGGAAAAAAATAGGGTAATAGATTTCTTAGATCAATATAACTTCTTAATATATCCTAACTCTATATACTCTTATACCCATGGCCTTGTAGCCTAGTGGTATGGTGATTGCCCCTACATATTAGTGGTTGTGGATTCAAATCCTTGCAAATGCAAGGTTGGTGATATTTGGTGAAAAAATTTAGTATGTTCAAAAAAAAATATATACTCTTATTATTTATGTTCACTCTTTCAATATAATAATACAACATTATGTTCTTATAATATACGTAATAAAATGATATAGAACTAATAAACACTGACACGATTTTTCATTCAAAGATATTTTTAATTTCTACAAGAATAATTTTAATAAATATTTTTGGTTTCAAATCTTTAAAAAGCGTTTATATCTAAAAAAAAGTCAAAAGAAGGCATTTTGTAAAAAAAAATTAAATAATATTAAAAAGAAAATTTGGATTTAATATTTCTAACTATTGCCTATTTGTTAATAATAATTCATACTTCGTTTTTCATTATAATAAACCTATTTTTATTCATGTTGAAAATAAAAAAATTACCTTTAAATTGATAACAAATTTTTCACTTTTGATGATTGGACATCACAATGACATCTTATGTCGAATGTTTTTTATGTTTAAATTAACAACAAACTCTTTTGTGAATTGTGATTATCAATACTATACTATATTACATTTGGATACTGTTTGGTATGCTCGAATTGATGTTGGAATAGAACGAGTTATTACGTCTGAATTAAATAATTATATGTTTGGTAACACGTTAGAATTGAATAAATTATCACGTAAGGAATGTGATTCTTTAAAATTTTAAATATTTTCATTCCTTAGGATATGAGTGTTTTTTCTCGATTTATACAAGTAATGGAATGAAATTTTTATTCAATTTGATTATTACTTTAAATTTTACTAATTTTTTGAAAAATAAAAAAAAGTAAAAAAAAATCTAGTAGAAATAAAAAAAAATACATTAGTATATAAAATAAAAGAACAATCACAAAATAAGCGAGTTACTAGAGAAATGATTAAATAAGAAGTTTTATTTGAGTAAGAAAGATAAGAAAGAATCTCAGTCATTTATTCTTTATTTAATAAAAAAAGGATATGCAATTTAGTCTTAGTCATATTTATTGACTTTTAATTAAGTTTCCCCATTTTTTTAAAACATTCATACTTTCACATATGCCATTATTATTATTTTTTTTAATCACACCATAAAAACGAACGTTTTTATCTTTAAAACGCGTATAGTGTTGCTATATCTATTTTAAAAAAAAATTACCTTTTCGATTTTTAACATAATATAACACAATAATCAAAAATTTTGAAACAATAATCTAAAATTTTCAAAGAATATGTCCAATCAATGTTTCACATACATATGTTTCACATACACATGTTTCACAAACAAGAATCCAAAAACAGTTCGTACAATCACATGTTTCACAAACAAGAACCCAAAAACAGAGCCTTCAATCACTTTTCTTCACCACCTTAAAAGCAACATGATTTTTTTGAAACTTAATCATGTTGCGTTGAACAACAATTAGAGTTCTTAATTAATTTTACTTAAGGTCTGGATTAAATTTAAATGTTCATAAATCTAGTTTCCAAGGAATTCCTTTAGAGGCAAATATGAATACGGATTCAAGAACGATATCCGATTATTGTCAAGTTTAAAAAAGAAGCTATCTAACAATAGGTGAAACTAAATCATGTTGCGTTCAACAAAAATCATGTTGCTTTCAAGGTGGTGAAGAGGAAGAGGGTGTGGAACGGATGTGACCTGAGAAGGGTTCCGAATACATGTCGACGGTCCTTTTCGGCAAGACCGTCACTACGGTCGTCAAGACCGTATGACGTGGTCCTTTTTGGGGAAATGGACATACGGTCGTCAAGACCGTATATGATGACGTGTCAATCTCTGATTAGCTCGATGGATCAACGGTCGTCAAGACCATAATTACGATCGTGACGACCGTCCTTGAAGGCTATGTTGAGTCCATAAAAATTCAAACGACCATTTTGAGGGTGTTAGATCATGAAAACTGCTATTTTAATCCTTTTCACTTTAGATATTTATTATTAAAACTACTAAAACTGAAATCTAACATCTTTATCAGTTATCATATTGCCTAGTGACATTTGATAATTGCCTGTCACAAAAATAATGCAAGGTTAACTTCATTTTAAAGTTCCCAATTTCTATGAGATTTCACAAACAAAAAAAATTCAAACAAGGAAAAATTAACACAGATATATTCACAAACATCAACTTTTATTTATTTTCGCAACTCCAATTGTGAAATCAATCTACCTGCAACAATTCGTACAATCACATCTTCACAAACAAGAATCCAAAAACAGATCCTTCAATCACTTTTCTTCTCGTAGTCTCAACGTGAAAGCTTTCAGCGCCAGAAGAACAGATCTCAACCTCTCTTTTGCTTCCGGATCAATCAGATTACCTTCATCGTCAAACTTCGAAGGCGATTCAAACGCATTCAGAAAAAACTCCGGCTTGTTAATAAAATGCAGATCTAGGTAAACGCCGCTTTGCCGGAGAATATACTGCGACCTTCCTCCGCCAAATCCTCCGCCGGCGCTAACTATAGCGGCGGCCTTGTCCGCCCACACGTTCGGCGGCCTAGACGCCCAATCGATTGCGTTCTTCAGTGGAGCGGTGACGGAGTAGTTGTACTCCGGGGAAGCGAAGAGGAAGCAGTCGGATTGCAGGATTCTGTCGCGAAAAGCGGCGACTGCGGGTGGATATTTGCCGTCGATTTCGAGATCGGTGTTGAGCATCGGGAGCGGTGATATGTCGACGTAGTTGATTGAGATTCCGTCGACTGATTGCTTGGTTAGATCGATAGCGGATCGGATTAGGCCGCGGTTGAAGGAAGCTTTGCGAAGGGAGCCGCAGATGGCAGCGACGTTGATGATGGATTTGGGGGTGATAGCAGACTCCATGTTGTTTGACTCTAGAATGATCGGTTGGAGACACTTTTTCTTTATAGAAACGGACTAGTAACAATTAACTAAACTATGATCATTCACAACCCACCCCCAATAATATTGTGAGGTAAAACCCTAAAATTTGGGATTTAGTTATGAGTGTTTGTGAGTAAGAAGATAGTATTACTGTTCACCTCTATATTTTATTATCATGTGAGAATAAAATAATTACTTCGTGTTGTTTGTTTGTTAGTAAACCAAAATAATCTAATACAATTTTACCAACATTTCAATTAAATTAATATATCTGTTTTATATTGATATTTTTTTAATTTTTATATTTAACTATTTATTAATTTACATATATTAAATATTTTAATTTTATTATTTTTTTATTTTCATTTTCTATTTTCCTTTAATTTTTCTTATTTTTTATTCTAGTTTATGTTATATCCATTTTATTATTATTTGTTTTTATTTTTTTAATTTTTGTTTGTATATTTTTGTACTTTTTATAGGAATACGTTCGTAAAATCTAAAAAAATAATATATTTATTGTACGATTAGAACAAAAATGAATATTACAATGCAATGAAAGAATATACTCATATTAGCAATTACAAGGAAATTAAAAGAACATTACAGGGAAATAATATAATACATTACAGGGAGATGAATACACTACAAACAAAGGAAGTAATAATATAATAAGAATTACAATGAAATGAGATGAATGAAATTAAACAATTACAATTAACTTTGGTTGAAAATATAAAGAAAATGTAGAGAGATGATATTCAGGAAAACTTTGAGATCAAATTATTAATTGTTTATAAAACTAGTTTTAAGAAACCAGTTTATATAATCAAAGGGTTGAAAAGAGTCTTAGAATGATAATAAAACAATGATGCAACCATCGAAGGCTTCGGGTCAAAACTCGGTTTCTTTAAAATAAATTTCGAGTCTACCGAAGAACCCATTTATTTCCAGGGATATAATCGACACAACCGATTATACGGACGGGGTAACTCTAAGCCCGAAATCACCTTGAAGACTTGAAGAACTAAGAACGAAGATGAAGATCCTTGAGAGATAGAGTTTGAGGAAGAGTAGAGAGAAAGAATTCAGATGAATTTGGTGTATCTAGCCTCAACCGATGAGGCTGTATTTATAGTGGTAGGAGCCTTCACTACTACAAAAACTGGCATTCTTGACGTGCATTGCGCGTCAAGAAAGTGCCTTCTTGACACGCAAATGCGCGTCAAGGATGCGGGGGTCAGGAAGCTTCTTGACGCGCAAAATGCGTGTCAAGAAGCTCTTGACGCGCGAACAATGACACGCTTTCCTTGACACTCCATTCTTGACACTCATTTTGCGCGTCAAGAAAGAGTGTCGTCTGTGATTAATATATTTTTTATTTATAATATTTTTTGTGTCGTCTGTTTATGACACGCAGATTTGCGCGTCAAGAATGTAAAAATAAAAAATAAAAAAAATATTTTTAATAGAATCACTAATTTCTACATTAAATAAAAATTAACCTGCTATTACAAAATAAAATACACTTATAGCAAAATAATGCATTTCATATATATAGCAAACCAATACATTTCATACATTTCATTCAATAGAGCAGCAGCAAACCACACAAATCGAATGGATTCTTGACAAAATTCAAAAAAATAAAACAAACAATTTTATCCATTCTTGACATGAGTATACCACCAGAAAAACAAACAAGCAGCAATCGGATGGACCTGCAATTGACAAACAGAGCTAATTACCAACATAACAGCCACACAAACTCTGATATATGGGCCATCTTTGCATCCTTTTATGAAGCTAACATAGAAAACTAACCTTAAATTACATGTAGCTGCAAAGAGAGATCTACTTCCACATCTGTAACATAAAATGAACAACAAATCAGCATCACTCATGACCTGGTTTTCAACATTCCTATTCTAATAAGCCAAATACAACCGTCCTCGACATATCCTCTCAACCATGCCACTCTAAAAAGGCCAACGAAACTGATTACAACCTATTCCAAACCAGCAATCTATAACCGACCTTAAACCACAAACAACAACCAAGACAAAGAGACTCCCATACATGTTTCATCCAAAAAAGAACAATTCAGATCTGGTTGTCATTATAAGAGTTTAGCTTGTTTGCATTTCCATTGTGATATTTGAAAGCTCTTGCTTAACATCACTAATTTTCGAATAATTCTCTTCAATATATCTCCAAGCTTAAAGGAAAATCAGGGTAACAAAAGATAATGGAACAATTTGTGGTGTGTCAGTCTTCAATATAACCATATAAATGCTACTCAGTTCATATCCAATGTAATTATGCTACATACATATTTAATTGTAGTTACTTCAATAATTACCTTCACGCCAATCTACACCTTCTTTTCTGTGGCTGATCTACCTTCTCCAACAGCAACAATCTCACCTCCTTGAGGTTTTATGTGAATCCTTGTGTCTAGATGCAGGCATTATTAGCAACAACATCACCGATGTCAAATCCAAACCACTAAATGGAAGAGAATTTTGAATGTTATACAGAAATCAAACCTATCTCTCTTTAAGCTCATCAGGTGTCAAATCCCCACAGCTGGCTCGGTTAATTTGTTGAACGCAACTGCAAATTAGGAGCAGTAGCGTGTCAATTAAGTTTAAAAAATAAGCAAAAGTACTAGAGTTGGCAACAAACAATGTGCAGTCTTATGTTCAAGACAGTTCTATAAACAATTAAGCTCAATGTTACAAAAATATGTTATTAAAATAATAACTAACTTTATACCTACTGTTGTGTTTTAGGCATTTAATTGAAACGGTTAAATTGCGTCACTAATCAAAACTAACCTCACCAACATTGCTCAATGAAAAAAACATGTCCCTCAATCACTAATGCACCACCAAGAACAGGATTGGAGCCACTACCTAGAACACCAAAACAGTTATCATATGAGTCCAACAATCGAGTAATGTCACGCTTGTAATTGACGAAAGCTGGAATGCTTTATTAACAGTTAAAAACCAAGGAATACAGTTGAAAAAAATACTTCTGCCCAATTTTTGTCATATCACCCAGACCTCTCACAATTTTAAACTTCAGCTCTATAGGAGCTAACTGCTAAACAAATGGGTACAGAAGTATTTTTTTCTGTAAACAGTAAATATGTTTCAAAAATCTCAAATACATCGCAGATTATACTTTAAATAATAAACACCACAAAGGCTCAACAATATTACCTAAGGAGCAGATATGTTCCGGACTCCTCAAACAGCCTCCACACCTATAAGCTGCAAAAAAGAAAAGGATCACTTATCTTCAGGTATTGGCATTATGGGTACAGCTGCACCTACTAACAGTTAATACTAAACATGTGTTGGGTTATGGTGTAAATTATACTAAACAGTTAATACTAAACCTGCAACAATTTTTATAACACCGATCCATGTGATACACTATAGAAGGATTGTTTTGAATTGAAATATTAAAGGAATATTGGACCATCAGGTTGAAGTGTGTAATGTTTATGGACCTGAATTCATATATAATCAAACCATATAGCCATGGTTGTTTTATAACCTACAACTTAGTAATAAGATTTTTGGTTTATAGTTTTAACAACATGGGTGGCTATTTTTTAACTAATTATTATGTGCTAATAATGTGTGAATATTACTATATTTCATTTGAGTTTGAAATTTTGATCCGTTTAATATGAACGGGTTAATGTGCTAATAATGTCCTTCAATCATAGCACATATGAACGGGTTAATATGTACCTGAGGTCCTTGTTCAATGCCCTTTCGGAAAGAATTGCCAACGGTACGTTTTTTAGCCACTGCTATCACAATGTGGTCCTAGAAAGATGTGTCAATCAATCCTAACTATGTGGGGGCATATACTTGCTTAGTTTAGTTGTGAACATGATACTCTTTTATAGAAAGTTAAAAAATAAAGGATACAAAACTAAAGAAACAGTTACCTTATACAATCTTGACGCCCTGTGCATACAAAAGAGAGTTACCTTATACTGAAATCTGTTTCCTTTCTGTCCATCTGATTGAAATTTCTACATAAGTTCAGCCACACTTCCTATATGCCACTAACCTCATAGATGCTAGGGTTAATCGTTTCTTGTGTAAAGTGTTCACCTAACTTTGGCATGTACTCTCTCATCAGAAGATCAAACTGAAACAAGTATTGTTAAACAAGAGGCAACCCCTCCTGCACCCGCCACCACAAACTCAATAACTCCAACAGACAAAAATAAAGAAAACATGTACAATAAGGTGTTTTGCTCATTGGAGAAGACTGGAAGTTACCAAATATAATCCTTCCATTGGAGCATGGACAGCTCCTTTTAATAATGCCATTAACAGCCAAAATGCGTCTTCTTCACTCATGTAAAGCAGCAAAAGACCGGCTAAAAATCCCATACCCTGTAGTTGAAATGATTTTTTAAACAGACGTCTTAATGTGAATGACTAGAGATGTAATGTGGATGTACCTGTACATATCCAACCTCCCTATCGTATACAGAGTAGGCCTTCAAAACATTGTAAAGTGATCTTTGACCAGGTCCATGTCGCTGCTGATAGAACACGTGTGAGGGAAAAGTACGTGATATATCCCGTATTATATCTAGCTCAGAAGATGATGTCTCATATATCACTAGTTGCTGCAACAAAAAGAATCGGCTTTCAAATATTTAGACTAATTCAGAAGTAATTGTAAGCCAGTCCACTGAAACAAAATTCAGTCAGGAATACCTCATAAACACCAGGGTTCATTAGCAAGAGGTCCCGGCTTCCGGAAATCAATTGCCAAACAAGAACCCTCAAACGATCAGGGATTCCTTTCCGTATACGCCGTTTAACAACATTCGGTTTCCTTCTTACATAATGCTTCCAATCACTACCTCCAACACCAATCATTTTCCTCCATTTTCTAAGCTTTCTCTCTTCCCTGTTACGGAGAAGATAAATAAGGCATGGGTTAAAAGACCACTGCAACCAACTGTTTAAGTAATGCATGTACACACTCTTAAAAACAATAAGAGGCTATTAAAACCAATTGCGTATATTGTAAATGTGATGATGATATTTGTTCTTACACTTGAAAGTTAGTGAAAAAAACGGTGTAAAAGTTGATTAGAAATATGACTCAAACATTGATCATGTCTTACTTAGCTTTAACTATCTTTGTAATGTTCAGATTCTATTTACAGCATAGAGATTCAGCTTTGACAAAATAGAAGCTGAACTCACACGTTGTATGACTAGTGTTACATCCTTTCAAGCTGAACTCACACGTTGTCTAAACTATAAGATTGTATATAAATTAGAATCTGTGTTTCATTATCATATTTTATTTCTAAGGACATAGGTACCTGCATGTATGAGATGAAGACATAATCACCATCCCAGGATATATTAGCAGGTATATCCACCAGACCTCAAAACCATTCATATTACTTCTGATATAAAATTACAAATTAGCAAAAGATTCAATGAGTTAAAATGATGATTAAATCAAGTTAGGTCAGCTTACCTAACATGTTGAACACTGACGCAGATCAGATCGAAGCACCTACATACCAAATCCTTCAATATGATGTTCCTGCTTGTATAATGTTCAACCAAATTCAATAAACTCATAAATTAAGAACCAAATTCATCAAGTTTAGGAAGAAATTCAATAATCTTAATCAATAAACTCATCAATTAAGAAACAAATTCATCAAATTAAGAACAAATTTAAAAGCCTAAATCAACAAATTTAAGAACCTGTTACCTGCGAGAGTGTGAGTCGACGGGGAGAGACAGAGGCGGGCTGAAATCTGACGGATCCGAGAAGGTCAGAGGAGGCAGCGGCGTCGCCGGCTGGAGGGAGGCGGCGGCGACGCGAGCGGCTGTCGCCGGTCGGAGTTGAGACGAGATGGGGAGAGATCGCCGTAGTTAATCTTGGTATTGGTATTTCTAGATCGCCGGTCGGAGTTGAGACGAGATAGGGGAGAGACGAAGTTTGCTCTGTGGAGATTAGGGCAAAAATGCCAGCGGGGTGAAAGTGAAAGTGTGTGTGAGGGAGAATGGAGCAGAGAATGGAGGAGACGGGTGTGAGGGAAAATAGAGCTGAAAATTGAAAATCAGGGCAAATTATTGGGGGGAAATTTGGAGCCAAAAATTAAAAGACGACACTTTCTTCTTGACACGCGGTTTTTATATGTCCTCCGTGTTTTTTTTTTTTGAAATATGACAGAAATTCTTGACACTCAAAAATGCGCGTCATGAATTCTTAAGAATTACCTATAAATGACATTTTATTTTGACACTTCAGTTTTTGCACGTCAAGAATTATCGAGTGTCATCGTTCGCGTGTCAAGGAAGGCAGTTTTTGTAGTAGTGCTTGGTGAGCAGTCAAAACATTCGTAGTCAACCTTTGCATTAAACGTATTCAATGCAAATTGATTTTCAATTGAAGTGGAATTTCCTGATTTGACTCAAAAAACACGTTTACAATGATTTCCAGCTGAGCTACACGTGACATCTGTATCCGGCTGAACTGGCGCTTCCGGTTCAACCTTCTGGCTGAACCATCCGCTTGAACCTTTTTCTGCCGAACCACACAGGTCCGCTTGAACCCTCGCTTCCGCTTGAACTTCCGTTCCACCCATCCGGCCGAACAACAAAAGGCTCAGACCATCCGGCTGATCCTTTTGCAACTTGAACTTCAACCGGACCAGCTTCCGGTTGAACTCAAAAACAATAAGACAGCTCGCAAGTGGCTCGTGGCGATGCGAAGTGCAAAGTGAGCCATCAAAGAGCCACAATGCCCATGCCATGCGCGTGTGCGTGTGCGAGTTAGGGGTGCTTCGCACCCCTTAGGGTCCAAGGATTGTCTCCTACTCAAGGAAACAATAGTTGGTAAGGTTCCCTACTTATAAACCACTTTAGGACTTATCCCCGGCCAACCAATGTGGAATAAGTTCCACTTCATTTTTTCTCAAATTTTCACAACTTTCACTGCTGCGAAGTCTCAACTATGAGCCTCGATATCTCATTCATACGAGCTCGGTTTTGGATACAGTTTGGTGCGTTGGAAAGCTCTCCCAACGTGCTAACAAACATAGAAAGTATAGCAGCAGTAACCTAAGTTATCTGTATATTTTTAACTAAAGTTCGTGAAAAACTCATTTTCACACTTAGTGAAAAAACACATTTCCACTAGTTTTTCTCCCAAAATTCCAACAATCCCCCACATGAATGGGTATCAATCTATACTTCAAGTATCAAAGGCAATTTCGACAATCGAGTATTGCTATGTAGGTGTCCCCTTTGAACCCTCCTTTGTGAAGTATACTTAGTTTACTAGTATTTGGTAGACGCGATGTCTTTAAACCAACCTGATTGTTTGTGTAAAGGATATGTTGGATCGTGGTTAGTATCAACTAACCTATCAAGTTACTTGAGGGTATCAAACAAGAAAGGCGGAATCAGACTTGTTTGTGTTTGAATAAAGATGCTTTAGATCGGAAAATGTAACTAGTAAACGGAAGTAAAGTAGATGAACAAAAGAATAAATTCCAAGCATTACAATATTATTACTTCTCAAGTGTTTACAAGGAGTTACAGCTGATGAACATAAAGGAACCGATCCACGATAAACAATAGAAATACAAGTAATATGTATAGTGCAATGAGGAAATAAAAGATAATATTTTATTTCCATTTAGCTACTAGGCTAAATAAACTAATCATATCTACTCCAAAAGTTGTTGTACTATCACGCATGGGTGATGTGAACAGTTGAGCAACCCTATCGGTGAACAGTGTAAAGTATGGAGAAAGTGAACTACTCTCTGTCAGCTTTACTGCATTAGAACTTGAACCAATAGAGAAAAGTCAAACTTCCCGAGTAACACATGAAGAGTTCTGGAGGAACTACTTAGTGTACAGAAAGTTCCGGAGGAACTTCCTTCAGAATTCCGACTTAGAGAATTTCAGCCAAGCTGAACATTCCCAATAGTCTCCCGCTAAGATGTTGCTACCAAAAACTATTCTTGTTGCTGAATCTTCTTCATACTTTTACTTGAGCTCTACCACAACCCTTTACAACTTATAAACAAAGCCACGAGTGCTAGCTATGTGCATGATATCCTTCTGATATAGCTCATCCCATTCATTCAACCTTAGGTTCTGTTTCTTGATCACCTCCCCATTGCACAAGAAGTAGTAGTACAGATCTTCCTTTTTATGCACTTCAATCTTTATGATGTTAGGATGAGGATTGACATCTGGGTTACAGGTCTCAGAAGATTCAGAATCCTCCTCTGATTCACTGACTACTATTTTCTTCCTTTTAGCTACAGATTGCTTTCTTGCAGCCATAGATTTCTTTCTACCTAAAACGGTGAGCTTGATGGGTGGAATAATTGAAGGTTGTTGTGATGAGGATTCTGTCTTAGGGTGTGTAGGCTTTGGATTTTTAGGAGGTGGTTAAGATTGTGGAGATGGAATTGGCTGGTTAGGAGTTTTGATTCCTTTTGATGACATCATAGTCTTGTCTCAGTCTACGCAATTTGTAAGAGTTGATTCTTTTGGGGTTCTCCATCATAATTTCCTTGAAGTACCACCTGTGAATCAGCAGGTCATCTTCCTCAAATAAAGTTTGATATCTGGTACCCTGTTTCTGTTGTGCCTTCTCCTGCTCAAATGCATAATCAACAAATCTCCTGAAATTTTATCTCCTTGGCTTGATCAGCTCGAATAGCTAGGATCATGTACATCCAATTTATCAAGTCATCACCCTTCATCTCATCAACCCATGCATCAGTGAAACACTCCTTGCTTTTAAGCATCTCAGTGAACTGAGTTAGGAAAACCTTGTTGTCTTTAGTCTTCTTCATCTGAATTTTCCTATACTCATTCCAGAAGACCCTTCTGTACTTCTCAACCTTGTCTGAAAGACCTTTTTCTTCAGCTTTAGCAATTCTTTCTTCTGTGTACAGATCAAATCTTCTCTTAGCTCCATTTATGAAGAACATCAGATCAGCATTGTTTGTAACATACTCATAGATGCCTCCTTCTATTAGTAGTCTTTTCTGTTCCTCAAACATAGCACTTTATTTTTGTTCTTGGAACTTCTTTTGTATCTCAGCATTCTCCTTTTCCAACTGATCAATCAAAGCCTTTGTGGTAGGATCCATATCATCATTTTGGCCTCCTGTGCTTTGATTATCATCCTCCATGTCAGTGAAACCAGATATGGTTCTCTCATCAAGAGAATCATCATCAGCAGCCTTTGGAGACTCATGAAGTGAAGTTGCAGCACTAGGACTGGCTTCTGAGATAACTTTCTCAGGAATAGTCATAGTGCCAATTTCAGAAGTAGCTGCCTTGGGACTATCTTCCGAGACAACTTGTCCGGAATAGTCTTAGGGAATTGCTCAGGAGCAACTTCCGAAGTAACTTCTTTCAGAACAACCTCAGTTGTGAGGGGTTCTTCCGGAGTATCTTCCTTTGGAATTTCCTCAGCAGTGATTGGCTCCTCTGGAGTAACATCCTTCAGAGTTTCATCAGTAGAAATCAATTCCTCCAGAATTACTTCCTTTGGAATTTCTTTAGTTGTAACATTTGCCGATGAAGATGTGGGATTGTTCAAGTTGAGAAGTGCTTCTATGACTTCAATATCAAAAAGATCCACATCTTTTCCTGGTTCACTCTCAGGGTCATCAACCTGTTCTTCACCTCTGTCTTCTCCTTCAGCCTCAAACTGATCTTGACCCGTTTGAAGGTACTCTTGCTTTTTGACCATGTAAATTTCTAACTTCTCCAATGTTTTGAGGATGAGCCCCTGAAGCAGCCATCACAAATATCAGGAACTCCATGTGATTGACCTTGCACTCTTCTGGTGCTACATGCAGTTGATCCATGTGAACATTAAGTAAACCTTCTTTTGGGTTAAAGGGCTTAATTCCACAGATCTTGTATAATTTCTTATTCATCTTCTCATATAATCTCTCATTTGGATCGAAGTCAATTTCATTAGAGATTGAAGAGTCTTCAGTAGGCTTGGTTTCAGCATATATGTTTTGAAAAGGTGTTGAAGAACTAGTTTTCTCCTCCTTTTTGGTAGCAACAGCTTCACCAGTTGGGTTTGATGCACTAGCATTCTTTTGCTTAAGCCTACTAATCAAGGTGTCCTGCTCTTGAACTGTTTGTACCAGGGACTGCATTTGTTTTTGCAGTTCAGTTTGTTTGGCCGTCAATTCAAGTAGTAAAGCACTGCCATCAACCGATTTCTCAGTATCCTTGGGCAAAGAAGAGCCATCAAGCCTAGCTTTATCAAGCTCAGCACCCTGGTTTTCTTGGCGTTTGGGATTCCCTGCAGGCACAGTTGTTGCCTCAGGTTCCATTTCTGGTTCCTTTTGTTCAAACTGGTTGCTGGTTGCCATAGATTGGGTCTTAAGTATGTTACTATACTGTCCAATTGCTCCAGTGGGGAACCAATTGTAGTAGCAGCCCTTTCTATATGAACATCTTCATCACTCCTGATGTTCAACTCTTTAGGGGGTGAATGGGGGTTAGGAGAAACATGATCAATATCCATCTAGTCATCTCCATGAGGTGAGTTTGAAAAGAAGAGATTGTCATTTGGATTAAGATCAGTTTCTGCTTCATTCACAGGTATGTTTAGGTTTAGGTCTATGGAGGTAAACAAGGAGGATGAGGGTTGTGCATCCAATCTGATTGAATATGAGGTCTCAAGTGAGAGATCATCAATAGCATGGCTAAACCCTTAGCTTTGATGTTGAGCAGACAGTGGGTCATGCTCAAGGTTCTCAGGTTGGGTGGGTTTGGGAGACACAGATGGAGTAGACCCTGTTTCCCTGACAACAACTTTTGCTTGAGTAGGTGAGGAAGTTTTGGTGGGAGTTTTTGAGTGCCTGACCATCTTTCTTTGATAATTTATATTGACATTAAGTTTAGCAAGAGGGTCAGTTTCAGGTGTGGGTTCAACAACTGATGGTGCAGGTTCAGTGTTGTCACCTGGAGCAACATGCTCAGTTGGTTCTTGAGCTTCAACTTTTTGTTCTTGCACATTTTGTGCAGGAACAATTCTTGGTTCTGGTAGTGGATGGTCATTTTCCGCACCAAGACAGTTTGCAATTGCAGTTGTAGAAAGCAAGTATGAAAAGATTTTCTCAGTTAAGTGTTTTTGATTAAAAATTATGCCAGCTCTTTGGACATCAGGGAATTGTGTATTCAAAATGTGTTGTAAAAACCTTGGATACATGTTAAAAGGTTTTGTACAATTCTCCCTTAGCCCATCAAAAATCATCTTGGAAAAATTAAAACACTCTCCCCTGATCACAACATGAAGAGCAATTGCTTGGACTTCACCAAGTTCTTCATGTGATCGCCTTGGGGTCAGGCATACAAGCAGGGTATAAGCGAGAAATCTCCAAACAGGTGGAAGATGGCATTTTTTCACCGTTTTGCTCTTGGGATTTCCCCCGTAGCCTATGCCCATCCGGGTGAATTGGTAATCTTCCTTGGGAACAGTGAAGATACCTCCTTCATCCTGTAACTTTAGATGACTTCTGATCATGGCTTTAGTGATGTACACATCTATTTTGTGTACTTTACTTTCTACTTGCATAACTTGCTCGTCGTTTTCATCACGGGCACCCACTACTACGTTAGCCTAGAACTGTGTAATCGTCTCATCATAGATGATTGGACTTACAGTTAGGGCAACGTGTAGTTCCGACGTAGTAAGGAAGTCTATCATCCTGTCAAACGAAGCCGACTTCTATGATTTTTCCAAATAGGCTCTTTGATTGTGCTCGTTGTGAAATGCGGATGCTGCCATTGCTCTGTATTGAGTGATTTCTTCGGTGAATGAGAGGAATTTTGATGAAATTGAGAAGAAAGCGAGAGCGATTTCTGGGTATTTGGGAATTTAGGTTTCGTAAGTGAAGGGTTTTCTCTGGAAGTGACAGTTAAAGGGAGAGGAGAGAGGGAATTAACGGTAACGTGAAAGGTGGGGTTAGTGTGGCCAGCAGTTAACCGTCACTGTTAACGCATTGTGCGTTTGTACGGTGCAACAGTGAAATAACTGTAAAGGGTCCCACTTAATCCAAAATAGATTAAGTCTTCATTAAAGTTCCCTCGGAACTTTTCCTTATATTCAATCTTGTTCCTTCGGAAGAGTAAAGTTCCCTTGGAACTTCTTCCCTTAGAGTTTTTCTCCTCAATTCTCCTGAAAAACTTCCCTAGGAAGTTCCCTCGGAGTTTCAAATTACCCCGGAATTCCCTAAAACTTAGAAAAACACTTGAAACACATTAGAAACCTTAGAGAGTTCCCTCGGAATATCTCTTGTGAAAGAAATTGCTTCAGGAGTAAGTTCCCTCGGAACAATTTTGTTCCCTCGAAACTTACTCAGGAATGCTCAAAACACTTAGAAAATCTCATAACTTAACAAATTTAGCAAATTATATGCAGTTTTAGTTATGAACAAATTACAGTGAAATTTTCAAAGAATTTTCTTGGTTTTAGAAGAAGTGGATCAAAAGACACAAAAGCACTTAAGGAAACATAAAAATATGTACAAAAAACAACAACTGACAGCAAAAGTTAACCAAAGTTCATCATCCCAATAGCTGTGATGAGAAAGAAGAATCTTGCCTCATCAAATGCTTTTGTGAAAATGTCAACTAGTTGAAGATCAATATGAACATTGTGTAACTTAATCAATTTATTTTCTGCACAATCTCTAATAAAATGGTACCTTATCTCAATGTGCTTTGTCTTTGAGTGCTTCACTAGATTGTTGGTGATGGAAATGGCACTGTGTTCTCTGCATACATAGAAGTTTCTAGAAATGTGATTCCATAATCTAGCATTTGATTTTGAATCCATAGCACTTGACCACAACAACTTGAAGCAGCAATATACTCAGCTTCAGCAGTTGATGTAGAAACACAGGTTTGTTTCTTGCACTGCCATGATACAAGCCTATTTCCTAGAAATTGACATCCTCCTGATGTTGATTTATTATCCAAGTAGCAGCCACCATAGTCACTGTCAGTGTAGGCAACAAGAGAAAAATCATAATTCTTTGCATACCACAACCCCAGTTTTGGTTGTCCCTTGAGGTATTTGAATATTCTCTTCACTGCCTTCATATGGGATTCTTTGGGAGCAGACTGATATCTAGAGCATAAGCATACACTAAACATAATATCAGGTCTACTTGCAGTTAAGTACATCAGTGAACCAATCATTGACCTGCAAGTGTGCTGATCAACAGGTTCACTCTCTGACTCTGAATTCAGATTGTGAGATGTTGAGATAGGAGTTTTTGCAGAAGAGGAAAATATCATATCAAACATCTTGAGCATATCCTGAATATATTTGGACTGGTTCAAGAAAATTCCATCTGCAATTTGTTTAATTGGAGACCTAGAAAGAAATTAAGTTCACCCATTGAACTCATTTCAAATTGATCTTGCATCAGGATCTCAAACTCCTTACACAACTTAGGATTGGTTGACCCAAATATTATATCATCCACATATATCTGAACAAGCAACTTGTTTTTACCAACTTTTATGATGAAGAGAGTTTTATCAATAGCTCCTCTCCTGTAACCATGGCCAAGCAGGTAGTTTGAGAGTGTCTCATACCATGTTCTTGGTGCTTGCTTGAGGCCATAGAGAGCTTTGATCAGTTTACACACCTTGTTAGGATGGTGTGGGTCTTCAAACCCTGGTGGTTGACAGACATAAACTTCTTCCTTTAGTTTTCCATAAAGGAAAGCACTCCTAACATCCATCTGATAAACTATGAAGTTCTTGTAAGCTGCATAGGCAAGGAAGATTCTGATTGCCTCTAATCTTGCAATAGGAGCAAAACCCTCATCATAGTCTATCCCTTCTTCTTGAGCATATCCTTGAACAACAAGCCTAGCTTTAATCTTGATGACAATTCCTCTTTCATCCTTCTTGTTTCTAAAAACCCATTTTGTTCCAATTGGTTGAGCATCTTCAGGAAGGTCAACCAGTTCCCAAACATGTTGTTTGTTGATTTGGAACAATTCCTCTTGGATAGCTTTAATCCAGTGATTGTCTCTCAGGGCTTGCTCAACTTGCTTTGGTTCTTCTTGAGATAGGAAGCATGTAAACAAACAAATATTTGCATCAGCAGCTGCTTTGCTTCTAGTAAGAACAGGTGCATTCACTTCACCAATCACATTCTCAATTGGATGAGTTTTGCTGACATTGGTGTTCTGAAAACTTGGGAATTCATGACTTTGAACTTGCCTAGTAGGTGGGATAATTGGGGGCAGTTGGATACTAAGTTCAATTCCTGGTATTCTTTGTGAAGGAGGTAAATTTGATGTAGTTGCAGCAGAAACATGTTGATCACTCATGTTATTAGCAGAGTTGATGTTCTCTTCATGAGATGAGTCAGTGAAGTTTGACTCATGAGAACCATCATGATCACCATATTGATTATCATTTGATGTTCTCTTCATGAGATGAACACTCCCATCATCACTAGTATCTGAGACATATCATTCCTTTTGTGATTGTGTATCACTTGACTCAGTTTCAACCAAGTTCACTGGAGTGGATCAGTAACTTGTTGAATTGCAGCAGTTGGCTTGGTATGTAAGGTTGTGTGCTAGCAGAGGAGTAGAAATGACCATAGTTGCAGCCATTCTTCTTTACATTTGAGTTCTCCCCCTGAGACTGCACATACTCACTAAAAGACTTATCAACATTAAAGTTGAAAGCTTTGGTTAGTAAATCAATATCAAATAACCATGAGGGTTCAGAACTAAACCTATTTGTAGATTTTTCATTGAAAAACACATTTATTGACTCTTCAATAATTTTAGTTCTGAGATTGTATACTCTGTATGCCTTAGCAACACCAGAGTATCCAACCATGTAGCCATCATCTGCCTTTTCAATAAACTTAGCTAGATTCTCATTGGTTATTAATATTGTAACAGGACAGCCAATTACTTTGAGAAAATGGATGCTAGGTTTTCTTTTTCTCCAAAGTTTTTATGGTGTCTTGTTCTTACCTTTGACCACAAGCACCCTGTTCTAAACATAGCAGGCAGTGTTCACTGCTTCTGCCCAGAAAGTTACAGGGAGCTTAGACTCAGCCAACATTGATCTAGCAGCCTCAATTAGTGTTCTATTTCTCCTCTCAGCAACCCCATTTTGCTGAGGAGTCCTAGCAGCACTAAACTGCCTAGATATCCCCTTTTCTTCACAAAAAGAATTTAAAACATGATTTTTAAATTCATTACCATTGTCACATCTAATTGTTTTGACTTTGAAATTTGACTGATTTTCAAGTTGTGTGATTAAAGCTTTTAGAGTTTCAGGTGCTTCATCCTTTGTTCTTAGGAAGAAAACTCAAGTGTATCTTGAATAATCATCAGTTATAACAAAACAATATCCTCCATCAGCCTGCTGAGCCGCTCCACTCAATATCATCTCCGTGGCCCTTCATGAAATGGGGGATGGATATAGTTGGTAAGCTGCCTGTAGCACCTGGAGGAAAAGTCTTCATGCTTGCCATGACGGACTATTTTTCTAAGTGGATTGAAGCCGAAGCTTTTGTTCAAGTTAGAGAAAAGGAAGTGATTTCCTTCATTAAAAGGAATATTTTGACAAGATTTGGAATCCCTTCGGAAATAGTTTGTGACAACGGGTCTCAGTTTATTGGAAAAAGAACAACTAGTTTTTGTGAGGCATGGGGCATCAAGATGGTAACTTCAACTCCCATACATCCACAAGCTAATGGCCAAGCGGAATCGAGCAATAAGATTATCATCAATAATCTTAAAAAGAATCTAGGAGATAAGAAAGGGAAATGGGCTGAAGAGCTACCTCTCGTATTATGGGCTGACAGAACGACTTCCAAGAATGCTACTGGTCGAACACCATTTTCCTTAGTGTTTGGCTCAGAAGTAGTAATACCCACTGAAATGGTGATGCCAACTGCCAGAACAAGCTGCCGGGATTTTGAAGCAAATAGACGGGAACTTCTTGAAGATCTTGAAATAATTGATGAAATCCGAGACCTCGCAAAATTCAGGATGGCAGCATACCAGCAAAGGATAGCCAAGTCTTACAACAGAATTATCAGGATCAGAAGATTTCAAGTAGGAGATCTGGTACTCAGGAAAGCTTTTCAAAATACTACCAATCCAGCACATGGAAAAATTGCACCTAAATGGGAAGGTCCTTACCTAATAGACTCAGAAGCTGGAAAAGGAGCATACAGGCTAGCTACTATGGAAGGTGAGCTGCTCCCAAGAGCTTGGAATGCAATTTACTTGAAGTTATATTTTATGTAAGTGCTCTCCGGATCCTCTGAGCATATCTAAAGATCCTTGTGTAAACTCCAAAAACATCAGGTATGATTTTTATTCTCATTTCAATTTCATATTATTATCCTCGTGAAATGATTACTGACTTAGACATCGGAGGGGTGTTAGCCAACCTAACACCCACCCCTCACCAAGCCTTGAGTTTTTTGTAGCTGTTCTAAGCACCTTACCATACGTTAGAGGCTGATCACCTCTTCTAAGTAAAAAGCATTCTGAATGCAACCAAAGGTTTAGGAGGTTTTCACCTTCTCGTTCACTAATGGGAATCGCCAGGAGCGTAAGACCCTCGCCAGGAGCGCACGGTGGTGGCCTATGGTTCAAGGTGGTGCGACCAGTCCATCCAAGGGTGGCTGATAATTTCATCACTGTTGGCCATAGAGTGCACCTCAAAATGGGTGGCAGACGTGTCATCTCGTAAAGATTCTAAGGTTTTTGTCATTTTCATGTCAACAAAGGTTTAGGCACTTTCGTGTCTCTCAAGTTTATGGGCTTGACCCCAGTTGGCTTAGTCCCAAGTATTTTTTGAGCTTGACCTCAGTTTAACAAAGGTTTTTAATGTTTTCACATTAACTAAGGTTTGGACATATTCATGTCTCGAAAGTTTTATGGGCTTGTCCCCAGTTTGGCTTAGTCCCAAGTTTATCGGGCTTGTCCCCAGAATTGGCTTAGTCCTAAGAATCCCGGGTTTATCCCCAGCACATTAACAAATTCTTTTCAGGATCCCTCCGCTAAGGGTTGAGAAATTGAATTTTCAGATTTGGACTTATGAGAAGACTTGTGATGTTTACCCTTTAAACAAGCAGTACAATGTTCATTACAATTAAAATGTTTCTTTGGTAAACCATTAACCAGCCCTAAATTGACAAGTTTGTTCATGGTTTTGTAATTAACATGTACAAGTCTCCTGTGCCAAAGGTCAGACTCATCAATAGAAGCTCTTGATATTAGACAAGTATTTCCATCATGAGATTTAGCACTTGCCATATCAAGTAAGTACAAGCCATCCTGTCTTTTTTGCTTTAATTAAAATCATTTTAGCAGGAATTTTGAAACCAGGCTTGAGTACTAGAGCTTATTCATCATTAAACAGAACATTCATGTTCTTATCACAAATTTGTGATACATTACCAAGTGTTGTAATGTACCCTTCATTGCTTCCAAATGCAACGGGACCTCCATCGTATCTTTTTGTATTTTCTAAAAGATTTTTATTACCTGTTGTTTTGGTCAAAAATTCACTAAGGAATCTTGTATTCCAAACTTAGATTGTGAGGTAGTGTGCTTAACGATCAAATGAGTAAATAATCCAAGTTAGGATGGTGACACGATGATTTAGCGAGGAAAACTTCATAATCCTTCGAGTTGCCTCTAGGAATCCTGGATAAAAACCTCGGGAGCCGGCCGAATAGCTCGCCTCCTAGTCAATTTTATTGATAATCAAATGAAAAATTACAACAGGTTGGAGGTTTGATCGATCAGAGCTATGTGATACAATGTTGTGCAGTCGTAAGTGAGCTGAAATGTGTTCAATGTGTGTCCTACTAATCGAATCCTCGATTTATATAACAAATACAATGATAACAAACTATCCGGGATTCCATGGATCCTATCGTCCAACTAACTTGACCGTTATGGGACCTCTTCGTTCACTCGGTCCACGATCTGCCGTAGCTGGAGCTTAAGTTTCGGAAGTAGTTGTTGACTCCGATGGTACCTGGTCAAATAAACACGTGGCAAATATGAGGGTTAGTAAAATAAAATAAATCAGGATACCTGAGTAAACGGGATTCCCAGACGATAATAGGATTCCTGAACTATCTGAGCTTCCTACGAGCATCCTGAAAATATACCCTCAACACCTGTCATGTGACTGGAGCACCCTCTATCTACAACCCAAACATTTGCTTGAGATTTATTAGGTAGCCCCTACATAGGTAAACAACATGGTTAGTTGGAGTATGAGACCCAAGCCTTTGTGTTCTTGGTATTCCCATGGCATCATTATTGTATTTTCTTAAAACAAGCTTGTTAGGGATGATAATCCGGGATCCTGGCCGGAAGCTTAAATGGTTCAATATCCTTACGCAAGTTCAGGATCCTGGCAGGTTCGAGCATCCTGAATTACAGTTATCAACTAACCCGTTTGTTTTTCCCATGTGTCTTATTAATTGCAGGGTCAAAGAAACGTGTAGACAGGCCAAAAGACTCGGACAAATGATATAGAACGTGGACTAAATGGTCCACAACGTCCATATTGGCTTAGTTGGGAGAATCCCTAAAATATAGGACAGTTGGTTATATTATTTCAGGATGCTCGCCAGAAGCTCAAAGGATCCTGAACTACATTTATCGATTAACCGTTACAGTTGTCCACGTGTCTTAATTGATTGCAGGTAATTAAGGGACGTGTAAATGATGGCTAAAGACTCGGTCAAGGCTTTATGGGACGTGTTGTAACTGACTCCAACGTTCACAAAGACTTGAAGACTCAATCCCTAGTTTTTAGCCTAGTTAGTTAATGTACTTTTGACTATTTAAACGAGCTCTAGGTCATTCATTCAGGGGAAGGCACACACAGACCTGATTTACGATTAGTATTCTCTGTAACACTTAGAACACGAGCTCATTTCACTTGTACTGAAAACTTCCATCATATAAAAGTTTTAGGAGGCAGGTACTTTGAACCGGCCCCCGAGGTTTTTTGCTAGGCTCCTTGAGGATACTCAAGGATTCCTGGATTTTCCCTCGTTACATCCTCGTGTCAACACTCAAACTTGCATTTTTCTTGTTAAATTCATCAAACACTCTACCTCACTTACAAAGTTTGATCAACTAATTGCTTAGGCAGTTTTTGACCAAAACAAAGCTGATTAGGACCTTGGTTCTCAGAAATAAGTTCATCCTGTTCTGAAAAGTTAGCCATTTTATCATTTACACTCCTATTGTAACTTTGCCATTTGGGAAAACCATGTTTCTTAATAAAAGCCTTCTTTTCCCAGTATTTTCTGTTGCTTCTCTGCTTAGCATTTTTCAAATTTTGTTTGAGAGGCAACATTGGGAATTTCAGTATGTGAGAACTGAGTTCCATAGTAACTCACTTGTGCAGGATGGTTATGCACATCATACTGTTCAAAAACTTGTTTTCTTTCACGAGGAGCAGATTTTGCTCGTGAACCACTTTGGTAAAAGGGATGGGATTGATTTAAAAACTCAGTAGGTTGAAATTCAGGTCTTTGTTTTGAAGGTTTTGCAGACCTGTTGTTGTTGAAATGTTCCGAGGGAACTGTACTTCTTCCGGAGGAATGTTCTCCCGGAAGAAATGAAGTTCCTGCGGAATTTTGTTCCCTTTGAAAATTGTTTCTTTTAACTTGTGAGAAGCTGTTATTCTTCTCATTTCCAACCCAAACTTTCTGAGTTTTCCCATATTCCCTTTGATCACTCTGTGCTCTTCTTGGTGACATCTTCCTGTTATCCTTTTGATTCTTTGAGTTGAACAGATTTTGATTTCTCTTAGGAGAAATGTTAGCATTGTTAATTATCTGTTTGAAAGGATTGAAGGAACAATGTATGGCAACATGTCTTAGTTCACCACAAATTATGCATTCTCTCACTGAGTTGTGAGAATTCTGGTGTTTTGGTGACTCTTGTTTGAAAATAGGTGTTGATGTTCCAACCTTTTGAGTAGTAGAACCTGAGGAATGAGATCCTTCGTGATTTATACTCATTGTCTCAGTAACCTTAAAGATTGGTTTTGAAATTTTTAAATTTTCAACCTCAGCAGAAATGCTGGTTGATGCTGTTGTGACATCAGAAAACCCAATGTGATTTTTAAATTGTATGTCATTATCCTTTTTCACACATTTAATTTCATTGGATAGGTCCTCAATTACAGGACCATTCTCCTTTGGGTCAGTTGTCAAGGAAACATTCGTTTCCTTGTTAGGTAAAGTTACAAGACTAGTGTAAGAATCAGGATTCTGTACTGTCCTAAATGACACCCTTCCCTTCCCATGTGTGTGCTCATGCCATAATTTTTATGCTTTTTCACTGGCAATTTGAAACTTATCAGCATTGCTTATGGCTTCTCTCAGCTGATCTTTTAAGGGTTTGAATGTCTAGCACATATTCCTCATTTTGTTTCTTTGAAATTTTCAGTTGTGCTATAACATCATCCATTTGTGTTACAAAATCAGTTTGTTGATGTTTCAAAAGCCCTGTGGTTTGTTTCAGTTCATCAGTTTTGGTTGAGTAAGCAATATCTGCCCTTCTTGAGTACTCTTTCAAATCATTTAAGTTTGTTATTTCTTCTATTAGGGACTGATTATGCTTTTTGTAACTTTCAACCAATTCAATACACTTAGGTGTACACAACACATTCTCAGGTTCAGTTGAGGAGTTTGAGTTTACCTCTGCAATTGCAGGTGAAGAACCACTAGCCATCAAGGCATGGTTGGTTGAAGAAAACTCACTCATCACATCTTCCCAGTCAACAAACCCTGTTTGATTTGCAACAGCAGTAGTTGTTTGGCTTTGGTTGAAAGTAGGCTTTGGTGGAGTTGGGCCTGAAGAAGAGCTTGGTTGGAGTATTCAGGGTTCTTCTCTGTATTATAACCACCATCTCTTCTTGGCTGAGAACACTCCCTGGCAAAATGTCCTAACTGGTGACAGTTGTAACATTTGACTTTTGATTTGTCAAGGCCTATGGGAGCATTTTTGGCTCCATTGTACTTTCTTCATGTTCTCTTGTAGAACCTTTGTGCCCTCAGTGACACCATAGCAAGCTGGGTTGTGATGTCAATCTCCTCTAGATCATCAGCACTTATGCATTCAAGATCTGATCTAGTGAACCCTGTGTAAGAACTGTTAGCAACATTTGTAAAGTTTTGAAAGTATGAAACTTCATGTCCTTTAGGAGACTCAGGAAAGGATATATGTGGTTCATGGTCAGAATAGTTCTCTGAGTGAGCAGTGATGAGGGCCAAAGTACCTTTGGAAGATGATGTTTGGTTAGATGTTACACCAGACTTCTCATTCATCTACATCTCATCTGCACTCAGCATCCCATAGAGATCTCCTAGCTTCAAAGTTTTGAGATCTTTGTTATATTTTATGCTAACTGTGTAGACAGTCCAAACTTCAGGTAAAGATCTTAAAAATTTTCTGATTATATCAGCATTTTCTATTTTGGCATCTACACCCTGCAGTTCATCTATCAGTTTCACATATCTCAAATACTGTTCAGACATGGTTTCACCTCTTTTGTGACAGAAATTTTCATATATTTGTTTTAAAACATCTTTCTTATTCTCCTTAACCTCATCTGTCCCCTCATACATTTCAATGAGAGCTTTCCAAAGATCATGTGCAGTTTTGCATCTCTTAAAGCCAATGAGTATGGAATTAGGAAGAGCTGCCTGGAGTGGCCACAAAGCTTTGTAGTCACATTCACATGTCTTATGGTCATCATCAGAATAATTCTCATACGTTTTGATTAGGTCAACAATTGGTTGAGTTACAGATTTAGTTGTAATCACTTGTGGTCCTATGTTAATTGAGTTCCACATTTTGAAGTCAGTATTTTTGCAGAAAATCTCCATTCTGAGTTTCCAGGTGTCAAAGTCATCAGGAGTAAATGTGGATGGTTTGTTAGTGCTGTCAT
>JBCNJP010000019.1:35914087-35993047 GCA_039602395.1 Deinandra increscens subsp. villosa | reverse complement strand
ACCTGATCAGACTGAGATAGCAACATAACATCAAAGACTGGCGCATCCCATCCCTAAATGATCCTAGTCCCCTTCTTACACATATTCCCATTCGACATCCAATCCCATCCTTTAAAAACTCCCTAGCAAATACTAAACAGTTTACCAATATTAACATGCGATTCCAGAATGGCACACATGCTAAGTTTATTATCTTTAACAACTTGTCGTACCTCTTTCTGTTTGAGGGGTCGGTTCAAGCCCCTTATGTTCCAAGAGGCAAGACTAATCATCGGAAACATTAACAGAAGGAGTGTTTGCCCCTTGTTGAGTCAGTCTGGTCCCCCTTCATGAATTCCTTCGTTTCATTGTAGATTTTCTCAACATCATCATCATTGTCTAAGGTCTCTACACTGTGATAATTAAACCTTCTAGGTTTAGACGATTCAGCTTTATAGTTCTCCACATAGGCCGTCCCCATCTCACCTTGTTCTAGAACCCCAAACGAATTGGATAGGACAACCTCCTGGTCATGATCCACAACATCTTTATCTTTCTGCTTGGGTTTTGAATTAACGGGACGGTATTCAAACTTGGGTTTCACTATCATCGGTTGGGTATTAGTCTTCTTAGCAATTTTTTTCTGTTTAGGCTCAACAAACCCCTCCTCATCAACTTTTTGAGGACCTTGGTGCTTATCCTGCCTTTTCACCCGTTTTGGACAACTCTCAAAGTCATGGCTAAAAACACAACATTTTTTGCATTTGGGAGGTTTCCATTCATACTCCACATGTTTAGTTTCTATAACAAAATCATCTCCATCAGGATCAGGAACCGCCACCGTAATCATATCTTTAAACTCATGATCTGCTGAATCTCAATCAAGGCTCTAGCATAACTACTCCTTCCCCACAAATCCATACACATCGATGAGGTATGAGAGTCAAGAAGTTTGGGTGACCCAATTTGAGTTGCAATCATACTAAGCCCATCTACAGTAAACACAAGCAAGAGGACATCATGGAGCTTAACCCACACCGAAACAGTTTAAATACAATCCTTTCTAAGTTGCATGGTAGGGCTCCACATATTAAGAAACAAGGGTCGATTCCTTATCAACCAAGGACCCCCCCCCCCCCCCCAAAGAGCATCAACCATCCTTTTCTTATCTGAAAACTTGAAGAAAAAAAAAGTAACCATTGGAGTTCATCATAGTTTTTGTAGGACAAATTTCTTCCAATTTTGCTTAACAAAATAATCAACAACCGGGAAAGCAATCCTATCACCCAGAAAATACCCAAAAAAAGTATACGATAATTTCTTACCCGAGGATCCCAAAACAGTGGCCGCATATGAGGAGGGCCCATTAGCGATCTTACCTTCCACAGACACAGATTTAGTATGCTCGAGAAAACCCTGATTTTGATTTAACACTACACCAGACTTGGGCACAGTACCAGGGGCTTGTGTAATCGGAATGGAGCTATCCGGCCCACCCAAGGGAGAATCGGAGATAATCGGATCACTAACACCACCATGAAAACCCTCTTTGAGACCTGACGGCGTCTCCCCCTAATCACCTTGAAAACCGACATTCTTCCCACCTTATTTAAACATGTTACACCAGGTGTAACATAGTCAATTTTGTTACACAGGTGTAATCATCATCGCTATAGTTACATATGTGTAACAATAATAACTAGGTTTTCTGGTGTTATACGTAAAAGAGAGATGAAATGGATAGATAAATTATGAAATTCACATCAAAGTTGGACAACCAAAAAATATTATATAGGTATTTTACTAAAATATCCAGGTTTTTTGGGTTTTCCAATGATCATCTTCCTATATATATATATATATATATATATATATATATATATATATATATATATATATATATATAAAGCGAGAGAGAGATAGAGGGAGTTGGGGTAGAATACATCCACCAAATTCCCTACATCCTCTATATCCACCCCCTTTTTTAAAAAAAAACACCAAAAAAACACTTTCTTTAAAAAAAATTAAAACATCATATATCAAATCGCTATATATTCTTTCTGGAAGACCTTTTTTTTTTAATTTTTATGGCGTTTTTATTATTTTTTTCAAAAAAAACGCCAAAATATACAAAAAAATACAAAAAAATAAAAAATAAATAAAAAAGTTCAAAAAATATGTGTTTTGGTGCGTCTAGAAGAATGGTGTTTTTAGGAAAAAAAAAATTAATTAAAAAAAGTGTTTTTTGGTGTTTTAAAAAAAAATAAACCGAAAAAAACACCACAAAAATTAAAAAAAAAAAGTGTTCTAGATAACTAACATAGCGATTAGAGGTATAGTGTTTTCAAAAAAAAATTATTAAAAAGTGTTTTTTGGTGTTTTTTAAGAAAAAGAAGGTGGATGTAGAGGATGTAGGGAATTTGATGGATGTAGAATAATTCAATTATATATATATATATATATATATATATATATATATATATATATATATATAGGGAGAGGATCATTTGAGAACCAATTTGATTTGAGAACTAAAAAGAACTAATTTGAGCCACATGTTTATTACATGTATCCCCCCTCCCATGAATTATAATGGTCCCCCCTGAAATTTGTGGTTGAGATTTAGTTCTCAAAAGTTCTTAAAATAAAAAGTTCTCATTTGAACCTAACCCTATATATATATATATATATATATATATATATATATATATATATATATATATAGAGGATGGATATAATGAAAACCTCTTTGAGTTGGAAAAACCGTGAAAACTAACACAAAACGATTTTTTTTTCTTCAAAATTTTTGTAGTGATTATATGCGTTAATACAAGCCCTATGGTGAAAAAAATCAAAAAAACGCCTAGTAGTTTTTTATATATATATATATATATATATATATATATATATATATATATACTTTGTTCTTCTATTTTGTATATAAACAAATATAAATAAGTATACAAATATATTAAATTAGTTTTCACAGACAACTCCTCGTTTACACCTATTTAAAATCTTTAAAATTTTATCTTTTTAAAATATTCTAATTTGAAAATACGTATTATCTATTTCACGCCTAGAAATTTGGGATTATGTGGATTCACCCAATCATCATTATTTTTCAAATGAATTAATGATATTATTTTCAGTAACTATTTTATTTTCTAGATGTATAATATATTTCTAAATCTTGTGTTTTTTTGTGATGATAAAATTGAATTTTTTAATGATAAGTTATTTTTCACGTAATTATTGAACAAAATTGCTTTAGATATGGATGTTTTGAACGTTAAACTAAATTTGGTCTAATGTGAACGTTTCCATTTTAAATGTTAAACTATGATTTTTTTGTTTTATTTTTATTAAAATAACTTTGAATTTCTTCGAATCTGATTCGGATTCGATTCGGGATCCATTCGAATTCGATTCGATTTGATTCGGATTCAGTTTTCGAATTAGAATCGCATTTGAATCCGGGTTTTAAAAATTGAAATTCGAATAATTCGATTCGATTAATTCGAGTATTCGAAATTCGATTCATTGAACACCCCCTATAAGGAGGTATTCAATGGCTTTGCATTAATAAAAAAAGATTTTGCCCAACGCAAATGGTTGGAGCGTTGAGCCTAGAAGTATCGTGGGTATCGTGATTTTGAAACCATATGCTTCACAATCTCCAACCAATAGAAATGTGACATATGAGATAGAAAGATGGGAGAGAGTTTGAAGCCCTTAGGCTTCATTTAATATGGGTATGGTCATGAATTGAAGCCTTAGGCTTCATATTTTTTTTTTAACATTTTCTTTAAAAAAACACATAATACTAAAGTAATACAACTTATTTAAAAACAAGATACTAGATAAAAACACTACGCGTTTAGCTCCTTCTCAGTTTAATAGAGGAGGCTATGTGCTCCATAATATCAAATCTAAGCTTAAAATGTGTCTCACTATCTTGCAATTCCAATGTGATATTCTAATCGACTACCGAATCGACTGGAGGATCGCGAATTTGCACTGGTGATACTGCTCTGCCCTCGTCTTTGATGACTATATTGTGTAGTATCATACAAGTGTACACTATGTTCTCTAACTGCTATTTTTTCATTTGTTGCGCCTTTCGATCAACTATCGTCCACTTTGATTTTAAAGCGCAAATGCTCTTTTGACGTCTTCTCTTTCCGACTCTTTAATCTTCTTCATTTTCTTTTCTTTGATATCAACCGGAAAGCGAAATGCCTTGACAAAACTAAAACCAAGTTGGGTATATGTCATCAGCAAGGAAGTAGCCACGTTTGTATTGTTGACCTTAACAACAAAAGGACATCTTGGACTAACTTCGTGTAAATTGTCCATAAAAAAGGGTAATTGGTTTAGAACACTGATGTCGTTGTTGAAACCGGAAAAATCAAAGTGCCCATGCCAAAACCACACATCTTGTGATGCCACTGCCTCGAGTATGATCGTTGGTTTTTTATGGTCACCTTGGTGATACTGTCCTCTAAATTTCGTTGGACAATTTCTCCACTCCCAATGAGTACAATCGATGCTATCGATCATGTCTGGAGTGCCATGCCTTTATAAATGTGCATTATACAACAATGCAATGTTGTGGCTAGTAGGTGGACGCAAAAATTCATCTTTATAGAATTTAATAATAGCATCACAAAAATAATGTAGGCATTCATGTGATGTTCTTCAAGACATATCTAAAAATTCATCATACTCGTCAGGAGCATTACCATATACGACTTGATGAATAGCAGACGTGCATTTTTGCAAAGGCGCGAAACTTTCCTCCCTCCCACGTCATAATGTGTTGTAAACCATGGGAAATTGTCCATAATATCGCGGACAATTTTGTTAAACAATCGTTTAGACATCTGAAATTTGTCCTTAAAATACCCTCGTTGTAACGAGGAAGTTGTGAAAATATATAGCTCCACCAAACGTTCATGACCATCAACACGATTATTAAAAAACTCCTTTTTTAACAAGTTGTATCTTGAATTTTTATTGTTCAACGTTTTTCACACATTGAGCAAGATATTTGAATGCCTCCTCATTTGAACTATCCGAACTACTTGATAAAGTTGAAATTGCCTTTGCGTGTGGATCTTCTACTTAGTCGTAATGAAATCAAAGTAAACGAGTAAAACACGAAGAGTAAATACAAATATGCTTTGTATTAACCACAGAGATGACCACAAAGTACACAGAGAAGATAAGACTCGGAAGCTTATGAATTCTACACAAGATAACATATTTATACTAAGCTAAACCCGCTGGTCCGAACCTCAAGTTCGGCCCAAGGTTCGGACATGTCCGAACTTCAGGTTCGGACTAAGTTCGGACCTCAGCAATTTTGTGTGATTCGTCTTGTATTCGATACTTCACATGACGATCTAGGACCATGTATCAACAAACTCCCCCTCGGCATGTGCTCGATCTTGAATACTTGATATTGCATCGTGTGTAATCTCTTTATAAACAATCTTCAGAAGACTTGAAGTTGTAATGTTCTCGTTCCACATAGAAATCTGCCAACATAAATAATCTTGATGCAAAATGTCTCTTCGAGACTCCAAGATATTTTGATTTTCGAAATTGATTTTGTATTTCGTTTTGATCAATCGAAAACAAATAAGAAACAAAATCTTTTTGGTTTTTAGAAATTTTATATCAAAACACACCTTAAATCTTTTTGGTATTTTCTGATAAGAAAAGTAAAAGCATTACAGAATCAGACACTATTTTTGTCTTTTGTGAGAAAGATCACAACTTGGGATCATATTGGTCATAAGATGCTGAACTACATTTCAATTTCAATTATTGAAGCACATAAGCCATGTCGATTGCAGATATAATTTGTCCAACTTTAAACTCTGGCAGAATCATACTCATAAAATCTGGATATGTTAAAGTATTGATTAAATTTGCATTGACCAGTGTACCCCACACTATTTGACATACTCATATATACTTTTGCTTATCACATTTTATGATTTCATTTGTGATTTTAATAACATAATGATTGTAACCATGATATAGTCAACTGTATTCCATGCAAAAAGAAATAAGAACGTTAAATCGTCTACCTTAAGGTCGATCTTTCGATATGTAGATAAGGCGTCGGATTTAACAAAATAAGAAAATAAAACAAGTTGAAATTGTATAACGCAACAACAATCAGGTCGGTACTCCCGTACACGCAGAGAAAGTCCAATGAATTATACGAAACACCAAAGAAAATAATGCAGAACGTCAAACGAACAACGATCAGGTCGATCTTTCGATACGCAGAGAAAGTCCAATCGTTTGACAAAATAAAGAAAATCAAACAAGTTGAAATTTTTGCAAAATGAACACATGTATACACAATGACTTCTAATTTTTCTTTTCACATATCTTTATCTTGATATATCATGAGATATGCATCAAGATGTTGTCCACTAGGTCAAGCATCAAATTTAGTGTATATCACATTTGTATACTTTCTGATTTGCCGAGCCTACCTTACACATCGATCAAATGGTCTTATGGTTTTTTCATCTATTTTATCCATGAGTCAGACAATGTCAGCCAATGTACCATCATTTCCCAATCATGTCGGATACAATTTCTCATTTTTCAATGTTTTTGGCTTTTTTCATTTTTCAATGTTTTTGTCTTTTTCAAATTTCTCCCCTTAAAAATGACAACTCTATTTATAGATTTTCATTTTTACGATTGAAAAAACAACACACTATGTTTATATTGTTAGAAAAACAAACTCCCCCTCAGAATGAGACGGAATGAAAAACCAGAAAAAAAAAATTGATCAACCAACACGAATACTAGCAGTGTAGCCGTTTGAAAACAAAATTGATTTTGAAATTCAATTTAATTAAAACAGATATTTCACAATCAGCAATATTCCAATCACCGAAAGATCTTCCTGAAATACCTGCTGACACCAAATAAATCATTAGTCGCTCTGGGATCGACCCGTTTCAACAGCGTCGGGCCGGCCGGTGTCTTCCACAAAGTCATCGTTGGCCTCGAAAACAACTTTCGGTTTTCAAATTTGTAAAAGTTTTAATTTTTGATCGGAACCTGAATCAGATTCATCCGACGTACTCGGTTTAGACCAAGACGATTTACGAGTTGATTTAATCGTTGGAGACCAAGGTTCATCAAAAATTTGACCTTTGTTATCCACATATTTGGCAGTTTTGTGAATATATGTAGTCGTCGGACAATCAGCAGCAAGATGTCCCGGTTGACGACATACATAACAAAGTCTTTCTCTAAAATTGTGGTTTGATTTTGAAAAACCAGAGGAATTTTCAGAACTAAAAGTATCAAAGAAACCATCAGAAGAATCATACCTAGGAGATGGACTCCTTGAAGATGACGATCTTCCAGAAGAATAAGAAAATTCTTTCTGAGATGATGATTTCTTTGTAACCTTTGCTTTAGAAACCTTCTCAGCCTTCACTGGTTTCGTAGCTTGAACAGGTTCTTCCTTCACTTTGTAACCCAAACCTTTGTGTTTAGATCCTTGATTCTTTGAAGAATTGGAAGAAGAACTTGAAGCTTCTCGTGACTTAGCGTCACTAGTGAATTTAGCTATGATATCTTTCAGCTTATTCTTCTCAATCAAACCTTTTTCTTCTTCGGTTGCAGACAAAGAACTTGAAACAACCTTATCAAAAACCTTCTCATTTTCCAGAAGAGATTTCGAAACAAATTTTGGAGCTTCACCCAAAGACTTTTCCTTCTTCTTAGACTTAGACGTGTTCTTCTTGGGTGGAGTAGCAAATTGTGAATAATCATGCACTTCAACTTTTGGATCAATTTGAGCAGAAGTAACTTCAATCAAATCCACTGGTTGAGGAACCAAGTGAATATCATCCTTCTTAGAACTCTCCGAACTCTGATCCTGCTTGTATAAGAAGTTCAAGAATGTTGGGGACAAATTGCAGTTCTTCACTTGCATCTTCAACTCCAAAATTTCCAATTTCAAATCATTAATCTTCTGTTGAGCCTCAAACACCTCCTTTTGTGACTTAATGAAGTTTGCATTGAGATCATCATATTCATAAGTTTGTAACTTCCTGATCTCACATTCTGCAAACAATTCTTGAAGAACACTTTCTCTCTTCTGCGTATAGATCTCAACATCCTTAGTTAATACTTCATTCTTGTCTCTGTACAGAACATTATCATCTTGAAGCATAGAGATCTTATTTTGAAGCTTTTCAACAGTAACAGCAGTTGTAGCAATAAGAGCAGTAGCTTCCTCATACTTTTGCTGAACCTGATAACTTTTCTCAAATAAAAATTCAAAATATTGAGTTGCATCTAAAGCTTCAGCTTTAGTCTGCGCACATTCTTCAGTCAATTGAGACTTTTCCTTTAAAATATCCTCATGAACATGAACTAACTCATAATACTTCTTTTGAAAATCTTCTAACTCTGTCTTGAGCACCACAATCTCTTCAGTTGGTAGTTGACAACGTTGTTCAAAACTGGCAACCGTCTGGAGCAATTTCTTACATTGAAGACATTCAAACTCGTCAACTTTTGAAGTAGTAGAAACTTTAGGTAATTCTTCTTGAACCAAAGATACACTTGAGTAAGAATCAGAGTCAGTTAGAAAGTTGTCATCATCAGCATGACGAGCAGTTAAAGCAATTGAGATTGGAGTATGATTCTTTTTAACTGCTGAATCCGCATTCCAAGCAAATTCATTTGAATGCACAAATGTATTAGTCCAATCATGAGCAAAAGTAACAGATTTCTTCTCAACCTTTTCAGCTTCATTTGATGGATGAAAAACTAAATATGTATGTTGACCAGTCTTTAATTTACTTTCTGCAGAACTTGGACATTCTCGAGCAAAGTGACCATAAACTGAACACTTATAACATTTCACCTTAGACTTGTCCAAACCAATCTTCCCCTCCTGATTCAGTCTTTTCTTACCAGTTCTATTGAAAATTTTCTTTGTTATTCGAACCAACATAGCATATTGCCAATTTAGATCCATTTCCTCTAAATGATCATAATCAATCTGATCGTAATCTTCATTTGCTAATTCAGCATTACTTACAGCACCAGTAATAACACCAAAGTAACTAATGCAGACATCAACGCATTATAATCATCGACAGTTTGAACAGACAATGCACTTTGAGTCGAAGAACTTGGAATCGACACAGTACAACCAGCAGAGGAATAACTTGGAATTTCAGATTTACCTGCCAGAAATGCTGTAGGGGGAGCAGAATTAAGAATATTAGACTTTCCAGCATTCAATGTAGAATCATTTTCACCATGATATACAGCAGGATTCTGAATTTGCGTAGGAAGAGATTTGTTCACCATTAACTCCATATCTCTAGCCTGAATTCTTTGAACCAAATCATTGAAAGACAATCCTGAAAAATCCTTGTCGTGAATAATCATCATCACATAATTCTCCCATTTTTCAGGCAAAGCTTCCAAGATCTTTTCTTTCATATCCGTTTCTTCTTTAGTAAGATTCACCAAACGCATTTCACTCATCAGATGAGCGGATCTTGCTATCAGATTGGGAATCGTTTCATTTTGATAATGCTTAAAACTATCAAACTCTTTCTTCAAAACCTTTTGTCGACTTTTCTTGTATTGGTCATTGTCTTCACATCGTTTTTCCAAAGCATCCCATAGACTATTTGATGTGTAGTTACCAGCAAATTGATGAAGTAACTCTTTAGGCAATGCCATCGTTAAAGTTCCATACGCCTTTTTCTCAGCTTGATAAGCTTTCTTTTTTTTAGATGACATTTTTCTTTGAAGAATAGGTTCACCAGTTTCATCTTTAGGGTAAACATATTGCTCAGTGAAAGATAACCACATATCAATGTCATTTGTATCGACATACGCTTCAAACCGTTTAACCCAACTATGATAATCTTCCAATTTTAGCAATATGGGAACTTTCTGACTTGTTCCAATTTCATTATCATAGTTCATCATCGTTTGCATCGTAGCTTGAACCGAATTTTGAATAGCCACGAACGCTTGAAAATCGGACATTTTGAAAAATCTGGTTACTCTTCACTTCGAACTACCTCCGAACTTTCGCCGAACTTCCTCCGAACTTGATCCTCGCCGAACTCTCGCCGATCTTCACCTTCGGACACTTAAGCCACACCTAGACCGAACGAGCGCCGAACAATCACCGAACTCTGTCCGAATATGGACCGATCTTTCACCGAACTCTCACCGAACCGATATACCGACCGATCTCCGTCCGAACCTCTAGTTCGGAGCGGTTACACCGAACGTGTCCGAACCTCAGACGAACTCGACTTCACTCGACACCATTTTCTCGATTTTCAGTGTTTTTCGATGGATTTTGGACAGAAATCCAAGTAAACTCGAAATGAACAATCTAGAAATGAATTTTTGATGAAACGCACACTGGAAACAATCAAACGGATCCAAAAATAATACTCATTTTCTCAAAAACGTGAATTTGAACTCAAAACTCCGAAAAACAATGATTTCCGACCAGTAGAGCAAACCAAATGCTCTGATACCACTTGAAATTGTCTGAGCGTGTGGATCTTCTACTTAGTAGTAATGAAATCAAAGTAAACGAGTAAAACACAAAGAGTAAATACAAATATGCTTTGTATTAGCCACAGAGATGATCACAAAGTACACAGAGAAGATATGACTCGGAAGCTTATGAATTCTACACAAGATAACATATTTATACTAAGCTAAACCCGCTGTCCGAACCTCAAGTTCGGCCGGCCATGTCCGAACTTCAGGTTTAGCCTAAGTTCGGACCTCAACAATCTTGTGTGATTCGTCTTGTATTTGATACATCATATGACGATCTAGGACCATGTATCAACAAAAGTCGGAATCTTCGATGAAAAAATAAACTTGAATGACATTTTTATGGTTGAATGGGGATAATGTAGAAAATGAGGTATAAAATAATATTGAATAGGATATATATATATATATATACATATATATATATATAGTGTATAAAGGTGATTAAAAAGAAAATACCGTTGGTTGCTTCCCAACGGTTAAAAAGAACCCAACGTTCTATTCGGTTCAGTGCAGCAAAAACTAGTCGTTGCTAGACGAAATGGAGAAGCAGAATGGTAGCTGAGTCCCACAGTATTGAGTGTCATTTTCATATTTTTCTCTTCTTTCTAACGGTTTAAACTAACTGTTCAGGTCAAGGTGTCACATTAACTAATATAAACATGAGTATTTTTTACTATAAGACCCAATGTGACACAATTGATATGACCTTAACTAATTCTCACACACAATATGAGTATATGACACACCTAATATGAACATATATATGACACAATATAACAGAAATGATATGAACATAACTAATTCTCACAATATTAAAAATAAACAACTGATGTTTACAATAGATTATAGAAAACTATTAAAACATAACTGATATGAACATAATACATAACTAATATGAACATATTACATAATATCACACAGTGGTCACTATGTATGTTTATTCTTATGATTGATTGTAACATATGATTATTGTGTCATATATTCTGCTAGTGATGATGTGTAATTTACTTTATTGTATGGTCATTGTGTCTAACTTATCAAAAAAAAAGTTGAGTAATTTTTCTTCATCGTGTCTGGCATATCAATCTGTATTATATTCATGTATTATATGTGGAATTATGTTTATATCTGTTCTTTTAGTGTTATTACTTGATGTTCTTCAATTCCTAATATTTGAAATGATTGTGGTGACTCAACCGCCACAACAACGTTTAATTTTGCTTCTTCGATCGAAGAAGGAGATGATGACGACGACGAAGACGACGATGATAAGGAAGTGAAAGTTTGATTCGCCATTTTTCTCTCTCTTTAGTTTCAAGTGATCGATCAAAGCATGTGAGGAGGTTATGAGAGATCGTTGAATCTTATAACCAAAAATACCCAATACCCCTGCACGTCTTTGAAAAAAAAAACTAATCACTAATTATACATGAAAAAAAATAGGGTAATAGATTTCTTAGATTAATATAACTTCTTAATATATTATTTATGTTCACTCTTTCAATATAATAATACAACATTATTTTCTTATAATATACGTAATAAAATGATATAGAACTAATAAACACTGACACGATTTTTCATTCAAAGATATTTTTAATTTCTACAAGAATAATTTTAATAAATATTTTTGGTTTCAAATCTTTAAAAAACGTTTATATCTAAAAAAAAGTCAAAAGAAGGCATTTTGTAAAAAAAAATTAAATAATATTAAAAAGAAAATTTGGATTTAATAATTCTAACTATTGCATATTTGTCAATAATAATTCATACTTCGTTTTTCATTATACTAAACCTATTTTTATTCATGTTGAAAACAAACAAATTACCGTTAAATTGATAACAAATTTTTCACTTTTGATGATTGGACATCACAATGACGTCTTATGTCGAATGTTTTTTATGTTTAAATTGACAACAAACTCTTTTGTGAATTGTGATTATCAATACTATACTATATTACATTTGGATACTGTTTGGTATGCTCGAATTGATGTTGGAATAGAATGAGTTATTACGTCTGAATTAAATAATTATATGTTTGGTAACACGTTAGAATTGAATAAATTATCACGTAAGGAATGTGATTCTTTAAAATTTTAAATATTTTCATTCCTTAGGATATGAGTGTTTTTTCTCGATTTATACAAGTAATTGAATGAAAATTTTTATTCAATTTGATTATTACTTTAAATTTTACTAATTTTGTGAAAAATAAAAAAAAAGTAAAAAAAAAATCTAGTAGAAATAAAAAAATACATTAATATATAAAATAAAAGAACAATCACAAAATAAGCGAGTTACTAGAGAAGTGATTAAATAAGAAGTTTTGTTTGAGTAAGAAAGATAAGAGGGAATCTCAGTCATTTATTCTTTATTTAATAAAAAGAGGATATGCAATTTAGTCTTAGTCATATTTATTGACTTTTAATTAAGTTTCTCCATTTTTTTAAAACATTCATACTTTCACATATGCCATTATTTTTTTTTTTTAAATTACACCATAAAAACGAACGTTTTTATCTTTAAAACGTGGATAGTGTTGCGATATATATATTTTAAAAAAATTACTCTTTCGATTTTTGACATAATATAACACAATAATCTAAATATTTAGACACAATGATATAAAATTTTGAAACAATATGTCCAATCAAATGTTTCATATACATATGTTTCACATACACATGTTTCACAAACAAGAATCCAAAAACAGTTCGTACAATCACATGTTTCACAAACAAGAATCCAAAAACAGTTCGTACAATCACATGTTTCACAAACAAGAATCCAAAAACAAAGCCTTCAATCACTTTTCTTCACCACCTTAAAAGCAACATGATTTTTTTGAAACTTAATCATGTTGCGTTGAACAACAATTAGTTAGAGTTCTTAATTAATTTTACTTAAGGTCTGGATTAAAGTTAAATGTTCATAAATCTAGTTACCAAGGAATTTCTTTAGAGGCAAATATGAATACGGATTCAAGAATGATATCCGATTATTGTCAAGTTTAAAAAAGAAGCTATCTAACGATAGTTGAAACTAAATCATGTTGCGTTCAACAAAAATCATGTTGCTTTCAAGGTGGTGAAGAGGAAGAGGGTGTGGAACGGAGGTGACCTGAGAAGGTTTCCGAATACATGTCGGCGGTCCTTTTCGGCAAGACCGTCACTACGGTCGTCAAGACCGTATGACGTGGTTTTAATAAAGAAATGGACCTAGGGTCGTCAAGACCGTATATGATAACGTGGCAATCTCTGATTGGTTCGATGGACCAACGGTCGTCAAGACCATAATTACGATCGTGACAACCGTCCTTAAAGGCTATTTTGAGTCCATAAAAATTCAAACGACCATTTTAAAGGTGTTAGATCATGAAAACTGCTATTTTAATCCCTTTCACTTTAGATATTTATTATTAAAACTACTAAAATTGAAACCTAACATCTTTATCAGTTATCATATTGCCTAGTGACCATTTGATAATTGCCTGTAACAAAAAAAATAAGGGAAAAGGACGAAAATGGCCACCGTTGACCATTTCGTCCCCAAAATAGCCCCTTGAAAGTCGTCGTCCACCATTTAGCCCCCCCTGACGGTCGTCGACGACCGTCGTAGGTTGTCTGGACGACCGTCCTGTCATACCCAACGAGCCCACGACACGTGTATAAGCAATGGTCGTCGGCGACCCTACTTCTCCGACAACGACCATACACGGCCGGCAACGACTGTATCACCTGAGATAGTCGCCGACGACCGTCTGCCACCACTGACAACCTTGTCCACGGTCGTCGGCGACTTTATTAATTTTTTAATTTATTTTTAGGGCGTTGACCGGATCATTAGGTCGTTGACCATTACGGTCGTTGACCTGCCCAAACATGGGCGTTGACTTACATGACGACCGTCATCGACGGACGTTAATTTTTTTTTAATTTTCTTTAATTTTCTTTTTTTAACCTTTTACCTTTAAGTTTCCATGATGCCTATATATAGCTGTTTTTACCCCCATATAGATCTTACCATATTTTACTTATTAAACTTCAAAAGTATAAAAATGATTACACGACCATGGTCCCAACGAGAAGAGCAGGATCTTGCGAGGTCTTGGCTTCGAGTGCATGACTACACGACCATGCACTCGAAGCCAAGACCTCGCAAGATCCTGCTCTTCTCGTTGGGACCATGGTCGTGTAGTCATTTTTATACTTTTGAAGTTTAGTAAGTAAAATATGGTAAGATCTATATGGGGGTAAAAACAGCTATATATAGGCATCATGGAAACTTAAAGGTAAAAGGTTAAAAAAAGAAAATTAAAGAAAATTAAAAAAAATTAACGTCCGTCGACGATGGTCGTCATGTAAGTCAACGCCCATGTTTGGGCAGGTCAACGACCGTAATGGTCAACGACCTAATGATCCGGTCAACGCCCTAAAAATAAATTAAAAAATTAATAAAGTCGCCGACGACCGTGGACAAGGTTGTCAGTGGTGGCAGACGGTCGCCGACGACTATCTCAGGTGATACAGTCGTTGTCGGCCGTGTATGGTCGTTGTCGGAGAAGTAGGGTCGCCGACGACCATTGCTTATACACGTGTCGTGGGCTCGTTGGGTATGACAGGACGGTCGTCCAGACAACCTACGACGGTCGTCGACGACCGTCAGGGGGGCTAAATGGTGGACGACGACTTTCAAGGGGCTATTTTGGAGACGAAATGGTCAACGGTGGCCATTTTCGTCCTTTTCCCAAAAAATAATGCAAGGTTAACTTCATTTTTAAAGTCCCCAATTTCTATGAGATTTCACAAACAAAAAAAATATTCAAACAAGGAAAAATTAACACAGAAATATTCACAAACATCAACTTTTATTTATTTTCGCAACTCCAATTGTGAAATCCATCTACCTGCAACAATTCGTACAATCACACGTTCACAAACAAGAATCCAAAAACAGAACCTTCAATCACTTTTCTTCTCGTAGTCTCAACGTGAAAGCTTTCAGCGCCAGAAGAACAGATCTCAACCTCTCTTTAGCTTCAGGATCAATCAGATTACCTTCATCATCAAACTTCGAAGGCGATTCAAACGCATTCAGAAAAAACTCAGGCTTATTAATAAAATGCAGATCTAGGTAAACGCCGCTTTGCCGGAGAATATACTGCGACCTTCCTCCGCCAAATCCTCCGCCGGCGCTAACTATAGCGGCGGCCTTGTCCGCCCACACGTTCGGCGGCCTAGACGCCCAATCGATTGCGTTCTTCAAAGGCGCGGTGACGGAGTAATTGTACTCCGGGGAAGCGAAGAGGAAGCAATCGGATTGCAGGATTTTGTCGCGGAAAGCGGCGACTGCGGGTGGATATTTTCCGTCGATTTCGAGATCGGTGTTGAGCATCGGGAGCGGTGAAATGTCGACGTAGTCGATTGAGATTCCGTCGACTGATTGCTTGGTTAGATCGATGGCGGATCGGATTAGGCCGCGGTTGAAGGAAGCTTTGCGAAGAGAACCGCAGATGGCGGCAACGTTGATGATGGATTTGGGGGTGATAGCAGACTCCATGTTGTTTGACTCTCGAATGATCGGTTGGAGACACTTTTTCTTTATAGAAACGGACTAGTAACAATTTACTAAATTATGATCATTTATTGTGAGGTAAAACCCTAAAATTTGGGATTTAGTTATGAGTGGTTGTGAGTAAGAAGATAGTAAAATTACTGTTCACCTCTATATTTGATGAAAAAACTGGTGATTGCTTAAAATTTGGGGTTTTGTGTGATTGAAAGAGAGAGAAAAGGTAATGATTAGGGGTGTTCATTATTCGAAACCCGTTCGAATAATTCGAAATTCGACTCGATTCGAATTCGAATAAGAAATTCGAATTCCTTATTCGATTTATTCGAATCGAATCCTAATTCGATTCGATTAGTTAAGTCGAATTCGAATAATTCGAATAAGATATACATATATTTTTTTATATATTTCATATATATATATTTCACATATATATAATTATATTATATATATATTATTATATTATATATATATAGATATAAAAATAGGGATAAGAACAATTATTAACCAAGTCTTAAAGCAATAACCAATTAATCACATCTGGTTCATCCATTTTTAAATCCAAGAGCTATAAATTAATCTTACTTTTTGACAAAAATCTATGGCTCACATTTAAAAGAGGGCCGAATGGTAATTTACACACCCCACAAATCTGACTTTATTACTCTCTCTCTCATGTCTTCTCCAAACCAGATCTGCCACCGTCGTCTCCAATCTCCCTGTAACCAAGCCCAAACAATTTTCATGAAGATCCAAGCATCTTCTCTCCGGCGCCACCCCCCCCCCCTTTTTATCCAACCGCTCGAAATTGATCATCGGTAACACTCCATTTTTTATTTCCGATTTCAAGCTAGCGCCTAAACCTCCATTTTCCGATTTCAAGCAAACACGATATGGGTTCGCTTTCAAAACTTTTCAACTTGACGATGGATGTGATGACGAGGATATCTCCGGTAAGCCGTATTACAGAGACAATAACATTGTTTTTTATGTTGGGGTTCTGAGCTTTTTTTCGCCTTGGGTTTTTGGGGTTCTTGTAAGCCGTATTTCAAGAAAAGCATTCTGATTTTTATGTTGGTGGTCTTGTTTTCACATATATATATTTATTATTTTTGATTATATGATTTCACGTAACTATTATTATTTTTTTTTTGTGATTTTGTTCCAGAGACAATAGAGATTATGTGATAATGTGGCTAAAACCTATATATTTTGCTTAGCAACTTGCTAATACCTCATTGAAGAAACAACGAGATTTGTAATACCTTTTGAATCACTGTTTTTATTTGCTGATCTACAAGTATTTTTTTGTTTTTAGATTTTGACTTTTAAAGTCAAAGAAGGGGTTGAAGAACCCATGAAGAGTTTGAGTTCTTGTCTGAGTTCCATTTTTTTTAGATTTGTATGGATGTAATTATATTCATTAATTTTGTCTACCAATTTGTTACTCAGGTATGTTTTTTTTTTGTTGAATCTTGATGCTTTATAGTTTGTAATCTGTGTATACTTAATTGTACATTTGATTATTTTTTGTTGAATCTTGATAGCATAGGTGTTACCAATCATCACACCACTATTAATGGTTATAGCATCGGTGTTTATATGCATATTGATGCATTTATAGGTTGTAATATATGCATATGTAGTTGTACTTAAGTAGAAATATTGATGGTAATGATTATGGGTGTATGGATGTAATTTTGTTCATTGTTAATAATTATGACATTAATGTTAGTGACTGTAACACTAGTGCTACATCGTACGCTCGACATATTGATGCATTTATAGTTTGTAATATATGCATATGCAGTTGTACCTAGGTGGAAATATAGATGCTATTGGTTTTGACTGTATGGATGTATTTTTGTTATTTGTTAAGAGTTATGACAATGATGTTATTGGTTGTAACACTAGTGCTACATCGCACGTTTGAGAAAACGATAGTAAAAAACGTCGAGACTATACTTGAATTATAGATAAAAATGCCACGAGTTTAACGGTGCAACTTTTATAAAAATCCGACGAAGTATAAAAAAGTTATAGGCTTTTTAAAACGAAGGGTGTGTTATATGTTGGTATGTTAAATGACACATTTGCCCTTTATAATTAAAAAAAAGAAAAAAGACACATGGCAGGATCTTGTTAAATCTGGTCTTTTTTAACCATTAGATGTTAGTTATTTGGTTAATGCTTTAAGGATGAGTTAATATTAATCCCCTCCCCTATATAAATATATATTATGCATATTATATATAAGTTTTATAGTATTTTTGGGCTCACATTTAACATAAGCCCATTTTAGTATTATTTGAAGGAAAATTGGAATTTAATAATACAAGTTATACCTTATTGGCGGATAATAATATGAGTTTTGAACCTTCCTCACAATAATACCAATTAAACACCTGGGTGCTATCAGTGATACGCAGTTAAAATTAATTTAACGGGGTTAGTTAATTGATTATGTGGACATTGACGTGTACAGTTCTCATCCTACGTGGCCTAATTTACCTTGACCCCTTTTCATACCCCCAAATTAACCTAATCCCCAATCTTTCACACGAACACATCTTCTCCGACAATCTTTCACCCGCACACCATCTTTCACCCACACACAATCGAATCGGTGGCAGCATGAGTCAAAAATTGATTTTCAAGATTTGGTTTGGTGGTAAGTTTATAACAAGGGCAAAATTGGACTACATCGGTGGTGGAACGGTGACAAATACTTATCAAGCTCAGTTTGATTCCCTATCTTATTCGCAGATTTGTCAGTATGTAATGGAATTTGGTACGTATTCAACTAAAAATTTTCGAATTTACTATCTGATTCCTAGAAAATCTTTTGAGTTTGGCTTGGTTGAGTTGAAAAATGATAATGATGTCGCTGAAATGCTGGAACTGTTGGGTGAAGAAGATGCTAAGCATATGTGTAGTTTGTATGTTGAGCTAAAAAAATACCCGATTAGGGTAACCCAGATTGAAGCCCAAACAAGTGGAATTACAGGCCCATTTAAAGCCCAACCCATTATGCCTGCAACCCACATTGATCTCCAACCTACAACCATACATGAAGCTGTATTTACTACTGATATATTTGAGGCTGAAACAAATGTTAATGTGGTAAATGAAAGTCAAGTTGAACTTCAAAGTCTAGTGGATGTGGTAATTGAAAGTCAAGCTGATGAGGCTGCACTAGATCTAGGAGGTGTTGCTGAAACAAACAAGGAAGATGTGGTTGAGGGAGATGCATCAACAAATGATTATGAATCTGATAGATCTAAGAAGGATGAGTTGCTTTGTGCAGGATCTGACACAGATGATGAGGAGTGGAAAGCACTAAGTACTAAGATTTCTTTGGTGAACAAGGAAGATGATTTGCTAAAGAAACAATTGCTAGAGAAGTTGTGTCATAAAAGTAATGAAGAATTCATCTCACAAGAGGAGAGTGATAGCTCATATGAGGATTCTGAAGATGAAATAAACTCACCCGGAGAGAGTGAGGATGATGATTTTCTAGGCAAAAAACATAAGGTACATGTTCCTGTTGTAAACCAAAACACAGATTGGTCAAAGTGGGAATGGGTGGTTGGTACTAGATTTGCTAATAGGGATGCTTTCAAAGCTGCTGTTAGGAACTATGCTGTTGCAAATGGTAGAAACCTTAAAATCAGTGTAAGTGACTCAAAAGTAGATGGTAAGGTCCAATTTAATTGTATAACAGGTTGTCCATTTAAGGTGTATGGTTCATTTCATGAAAAGAAGGGTTGTTATATGGTGAAGGCTGTTACACGCAATCATAATTGTCAAAGGAGCATGACTAAGAATAGGCAATTGACTTGTGGTTTTGTATCTGAATATTTCTTGGAATTGTTCAAGAGTAATCCTCATATTTCTGCAAAAGAAATTCAAGAGGCTATTAAAGTAGCTTTCAAAGTACTTGTTACTAAGTGGTTTGCTTACAAGGCAAAACAGGCTGCTCACAAGAAGTTACATGGTTCAATGAGGGACCATTATAGTAAATTGGGTACTTATTTACAGTCCTTGACAAATACTTATCCTACATCTACATTTATTCTTGTTAAGGTCCCACCTCAATTCCATGGAGATGATAGTTCAAACATAGATGTCTTCCACAGGATTTTCATTTGCTTTGATAGTATAAGGAAAGGTTTTTTGGCTGGTTGTAGGAAACTTCTATGTTTAGATGGGTGTTTTCTCAAAACTTTTCTTGGAGGCATGTTGATAGCAGCAATTGGAAGAGATGCAAATGGGCAGATGTATCCTGTAGCCTGGGCAGTAGTGGAAGGTGAAAACACACTGAGTTGGACATGGTTTATGTCTGAATTGAAGAAATGTTTGGGTGTTACAGAAGATGGGCAGGGTTGGACACTGATTTCTGACCAACAGAAGGTATGATTTGGTTTATATTGACTCCATTTACTATGTTGATTATAATGAATTGCTCTAATATTGAATACATGTTTCAGGGATTGTTGAATGCAGTTGTGAGTCAATGGTCAAAGGCCGAGCACAGGAATTGTGCTAGGCACATATATGCAAACTGGAATAAGAAGCACAAGGGACAGGAACTAAAGGAGGTGTTCTGGAAAGCATGTAGAGCCTATTTCGAGCCTGATTTCTTACAAGCCATTGAAGATATGAAGGTCTTGTCTGATGATGCAGTAGAAGATTTCATAAAACAGAATCCCAAGGTCTTCTGCAGGTGTTATATAAACACAGGGACCAAGTCAGATGTCATAGTAAATAATATGGCTGAAACATTTAATGGGTTTATCATTAGATCAAGGTCCAAACATCTGTTTTACATGTTAGAGGATATTAGAGTGGCATTGATGACCAGGCTAATTAAGATGCATAATCAAATGATGAAAAAGGAGTTGATTGTATGTCCTAGGATTCAGGAGAAACTAGACAAAGAAAAGGCACAGGCTTTTAGGTGTACCATACTCCTATCAAGTCCCAATTTGTTTCAAGTTCAGGCAAAAGATAATGTGTGTGTGGATTTGAACAACAAAACATGCACATGCAGAAAATGGGACTTAACAGGAATTCCCTGTTACCATGTGTGTGCAGTTGCAGGTTTTTTGGGAAAAAATGTAGAAGATTTGTTCATGGGTTTTACCATAAGGATATGTATATGAAGGCATATGAGTTCACTATTGCCCCAATGCCCCCTGACAAGGAAAAATAGAAGGAAGGATCCACATGAAGATCCTAAGAAACCAGGGAAACTGACAAGGCATGGGTAGTTGAAGACATGTAGTGAATGCAAGAAAACTGGTCACAACAAAAGAAAGTGTCCATATAAGGGGAAAGTTGTTGAGAAGGATGTGGTCAAGCCCAAGAGGAAGAGGGGAAGACCCAAAAAAACACCAACTGTTGCAGAGGAGGGTACCTAGAGCACACAACAATCTACTGTCAGTCATGGGGTTTTAAGTCTATGATTATATATCAAGTTGGAATGTCGTAGTATTAATTGCTTTTGTATGAACAATCTACGTTATTTTAGGAATGTGGTAGTTTAATTTGTTTTGTATGAACTTGAATGGTTAATGGCAAATTGTAGGTTCATCATATTGGGCATTTGAGTCATTTGGTTAATGGTTAGAATTGCAGGTCATCATATGGGTCATTTGGTTAAATTGCAGGTCATCATATGTGGGTCATTTGGTTAAAATTGCAGGTTCATACAATGGGTCATTTGGAAAGTATGGTCAATTGGTTAAAAATGCAGGTTAAATTGCCACTTTACTAATTTCATAAGCCAAAACAGATTACAATGGTTACAATGCCAAAACAGCTTCACTAAATTGCAACTTCAATTCATAAGCCAAACATGCTCATTACATTTCTAATTCCAAAAAAAGTTCATTACATTCATAAGAAAAAACATATTCATCATATTACATTATTGAACATTCTTCATTTCTAATGCCAAATCCAAAACCCAAGCAGGACAATGAGAACAAATACATAATTCTTCATTCCCCATTTAGACATTGCCATCTTCAATTTCAAACCCTTATTTTCTTCCTCAAGAATCATTTTTTCAATCTCCAAATTAGCTATCTCTAACTTCATAGCTTCATTCCTGATGTCACCAACTGCATTATCAACTTGATCTTTCCACATGAAGAATCCACAATCAAAATTCTGAAAAATTATACATTGGTGATGACAGTTAGAGTATGGAACAAAATTAGACCCAAAGATTGAAAATTTAACTTACCGGCCACATTGGGCAACCGTAGAACTGATTCCCTTGCCTTGGGCTACGAGCACCTGCAACTCTTCGAATGCTAGCCATGTCGTGGAAGCAGAGAAGGTTGCCCCCCAAATCAAACCTTAAAACCTTTGGATTGTGGTTAACAGCAACACCAGAAGAACTCGTATTGCTTGAGCTGTGACGGGGTAAAGACATTAGGGTTCTCCTTTGCAAAATTGCAGTCGAGGATATTAGGGTTTCGAATTGGGGGAAAATGATAAAGGAAGAAAATGGTTTGGGCGGTTTATTTAAAGTGGAGTGTCCACGTCAGATGGTAAAAAAAAGTCCACATAATCAATTGACTAACCCCGTTAAATTAATTTTAACGGCGTATCACTGATAGCACCCAGGTGTTTAGTTGGTATTATTGTGAGAAAAGTTCAAAACTCATATTATTATCCGCCAATAAGGTAAAATTGTATTATTAAATTCCAATTTTCCTTATTTGAAAGGGGTATTTTGGTTGTTCGCTTAGCTTATGTTTTGCTTATATGGAGTTGTCGTTTGCTTGACTTTGGCTTGTTGTTTTGGTTTTTTATCTAGTACATTGAAATTGTTTTGTCGTTAATTCTATTATCGCCTCGGACTTGTTTGGTACATATCGTTTTGGATATCTTTGGAACTATTTTAAAGTTATTATTGGATTGTTATAAAATGTTATTGAAAAGTTAATTTTATGATACTAAAGATTTCTCTTATTCGAATTTATTCGAATTCGAGTAAGATCATTCGATTCGCATTCGACTGGTTTTAATCGAATTCGAATTCGAATTTGGTTTAAGTAGTTCAAAATTTGAATAATTCGATTCGAACAATTCGAATAAATCGAATTCGATTCGATGAACACCCCTAGTAATGATGAGGGTATAAAAAAGTATTATTTAATTGTGGTTGTAAGTGGAAAAGAGAGAAAAAGTAATAATAAAAGTATAAAATTATAGGGATGGGCTGTGAATATCAAAATTACTAGTTGGCAATTTTAAGAATTTTTTTATTTAGTAGTAACCAATGTTTTGAAGACCAGACACAACAGTTGAAATGTGAACCGGATACTAAAATTGAATGGTTGTCATTACCGTTTCATCGTCCTGTTTTGTTATCATGTGAGAATAAAATAATTACTTCGTGTTGTTTGATTGTTAGTAAACCAAAATAATCGAATACAATTTTACCTACATTTCCATGAAATTAATATATCTGTTTCTTATTGATACTTTTAATTTTTATATGTAACTATTTGTTAATTTACTTATATTATATATTTTAATTTTATTATTTTTTTAATTTTTATTTTCTATTTTCCTTTTATTTTTCTTATTTTTTTTATTTTAGTTTATGTGATATCCATTTTATTATTATTTGTTTTTATTTTTTAATTTTTAACTTTTTTTATATTTTTGTACTTTTTATAGGAATACCGTTAGTAAAATCTAAAAAAAATAATATTTTTATTGTACGATTACAAAAAAAATGAATATTACAATGCAATGCAATGAAAGAATCTACTCATATTAGCAATTACAAGAAAATTAAAAAAACATTACAGGGAAATAATATAATAATATACAGGGAGATGAATACACTATAAACAAAGGAAGTAATAATATAATAACAATTATAATGAAATGAAATGAATGATATTAAACAATTACAATTAACTTTGGTTGAAAATATGAAGAAAATGTAGAGAGATGATATTCATAAAAACTTTGAGATGAAATTATTAATTGCTTATAAAACTAGTTTTAAGAAATCAGTTTATATAATCAAAGGGTTGAAAAGAGTCTTAGAATGATAAGAAAAGAATGATGCAACCATCGAAGGCTTCGGGTCAAAATTCGGTTTCTGTAAAACAAATTTCGAGTCTACCGAAGAACCCGTTTATTTCCCAGGATATAATCGACACAACCGATTATACGGACGGGGTAACTCTAAGCCTGGAATCACCTTGAAGACTTGAAGAACTAAGAACGAAGATGAACATCCTTGAGAGATATACTTTGAGGAAGAGTAGAGAGAAAGAATTCAGATGAATTTGGTGTATCTAGCCTCAACCGATGAGGCTGTATTTATAGTGGTAGGAGCCTTGGTGAGCAGTCAAAACATTCGTAGTCAAACTTTGCATTAAACGTCTTCAATGCAAATTGATTTTCAATTGACGCGGAATTTCCTGATTTGACTCAAAAAACGTGTTTACAACGATTTCCGGCTGAGCTACGCATGACAGCTGTATCCGGTTGAACTGGGGCTTCCGGTTCAACCTTCCGGCTGAACCATCCGCTTGAACCTTTTTCTGCCAAAGCACACAGGTCCGCTTGAACCCTCGTTTTCGCTTGAACTTCCGTTCCACCCATCTGGCCGAACAACAAAGGCTCAGACCATCCGGCTGATCCTTTTGCGCGTGAACTTCAACCAGACCAGCTTCCGGTTGAACTCAGAAACAATAAGATAGCTCTCAAGTGGCTCGCGGCGATGCGAAGTGCAAAGTGAGCCATCAAAGAGCCACGATGCCCATGCCATGCGCGTGCGCGTGTGCGAGTTAAGGGTGCTTCGCACCCCTTAGGGTCCAAGGGATGTCTCCTACTCAAGGAAACAATAGTTGGTAAGGTTTCCTACTTATAAACCACTTTAGGACTTATCCCCAACCAATATGGGATAAGTTCCACTTCATTTTTTCTCTAATTTTCGCAACTTTCACTGCTGCGAAGTCTCAACTTTGAGCCTCGATATCTCATTCATACGAGCTCGGTTTTAGACGCAGTTTGGTGCGTTGGAAAGCTCTCCTAACGTGCTAACAAACATAGAAAGTATAGCTGTAGTAACCTAAGTTATCTGTATATTTTTGTCCAAAGTTGGTGAAAAACTCATTTTCACACTTAGTGAAAAAACACATTTCCACTAGTTTTTCTCCCAAAATTCCAACAATCCCCCACATGAATGGGTTTCAATCTATACTTCAAGTATCAAAGGCAATTGCGACAGTCGAGTATTGCAAGATATGTAGGTGTCCCCTTTGAACCCTTCTTTGTGAAGTATACTTAGTTTACTAGTGTTTGGTAGACACGATGTCTTTAAACCAACCTGATTGTTTGTGTAAAGGATATTATACTTCACACAATACTTTCCCTAGATTGGTTAGCCCTCATTTTCATGTCCAATCATGGTCCTGAAATACTTGCATGGTTCTACGAGAGCTCTAGGATTTGCGCCCCAACGAATCCATTCGAAGTGACCACACTTCTCTCTTGCATAGATGATTACCACAATCATTAAAAGCATTGGTATAATATTATTTACTCAAAATCGTCTATGACTTACACAAATTCATTGACCATTATATTCTTAACCTCACAGACTTCACTGTTTGGTGATAGGAATGGACTAGGAGGTACAAAACTCCCTTTTATGAATTTTGGAGTACTGCCCCACAGTGAACTTAGCCAATACGATTAGGTTGTCCTGTTGAACCTAGAGCATGGGATATCCACCTTCATAGGTTAGGTTTTCATTCATTTTAAATTTTAACCCAATGGGCTTTACTCCCATTCATCTTGACGAATTCAAAACTAACTCTTTGCTTAAGCCTTCTGTAAGCGGATCCGCAGTGTTATCTTTTGACTTCACATAGTCAATTGAGATAACTCCTGTAGAGATTAGTTGCCGCACCATATTATGTCTACGTCTAACATGCCTTGATTTGCCATTGTACATTACGGATTGGGCGCGTCCAATTGCCGATTGACTGTCACAATGTATGCAAATAGCCGTCATTGGATTGGGCCACCTTGGAATTTCTTCCATAAATTGGCATAGACATTCTGCCTCTTCACCAGATTTATCTAAGGCGATAAAATCAGATCCATGTGGACCACGCTATAATCGTTTGCTTAGACGATTTCCAAGCAATATTCGCGCCACCAAGCGTGAACACATATCCACTTGTTGATTTGGAATATTTTATATCCAAAATCCAATTCGCATCGTAGTATCCTTTGATAACTATTGGGTATCAGGTATAATGAAGTCCATAGTCTCACGTGTATCTCAAGTACCTAAGTAGACGAGTCATTTCTCTCCAATGTTACGCGCACGGATTACTCGTGTAGCTGCTTAGTCTGCTCACAGCATAAGCCAAATCTGGTGTGGTCCATGTCATAAGATACTTTATACTGCAATCACCCTTGAGTACTCTAACTGAGCAACCCCTTTGCCTCTATTCTTGGCTAGATGAAGGGTAGTGTCAACCGGAGTTTGAGACACACTATTATCCCTCGCATTAAACTTCTCAAGGATCTTATCCACATAGTGAGATTGAGTCAAGACAATACCATTTGGGGTTCTGATGTTTTTTACACCGAGTATCACATCCGCAAGCCCCATGTCTTTCATGTCAATTCTCGCTTTTAACATGTTTTCAGTAGCTTTGACCATCTTATCGTCACTCCCAACGATAAGCATGTGATCTACATAGAGACATAGTATCACGTAACCTCTAGGTGTGTCTTTTGCATAGACACACTTGTCGCACTCATTTATTCTAAATCTGTTGTCAAGCATGACACGATCAAACTGTTGGTGCCATTACTTTGGAGCTTGCTTCAATCCATATAGAGACTTGACAAGTCTACACAACTTGCCTTCCTCGCCAGGAGCGGAAAAACCCTCAGGCTGTTCCATGTAGATCTCTTCATCAAAATCACCGTTTAGAAACGTGGTCTTAACATACATTTTGTGAACTTCCAAATTTCATAAAGCCGCTATTGAAAGCACTAGCCTTAGAGAGGTTATGTGCATCACAGGTGAGTATGTATCAAAGTAATCCAGATTCCTTTTGCCTGTATCCTTCGATCACTAGCCTTGCCTTGTACTTATCAATGGTGCCATCAACTTTCATCTTCTTCTTGAATAGCCACCAATATCCAAGTGGTTTACAACCATCTGGAAAATCGAGAAGCTCCCAAGTATGATTCTGTAAAATAAAATCAATTTCAGTCTTGATGGCTTCTTTCCATTGAGGTGCATCTGGAGAGGTTACCGCCTTACGGTGTGACACTTCGGTCAATTCGAATGTAATCTTACCCGACCCGTTTTCCGTTTCGCATTGTAATTTTATCTTACATCAATAAAGAATAATTTCACATCCATTGATTATTTTTATTTCAATTATAATGTATGATTGAATAATTTTAAATCACTATTCAATAAACTATCGAACGTTTTCAATTTAAACGTTATTCAATTCAAATTCGTTGTTTATCATTAAACCGCACAACTTAAGTAAATCTAAACTTATATTTTATTTGTGTGTAATACTAGTCACGCATACGAATAAATATTTACAAAGTTTTATGAAAAGTTGGAAGATTTATGAAAAACGACGAAGATTCGACGATTTACGCGATATTCGGTGTTAACCGGAAGTTTCGTAAGTTTCAAAAAGAAGAATATTTTGTCTCAAAACTTTAAAAATTATAAGAATTGAAATATGTTTATAAAGTTTTGGGGTTCAAAACATTATTTTATTAAAAGTTCTGGGGTAAATCTCGTACAAATCTAAAGTTCAGGGGCCAAAATATAAAATTTCCAAAATCTGCCAGAAAAGTGACACTCGCGGATCGCGAGTACCCATTCTCTTTTGTGTAGCAGTCCGCGACTGGTGCGCCGTCGTACCTAGAACCTAGAACGCGATCTGGTTCAATTTGGTGCGTCGTGGTGTTGATTTTGAGCAGATTACTCACTACCTAATGTGTCTCACCACCTTGCGACCCTCCTACTCTAAAATCACACCTAAATCTGTTCAAAAACCCATTCAAATTCACAAATCTATGCTCAAGAACTCCCACACCCGTATACGAACATTCACAGCCCAAATTCCCGCAGCTCGATCGTGCTCAAGCTCTGAAAATTTGCAGTCACGCATCTTTTGGTACGAAGAATTCATATCATTGTCTTGATTAAATTCCAGACATGCTAAAAATCTAGGGTTCTTGAACTATTTTATCAAAATTATAGTAATATGTTAAGTATTACAGGCTGAAATTTTAAGGATTGTCTTACGAAATCATAACAAAAGAAACCCCTAAGTCAATTTTATGAATGCATCATATTTTTTCGGTTAAAAACGAGATTTCACAACATTGTAATGTCAAAATCTAATAAACGGTTATGAGTTCGGATTTCAAACTTTGGGGGATATCTTTATATACGATTGAGATTGAAACCTTAAATTTTTATCAATTTTCGAGCACATATGATATTATTCATAAAATTAATAAATACAAATATTTGTTAAAAACACACATATATATATATATATATATATATATATTTTTAAAAACATAAATTAATATATATATATATATATATTTTAAAAACCAAAACAAATATATATATATATATATATACTAATTTTTTTTTAAATAAAGTATATATATATAAATCAAAAGATTAAAACATATATCCAGTTATCTTTATAAACAATTATTATTATTTCACGAAAACTATTTAGAACTCGCGCGTACCGGAAGGGTAAACACCTGTACACTGGGTTTCTGGCAAAGCGAGGGTGTCGCATAAATCTCAACTGGGACCTGGCACACCTCACTGGGTGATCCCAGAGTGAGTGTTTACTTATAGGAAAACGTGTTTTCATATTATCACTTGTGACATCCGAGAATTTCGAGGTTAACTTCCGTTAGACAATCTCCGTTAGTTACGTTAAAAGTGTTAACTTAGTAACTAATGCTTAACTAGACCGAATACGTCCACGACCTTTGGTTGATCACTGAACCCGACCACTTGTGTTATGTGTTCATTTATGTATGGTCATTATGTGAAATGTGATTTTAACGCATGATTTAGTATTATTAATAGCATGACAAATTCATGAATCGTGCTTATCTTGTTTAGAATGTAAATGGGCCCCTTTTGGTTGCCAGCGAAACTACCGAGCGAAACTGTAGATTCGCTCGGTAGCTAAACTTTTGATTTACGTGTATTCAAAGCCAGTTTCGCTTGGCCAGCGAAACTGCCAGCGAAATTAGCACCTGATCTATATGATATATAAAGCCAACCTAAACCCTAATCCTCATTACTTACATCATTTCTCAAAAACACACACACACTCTCCTGAATTCTGGCCAGCCGAGAACCACCACGAGCCGCCGTCATCTCAGTTGGTGAACTCATCCATTCGAATCCTAGATCGAACCGTGAGTCTCCAAAACCATTTTTCTTGCATTTTTATGTGTTTTACTAAAAAGCATGCTTAGATCTTCATGAAATCGTTTGATCTTCTGATATGATGCTTAGGAATGTTAGATCTAGCATAAAGACTGAAACTTTACGTGTAAAATAATGCCATAATGAAGATTCATGCTAGTTAGGTCATTTTATGCTTAAAAGTGTTCTTGAAGATTTGATAGTGAAAATCCATGTTTAAGGTGTTAAATTTGCTTGTTTAATGTTGGTAGATGTTTATGCATGCTAGATACTGAATTATATGAAGTATGAAAGCCATCAGAATGATTTTTTGTCAAATTTACGAGTTTTCTGCGACCAGCGAAACTGACAGATTCGTTAGGCGAAACTGTAGTTTCGCAAACTGTAGTTTCGCAAACTGTTTGAATCTTCATCCAGCGACACTATACAGCGAAACTATAGTGTCGCCTGTGAACCAAATGTATTGCTCGAACGAAACTACCGAGCGAAACAACCAAAGACTCCTAAACGAAAGTTCAAAACAGATTCGAGCGAATCTATGCTAGCGAAACTGTGTCATCAGTTTCGAGCGAAACTAGCTAGCGAAACTGTGTCATCGGGTATTCCCTAGCGAAAGTGCTGCCCGTGCACATAGCGAAACTGTGTAGCGAAACTGTGCCAAGACCAAAACCCAAACTTGTGCAACTTATTTGAATGTTATGCCATGACTTACATGATTATGCAATAATGAAACATGCTTTGATTTCTGAGTTATGTGAACCCTCGTTTATGATCAACCATCGGTGTCGTGTGTCGGTATGTCGTGTCATAGTTCCAACGTGCTATGTTATGGGCCATAGTGACGTAAGTTAAAGATTAGACACAAAACTAATACTTAAGAGCTAAACGTGTTCTTAGGTCTTCGTTAAGCAAACAATACTTGGATTATTTAGCAAGTGTAGCAGTGCAACCAAAGGTGAGTGTCACTAACCCGTTTACTGTGAGCCTGTTTGGGACACACTGAATAACTTAATGAAAAAAAAAACAATGCTGACAACCTTATGAGTGCTATGCACCTCTTTTATGAACTTGAAACCTTATGAGTGCCACGCACCTCTTTGATAAACTTGAAGTGTTTTATGGGAAACACTTGTGGAACTTAAACAAACTATTTCTGAAACGAAACTGAAAACATTTTGAGATTCATGAGAATCCGGTAAACCGTTTTAATATGGCTAGTGTAGGTTAAAGTCTAAACCACATGATATCACATGATTTCTAAGGATTGCCTTTTAACTGAAAAAGTCTTTAACTTAATTATGCCATTAATTGTAAAGCAAGGGGATGTTGGGTAGATCTACTGGAGTTTGACAAACTCCGCCTCGTGACACTGGAGGTGCACGGAGGTACAATATCAGCCTATCTGACCGTGATCCCGAGAGGATACGGGGGAGGCAAAGCCGCGATGACGTATGTCCGCAAAACAAAATAGATGATGGCGATGCCACTACAATACTTATTAGTCAGCTTTGGTGCAAACTTCCTTAGTGCATGGAACAACGGATTAGCTACCCGCGATATCGGTTGAGCACTTTAATTTTACAGAACTAGTACATACCCGATAACGCATGTTACGGACAATACTTTTACTAAATCACGCAATTATGATTATGTGACCGGGCCACTGCGTGACAAGCCCACTGTGAACTCACCAACCGTTAGGTTGACACTTGCGTGGTTTAAACTTTTGCTGATCGCTGAGGAGTATCTGGAGCGGGTTGGCATGGCACATGAAGACATTTTACTTTTGCTTAAATCAAATTGGGAATTTAAAACAATGATTTCGTAAAGCACGTGGTTAGTGCTAAGACAATATTTTCCGCTGCGTATTTTGAGACTTTATTTATGACATATATTTGGACTAACTCTGATTCGTTTAGTATTTGTAACTAATGGTTGTGGTCCTGGTTTGCTCGCACCCCTTAACGGTATAAACTCCGTTAGTGGTCAATTGGGGGTGTGACATCACTAATCTTTGCTTTAATCATAAAATATAGAAATAGTCTCTTGACATAATAACAACACTAGACACTATTTAAGAACCCTGTCCACTTGAAACTATATCTATTATTCTTTGTATTTATTTAGCATATTCATGATAATAGACTAATCTCAAGATCTGCTATATCACTCTCGGTGTCATCTTTCATCCTCAATCCTTTTATCATGTGAGTACTCGTAGCCCCTCTTCTTTTGTTATTTAGGGTGCAACATGTATCATATATAAAAATTCGTTAATCTTTATTCTTGATACAAAACAATGCGATTATATGAGTATTTGTGTGATTCTTGATATGCTTACTTGTGTGAGACTTGATACGTGAAACTTGAGACTTGATAAACTTGAAACTTGATAAAGTTGAAACTTGATTCTTGCGTAAACATTAACAACACCAAGCCTTTGGTTTATTAATAGCTATTGGTTGACAACCAACCTAGGATATTGAGACGTAATCTTGTCTTCAAATAGGTGATTGGAACCTAAACTGTCAAGGTTTATTTTACGCGTTAATATCTTGTTGTTATACCCTGAATTTTCGGCTGGTAATCCAGGGTACAGGTATAGGCTTAGGGCAGGATTGACCCAGGAATCGTATGACCCAGAATTGAACAGGTAAAGTTCAAATGACCCTGAATGTATCAGGACTAAGGTAATGTCCCAGGATGTCACTGTAATCCAGGGAAGTCCATATTTACTTTATTTTATTTTTGTTATACGTTATTATGACCCAGGATGAGCATAATCCAGGGTCACCCTAAATTTACGAATGACCCAGCATGTGGAAATGACCCTTCATGCTAGGACATTGTTACTAACGCGTTTTGTGCCTATATCTGATTAAGGACAGGTTGACGAAGTCCACTAACGGTCGAATGGAAGAGGCTGAAGACTTATTTCGCACGTGGTCAAAGGTTGTTAGCTGAAAACTCGGTCAACCAACTGAAAAAGACGTTGAAGAGAAGATCCCTGGAATATCGGACAAGTTGTTGAAGACCTAGGAGTATAAATAGGACCTTTAGACTTATTTTTCAATTCATTCGAGCTTTACTCATTGTATTCTCGTGCTTATTTCTCTGCTTACTCACTGTACTCAAACATTTACGTGATCAATAAATTGGTAGCGTGTGTTATCGCTACCCGGGGTTTTTATGCCGGCGGCGCCTTAGAGACATCTAAGGGCTAAGGGCTTTTCCCTAGTAAAATTATTGGTGTTCTTACTTACATTCAAGGTTTCATTTGTGTTATTAAGTTTCTCAATCGATTTCGTAAACAAACTTACATTTTTACCTAGGATTTTAACTTTTGTCCCTGGAATTCTACTGTCGTCCCAGGATTCTTGCAAACAGTTTTCTTATCTAAATCCTAGGCACCAAACCTCACAATCTTATTTGGTTCAAATCCTACAAAACTAGCTTAAGTAATTTTTAGCCAAAACAATTTGGCGCCCACCGTGGGGCAATTGGTGTCAATTTTTTGTCAAACTCTCTTAAGATTCATCTTAAACTTGATTTTCACCAAAATCTATCAAAAAATGTCGACACAAATGAACACCTCGAATGCTTCGGTTCCTGCTCTTAGTACTTCAACAAGCGGAGCCATTCCACCGAGGGTCAATACCCCAACTTCAACCACATGCAACGATGGATCAACAATTAACCTTGAATGGATCGAGACGGATAACAGCCATGAAGACCCTATTCTGATGTCCAATGATGATATCCTCTCCACACTCACTAAAATGGAGCGCTACATGGAACGCCAACAAAAACTCGTTAGTTGGGCCAGGATTCTGAATTTCAACACCCCTGGGAGTAATTTCAGGGTACATGAAGATGTCACCCTACTGAACAGGAGATCAACGTCCTTCCCTGCTCAAATGGCCCAGGCTGATTTATCCAGAATGACTACCATCAGAGAACCAGTCGTTAATCCTGGGACAAACATACCCCAGGATGTCGGTAACACTCCCTAAACCTTCACTCATTACACTAATACTAATAATTTAGTGCAGGATCTAGGGATCAGTCCATCAGTGGAGCGAGAAATCCAAAAACTCAAGAGGATGATTTCAAGTGTCCCAGGAGTTGTGCAGCCTATCCTTGAAGTTGGACCAGCAAGTCATAGAGTGTCTAGGTTTGCTCCACCAATTTGCGACGTGGAGATACCCAAAAGGTTTCAAACTCCCAGCATGAAACCTTACGATGGCACGACAGACCATGAAGAACATGTGGCACAGTATCGTGAAAGAATGGAGGTTATCTACATGCCCCCTGAAATTAAGGAGGCATGCCTATGCAAAGGATTTGGATCTACTTTAACAGGAGCAGCCTTGAAATGACTCCTGAATGTTCCTCCTTACTCTATCACTTCATTTTCACATTTAATTAATTTATTTAACAATCAGTTATCTTGCAGCCGTAGCTTTGAAAAACTAACAAGCGATTTGTATAGGGTAACCCAGAATGCAGGTGAAACCCTAAGAATTTCGTTAGCAGATTTAGCAGAGAAGCCTTGGAGATACCAAACATGGACATGGCAACTACAGTTCAGGCCTTCAAGATGGGACTTAACAAAGACTCACCATTCTATCAAGATCTGGTCATGAACCCGTGTCACAACATGGACGAAGTTCGTCACAGGGCCATACGCTTCATTAGGCTGGAGGAGGACAAGCAAATCCTGGGAAAGGGTGAATCCTCCCCAGGATTCAACAGCTCGAACAGGAAATCAGAATCCTCACATCCTAGGTCACAGCGATCTAAACCATACTCAAGGCCCGATGAACGTCGAGTGAATAGTGTGGACCAGGATGAAGAGGAAGAAGAATATCATCCCCTTAATGATTATTGTTTTACTACTGATATTTCTGGTGTTATGTTTGCTATGCAGGACCTTGGAGACAAAGCAAGGTGGCCCAAGAAGAACGATAAACCTTCTACTTGGAAGGATAAGTCCAAGTGGTGTGCCTACTGTTTTGGCTAAAAATTACTTAAGCAAGATTAGTAAAATTTGAACCAAATATGAATGTGAGGTTTGGTGCCTAGGATTTAGATATGAAAACAGTTTGAAGAAATCCTGGGATAACAGTAGAATTCCAGGGACAAACAACTAAAATCCTTGGTAAAAAGTTAGGTTTGCTTATGAAATCCGTTAAGAAGCTTAGCAACACAAATGTAACCTGAAATGCAAGTAGCAACACCGAGAATTTTACTAGGGAAAAGCCCTTAGCCCTTAGATGTCTCTAAGGCGCCGCCGGCATAAAAACCCCGGGTAGCGATAACACACGCTACCAATTTATTGATCACGTAAACGTTTCAGTACAGTAAGTATGCAGAGAATAAAGCACGAGAATACAATGAGTAAAGCTCGAATGAGCTGAAAATGAACGACTAAATGTCCTATTTATACTCCGAGAGCTTCAATAGCTTGTCCAATATTCCAGGGATCTTCAACAACTTGTCCGATATTCCAGGGATCTTCTCTCCAACGTCTCTTTCAGTTGGTTGACCGAGTTTCCAGCTAACAACTCTTGACCACGTGCGAAATAGGTCTTCAGCTTACTCCAATCGACCGTTAGAAGACTTTGTCAGCCTGTCCTTGATCAGATGTAGACACAAAATGAGTTAGTAACAATGTCCTAGCATGCAGGGTCATTTCCACATGCTGGGTCATTCGTACAATAGGGGTGACCCTGGATTAAACTCATCCTGGGTCATAATAACATATAACTAGAAATAAAGTAAACATGGACTTCCCTGGACTATAGCGACATCCTGGGACATTACCTTACTCTTGATACATTCTGGGTCATTTGAACTTTACCTGTTAAATTCTGGGTCATACGATTCCTGGGTCACTCCTGCCCCAAGTCTATACCTGTACCCTGGATTATCGGCCAAAAATTCAGGGTATAACAATTGCCCCCAAATTTTCGCGAGTTGTGGATAGATTCTACAGCTGTGAAAATTTCAAATTTTGGGTTAAATCAACCCTTGTTTCGATCGTGTCCGTTAAATGAGGATCCGTTGCGCCACATCGTGAGGTCGTGTCCCATCACCTCTACAACTTCTAAATCCCCTTAAATACCTGCATTTACCTCTTCTCTCTTCACCATTACCGTTTTCGAGAGCAAAGTTCAACTGCTCGGACCTCCGGCTTCTCTCCTCTTCCGATCAGGTAATCTTTTTCTCCCCACTTTTCCTTTCATTCTCCGATCATGACTCGTAAGAAAATACGAGCGGAGACAACGGCTGAAGAGACCGGAATCGAGGATTTCCTCGATCAGTTCTATTTACAGAGCCGAGCGCTCGAAGCCTGCACTTTCACCGACGACGACATCGCTACATTGTTGTCGTCGGGCCTTTTCCCTGAGTCCACTGAGATCAGACCCTTCGACAAAAGGGTTCGATCGGATTTCTGCTCTGAGACCTGGGTCTGCTTTCCTTTTACTCCTTTCTCCATGGGGCTCTCATATCCTTTCACTGGGTTAGTGGCTGAATTCTTCGAAGCTACCGGCCTTGCCTACGCCCAGACTCTTCCCATTGTGTGGAGAATTTTGGGTACCCTTGACCGCCTGAACAGGGAGTTTGATTCCCTGGTTGGGTTACCTGAATTAGCCCAGGGTTACGAGCTCAAATCCCATGGTAACAACCGATTCTTGTTCAAGGCTTTGAACAAGGATGTTCAGATGGTTCCTCGGGCTTCATTTCATCAGGAATGGAAGGGAAAATTTTTCTTTGTCAAGAGAGCGACTATTCCAGGAGGAATGAGACTTCCGATTAGGTGGAAAGTAGATGGTAGGTTCTCACCTGCATTAGGGGTTAGGATTTTAATTTTCAATATACATGTTTAATGAAAACTGACCTTGAATTTTTCTGTTTTGCAGTGCCCAGCTTGAGTTCCATTGGCCCTGTGAATCCAAGGACGTTCGAGAGGTTCGAGACCTTCTTGACCATCACTGAAGAGGATCGCGAGTTCAAGGTTGACCCTGATCAAGTTGCTTCTTCCTGCTCCCATAGCATGTCGAGTTGTAAGTATCCTGGGACCCTGCCTTTTAGACCTAGGATTTTCCCTGGATTCTGCTAACTTTTTATGCTTTTTGTTTCTTAGCTGCTGCTGCTGTGAACCTGGAAGAGGTGGATCTGGACGCCTATCTGCTGAGTGATGATGACTTCCAAGTCCTGGCCACGGTAAAATCCGAGCCTCCATCAGTTCCCAAAGCTCCTCCCTCCAAGACCTCGGGCACCAAGCGCAAAACCAGGGCCACCAGCTCCGCCATATCACTGCAGCCCCTGGAGAACATGGATGCCGCTGGGCTACTTTCACATGCTGAGGCTACCTCTCGCCAAGTAAGTAAATCCTAGGTACCCCTGAATTTTCCTGCATAGTTAGTCCATTCAGAGTTTAAATTGTTAATTAACTTACCTTTGCTTGCAGATTGCTGGGCGATTCTTTGAGTTGGTCCAGGCCGCTGAGAGGCGTGCCCAGGATGCTGAATCCTTAGCCAGGAAGGAGGTCGCCACCCTGAAGAAGGAATTGAGCTTGACCAAGATCGTTGCTGATAAGAACCTGGGGCTGGTGCAGGAGCTGGAGAAGAGGGCTGTTGAGGTGCGGGCTGAGCATGAGGCTGCGCTGGTTGCAAAGGGTGATGAGGGTAGGTTGATAGCCCGCATCTCGCTCCTCCAGTGCAGGTTGAAGATGGCGAAGGAGGCCAGGGACCTGGGCTTTCAGAACCCCAATTGGGATGTGTCCGACTGGGCAAACAAGCTGCGCAACCTAGGCGCTACCATCCCCGCAGGGTGTGACCCTGAAGCTGGCCCTGGATCCAGCAAAAGCACCCCATCCAAGGGCTCCGCTGGTCATGCCATGGACATCGACCAGCCCAAGGGAGGAGAGCAGCCGGCCCAGGACCCTAAGGCAGCAGAGAAGGCAGCGGAGGAGAAGGAAGCGAAGGAGATGACCCAGGATGATGCTTGAAGGTTGCTGGTCGTCTTCTTCTTGTTTTTATGTTTGTTTTAGTGGTCTGTTTTAAAACAATTTTAATTTTTTGTTTGTGATGTAACCGGTTGATGTTCCCCGGTTTAAAACAATATGCCCCACCCCCGGATTTGAAATCCGGGGCTTTGACATGCCCCGCCCTGGGGTGGCCGGAGTCTTTCCCGGACCCAGGGTGGTTTTTGAATATAACTGCTTTAGTTACATGCATGTGTTTGAAATATTCAGATGACATCTGCCAATGTATGGAATGATTCTAGGGCTTACCTCAATATTCTTGGGTTGCCCCCAGGATTTAGGATTCCTCGTAGCTTTAGCAGACTTGTGGATGTTTCCTATAATAGGAACATAATCAATCAGAATTAACTAGACATGAAGTTAATTTACTTAGACTTTGAGCCGTTATGACCCTGGATTAGGTCAATAATCCTGGGTCACTAGGTGATCTCTTAAGTTATTTCTGGGGTCATGCCCGGTGCCGTACTGGCGAACTAGGGATTTCCTCTTAGTCGTACTGACTGAACTAGGGCATGTCCTCGGAGACTTAAGTTGGTACGTTAGCACCAATCCATCTTGAAAACGCGTTAATCGTTTTAAACCTTAAGAGATCCGCATATGTCCCTGGATTGGGAGGTTGCCACCAATGCTATTAACACGGATGATCCCACAATCCCAGGGTTTCATACTTGGATCACGTGCGTCTCGGGCGAGGCAAAAATTGCCACGTGCGTCCCGGGCGAGGCGTGATAGCCTATATTCGGATGGAGGAAGCTTAGTCCTCAAACCTTAGGATTGGGTTTAGGCCTTACCCAATACGGAAGTGAGATGGCCAGTCTCAAACTTAGGAGTCATACGCTGATTGTCGTTGGCTTGGAGTACGCTTTGTTCCATGTACCTTGAATTTCTGAGCATCCTGCATTTTGGGTGCCCTGAATCCTGGGATACCCTGGATTCTGAGTAACCCAATTGACGAAACATAGATCTTAGCGTATTCAGGGTGGTGAATAATAATTAATGCAACATGTAACTGATGTTAATAAATGAATAATGAAGGTAAAACATATAAAGGGATAAATGAAATAAATTAAGTGAGAGGAACTGACCTGGATTTGCAGCATTAATTTAAAATCAAACACATACCTGGGTGGCCGAATCCTGGGACAGGTAGCCTTACATGAAATACGCCTTCAAGTGTATCGCATTCCAAGGTCGTGGTAATAGTTCTCCTTCCATATTAGCTAGCCAATATGCCCCCTTACCAGCCTCAGAGTCAATTAAGTAGGGACCTTCCCATTTAGGAGCCAACTTACCATCCCCTGGATTTGTTGTGTTCTGAAATGCCTTTCTAAGGACTAGATCTCCCACTTTAAACCTCCTGATCCTCACATGTTTGTTGTAAGTCTTGGAAATTCTTTGTTGGTAGGCTGCCATTCTCCAAGCTGCTTGATCTCTTAGTTCATCCAAGGTATCCAAGTCTTCAACCAGGGACTGATCATTCGAATTCTGGGTCTGAGAGCTGACCCTGAATGTTGGGACCACCATTTCGGTTGGGATAACTGCTTCAGTACCAAAGACCAAGGAAAATGGGGTTTGGCCTGTGGCGTTCTTGGAGGTAGTCCTGTCTGCCCATAGTGCCAAGGGTAACTCTTCTGCCCATCTTCCCTTCTTCTCCTTCAATCTCTTCTTCAAGTTATTTATGATGATTTTGTTGCTTGATTCAGCCTGGCCATTAGCTTGAGGATGCACTGGAGTCGATGTTATCATCTTTATGCCCCAGGATTCGCAGAATCCTGTGGTCCTACTCCCAATAAATTGGGAGCCATTATCACAAACGATCTCAGATGGCACTCCAAACCTTGTTAATATGTTCCTTTTAATGAAGGATATAACTTCTTTTTCCCTGACTTGAACGTACGCCTCGGCTTCAATCCATTTTGAGAAATAATCTGTCATTGCTAACATGAATACCTTTCCTCCAGGGGCCTTGGGTAATTTACCAACAATGTCCATCCCCCACTTCATGAAGGGCCAGGATGCTGGAATAGGATATAAAGGTTCTGCAGGCTGGTGAGGCACATTGGCGTGTCTTTGACATGCATCACATTTTTGAGAGAAATCCTGGGCATCTTTCCTCATAGTAGGCCAATAATACCCTGTTCTCAGAATTTTAGACATCAAGGACCTGCCCCCTGTATGATTTCCACAATCACCCTCATGGATGTCTTTGAGTACTTCCTGGGCTTCATCCTTCTCCAAGCACCTCAAATACGTACCTGCAAAAGATTTTCTATATAATATATTTTTGATAACTACGTACCTGGCTACTCTTACTCTGAATGCACGGGCATCCTTCTCGTTCCCTGGAATAGTACCATCCTGCAAATACTGAATAATTGGTCTGGTCCAGGATTCCTCTTGGGTTGAAGAATCCTGGGTACTGGATACCAGGATTTTTTCTGCTGTGTCAGAATCCTGGGTATCTGTACCCTGGTCTATAGCTGGTGTTAGTACATGAATTATAGGAATATGGGTGTCTTTAAGAGCCTTGAATACTGAACCTAAGTTTGCCAATGCATCTGCTTCAGCATTCTCCTCCCTTGGTACTTGTTGGATATTAAAATTTTGAAAATCCTGGGACATTCTTTTTACCACCTCCAAGTATTTGATTAATTTCTCTCCTTTAGCTGCATAAGACCCATTAAAATGGTTAGCTAAAAGAAGAGAATCAACGTATACCTGGATGTGCTGAATTCCCAAGTGTAATGCTAAGTGTAACCCAGCAATTAGGGCCTCATACTCCGCTTCATTATTAGTCGCTTGAAATCCACATCTGACAGCCTGGGGTATCATGTCCCCCTGTGGCGATTTCAGTACAATTCCTAGGCCTGTCCCCCTGATATTTGATGCTCCATCAGTGAACAAGGTCCAGCACCCTGAAATTTCTTCTTGTTGAAGCTGCTGGAATTCATGGTCCGCTTCTTGTTGTATGTCAGTACTGAAATCAGCCACAAAATCAGCTAGAGCCTGAGATTTTATAGTTGTTCTGGCCTCGTAGATCAGATCATACGCACTTAGCTTCACCGACCACTTAGCCATTCGACCTGACATTTCTGGTTTTCTCAAAACATACTTTATAGGGTAGTTAGTTCTAACATGAATTGTATGAGTTTCGAAATAGTGTCTAAGTTTAGTAGATGCCATACTTAGGGCTAATATAAGTTTTTCAAGGTGTGAGTACCTGGATTCAGCATCAAGTAAGCTTTTACTTACGTAATAAACAGGATGTTGCTGACCTTCTGCATCCTTGGTCAGGACTGCACTTACCGTATTCCTGGAAACTGCTAAATACAGGGACAGGGGCTCCCCTGGATTAGGCTTCATGAGCAAGGGTGCCGTGGACAAGTATGTTTTCAAATCCTGGAACGCCTTCTCGTGTTCTTCCTTCCACTCGAATTTCTTGTTCTTCTTTAGGATGTCATAGAATTCCCTGCATCTTTCCGAGGATTTCGATATAAATCTATTCAGGGCAGCAATTCTACCTGTAAGTCTTTGAACGTCCTTGGTGCTGGATGGTGATTGTAGGTTGGCAATTGCCCTGATTTGCTCTGGACTTGCCTCTATGCCTCTCTTGGTTACCATGTATCCCAGGAATTTGCCTGCTCCGACTCCGAAATGGCACTTTTCTGGATTTAGCTTCATGTTATATTTATCCAGGATGTCGAAGGAATCCTTAACATCCTGGACATGGTCATTGATGACCCTGGATTTCACCACCATGTCGTCAATATATACCTCCATCGTGTCCCCCAGTTTTTCTTTGAACATCATGTTAACCAATCTCTGGTACGTTTCCCCTGCATTTTTTAGTCCAAAGGGCATAACTATATAGCAATATATACCTGTTGGTGTTATGAATGCCGTATCTTCCTGATCCTGGGGTTCCATCTGAATCTGCTGAAATCCTGAGGTAGCGTCCATGAAAGTCAACATTTCATGGCCTGCCGTAGCATCGACCATGGAATCTATGTGTGGTAGCGGGAATGGATCCTTTGGGCATGCACGGTTCAGGTCTGTGTAATCCACACATACCCTCCATTTACCATTTTTCTTTCCAACTACCACCACATTGGCTAACCACCTGGGAAACTTCACTTCTCTGATCATCCTTGCTTTTAGGAGTCTATCAACCTCTTCCTGGATTATGACGTTCTTTTCCGGTGCAAATTTTCTTCTCTTTTGGTGTATGGGCCTGAAAGAGTTATCAATTCCAAGTTTATGTGTAATAACGGATTTAGAAATACCTGTCATGTCGTCATGGGACCAAGCAAAGGTTGACATCCTGGTCCTTAGTAGGTGTACTAATTGTTCCTCTATTGGCCCTGGAATATTTGTTCCAATATAAACTTTCTTCCCTGGATTAGAGGGGTCCAACTCGACAGCTTTGACGTCTTGCTCCCTTGCCTCCAGGGTTTCCCGGGCCTTTTTCTTTAATTGCTATGCTTGCCTTTGTTTGGAAGATATTTTCATTGATGTAGTGTAACATTCCTTGGCCTCTTGCTGGTCGCTATTGACTGTGATCACACCCCAGGGTGTTGGCAGCTTCACACATTGATGGTACGTCGAGGGTACAACCCTGTTATCATGAATCCAGGGTCTACCCAGGATTACATTGTACCCTGATGGTGCGTCCATCACACAAAAACGCTGAACTGAGTTGAGTCCTTCTACGTAGACTGGAAGCTTGATTTCACCCAGGGTATTCTTTGTTTCGCCACTGAAACCCACGAGTACCGTGGATTTTGAGATGATCTCTGAATGCGGAATTCCCATCTTCTGCAAGGCCTCCAACTGGATTATATTTACCGAACTGCCTCCATCAATCAAGATTCTTTTCACAATGTTGTTGGCAATGTGAAGCGTTATCACCAACCCGTCATGATGAGGGTCTATGATATCACGTCTGTCATCTTCTCCGAATGTAATTTCCTTGATATCAGGCTGAACGGAACTCTTCCTGGGTCTTCCCTCTCTATCCGACTTGGATTCCTTGGCATGTCTCTTTGCTGCAGAATAAGAGGTACCACAGATATCAGAACCACCTGAAATGAAATGGATTACCTTAGCGTCTGGGGGTGGTGAGGATGCTCTCTCAATACGGCCATCGGTGTGTCCAGAATCCTGGGACCTTGCACCATTGTCCCTGGATTTTGGATTCTGCTCCCTGGATTTGTCCTTCTTTTTCCCCAGGAGCTCCTTCAAGTAGCCTTTGCTGAGTAGATAGCTAATTTCTCTCCTCAGGGCCATGCAATCCTCGGTCTGATGACCAAAGTCTTCGTGATAGGCACACCATTTGGACTTGTCCTTCCAAGTGGAAGGTCTATCGCTCTTCTTGGGCCACCTCGCTTTGTCTCCAAGGTCCTGCATAGCAAACATGACACCAGAAACATCAGTAGTAAAGCAATAATCATTAAGGGAAGGATATTCTTCTTCCTCTTCATCTTGGTCCACACTGTTCACTCGGCGTTCATCGGGCCTTGAGTATGGCTTGGATCGCTGTGACCTAGTATGTGAGGACTCTGATTTTCTGTTAGAGCTGTTGAATCCTGGGGTGGATTCACCCTTTCCCAGGATTTGCCTATCTTCCTCTAGCCTGATGAAGCGGATAGCCCTATGAAGAACTTCATCCATCTTATGACATGGGTTCATGACCAGGTCTTGATAGAAGGGCGAGTCTTTGTTGAGCCCCATCTTGAAGGCCTGGACTGCAGTTGCCATGTCCATGTTTGGGATTTCCAAGGCTTCTCTGCTGAATCTGGTAACGTAATTCCTTAGGGATTCTCCTGCATTCTGGGTTACCCTATACAAATCACTTGTTAGTTTTTCAAAGCTACGGCTGCAAGAGAATTGATTGTTAAATAAGTTAATCAAATGCGAAAACGAAGTGATAGAGTAAGGAGGAACATTCAGGAGCCATTTCAGGGCTGCCCCTGTTAGGGTGGACCCAAATCCTTTACATAGGCATGCTTCCTTGATTTCAGGGGGCATGTAGATAACCTCCATTCTTTCACGGTACTGCGCCACATGTTCTTCAGGGTCTGTCGTGCCGTCATAAGGTTTCATGTTGGGTGTTTGAAACCTCTTAGGTATCTCCACGTCACAGATTGGTGAAGCAAACCTGGACAGCCTATGACTTGCTGGCCCAACTTCAGGGATAGGCTGCACAACTCCTGGGACACTTGAAATCATCTGCTTGAGTTTCTGAATCTCTCGCTCCACTGATGGGCTGATCCCTGAATCCTGCACTGAATTGTTAGTATTAGCATAATGGGTGAAAGTTTGGGGAGTGTTACCGACATCCTGGGGTATATTTGTCCCAGGATTAACGACTGGTTCTCTGATGGTAGACGTCCTGGGTAGATCAGCATGGGCCATTTGAGTAGGGAAAAACGTTGATCTTCCGTTCGATGGGGTGACATCTTCATGTACCCTGGAATTACTCCCAGCGGGTGTTGAAATTCAGAATCCTGGGGTCAAGTGGAGAAGGTTGAGCTGGTGCAGCCCTAGGTATCTCCGATCTCACGCTCGTTAGTTGGGCCAGGAATTCCTTATTCAGCTTTTGTTGGCGTTCCATGTAGCGTTCCATTCTAGTGAGTGAGGAGAGGATATCATCATTGGATATCAGAACAGGGTCTTCATGGACGTTATCCGTTTCAATCCGTTCAGAGTTGATTGTTGACCCATCGTTGCGTGTGGTTGCAGTTGAGGTATTGACCCTCGGTGGAATGGCTCCACTTGTTGAAGTGCTGAGAGCAGGAACCGAAGCATTCGAGGTGTTCATTTGTGTTGACATCTTTTGGTAGATTTTGGTAAAAATTAAGTTTAGGATGAACCTAAAAAGAGTTTGACAAAAAATTGACACCAATTGCCCCACGGTGGGCGCCAAATTGTTTTGGCTAAAAATTACTTAAGCAAGATTAGTAAAATTTGAACCAAATATGAATGTGAGGTTTGGTGCCTAGGATTTAGATATGAAATCAGTTTGAAGAAATCCTGGGATAACAGTAGAATTCCAGGGACAAACAACTAAAATCCTTGGTAAAAAGTTAGGTTTGCTTATGAAATCCGTTAAGAAGCTTAGCAACACAAATGTAACCTGAAATGCAAGTAGGAACACCGAGAATTTTACTAGGGAAAAGCCCTTAGCCCTTAGATGTCTCTAAGGCGCCGCCGGCATAAAAACCCCGGGTAGCGATAACACACGCTACCAATTTATTGATCACTTAAACGTTTCAGTACAGTAGAGTATGCAGAGAATAAAGTACGAGAATACAATGAGTAAAGCTCGAATGAGCTGAAAATGAACGACTAAATGTCCTATTTATACTCCGAGAGCTTCAATAGCTTGTCCGATATTCCAGGGATCTTCAACAACTTGTCCGATATTCCAGGGATCTTCTCTCCAACGTCTCTTTCAATTGGTTGACCGAGTTTCCAGCTAACAACTCTTGACCACGTGCGAAATAGGTCTTCAGCTTACTCCAATCGACCGTTAGAAGACTTTGTCAGCCTGTCCTTGATCAGATGTAGACACAAAATGAGTTAGTAACAATGTCCTAGCATGCAGGGTCATTTCCACATGCTGGGTCATTCGTACAATAGGGGTGACCCTGGATTAAACTCATCCTGGGTCATAATAACATATAACTAGAAATAAAGTAAACACGGACTTCCCTGGACCATAGCGACATCCTGGGACATTACCTTACTCTTGATACATTCTGGGTCATTTGAACTTTACCTGTTAAATTCTGGGTCATACGATTCCTGGGTCACTCCTACCCCAAGTCTATACTTGTACCCTGGATTATCGGCCAAAAATTCAGGGTATAACACCTACCACGAAGACTTTGGTCACCAGACTGAGGATTTCATGGACCTGAGGAGAGAAATCAGCTATCTACTTAGCAAAGGCTACTTGAAGGAGCTTCTGGGAAAGAAGAAGGATAAATCCAGGAAACAGAACCCAAAATCCAGGGATAGTGTTGGAACTATTAATAAGTGTGACTGACGCCATCAATCTATTCTCGAATAATTCGGTTGAAGAATCCATTGTGATTTGATTCAGAGACGCGGGTTGTGATGATCGAGGCTTGCAAGTTTGGACCGAAGACGTTTCTTGAAAAGTCAACTATTCGAGTCAACGGTCAACGTAAAAGTCAACGGAAGATCGGTTCGAGCGAGTCAAGCTTCATATTAATTAAATCAACTTTGATTTAATTAATAATTTATTTTAGTTGCTTATTTGTAATAAACTCATTTTATTTTTGTGTCTTGCTAGTTAGTGGGCTAGTGAGCACATGGGCTCTCCTATATATAGGGTGAGTGTGCTCATTTTTAAGTGAGATGATTCTTAAAGTGAGTGAGCACCATTCTAGAGAGAGAGTCTCACATTGGGTTTGAGCTCAACCCAATGTGACCATGGATTTCCTATGACGAGTTTGTAATCATCCGGTTCGTTGTAATCATTCAGCAATAATCAATGAATCGTTTGATTTTATCATTTTTGTTATAGATGTTCTTAGATTCTCATCATCCCGTCTCCTCATCTCATCTTCGTTCTTGCTCAAGGTCGGGATTCTTGATGTGAAATCGGTCCTGACAATTGGTATCAGAGCGGGTACCGATCAGATCTCGTCTCACGACGAATCTGGTCACTCGAATCTTGATTTTGAGCTTGAATGAGGTGCTGTTTGGAAAACCCACTTTGGAGATGAATAATTCTATTTTTCTTCATTTTTGGAGCTGTTTGATGGATTCTGGATGAATCTGATGATGTATTCATGTTATTGGGTTCATTTGGATGTGATTTCATGCTCCAATATGTTCAAATAAGTGAAGAAATTTGAGATCAGAGCTGCTTTTTTCGCAACAGGAGAGTCTTCCCGTTTTTTGGGGTTTTGAAGATTTTTAAGCTTTGATTCAGAGTTTTTGATGATAAAATCAGTGTTTTTGGATGAAATAAAGTATGAATCTTGATGGAAAACGCGTTCCGGATCCATTGGGAGCATCAGTTTTGTCTAAAACGCAACGGTTTGGGCAGATCTGGAAAAACACACAGTAGTGTGTGTTTCACGGTGTTCTTGGTGTTCTTCATTTCTCCTTGAAGATTGCCTTGGCGATTTCGCAGCTGTTAAAGATGTTCATGGCGATCTGGAAGGTGTTTGAAGGTGTTCTTGGCGACCTCGTGAGAGCTTGAACATGCTTGTTGGTACTAGAATTCAGGAGATACTGAGCAGCTCACATCAGCTCGCAAGCACTTCGCTGTAAGGATCCTGAATTATATTTCTTGACTAACTATTGTTTTTCCCCTTTTGTTTATTATTCGCAGGTTAACTCAAGCATGGATCACGTTTCCTAAAGACCCGGTCAACTAACAGAAACGTGGACTGAGTGGACTACTAACGGTCATGTGAGAGACGTGGAGTTAGTTGCTAGTTTTTAGGAGATTGCAATGTAATCTATAGTTAAACAGAACTCTAGGCTTACACACACACACTTTTTCGGAAATCACGACTCTCTGCAACACTTAGAATACGAGCTCATTTCATTTGTACTAAACACTTTCATTATATAAAAGTTTTAGGAGGCAGGTACTTTGAACCGGCCCCCGAGGTTTTTTGCTAGGCTCCTTGAGGATACTCAAGGATTCCTGGATTTTCCCTCGTTACATCCTCGTGTCAATCTTCAAATTTACATTTCTATCTTTATTTACATCAAACACGCTACCTCACTTATAAAGTTTGATCAACTAATTGCTTAGGCAGTTTTTGACCAAAACAATTTGGCGCCCACCGTGGGGCAAACGGTGTTTGAATTCGATTAAGAGCATTGATCTTCTTCCTATAACCGATTCTTGAAAATGTCGACTCAACCAAAGTTTACCTCAAAACCTATTTCATCCTCTAAGCCCACTGTCAGCACCGGTCTCCCCCTAATGATGAAGAAAGTGGCTGATACTGATGCTAAAAGAGTGGAATACCCCACTTTTACTGGATCTCAAGGTACGTCCACTGACTCTGCTATTTCTAATAACGATCTGTATGTTTTGATCAGGCAGATGAAGTCTCATGTGGATGAGCAAGCCAAAACCAATGAGAAAATGATGAAGGAGATCATGGAGTTGAAGAAATCAAAGAAACCAGTAGAGGAAATCAGTCCTTTGATGCCAAAATCATTCGGTTTTGACTCTCCGGAAATATCGGAGCAGCCGAAACAGAAAATAAACCCCTCTACTGCTCCAAATTCAGGTATTGCAACAGCTACTACTGCAGGATTCTCAGGCTCTCAGCATCAGAAGACTTCTAGGGTAATAGATCTGGAATACTCTGGATTCTATTCCGAGCAGCCCCCAGAATCTTATTACGGTGGATATAGAAGTCAGCAGCCGCCGAGATGCTCGAGCCAGCAACCAGCCGAGTTTTCAAGCCATCGGGTGCCGACGGCCTCGATACAACAACCTATATCTCAACCATAACGGTTTGCGATGACAAGCCTTTATGAGCCTTAGAGTCAGCAGTCAGCAGCACCTACTACTCAGATGCTACAGGGATCTTCATCTCGGCCATTCCAACAATATCGGAGCCGCTTCTGAGCTGCTCAGGATCCTCATGGATCCTTATTTTCTAATCCTACTGTCTCTGCAGGCACATTCCCAGGTTCATCTCAGGAGATGCATGAGGGAGACTTCATCCCCATGCAAGTGGGAACCACAACTGAGCCGACCATCCTAAGAGATGCTGAATATGGACCCCAGATCCATCTCCAAACTTCCAGGGCCGGTAACAACTTTGATAATTTTTATGTAAACCCTAACCAAGGAACTGTGCAGGATACAAGTATCAACCCGACTATTGCTAGGGAACTTCAAAGATTAAAAGACATGATCTCGAGTGTCCCTGGTGTTATCCATCCAATTCCTGAAGTGCCAGCAGGCAGCCACAAAGTTTCTAGATTTGCATGGCCCATTTGTGATGTGGAGATACCAAAAAGATTTCAAACCCCCAACATGAAACTCTACGATGGGACCACAGATCCTGAGGAGCACGTGGCACAATACAGGGAACGGATGGAAATCAACCCCATTCCTGTAAACATCAAAGAAGCTTGCCTATGCAAGGGATTCGGCTCAACATTAACAGGACCAGCCTTGAAATGGCTGCTCAGTATCCCTCCTAATACCATTACTTCTTTTCCCCATTTAGTTAACTTGTTTAATAACCAGTTTTCTTGCAGCAGGAGCTTTGAGAAGCTCACAGGTGACTTATACAGTATAGTTCAGAAGCCCAACGAATCCCTCAGGGATTACGTGGCCAGATTTGGTCGAGAAGCTTTGGATATCCCCAACCTCGATATGGCAACTGCTATAGAAGCTTTCAAAATGGGAATTAGAGGGGATTCCCGCTTTTATGATGACTTGGTCATGACCCCTTGCAGGAACCTTGATGAAGTTAGAACGAGGGCATTAAGGTTCATCAGGTTGGAAGATGATAAGAAGATCTAGAAAAGAGGTGATGAGTCGCTGGGCAGAAGAACGGATTCTCCCGGAAAGCAACAACGAACCAAACCCTATTACAGGAATGATAATCCCAGGGTCAATGAAGTTGAAGAAGAAGACGACGAAGAAAACTCCCCAAAGGTATCTGATTACTGCTTTTCAGTTGACATAAGTGGTTTGTTATGTGCCTTGCAGGATCTAAGTGATAAAGCCAGGTGGCCAAGAAAATCAGAGAAACAAGGATCGTGGAAAGATAAGTCTAAATGGTGTGCATACCACGAAGACTTTGGGCACCTAACAGATGACTGCATAGCCCTTCGAAAAGAAATCAGTTACCTGCTCAGCAAGGGGCATCTCAAAGAATTGTTTGGCAGGAAGAAAAGTAAAACTCAAGAAGCTGCTGAGCTGCCCATAAAAGCACAGTCGCTGCAGCAGATGCTAAAGTAATCAACTTCATCTCAGGAGGATCTGACATATGCGGAGCCTCTTTCTCATCAGCAAAGAGACATGCTAAGGAGGCTAAGATGGATCAAGGTAGTCGGCCAAAGAAGAACGCGATATTGAATGAAGATAAAGTCATTTCTTTTGACGAAACTGATAAGCTGGATATCCAGGATCCCCACCACGACATGCCAAGGAGGCTAAGATGGATCAAGGCAGTCGGCCAAAGAAGAACGCGATATTGAATGAAGATAAAGTCATTTCTTTTGACGAAACTGATAAGCTGGATATCCAGGATCCCCACCACGACAGTCTGGTAATTACATTATGTATTGCTAACCATTATGTATAGACAACGGCAGTTCAGTCAACATCATCCAATTGGACGTGCTTAAAAAGATGAGCATTCCAGAAGAAGAGATAATCCCAAGATCCTCGGTGTTAGTAGGATTCAGCGGAGAAACCAAGCATACGGTTGGAGACATCAGACTTCCTGTTTACATTGAAGGAGTCAACTCCTTGCAGAAATTATGCGTTATTGACTCCCTTCCTTGTTGCAATGTAATCTTGGGAAGGCCATGGATCCATGACATGAAAGCGGTTCCATCTACCTATCATCAATGTGTGAAGCTTCCCACACCTTGGGGAGTTGTAAGAATACTAAGTGATCAACAAGAAGCTAAGGACTGCTACACTTCTGCTATGAAGAACACCATCAAGTCCAAGCCAGCATAGCAATTAAAGAAACCGGCACGGAGAATTCAGATGACAAAGGAACTGGAAATCAAAGAAGTTCAACTTAATTCTGAAGATCCTGAAATCAAAGTGCTGGTAGGAACGAATATCCCTGAGGATACTGAGGAGCAGCTAGTGAACCTCTTAAAATCCAGAATCACAACATTTGCATGGAAACATGAAGACATGACAGGTATATCTAAAGATATTATTACTCATAAACTCGGTATAGATGAATCTTTCAGGCCAATACATCAGAAAAGAAGGAAGTTCGCTCCTGAGAGAAACATCATAATCCAAGAAGAAGTTGACAGGCTGCACAAATCAAAAATGATTAGAGAAGTTAAATATCCTCGATGGCTGGCTAACGTGGTGGTGGTCCAGAAGAAAAACGGTAAGTGGAGGGTATGTGTAGATTACACAGACCTAAACAAGGCTTGCCCGAAAGATCCATTCCCTCTGCCGCATATCGATTCTATGGTGGACGCAACTGCCGGACATGAGATGCTAACTTTTATGGACGCATCTTCGGGCTTTCAACAAATTCAAATGAAACCATCAGATCAGGAAGATACAGCCTTCATGACACCCACAGGTATTTATTGTTATATTGTAATGCCTTTTGCTTTACAAAATGCAGGTGCCACATACCAGAGGCTAGTCAACATGATGTTTAAAGACAAACTGGGGGACACCATGGAGGTATACATAGATGATATGGTGGTAAAGTCGAAAAAAGCAAAGGACCATCCTAAAGATCTTGAAGCTTCTTTTGATATCTTGGACCAGTTCAACATGAAATTGAATCCTTCCAAGTGCCATTTTGGAGTAAGAGCCGGCAAGTTCTTAGGCTTCATGGTTACTGAAAGAGGAATAGAGGCCAGCCCTGAACAGATCCAAGCAATTATAAATTTGAAATCTCCAACAAATGTCAAGGAAGTTCAAAGATTAACTGGGAGAGTGACAACACTCAACAGGTTCATATCAAGATCATCCAAGAAGAGCAAAGAGTTCTATGACATATTGAAAAAGAACAAAAAGTTCGAATGGGGTGAGAAACATGAAGCAGCTCTGAGCTCCTTGAAAGAATATTTATCATCTGCTCCACTTCTAATGAAACCAGTCAAGGGCGAACCACTATCTCTCTACCTAGCAGTTTCAGGCAGCTCAGTAAGTGTTGTGCTTGTGAAAGATCATGAGGGACAACAACATCCAGTATACTACGTAAGCAAAACATTATTAGATGCTGAAACTAGGTATTCTTATTTAGAAAAATTGATTTTAGCTCTCGTAATGGCTTCTCAAAAGTTAAGACATTACTTTGAAACTCATGTTATTTATGTGAAAACTAACTATTCTGTTAAGTGTGTCTTGAGAAAAACATAAATGTCGGGAAGAATGGCGAAATGGGCAGTTAAATTAAGTGCCTATGACATCATATATGAGCCAAGAACAGCAATCAAGTCACAAGCCCTTGCAGACTTTGTGGCTGATTTCAGCAGCGACATACTGCCAGAAGTTGAACTAGAGGTCAAGCAGCTTGAAGAAGCTTCAGGCAGTTGGACCTTGTACACAGACGGAGCATCTAACGTTAGAGGAACAGGATTGGGTGCGCTACCGAAATCGCCACAGGGGGACATTATCCCTCTATCTATCCATTGTGAATTCAAGGCTACCAATAATGAAGCCGAATATGAAGCTTTAATTGCAGGATTACAACTTGCTAAAGATATGGGTATCCAACACATTTAAGTTTTTATTGACTCCTTGTTATTAACTAACCAATTTAAGGATCCTATGCAGTGAAAGGCGAAAGGCTAACCAAATACCTAGACCTTGTAAAACAATTAGCATTATCTTTTGAAAATTGCAGCATATCAGTACCTAGAGAAGAGAACGCAGAAGCTGATGCTTTGGCAAATTTAGCATCATATTTAAGGATCCCAGAAGGTGTCAAGATTCCCAAAACTCACATCCTGACCCCAGCAATAGAAGAACAGGTGGTCAATGACATCACAGCAGATAAAGATCAGGAAATGATAAACTCTCAGGATCCTCAGGAATCCTGGACTTATCCCATCAAGAGATTTATCCAAGAAGGAGAAATCCCCAAAAGCGAGGGTCCCAGGCTTTTCCGAACCAAGGTAATCCCGTATTCAATAATAAATGGTATCTTATACAAGAAATCTCTTGCAGGTCCATACTTGAGATGCCTCGAGCAGCCTGAAGCACTTGCAGTACTCCAGGATATTCATGAAGGTGATTGTGGCAATCACACTGGGGGCAGATCACTATTTTCCAAAGTATTGAGGATAGGATACTACTGGCCTACTATGAAGAAGGATGCAATGACCTTTGTTCAGAAATGCGATGCATGCCAGCGGCACGGCAATATCCTCCATCAGCCTGCCGAGCCGCTCCATTCATTATCATCTCCGTGGCCATTCATGAAATGAGGCATGGACATAGTTGGTAAGCTGCCTGTAGCACCTGGAGGAAAAGTCTTCATGCTGGCCATGACGGACTATATTTCTAAATGGATTGAATCCGAAGCTTTTGTTCAAGTTAGAGAAAAAGAAGTGATTTCCTTCATTAAAAGGAATATTTTGACAAGATTTGGAATCCCATCAGAAATAGTGTGTGACAACGAGTCTCAGTTTATTGGAAATAGGACGACTAGTTTTTGTGAGGCATGGGGCATCAAGATGGTAACTTCAACTCCCATACATCCACAAGCTAATGGCCAAGCGGAATCGAGCAATAAGATTATCATCAATAATCTTAAGAAGAAGCTAGGAGACAAAAAAGGGAAATGGGCTGAAGAGCTACCTTTCGTATTGTGGGCCGACAGAACGACCTCCAAAAATGCTACTGGTCGAACACAATTTTCCTTAGTGTTTGGCTCAGAAGCTGTAATACCCACTGAAATGGTGATGCCAACTGCCAGAACAAGCTGCCGGGATTTTGAAGCAAATAAGCAAGAGCTCCTTGAAGATCTTGAAACGATCGATGAAATCAGAGACCTCGCAAAGTTTAGGATGGCAGCATACCAGCAAAGGATAGCCAAGTCTTACAACAGAAATCTCAGGATCAGAAGATTTCAAGTAGGAGATCTGGTACTCAGGAAAGCTTTTCAAAATACAACCAATCCAGCACATGGAAAACTTGCACCTAAATGGGAAGGTCCTTACCTAATAGACTGAGAAGCTGGAAAGGGGGCATATAGGCTGGCTACTATGGAAGGTGAGTTGCTCCCAAGAGCTTGGAATGCAATTCACTTGAAGTTATATTTTATGTAAGTGCTCTCCGGATCCTCTGAGCATATCCCAGAATCCTTGTGTAAGTTCCAAAAACATCAGGTATGATTTTTATTCTAATTTCAATTTCCTATCATTATCTTTATGGAATGGTTACTTATGTGTGTGGTTTTGAATATGAAAATATAACGGGTTTCGGGCTAAAAACGACAAAATAAACTTGAAAATATTAAATTATATTTATTTCTGATGATTATTGTGAGTTTTCAGGTTTAAACGATGTCGGCACGGAAAACGAGGCGAAAAACGGAGAAAATAGTGAAGTTGAGAAAACGCATGACTTGGAAGTCATGGGACCCCTTTTCATGACTTGCCAGGCCATGGGATCAGGAATCAGGGGGTCACCAGTGATCGGAAGCCATGGGACAAGCTCCCATGACTTGAAGAGTTAATTTTGGCCAGCGCACCACTTGCCCAGGCCGTGAAACCCCCTCCCACGGCTTGCAAGTGGTGCGCCAGACCAGAATTTTTGGAAACCCTAATTCTCAATATATTATAAATAGAGGACCTCCCCATTCATCACAATTCATCCAAGGAAGCAGAGAATAAGCCTAGAGTGAAGCCTTTTGAAGCATTCGAAGACTTGGAGCATTCGACGAGTCGAGAATCTTCGATTTTTCATCATTTCGAGCTTTTATTCGGTATTGTACTTACATTTAGCCATGAATTTCTATTTGAATCAGATTTGTTTTTGTTTAAACATTACCATGGTTGGCTAAATCAATCGAATCGTTTAGGCATAGACGAGCCCAACCATGGTTTAATCATGTAATTGTGTCGGTTTTTACATACGATTAAGGTTTGAAGTAATAGTTTTGTTTCTTTGCTTCAATTGATGATATTTGTGTTCTTGATTGTTCTTGGATACTTCTTAGCCTTGTGGGACCCTCATCATTAGGTTGCAGAGCACCGACCGATTAGGAATCCTATTGTATAGCCGAGCCACAGAATTTGCGGCGTACGCGTGAACTAGCAATAGTCACGATCGTTAAGAACCCTAGTCACCAATCAGGAGTCCAACCCTTAGGGCTGAGTGAGAAATTACCTACCCTCTGCCAGTAGCCCCCCGCGACATTGTCAAGTAAACCAAGTAGTCACCGATAGGTCGGGTCTGCCCTTACTTAGTCGTGTCTAGGACCTGCTGGGTCAATTGATCCATAGAACTTAACCGCTTCACAACCCTAGAACCGTTAGGATCATCCATACCCTAACCCTTCGACCAGTTGTGAGTTGCGTCACCGATAACTCGGGACTTAGCCTAGGGCACTTCAAATCCATAACCAACTTGTCTACACTTAACCATGGACCATTAGTAACCAGTTAAGGGCCTGTCTATAACCCTGATAGTGAACCAGTCCATAGGAATTAGGTCGCCTTGTCTTAGGAACCCAATTCACATAAGCGACAAGGCGTATGCACGAAACCGATACAATCGATTAAACCTGGGAGGGGGAGTCATTGCCTAAGCGATCCTCTTACACTACTGAATTAAACAAACCCAATTTTCAATTTGTTCTCATAAACCCATCCACATTCCAAATTCTTATTTTAAAAATACAAAAATAAACCGGCTTAACTGAAAACCAACTGTTTTGCAAAAAACGTGTCCTTGAGGTTCGACAACCCGATATTTACCAACACTATACTATACATGGCAGGTATACTTGCCTACGTGTGTGTGTAGTCCCTAGGTGGATAACCGTTTTTATAAATTTAAAACCTGATAGTGTAAGACCATATTTTCATATACACTTTCACACACATCAGTTACTGACTTAGGCATCGGAGGGGTGTTAGCCAAGCTAACACCCACCCCTCACCAAGCCTTGAAGTATTTTGCAGATGTTCTAAGCATCTTGTCGTAAGCTAGAGGCTGATCACCTCATCTAAGTATAAAGCATTCTGAATGCGATCAAAAGGTTTAGGAGGTTTTCACCTTCTCGTTCACTAATGGGAATCGCCAGGAGCGCAAGACCCTCGCCAGGAGCGCACGGTGGTGGCCTGTGGTTCAAGGTGGTGCGACCAGTCCATCTAAGGGTGGCTGATAATTTCATCACTGTTGGCCATAGAGTGCACTTCAAAATGGGTGGCAGACGTGTCATCTCGAAAAGGTTCTAAGGTTTTTGGCATTTTCATGTCAACTAAGGTTTAGGCACATTCGTGTCTCTCAAGTTTTTGGGCTTGACCCCAGTTGGCTTAGTCCCAAGTATTTTTGAGCTTGTCCTCAGATTAACGAAGGTTTTTAATGTTCTCGCATTAACTAAGGTTTAGGCACATTCGTGTCTCTCAAGTTTTTGGGCTTGACCCCAGTTGGCTTAGACCCAAGACTTATAAGGCATTTCGTGCCTCAAAAGATAAAGTTGGGCTTGACCCCTGTTTAATTCATTCTCAAGTGCTCAAGATTTATTCTCGGTTTCATCGGGATTTTACCAAACCTACCTTAAGGATCCTTGAGGATCCCCAAGGATCTTGACTATCTAAGCGAATGGAATCTACTTGAACAGGTGACATTGGTACTGCTTATGTTACGAATTTTTATTACTAACTAAGTATTGGCTAGCATCATGGTTTGTTAACATTGGCAAAGTTTTATAGACTTTTGAGTTTTTAAACTAAACTATGTTATTAAGCATCCTGTAGGATCCTCATTCAAATATTTTTCAGAATAACCAAAAATATACACAACACACCATGATGATCAAAATACTACTAAGTCATATATATGCAGGAAATTAGAAAAGTTGACCCCAGGCTTCGTCTTGGAACCCAAGATCCCTCCACCTGAGGCCAACCATATTGTCTAAGGAGCTTGGACTTCGCCTTGAAACTCAAGGTCCCTCCATCCAAGCCCCCAAAAGTTAAAGTACCATTGTTTTTGTTTCACCACAACCATTGTTTTAAAAAGAACCACAAACCAAACAACCTAAAAAAGTGGGCTCCGACCTAGTCAAGAATGCCTTCATCGCCCAACTTATCACCAGCAGCCTCCGCCTGCTCCACCTCCTTGCCCTTGCCCTTCTCCTTCTCAGCTTCCTTCTCGACCTCCGGCTCAACCTCCTTATCAGCTTTTTCAGAAGCTTCCCCCCTCTCGGCCAACAGCTTCTTGAGGCTCACCTCCCAATCCTTAACCGGCCAGCTCTCTGGAGTGAAGCCTTCAGCCTGTGCAGCAGTCGCCATCTCAATCATACACTCCAGCACGCTGATGGCGGCTGAAGATTGAGCATTCTGTTCGGCCAGCTTTAAGGCTTCAGCTGCTGCAGCGTCTTTTTCTTTGAGCTGCTTCTCATAATGGCGTGTGTTGCTGGCTGCTGCCTTACTCACCTTCTCAAGACGGAGCGTGGCCTGGTCAAGTTTAAGCTCGGAGGCCTCAAGCTTCTGCTCAGCTGCTTCAAGCTTCTGCTCCATTGTCTCCAGTTTGCCTTCGAGATCAATTACCTCGTGGCTCAGCTTGTCAATACCCTGTACCAAAGCAAAACACATCAGAATCAACAAGGGAAGTATTATAACTACAATTTTAACATACTTCTCTATTATTAAGCTATAACTTACAATGTTCACCACAGCTTGCAGTGAGAGCAGCTTGTTAGCAGCCGCAACAGGAGGGAGATCATCGAAGCTGTCCACGTTGATAGTGGAGTCTGGAGCCTTACGCTTCTTGGCAGAAGAGGTCTTGGATCGAGTGCTGGGGGCCCGGAACTTAGGGGCTGAAAGGTCTGTGGGAGCCTTGCTGCTGGTTTCTTCAGTCTTCTCTTTCTTTGCAATGAGCAGTTTGAGATCCTTGAAGGAGAAGTTGGAAGCTGAACCTGGAGCTTCATCATAGACAGTAAGGGATCAGTTTCCAGAAATAATAAGATATAACTTGAAGCAAAAGGAGAACAGGTTCGTACAAGTACCTGTAGACATGGTTCTCGAGGGGCTGAGAGGTTGCTGGGAGATACTTCTAGCACTTGAAACGTCTTCGGGTTGACAGCTTCTTTCTGCCACTGGGATGCTGTAGAGATCCTTGAGCTTCTTGGAGGATTCACGGGTTGGCTTGATCAGAGCTTCAAACTTGGGCGCTGTTAAGATAAGAGGGCAAGCATATCAGATAGATAAAATTGAAAGAGTATATGGAATTGGAATATTACAAAAACTCTTCCTACCCTTGACAACCCATTGGGTAGGAAGGTTCCCACAACCGACAAGGCTACTCCTTTTGACAAAGAAGAATTGACGCTTCCAATCATGGTCATTGTGAGAAACCCTAGGGATCATCTGGGCTTCTCCGGTTCTGATTTTCAAGACAAACCTGCTGTTGCCATGTGTGGCCAATCGGTACACTTTGCAGATCTCAGCAACCCCAATATTCAAATTGCGGGTTTGGTTCAAGTGGTGGAGAGAAAGAAGGATTCGCCACACCATGGGCATTACTTGGGAATAGGCAAGGTGGGTGATTGAGAAGAAATCGGTGACCAAATCCGGGAAAGGAAATGTCATTCCAAGCAGAAAAGGGTAGTGAAGGAAACAAACCCAGTCGTCGGAGATGTGGTCAGCTTTCAAAGAAGGATCAAATGGACGGAATTCAGCTCCGGCAGGGAAACTCGAAGATCGCTGCAACATTGCGATCTTTCGATCGTCAAAGTTGCAGGTCTCCTCCGCCGTCGCCGGGAGGAGTCCCTGGTCGGTGAAGTCGTCGGCCACTTGGTCGGAGACTGTGGCCGATGATCGCAACATTTTCTTCCCCATTATCGGAAAAGACGAGAAGGGAGAGAGAGAATACTAACCTGGAGAAGATGGGAGAAGCTCTAGGGTTTTCGCCAAATAAAAGCTGTGAGGAATAATGAAAGCAAAGAGAAGGTTATAAAGAAAAACCTAACGGGGACTTCGCCTAGGAAGTTGGGTCTAGCTAATTCCTCTCAAATCACAGTTACTTAGCGATAAGGCTCAAGTTCAAATTTTCGACAGCTGGCTTGCATGCGCCAACCGCCAAAAATTTGGGGGCAATTGTTGGTACTAGAATTCAGGAGATACTGAGCAGCTCGCATCAGCTCGCAAGCACTTCGCTGTAAGGATCCTGAATTATATTTCTTGACTAACTATTGTTTTTCCCCTTTTGTTTATTATTCGCAGGTTAACTCAAGCATGGATCACGTGTCCTAAAGACCCGGTCAACTAACAGAAACGTGGACTGAGTGGACTACTAACGGTCATGTGAGAGACGTGGAGTTAGTTGCTAGTTTTTAGGAGATATTGTTGCAATGTAATCTATATTTAAACAGAGCTCTAGGCTTACACACACACACACTTTTTCGGCAATCACGACTCTCTGCAACACTTAGAATACGAGCTCATTTCATTTGTACTAAACACTTTCATTATATAAAAGTTTTAGGAGGCAGGTACTTTGAACCGGCCCCCGAGGTTTTTTGCTAGGCTCCTTGAGGATACTCAAGGATTCCTGGATTTTCCCTCGTTACATCCTCGTGTCAATCTTCAAATTTACATTTCTATCTTTATTTACATCAAACACGCTACCTCACTTACAAAGTTTGATCAACTAATTGCTTAGGCAGTTTTTGACCAAAACAATGCTCATGTCGATTTTATGTGTCCACGAAAATTGTCTTAGCGACTTGGTCACTATTCTTAGCGATCTCGATTGCTTCTTCGCGATTTCATAACCTGGCGACCTCGAATAAGCCTTGGCAACCTCATGTAGCCTTAGCGACTTCAATAAAGTTTGGCGATCTCGAGTGACATTGGCGATCTCGACTTATTTCGACTTCTGGGTCTTCGTTCAAATAATTTTCTGAGGTCTTGGATAGTCTAGATATGTAGAGGATTGGATCACGAGTTCAACGACATAAGATTTGTTGATTTTCGTCAGGTATTATGCAAGTTACGGCTAGAATACGCTTTTCCGGCGCACTTATCGTCTTTTCGGCACCTGAAATTAGGGTTTCAGTTGCTTATGGTGAAGATGACAGCCTCGATGACGTGTCTAGCCATTATTGGTTGGCAGGGAATATGACAGAATGTTATTTCTCTCTCCTTGTCGGCTGAATAAGTCAACTCCTAATCGTTGTTGATTGTCTTTTGGTGGAAATCAAGTGAGTGGGCCCAGCTGAACATGTTATCCGTTGAAAGAGAGAAGCGCTTGGGACCTGCCCACTAAAGATTCGTTGGTTGCTCCTGTGTGTCGCTTCTTGATTGGCTGACAACCCATCACACGGATCCTTATATCTCAGCCATCAGATCAGTTGTTTTCTCACCGTTGGATCAGCTAGAATCTGAATTCTGATTGGTCAGAATTAACTCACACGGATTGTGCTTCCTCTAGTGGAGATTTAATTAAACTAATGGTATTTTTTCAGCATTATTTCATTAAATGCAGGCATTTTCTAATAAGCCTTTTACGAGACAAACGGAATAACGCCGCAACGAAATTGTGAAAATATTATATTGATCATGGATTTATTCCGCCATATTTCGACCGGGTTTCTAGTACTTGTTGACGTCAAGACCACGTTAGCTAACGACCACTGACGGACTGGTTTCGCTTCTCGGTTGAGTTTGTGACTGTTTCATTATGTCTCACTCCAAGTTGTTTAGCTGATGCAAGGCTGATGTCATCTAACCGAATTACCTGGAATCTCAGTTAAATATTGGAATATTCCGTTAAATCTCTAACGGAAGGCCCGTTACTTGATTAAATTGACGGTTTTCTCAGATTCATTCCAAATTGCACCGTTTGACTCAGAATTCTTCACGGAATATTTTTCTGAGCTCGATTTTCTTCGGCAAGATTATGAAGACTCCGGTCATGAATAAATTTTGCGTTTATGCTCGGGATCTCAGTTTTTCACAGATTTGACACTTTATTTTCGCATCTAACCCAGTCACGCGGAACAAGTTCAGTATTTATGGATCATTCACAACTGTTAGCACCCGGCTTCCGGTTTTTTGCAAGATTGTCCGATTTCAGGATTTTTGTACCGTTTTCTCTTCGGAACTGAGCGGAACGGTTCCACTCTCTGCATCTGATTTTTCGCTTCCCATCGGATGTTTTCAGAGGGATCTAGAGAAAAGGGGGAACAATAATAGAACTGGATTATCGGGTCGATTATCAGAAGTTGGAGCATTTTCAGTGACTAATTGGTTTATCTGATTCGATTTGTTGTGATTTTTTCTCCAATGTTCAGCATTCTTAGTATTGTACCCGACCGTGTGAACCGAGTGAACTGCAGCACAAGGCTCTCAACTGGAGCAACAAGAATAGAAAAAGCTTATTCAAAGGGGGAATCTTTACAACAGAAAGATTCCGGTTTATAAGTTGTTCTTTGAAGATGCACGACAGAGCGGTTCTTCACCAGTATGACAGATTTGACAGCGTCAGTCAAGGGGGAATTGTTGGAACTATTAATAAGTGTGACCGACGCCATCAAATCTATTCTCGAATAATTCGGTTGAAGAATCCATTATGATTTGATTCAGAGACGCGGGTTGTGATGATCGAGGCTTGCAAGTTTGGACCGAAGACGTTTTCTTGAAAAGTCAATTGTTCGAGTCAACGGTCAACGTAAAAGTCAACGGAAGATCGGTTCGAGCGAGTCAAGCTTCATATTAATTAAATCAACTTTGATTTAATTAATAATTTATTTTAGTTGTTTATTTGTAATAAGCTCATTTTATTTTTGTGTCTTGCTTGTTAGTGGGCTAGTGAGCACATGGGCTCTCTATATATATAGGGTGAGTGTGCTCATTTGTAAGTGAGATGATTCTTAAAGTGAGTGAGCACCATTCTAGAGAGAGAGAGTCTCACATTGGGTTTGAGCTCAACCCAATGTGACCATGGATTTCCTATGACGAGTTTGTAATCATTCGGTTCGTTGTAATCATTCAGCAATAATCAATGAATCGTTTGATTTTATCATTTTTGTTATAGATGTTCTTAGATTCTCATCATCCCGTCTCCTCATCTCATCTTCGTTCTTGCTCAAGGTCGGGATTCTTGATGTGAAATCGGTCCTGACAGATAGTGGTGCAAGGTCCCAGGATTTTGGACACTCCGATGGCCGTCTTGAAAGAGCATCCTCACCGCCCCCAGATGCTAAGGTAATACACTTTATTTCTGGTAGTTCTGACATTTGTGGTACCTCCTATTTTGCAGCGAAAAGACATGCTAAGAAATCCAAGTCAGAAAGAAAAGGAAGACCCAGGAAGAGCTCTGTTCAACCTGACGTCAAGGAAATTACATTCGGGGAAGACGATAAACGCGATATAATAGACCCTCATCATGATGGGTTGGTGATAACACTTCACATCGCAAACAACATTGTGAAGAGAATCTTGATTGATGGAGGCAGTTCAGTAAATATAATCCAGTTAGAGGCCTTGCAGAAGATGGGAATTCCACATTCAGAGATTATCTCAAAATCCACAGTACTCGTGGGTTTCAGTGGCGAAACAAAGAATACCCTGGGAGAAGTCAAGCTTCCGGTCTACGTAGAAGGGCTCAACTCAGTTCAGTGTTTCTGTGTGATGGACGCACCATCAGGGTACAATGTAATCCTGGGTAGACCCTGGATTCATGACAACAGGGTTGTACCCTCAACGTACCACCAATGTGTGAAGCTGCCAACACCCTGGGGTGTGATTACAGTCCACAGCGACCAGCAAGAAGCCAAGGAATGTTACAGTACATCAATGAAAATATCCTCCAAACAAAGACAAGCATAGAAATTAAAGAAAAAGGCCCGGGAAGCCCTGGAAGCAAGGGAGCAAGACGTCAAAGCTGTTGAATTGGATCCCTCAAATCCAGGGAAGAAAGTCTATATTGGAACAAATATTCCAGGGCCAATAGAGGAACAATTAATACATCTACTCAGGTCCAGGATGTCAACCTTCGCTTGGTCCCACGACGACATGACAGGTATTTCTAAATTCGTTATTACACATAAGCTTGGAATTGATAACTCTTTCAGGCCCATACACCAAAAGAGAAGAAAATGTGTACCAGAAAAGAACGTCATAATCCAGGAGGAGGTCGATAGACTCCTAAAGGCAAGGATGATCAAAGAAGTGAAGTTTCCCAGGTGGTTAGCCAATGTGGTAGTAGTTGGGAAGAAAAATGGTAAATGGAGGGTATGCGTGGATTACACGGACCTGAATCGTGCATGCCCAAAGGATCCATTCCCACTACCTCACATAGATTCCATGGTCGACGCAACGGCAGGCCATGAAATGTTGACTTTCATGGACGCTACCTCAGGATTTCAGCAGATCCAGATGGAACCCCAGGATCAGGAAGATACGGCATTCATAACACCAACAGGTATATATTGCTATATAGTTATGCCCTTTGGACTAAAAAATGCAGGGGCAACGTACCAGAGATTGGTTAACATGATGTTCAAAGAAAAACTGGGGGACACGATGGAGGTGTATATCGACGACATGGTGGTGAAATCCAGGGTCACCAATGACCATGTCCAGGATGTTAAGGATTCCTTCGACATCCTGGATAAATACAACATGAAGCTAAATTTAGAAAAGTGTCATTTCGGAGTCGGAGCAGGAAAATTCCTGGGATACATGGTAACCAAGAGAGGCATAGAGGCAAGTCCGGAGCAAATCAGGGCAATTGCCAATCTACAATCACCATCCAGCACCAAGGACGTTCAAAGGCTTACAGGTAGAATTGCTGCCCTGAATAGATTTATATCAAAATCCTCGGAAAGATGCAGGGAATTCTATGACATCCTAAAGAAGAACAAGAAATTCGAGTGGGAAGAAGAGCACGAGAAGGCGTTCCAGGATTTGAAAACATACTTGTCCACGGCACCCTTGCTGATGAAGCCTAATCCAGGGGAGCCCCTGTCCCTGTATTTAGCAGTTTCCAGGAATACGGTAAGTGCAGTCCTGACCAAGGATGCAGAAGGTCAGCAACATCCTGTTTATTACGTAAGTAAAAGTTTACTTGATGCTGAATCCAGGTACTCACACCTTGAAAAACTTATATTAGCCCCAAGTATGGCATCTACTAAACTTAGACACTATTTTGAAACTCATACAATTCATGTTAGAACTAACTATCCTATAAAGTCTGTTTTGAGAAAACCAGAAATGTCAGGTCGAATGGCTAAGTGGTCGGTGAAGCTGAGTGCATATGATCTGATCTACGAGGCCAGAACAGCTATAAAATCCCAGGCTCTAGCTGATTTTGTGGCTGATTTCAGTACTGACATACAACAAGAGGCAGACCATGAATTCCAGCAGCTTCAACAGGAAGAAATTTCAGGGTGCTGGACCTTGTTCACTGATGGAGCATCAAATATCCGGGGGATAGGCCTAGGAATCGTACTGAAATCGCCACAGGGGGACATGATACCCCAGGCTATCAGATGTGGATTTCAAGCAACTAACAATGAAGCTGAGTATGAGGCCCTAATTGCTGGGTTACACTTAGCATTACACTTGGGAATTCAGCACATCCAGGTATATGTTGACTCTCTTCTTTTAGGTGACCATTTTAATGGGTCCTACGCAGCTAAGGAGAGAAATTAATCAAATACTTGGAGGTGGTAAAAAGAATGTCCCAGGATTTTCAAAATTTTAATATTTAACAAGTACCAAGGGAGGAGAATGCTGAGGCAGACGCATTGGCAAATTTAGGCTCAGCATTCAAGGCACTTGAAGATACTCATATTCCTATAATTCATATACTAACACCAGCTATAGACCAAAGTACAGATACCCATGATTCTGATATAGCAGATAAAATCCTGGTATCCGGTACCCAGGATTCTTCAACCCAGAAGGAATCCTGGACCAGACCAATTATTCAATATTTGCAGGATGGTACTATTCCAGGGAACGAGAAGGATGCCCGTGAATTCAGAGTAAGAATAGCCAGGTACATGATTATAAAGAACATATTGTATAAGAAATCTTTTGCAGGTGCATATTTGAGGTGCTTGGAAGAGGATGAGACCCAGGAAGTACTCAAAGATATCCACGAAGGTGATTGTGGAAATCATACAGGGGGCAGGTCCTTGATGTCCAAGATTCTTAGAACAGTGTATTATTGGCCTACCATGAGGAAAGATTCCCAGGATTTCTCCTAGAAATGTGACGCCTGTTAAAGACACGCCAATGTCCCTCACCAGCCTGCAGAACCATTGTATCCCATTCCAGCATCCTGGCCCTTCATGAAATGGGGAATGGATATCGTCGGAAAATTACCTAAGGCCCCTGGAGGAAAGGTATTCATGCTAGCCATGACAGATTATTTCTCAAAATGGATTGAAGTTGAGGCATACGTCCAAGTCAGGGAAAAAGAAGTCATATCCTTTATTAAAAGAAACATTTTAACAAGATTTGGAGTACCATCTGAGATTGTTTGTGATAACGGGTCCCAATTTATTGGGAGTAGAACCACAGGATTCTGTGAATCCTGGGGCATAAAGATGATAACATCGACACCAGTGCATCCTCAAGCCAATGGCCAGGCAGAATCAAGCAATAAGATTATAATAAACAACTTGAAGAAAAGATTAAAAGAGAAGAAGGGAAGATAGGCAGAGGAGCTACCCTTGGCATTATGGGCAGATAGGACCACATCCAAGAACGCCACAGGCCAAACCCCATTTTCCTTGGTCTTTGGTACTGAAGCAGTTTTCCCAACCGAAATGGTGGTCCCAACATTCAGGGTCAGTGCTCAGACCCAGGATTCGAATGATCAGTCCTTGGTTGAAGACTTGGATACCCTGGATGAACTAAGAGATCAAGCAGCTTGGAGGATGGCAGCTTATCAACAAAGAATTCCCAAGACTTACAACAAACATGTGAGGATCAGAAGGTTTAAAGTGGGAGATCTAGTCCTTAGAAAGGCATTTCAGAACACAACAAATCCAGGGGATGGAAAGTTGGCTCCTAAATGGGAAGGTCCCTACTTGATTGATTCTGAGGCTGGTAAGGGGGCATATTGGCTAGCTAATATGGAAGGAGAATTACTACCACGACCTTGGAATGCGATACACTTGAAGGCATATTTCATGTAAGGCTTCCTATCCCAGGATTCAGCTACCCAGGTATGTGTTTGATTTTAAATTAATGCTGAAAATTCAGGTCAGTTCCTCTCACTTAATTTATTTCGTTTGTTCCTTTATATGTTTTACCTTCATTATTTATTTATTAACATCAGTTACATGTTACATTTTATTTTGAAATTGTTATTCAATACCTTGAATTCGCTAAGATCTATGTTTCGTAAGATAGGTTGCCCAGAATCCAGGGTATCCCAGGACTCAAGGTACTCCAACTCGACAACAATCAGCGTATATCTCCTAAGTTTGAGATTGGCCATCTCACTTCCGTATGGGTAAGGCCTAAACCCATTCCTAAGGTTTGAGGATTAAGCGTCCTCTATTCGAATATGGGCTATCACGCCTCGCCCCGGACACACGTGGCAATTTTTTCCTCGCCCGAGACGCACGTGATTCAAGTATGAAACCCTGGGATTGTGGGATCATCCGTGTTAACAGCATTGGTGGCAACCTCCCAATCCAGGGACATATGTGGATCTCTTAAGGTTTAAAACGATTAACGCGTTTTCGAGATGGATTGGTGCTAACGTACCAACTTAAGTCTCCGAGGACATGCCCTAGTCAGTCAGTACGACTAAGAGGAAACCCCTAGTTCGCCAGTACGGCACCGGGCATGACCCCAGGAATAACTTAAAGGTTACCTAGTGGCCCAGGATTATTGACCTAATCCCGAGTCATAACAGTTAAAACCCAAGAAAGTTAACTACTTGGCTAGTTAATTCTAATTGTTATGTTCATATAACAGGGGACATTCACAAGACAACTAAAGCTACGAGGATCCCTAAATCCTGGGGGCAACCTAGGAATATCAAGGTGAACCCTAGAATGATTTCATACATCAGCAAATATATTTCAAACATTTCAAACACACGCATGTAACTAAAGTTAGTTATATTCAAAAGCCCATCCTGGGTCCGGAAAAGCTCCGGCCACCCCAGGACGGGGACATGTCAAAAACCCTGGATTCATAATCTAGGGGTGGGGCATATTGTCTTAAATAAAAACCGGGAAACATCAACCGGTATCACATCACAAACAGGAAATTAAAATTGCTTTTAAACAAAGCACCACAAAAAACAAGAAGATGACCCCCAACCTTCAAGCTTCATTCTGGGTCATCTCCTTAGCTTCCTCCACTGGCACATCCTCTGCTGCCTTAGGCTCTTGGGCTGGCGCATCCCCTCTTTGGGTTGGTCGACGTCCATGGCATGGTCGGCGGAACCCTTGGTTGGGGTGCCCTTGCTGGTTTCAGGGTCAGCCTCTGGGTCACACCCAGCAGGGATGGTTGCGCCTAGTTCGTGCAGTTTGGTTACCCATCCGGTCACATCCCATTTGGGGTTCTGAAACCCCAGGTCCCTGGCCTCCTTTGCCATCTTCAACCTGCACTGAAAGAGTGAAATGCGGGCTATCAGCTTGCCCTTATCGCCCTTTGCAGCCAAAGCAGCCTCATGAGCAGCCCGCGCATCCACGGCCTTCTTCTCCAGGTCCTGCACCAGCCCCAGGTTCTTGTTAGCCGCAATCCTGGTCAGATTCAGCTCCTTGTTCAGAGCAGAACCCTCTTTCCTGGCTGAAGACTCGGCCTCCTAGGCACGCTTCTCAGCAGCCCAGACCAGCTCGAAGAATCGCCCAATAATCTGAAAGAAAAGGTAATTCAGTTAGACATTTTAGATCTTGAATGTGTTAACTATGCAGAAAATTCAGGGATACCCAGGATTAACTTACTTGGCGAAAAGAGGCATTAGCATGAGAGCGCAGCTCAGCGGCGTCCATGTTCTCCAGGGGTTGCAGGGCAGGAGCAGCAGCGGTGGCCCTGGTCTTACGCTTTGTGCCATAAGCCCTTGAAGAAGGAGCTTTGGGGGGGCAGACTTGGGCTCAGTTTTCACATTGGCCAAGACCTGGATGTCTTGTTCGGACTCACCCAGCAGAAGGTCATCCAGTTCCACATTCTCAAGGTTGATAGGAGTAGCAGCAGCTGAAAGACAGGAATATAAGAAGTCAACAGAATCCAAGGATGAAAAGGCAGAATTGCTGGATACTTACAACTAGACATGTTGTGGGAGATGGAAGAAGCGGCTTGATGGGGATCGACCTTGAATTCTCGGTCCTCCTCGGTGATGGTCAGAAACGTCTCAAATCTCTAAAATGCCCCTGGATTTGCAGGGCCGATTGAACTCAAGCTAGGTACTGCAAAACAAGGAAATCCAAGGTCAGTATTTGAATAACATATAATATAAGTAGAAATCCTAATCCCTAATGCAGGTGAAAACCTACCCTTTACTTTCCACCTAATTGGGAGACCCATTCCTCCCGGGATGGTTGATCTTTTGACGAAGAAGAATTTCCCCTTCCATTCTTCATGAAATGAAGCCCGAGGAACCATTTGGACTTCCTTGTTCAAAGCTTTAAACAAAAACCGGTTGCTTCCATGGGACTTGAGCTCATAACCCAGGGCTAATTCAGATAACCCAACCAGGGAATCAAACTCCCTGTTGAGACGGTCAAGGGTGCCCAGGATTCGCCATATGATAGGGAGAGTTTGGGCATAGGCCAGGCCGGTGGCCTCAAAGAACTCGGCCAGAAGACCAGTGAAAGGAAAAGACAGTCCCATGGAGAAGGGAGTAAATGGGAAGCAAACCCAGGTCTCGGAGCAAAAATCCGATCGAACCCTCTTGTCGAAGGGTCTAATTTCGGCGGATTCAGGGAAAAGGCCAGACGACAACAATGCCGCGATGTCGTCGTCGGTGAAGGTACAGGTCTCTAACCCTCAGTTTTGTAGGTAATTTTGATCGAGGAAATCCTTGATCCCTGTCTGTCTAACTAGAGTTTCCGACCGAATTTTCTATCGGGTCATGATCGGAATGAAGAGGAAGGACGAGAAGGAGAATGTTACCTGGTAGGAAGAGGAAAGAATCTGGAGATCCTAACGAATAAGCTCTGCTATCAGAAACGATAGTGGTGTAGAAAAGGGAGGTTAAGGCTTGTATTTAAGAGGAAGGGAAGTTGCAGGGGTGACGGGATGTTACCCCTCGACGTGGCGCGTTAGGTTCTTGATTAATGGACACGATCAAAACGAACGTGGATTAGACCTCAAATTTGAAATTTTCACAGCTGTAAAACTTATCTACAACTTGCGAAAATTTGGGGGCTATACCCTGAATTTTCGGCTGGTAATCCAGGGTACAGGTATAGGCTTAGGGCAGGATTGACCCAGTAATCGTATGACCCAGAATTTAACAGGTAAAGTTCAAATGACCTTGAATGTATCAGGAGTAAGGTAATGTCCCAGGATGTCACTGTAATCCAGGGAAGTCCATATTTACTTTATTTTATTTTTGTTATACGTTATTATGACCCAAGATGAGCATAATCCAGGGTCACCCTTAATTTACGAATGACCCAGCATGTGGAAATGACCCTACATGCTAGGACATTGTTACTAACGCGTTTTGTGCCTATATCTGATCAAGGACAGGTTGACGAAGTCCACTAACGGTCGAATGGAAGAGGCTGAAGACTTATTTCGCATGTGGTCAAAGGTTGTTAGCTGGAAACTCGGTCAACCAACTGAAAAAGACGTTGAAGAGAAGATCCCTGGAATATCGGACAAGTTGTTGAAGACCTAGGAGTATAAATAGGACCTTTAGACTTATTTTTCAATTCATTCGAGCTTTACTCATTGTATTCTCGTGCTTATTTCTCTGCTTACTCACTGTACTCAAACATTTACGTTATCAATAAATTGGTAGCGTGTGTTATCGCTACCCGGGGTTTTTATGCTGGCGGCGCCTTAGAGACATCTAAGGGCTAAGGGCTTTTCCCTAGTAAAATTCTTGGTGTTCTTACTTACATTCAAGGTTTCATTTGTGTTATTAAGTTTCCCAATCGATTTCGTAAACAAACTTACATTTTTACCCATGATTTTAACTTTTGTCCCTGGAATTCTACTGTCGTCCCAGGATTCTTGCAAACAGTTTTCTTATCTAAATCCTAGGCACCAAACCTCACAATCTTATTTGGTTCAAATCTTACAAAACTAGCTTAAGTAATTTTTAGCCAAAACACTTGCCTCTATTACTTGTTTGTCATATTCTTTATCATACTCTTGACACATTGATCGCATGCTTTAAATCTATACTTTATATAAAAACTATGTGTACTCACCAACTCATTGTAGTTGACATATATTTTATACATGTTGCACGAAATGCTACTTGAGATTTCCGTTGTGTTATCACGCTAGGCATTGCTGGACCCTAGTTAATCTTAAATCATGTATGTTTGCGTTATGTTTTTGTAAGATATTGATGTTATGGAATAAAATGGCCTGATTAAGTATATCGCAACTGTTATTTATTTAGTTGTGAGCATCTGGACAATTTATCACGCCCCGACATATTTCGCCGTCGGTCAGGGTGTGACACACGGTAGGTATTGGGCTCACCCTCTACCATGTAATCTTTGAAGTCTGGACCAAAGGATATTTAAATTCTACCGGGGGATTAGACAAGGGGATCCTTTATCCCCATTCCTTTTTATTATTGTGATGGAGGCATTTCACCATACGTTATTTAATGTAAGTAGCTTAGGTATCTTTGACGGCTTACAAATGCCCAAACGGGGGCGGTAATCACACATCTCCTTTTTGTCGACATCGCAATGGTTATGAGAAAGTTGATAAGGATTAATATTCTTAATCTTAATCACCTAGTGCAGGGTTTCTTTTTGGCTTTCGGGCTTAAAGTGAACCTTAACAAACATGGGCTCTTCGGGGTGAATGTCCCGCATCATGAAATCTCCTGAGTGGGCTTCTCGTTTTAGATGTAGGGATGGGATTTTTCCCATTTGATTATTTGGGGTTAGTTGTAGCCGCTAATATAAATCTCAAGAAAAATTAGGCTAAGGTGGTGGATGTGTTTGAAGATCGTCTTGGATTATGGAAGGCTGGGAATCTCTCAACGGTGGGGGGGGGGGGGAGGCTTGTTTTGGTGAAAGAGATGTTAGACTCACTGGCTTCTTATTACTTTTCGCTCTACAAAGCCCCAGAGAATGTCATTAATAAATTGGAATCTATCCCTTTTAATTTCTTGTGGGGATGTAAAGAAAATTCTAGAAAGATTCATTGGGTTTGTAGGGACCTGATTTGCAGGCCAAAGGAAACGGGTGGGCTACGGTTGACGCCGTTAAAGGAGGCGAATGAGAGTCTTTTGGTTAAGTGGGCTTGGAAATATAAGATGGATGTTAGCAAACAGTGGAGGACGGTGGTGCAGGGAGTACACGGCTCTGGTAACAACTTGGGTGTGGTTCCTCTTAATAGGGGCATTACTGGTGTTTGGAAGGCCTTGGCCACTTGCTTTAAAAATATTGACATTAGAGATATGAACCTAGGATCAATGATGATAGAGGCCGACGGTAGATGGTGCTGGGATGGAAATCCTTCCCGCGATTTCTTGGTCAAGTCGGTTAGAAGGATGCTTACCCAGAACAGAATCAGAGCTCTATCCAGGAGTTTTGAGTGGTGCAAATTCGTTCCCTTAAAGGTAAATATATTCAGGTGGAGGGCTTTGATGGGTCAGCTTGCAACGAGGGATGGGTCTGTCAGGAGGAACATCCCCGTCTCTTCTCCGCTTTGCCCGTTGTGTTCTGATAGTGAGGATTAGGCTGATCATATGCTGACTGGGTGTTGGATGATTACAATGGTGTGGCATGCCATATTTTCGTGGTGTAACCTGGACCCGATTTTTGCTTCTTCTGTTAATGACATGTTTCTATTTCATAAGCAGATTCAGGGGGATGAAAGAAGAAAAAGGACCATTTTGGCTATTATCTTATCTGGTTGTGTTATGTATCAATTCGATTTACGTAAAACAGAAGATCAAGAAGATAGATTGAAGTTCAAGAAGATAGATTTAATTCATATTTTTCCATACTTCACTTGAAAGATAAAGGGCTATTTATAGCCTTACAATTAAATAACCAACTTACCACTAGCTCCACTACTAAATAACTAAAACATGCAAAAGAAATTAGGGATATGAATTCGTGGGTTCAAGACACACATCAGGTTGTTGGTCTAATTGGAGAGAAAGAAATGCATTGATCTTCAACAACAAAACTCCGTCTATTCAGAATCCTGCTTGACATCAAGAACGACAACCAACTGGGGGGTTACAAAATAGGGATAAGGAGCATTCTCGCTTGAGTTTGGGGTGGATCAATGTGTAATGTTTTGGTTTTCTGTTTTATTTTCGGGTTTTGTTGGCTTTCTGTAGCCTTGGTTTTTGCCTTCCTACCACCATGGTAGGTTGGCTTCTTTCTTTCTGTTTAATAAAATGAGCTGTTCAAAAAAAAAATCTTAATAGAAAACACATTACAGAAACTTTAATAGACAAACATTAATTTGCATTATATAATCTTGAAAAGATAAAGAATAAACTATCCGACAACTACGTGAATATCTTATTGTACAACACATACTTTTACATTGTCAGGAGTCTTTATTAAAAGCATATAACACTAAGATTGAATATTATGAGCCAATAAAGCTTACAAATCAGTGATTATCACTTAAAGACTGTGTTTTTCACATTAATTCTACAAGACTCGAGGGAACTTTGCTTACCAAATATGGGGAAATATGTTGATTGGATCAAGTCTATGAGTAGAGGGAGTTTTATAGTAACAATAACTGAAATCGGCAAGCAAGCAAATATAACTATCGGTGCTAGCATCCATGGTCTTTGATCACAAAAGACAAGGAACAAGATTGCACCGAATGCTACAATCATGGCAGTTGTAGAGAGGAATAAGGTCGAAAGACCAAAAATCAACCGTCTTGGTAAACTGAAGAGAAAATCTTTTTCGGAAAAACGTGCAGTGAGGATTGATAAGAATAGTAATAATGATGTTGCGGAGGTAAATAGTGAGAATGCGTTGGATACCGCAAAGATGGTGAAGGCTATTTCTTTTTTGAACACAGGCACACCAGATTCTTGATTGCTTCCACCAGGCACAGTGATTGCTGCTGCGAATACGACTGTGACGATTAAAGCAGCAGTGATGCTGCATGATTCCGCAGTTGTTTTCATCCAGTTCTCTCCTTCCTTCATCAAATCCTGGTGTTCCCTGGTGAACACCATTGCTGCGGTATCCATATCCATATTCTTCATTGTAAGTTCTGTAGGTGTCATGAGCTTCTCCATCTCCTGTAAAATTCAACATATTTATTTTTATGCAACTTGTGAGCAAAGTGAAAAAAATGATATCTTATTTATGAAATACCTTGCGCCATAAAAGCTCCCGCTGTAATTGGAGTGCCGCACCAGTAGTACGGCCAAGTACAAGTGAAGGTGCTAATCTTCCAACTAAGTGTACAAGGCTATTTTGACTAGAATCAACCATTTTCTTATAAGGCTCTGTGCGCATAATTATGTGATGGATAAGGTTGTATATTTTTTCTGAACGGTTTATTATGACTAACTGAATAATGTTATGCCCTTCTTCATTTTTACTTTTAATTACATCAGGTGACATAAATAGAATCTCATCAAAAACCTCGTAAGCATCTATGCGCACAGCTTCCATAATCGCTTTATAGTAATCAGAGTTTGATGAGTCCATCGGCCGAGCACATAAAAACCTCAATAACTCCTTAGCTTGTTTGTACTCCCTTTTCTTTTTCTCTATATTACTGATTTGGCGCACTACAATTTTGAAAATTAAGATGATTTAACATTACGTTAGTGGAGATTAATCAAGTTTCCATCATATTAGACTAATAGGTAACCCTTCCGTACCGGTAAGTGCTAAAACCTTCCATAGAAGAAAATACAACGTAGACAATGCTAAACGAAGCCCCAGAATGAAGAGACATATAAACTGGTGTATTGGATAAAGTGTAGCTATTGGGACTGCACAAAAATTAATTAAATCTGTTAGATACAAATGAAACTACCTAGCTAACGTATATATATTAATTTGATATATAGCTCACCAAGTAATATCATGGAAAATTTCTCCAACCATTTGTAACAGGTGCTATTATAGATTTTTCCTACTCTTAAGATGTCATGGACATATTTATCCAAAGAATCAAAGTCTAATAGCAAGGAACATCTCTCGACTGCTTTTTGACAAACATTGTGGAAAGCTGCAAGATAGACATGAGAGTATCATCATCTGTGGAGTAAATATGTCTAAATTAATGTATCTAGCTACATGGTTTATAGAAGAAAAAAATTTAGAGATATACAAGGATAGATGAAAGATTCCGTGAAGCCAAGATCAGTTGGGAAAGTTAGAGCCATGTAGAACAACACATCAGAATAATTACCAATTTCAACATTACCAGCGCTTTTAAGGAATGTTAATGCTAAATCTGCATAAATTGATACGAGGATGTATGAGAATAATCAGATTTTGTTTACATAATGTAATAACAATAGTGATGATCATTTAGTAATGGTATAGGATGATGGTTAGAGCTTCGAGACCTTGAGGTCTTAAACATTTTTATCCGTCAACCGATTTATATATAATTATGATGAAAAGTATTATATTACCAATCCGTTGAAAACTTGATTATAAACCGTTTTAACCCATTAAGATCCCGTCATTATGTCGACCCCTACATATAATTAAGGGATAATCACCAAAATACATACTTTTTCTATCAAATCACCAAACCTGGAACACCTCTTCCAACCGCTATCTAAAACCTTCAAAGCGTGAGCAAAGTCGCCTACGATTTGAATGTCTATTTTTGGTGATTTGACCAAAATTATTTTGTATTTTAATGATTATTATCCCTATATTAAATTGGGTTACATGATTCAAGTGTGTTGGGGGGTTTGGATTGATGCCCTTGACACAAATAAATATGAGTAACTACTTACCATATTGTTTTACTTTGATAGCATAAAAGATAACCATGAAAGGGTTAAGAAATGATAAACTAGAAGAGAGTGAGGATTTCAACAAATATGCAGATATATTGGGATTATTCCCTTTGCTAACAGCAATACTCAATGGAGACGCACGGTCACGGTCCCTAATCTCCAGTAGTTCTTTCCTCTTCTGAACCAAGAGCTGGATTGCGTATTCATTACTAACCATTGCAGCCATGTGTAACGCTGTTTGACCCATATTATTTGTTGTTTCGATATCTTTTCCGTCTTTTAAAACCTCTAGTAGTTTTTCAACGAAATAGTTATGGCCCATTTCAACGGCTATGTGAAGGATTGTGTTGCCATTTTTGCCGATCGGCTCTGTGGCTGCAATGTTATGGGTTTTCATTAAGGATTTTGCTTTCCACCAACAACCTTTAACAACAGCTTCGTACAATCTCTCCCGTGTGTTGTTGGATGTGTTTTCTATGTCTTGAGCGTCTGTTAACGAATCTTTTTCGAACATAAATCCAACTGGATCTGTTGAAGCATTTAATTCCATTTCAATATTACAAGGAGGAAATAAATCAAAAATCAAATTAAAACGGCCAATTGAACCAAAATTACTCGACCCTGTCAGAATTGGAGTTACTGTTTTTTCACATCTAAGACTAAGGGGCTGTTTGGTTCGTCTGTTGCATTTGGTGCTAAATGAATAAGCTATCTGTATGGTAAAGAAGTGCTGAATCAATAAGGTGTTGAATCATAATGTGCTGTTTGTTTAGACATCTGAATGACTGTATTACCCGTCTTAACGGGTAATGGGGCGGGGATGGGTATTACTTTTAAAACCCGAAGCGGTGACGTGTCGGGGACGGGTATGGCACTACCCGTCCCGTTTAAAACCTGAATATATATAATTTATATATGTCTTTTATATATATGGGCTTGTTGATTAGAGACTTGGACTTGTTTATTTTTCTGTCGGAGTTTTCTAGGGTGTCTGGGCATCGAATTCGACAAACCATTAGACGTCAAGAAAGATTCTTTATCTTGGTTATATTTTTTCCGACTTTTTTATGGTTATATTTTTCTGACATTTTAAAAGTGTGGATTTTTTTCTTAAGTGGGCACCCATCGGGTTCCCCGTATCCGGCAGGTTTTTTTTACCCGTACCCGTCGGGTATTAGGCGAGGCGGGGGCAAGGATGGGTATGGAAATTTAGTACGGGTGCGGGTACGGGTAATGAAGTCCCCGCTATTACCCGCACCCGTTTGCATCACTACATCAAATAGATAAAAATGTCTTACCGATTAAGAATCTTCGTCGAACCAAACAACCCTAAATGTCTTACCGATTCAGACGCTGCCCTATTCAGCCCTATCAAGCTGAAACAAACAGCCCATAAAGGTATAGTGGGCCACGTCTTCACGCAGTGTGGTCTATGCTCCCCCCCCCCCCCCCCCATTTTTTTATTTTAACCCCGCTTGATATTTACCCTTAACACCCCTCCCCCCCCCCCCCCCCCCGGTCTCTCTCTTAACGGCTAAGTTTTCGGGTGAAAAAAAAATTCACTTCCCCTGGACAATAATATTACCGTTTACCTTAATAAAATGACATTTTTAACCTCTATAATTTGTATTTAACTCAAAGTTTACATTAAAACTTTACATAATTCTCTCTATTCTAAAACGACACTCACAAACTCTCTTCAAAATTGATCCTTGCCAAGCAAGAGCTCCTTATCCGGGTCAAAATGACAGATCAAATCACCTGACATTTTTAATTTGGTTTCATCAACTATACCAAAAAACCTAACATATTCCAACTCAACCCATAACAATTCCAACTATCATTTCCGCAAGTCCCAATCAGTCCCCAACTCACAACCTATTGAACATGACATGCAACTCTGGTCGGACTGAGTTGTAACCTTTATTTTGGTTGTTAAAAACAAGTGGATTTATTATAAAAAATTTAAAAACTTAATATAAAAAAAACTCTGGTAATTTGGTGGGGCAATAGCAGGTCATGTGCTTGCAACTCTGGTAATTTACGTGAAAAGTTACTTAAATTGAACATGTTATTGTCTTTATGTAGCTCTATGTTCTTTCTATGTGATAGTTTTGTGTTAGGTAGTTGACTTTATGAAGTTGATTTGTTCCTGTTATTTACTTTTAGAGGCAGTGTCACTCTTTCCATTTTGTTAAGCTTTGGTTGTTGTAGATACAAGTGTGTGTATGTTAATAACTTTTACATGTGAACCTAATTCTTTTATTATCGTTTATGTGGTTAGCTGAAACAATAGCTATGACCAACACTCACTTGCAGACTCAAGTCAGCCATCCAGAGCCCATACCCTACAACAGGGTCCTCAAGGTACAAAAAACACCATGCATGAAACAATAAAAAATCCAATCACCAAAAAATTACTAATACAGTTACCTTTGTATGTGGAAACAAATTTATGCTGCAGCATTTAAGTTTCAACTTTTGTAGTTCACTACATGAAAGAATATGCATGTGGGAACAAATTGATGTTGTAGCACTTAAGTTTCAACTTTTGTAACTTATATGGAAGCAGTTATATAAGACATCTAACCTTTATATAATCTTGATCTATATCGGTCCGACTTGCGTAACCAAAAACATACAAAGACAACTATTGACCCGCGCAACGCGCGGGTCAGTTGTCTTGTAGATATAAAATCTTAGTAAAATATTAATTAAAGATATAATAAAGAATTTTTAGAAAAGAGTTTAAATGTATGTAAAAAAAAATTATTTTTTTGATGAATAACACTACTAAAAATCAAGTAAGAAAAACTTTAAAAAAAACTTATCAATACAATATTTGAAAAGTAACTTTTTATAATATTTTAAAAATAATCCATTTAAAAAAGTAAAAGATAATTATAACACGATAAATAATTATTTAAAAAGACGTACATAATGTCACTCATGTGAATTTCAAGTGACCATTCAGAGATGGTTAATACATTAGATTGATATGGTTATAGAAGAGCATTCACAGATAGATCTGTATCTTTTATCTATATAATTTACTTAAAAACTAAGACATAGGTTCTTTATCCTTATATCCATATAATAATTTGGTAAATATAAGGACTTATTTAATAGATTGGTAAAATATAAAGGTAAGGTAAACGGATAAAGATCCTGATGCAATGATAAAAATACAAAAAAGTTAAAATATAAGGGTAAAGATGGGTTTAAAGATCCTGTAACTTCCTTCGGAACTCTGATTTGGGCCTAATTTAAATAGCAGTTTGGGCCAGATCAGGTTGATGGGCAGATTTGGGCAGAATTTTATAACAGTATGCTACTGTTATATTGCAGAAAATTACTACAAGTCTAACGGAGTGTAAGCCGTTAATTCCATCGCAACAAATTGGTGTACAACCAAGGTACACTTGTAGAATCAAACTTAATTTTCTTTTTGATACTTGCTTCATTATAAGCAGACGTGTTTAGAAGCCGATTCAAAATTGAAGGAAATGTGCAAGTTTGGGAGTTTTTCTACATTGAAGATATTTGTTTGCGAAAGTTGGATTAAGTTCTAATTCTTGAAGAGTCCTTGAGCCATCGTTGTTATGGTAAAAATTAAAGGCAAAGTTAGAAGCTTGTGACTTGTTGAAGTAATTTATTAGAAGTGGTACTATCTTTGAAGTGAAGCATCGGTTTGGTATTCACAAGAAGGTTGAATTATGGAATTGAATCTCAAATTTATCCTTGATCCTTTATCTTGTTTACCTTTAACTACACTTAGGATGATGCAGACATCCTTAAACATAGTGTGCATGTTATTTGTGGTAAACACCCTAACGGGCCTTTTTTATTGCTTTGGGGCTAGAAGAAGAACAATTCTTTATCTTAGGGGGAGCTTCACAAAGGAGAATGGTTAAATGAAAGACTTGAAACCGTATGAAGATTTTCTTGAAGTCAAGTTGCAAGAATACAAGAGAACCGATTGTCACAAGAGTTGAGTTGTTTATCCGCTTGTTCATCAACCAAATAGGGGGAGATTGTTGGGAATTCCCGAGACCGACGAGTTCGAGATTTGGTGTGATGAAACTCAACGTACCACTTACCGTTTTACCGTTTGCACAACATGCGGTGAAGTTCATGACTCGAGACTCTCATTAACCGAAGACTTGGCATTAGTGACTTTATTATTTATTGTTGTATTATTTATGTCACTTCTAGTTGTGTTATTTACTA
>JBCNJP010000019.1:35881226-35913587 GCA_039602395.1 Deinandra increscens subsp. villosa | reverse complement strand
ACAACTTTTTTATTTATTTATAAAGAAAAATTAAATTTAAATAATTTTAATTTTTTAGGGTTGGCCGCCAATAATTTCACATCTAATAATAACTTTCAATGATCCCAACTTTTAACCTATTTACTGCTATTCTGTCCGCCGTTAAAAATTTAACACCGTTAAATTTATTGCTGACATGGCAGCTGAGTTGGAGATTTTTTTGTTTTGTATTTTTTAACCCCTATAATTACACATGAATTGCCATGTATGTATGATGAGAGGAAAATGATTCGAGGCGCTCTGGAGGACTCTTGAGTGAGCCGCAGCTCCGGCGGCCACCGGCCGACTTTCCTGTTTCTCAACACCTCTCTATATCCACACCTGAAACAAGCACGCACTGCGTACCCCAGGCTCAATTTGGACTAGCCCATGACACCGAAGTCTCAGGCGCAGTTTGGGGGGCCCGTATCAAAAGAGGGGGAAATTCTTTTTGCAAACTAGGTGGTGGCGGCGGACGAGGATCTAGTGGTGCTGATCAGATTCCGGTGGTGGTGAATGGATCTAGTGGTGTTAACCGATTCCGGTGGCGGTGACCGGGTGGACGGGTCTGGTGGTGGGTGTTAAATAATTCCGATGGATGTGGTGAGCGGAGCTGGTGGGGTTGAACGATTCTGGTGTCGGTGAACGGGTCTAGTGGGGGTATTGAGCAATTCCGATTGAGATGATTAACTAGTTTCCGACAAAGAAAAACAGCAGCGACGAGCGTCTTCTTCTTCGAACCAGGTTTCATAGAGGTAGAAGCCGTTAATCCGACAAAGAAAACCATCGCCGGTGACAGTGGCGTGGTTGCTCCGATGAGCACCCATTTCGTTTTCCCTCTTTCTCTGGTCCAAACAGGTGGCGATTTTGAGGCTATCACCGTTCACAGCCGTGCTCCGGCGACCTCAACTCTTGTTTCAGCCTTTTCCCCCTTCTCCTAGATCAAATTACCCTTATTCATCTGAAAACTATGTTCTTCCAGTTTGAGTAGGGCACAAGACACTAGACATGTATGCCTCCCTGCTGTAAGATCATTGCAAGTCATTGTGATAAGGAATGGGCAAACTAGAGATCGGTGGAAATTTTGGATTAGGTCATTCAACTAAAGTGATTACACCTGACGTCCTTTATGTTTTTTACTTGTTTCGGAGATGGTCATTTATTACTACCGGGGTTAAAAATGATCCGCTAAATGAGATATATTTATTTCATTTTACAATACATTTAAATAAAATCTTAAAAAAAATAAAAAATATCCCTTTAACAAAACTACGCAGTTCAGATTCTTATATAATACTTCTGTTTGTGCAACGATTGTCATAATCGTTTTACGCATAAATTCCAACATTTAAAAGGTGCATACGTACCGGTGTACATATCACTGGCCTGACTTTGATGTCGGCTAGCATCGGAGAGGGAGCCTCATCAGCTGAGGAGATCGCCAAATGTATCCATAAAGAAATCGAAGAAGGAGACTCCGCCGGAGCTGGTGGAGCCGAAGAAGTGGCGGAAGAGCTCGATGAGTGCATTAAGAAATCGTTCTTCAGGAAAATCGCACATGTGCAGCCGGCTGACCTCAACAAATCGATCGAACCTAAAGTGAGCCCTATTTTTCTGGTGTTCATGAGTAAGAATGAAGAAGAAAGAACGACCTCATGTTTTAAATGGGATTTTATTTTTTATTTTTGTGGGTTATTTTAAAGAGATAATGAATTGACGAAATTATCCTTGACTTAACGAGTATTTTTAACTTCGTTAGTGATAAATAACCTTTTATAAAACAAATACGGAACATAAATATTGTCTGGTGTACTGACGACTTGATCCAAAATTTACTCGTTTATATAATTGGCATACATACTTTCATATTATATATATTTTGTACCCAATAAAAATACAAGTTGTATATAGACACAACGGTTAAGTGATATGTTTTTCTACGAAAGGGATCAATTCCCTTATTGTGCAGGTACCTTAAATATATATATATATATATATATATATATATATATATATATATATATATATATATATATATACTAGTTTTTTATCCCCGTGTGTTACACGGGTTAATTTAAAATTCTGTGGTGATGTCAAGTTTCTTTTTTATTAATTAAACTATGACCAAACTTTTTTTATTATTATATAGTATAGAGTATAGATAGATATAGATAGATGTAAATTAATATACTATATTATATATTAAATTAAGTAATTAAATAATTAGTTCTACGACAATTATGTATTTTTATATCTTTATTAATTAAATAATTGGTTATTAAAATATTTTGGAATGCAATAAATAAAAAATTGGAAATACAAATCACTTCCATAATTAGGAGAATTGGCGGGAAAATTTGTTGAGAATAAATGTGGTGGTGCCACGTGGCAAATTGTGATACCAAAAACTTTTCTTTTATTATATATATAGATAGATATAGATAGATAGGGTAGGTTTATTGTAGACACTTTCGCATGTGAAATAGCTCTTTTTCACATGTGAAAGTTTCTAATTAACGAGAAAAAAGAAAAAAAGAAAAAAGAAAATTAATCACAACCATTAGATCAAGAGATCTAATGGTGAAAAAGGGTGTCTACCTGTCTACACTTATGGGGGTGTCTACAATGAACTTTTCACTATATATATATAGGGAGAGGATCATTTGAGAACCAATTTGATTTAGGAACTAAAAAGAACTAATTTGAGTCACAAGTTTATTTACATGTATCCCCCCTCCCATGAATTGTAGTGGTCCCGCCCTGAAATATGTGGTTGAGATTTAGTTCTCAAAACAAAAAGTTCTCATTTGAACCTAACCCTATATATATATATATATATATATATATATATATATATATATATATATATATAGGGATAGGTTCAAATGAGAACTTTTTCTTTTGAGAACTTTTGAGAACCATTCTGAGCCACTAATTTTCAGGGGGGAAGCATTCAAATTCATGAGGGGGGGGGGGGGGGGTTTCCTTATATATAATTTGTGGCTAAAAATGGTTCTCAAAAGTTCTAAAAAACAATTGGTTCTCAAATGATCCTCTCCCTATATATATATATATATATATATATATATAGGGTTAGGATCCTGCGAAAACACATCTTTTTGTGAAAACTGCGAAAACAAATATTAAAACTCACGTAACTTTTTCATACGTTAACGATTTTTCATAAAATTTGCGCCAAAAGTCTTAGAATTACGTTATCTTTAAATCTGGAGCAAAATATTAAAAAAAAAACAGAACGTTTTTTTTCCCGTGTGATGCACATGTGCATCATATAATTAAAAAAAGTTATAAAATGCTACTTTTTTCTTTAAATCTAAAGATAACACAACTATAAGATTTAGGGTGGGCAATTTCTTTTTAAACTATTAATGTATATCACATGTATGAGCGTTTTTTTTGGTATGATGCACATGTGAATCATTCAATAAAAACACAAAAAAATGATGAAAATATATGACATATGGTGCGACTAAGAAAAAAAAATATTAACTCATACTAAAGTATGAGTTTTTTTTGTGATGCACATGTGCACCACACAAAAAAATATTTAAAAAAATAAAAAAAGCGTTAAGTTTTTATAACTTTTATAGGATTAAAGATAATATAATTTTAAGACTTTTGGTGCATATTTTTAAAAAAAAAATATTAACGTATGAAAAAGTTATGTAGGTTTTAAGATTTGTTTACGCAGTTCTCACAAAAAAAAGGTGTTTTCGCAGGATCATTCCCCTATATATATATATATATATATATATATATATATATATATATATATATATATATATATATATATACGGAGAAGATCATTTGAGAACCAATTGGGTTTGAGAACTAAAAAGAACCATTCTAAGCCACTAGTTTATATATATGGAAAACCCCTCATGAATTATAGTGGCCCCCACCTGAAATTAGTGGTGGAGATTTAGTTCTCAAAAGTTTACAAAGAAAAAAGTTCTCATTTGAACCTAACCCTATATATATATATATATATATATATATATATATATATATATATATATATCTATTACTATATATAATACATATTGGTCTCGAAGGTATTTTCGTCATGAAAAATGCTGAATCCTTAAGACGCGTACAAGTATTTTAACACCATGTACTACCTTTAAAGCCTAACCTTTAATCCAGCCCTTTTCAGCCGTGTACAACCTTCTAGATATCCTTCCTCAGCCGCCCATCGCCTCTTGATTACCACGCAATCTCCAGCCGTCTCTCCCCCTCGATTGGGCCTCCGTCTTCAGCCGTGCATCTCCTCTCGATAACCACGTTTGAGAAACGTATCACGCAATCTCTTCGATTACCACATTTGAAGACTCAATTCAAATTAGAAGATGCGTAGTTCAGATGTTCATGAATTGGTAATTGGAATCCTCTATAAATTCACATCCATTTCATTTTACAGATCGGATGGTTCGAGGTTTTTCCCCTTGTTCTCCCAAATGTCAGGTCAAGGTACGTGTATATATCTGGATTACATACGTAGCTTGTCTATTTGTGGGTTTCGATTGTTTTAAACTCTAAAATCTACTTCTTGTTCATTTTGATTTTGGGTAGAACTCCTGTTATCGTTGTTGTCGGCAACAAGAGGAAATTAGGGCACCATGGTTGTGACTGTGGACATATAAAGGTATGATCTGATCCAAAATTCTGCATCGCCTCTTTAATTTGTTTTCTTTCTTACGACTGTGATTTTGAAATTTTATACCACTTCAGTAAATTGTCGGCTTTAAATTCAGGTACCTTTTCCTTCTTCTACTTCACCTGCCTTTTGTTCAATAATTTGTTTGGAAAAATCGTTGTGATACGTTTCTGGCTTAAACACCAACCTGCATCAAACTTTCAGAAAATCTATAAAATTTACTGATTATAATTTGTACGGGTTGTGATACGTTACTGCTAAGGTATTGATTTTTATCTGATTTATCTGTTTTGTATAACTTTGTTAATTTTAGGCATTTAGATCTTGATTGTGTGTTGTATTTGTCTGGTTTAGGGACTCTTTTGACTGAGATTGGACACACCAAAGATATTTTCCACTGAAGTTGGACACACCAAAGACTTGTTAAAAGAATCCCGAAGAGATCGAGCAACAATCTCAGACTTACTGCAGCAACGAGCAAAACAAAGCGTAGTAAGTCTGTACTTCACCCATGTCTTGAGCACTAATGTTTCTTAAAAACTGTTACTGCGACTGTGGTTAATTTTTGCTGTTAACGGACCTGTTTTGGAATTGACTCCAAATAGGCTGCTAAGCAATGATACATGATTCACTTCATGTCTGGTAAAAGAAGCATAATATAACAGTCAATTATTATGTTTTTTTATCTATCTAAGGAAACATATATATTATTATCCTAATAAAATGGAAAATGACAAAAAAACAGAATCCGTTAAATTTTTCTTTACACTTACTATGATGAGAATGCAGGGTTCTTTGAAGGAATGCAGTTGAGATGGAAACAGATAGAAATTATGGATGGTGGGTTGCTGCAGGACTGCCTTGAATTGACTAGCGGTGATCTGAACAGTGTGATTCAGATACTAAAAGATGTTGCCTTACAGTCTACTAGCAGTAGCAACAAGACAGAGTTGTGAGTTAGTATCCTGAAGTTGGTGTGATGAAATTTGTTGAACATACCATATGTTTTTCTTTGATCAAACGGGAATTTTGTTGTGCTTTCTTTTTGAATCTAATGAAATTTGTGGGGTTGTGTTTAGTGTAAATGATCTGGGGCAGTTGCGGGCCAAGCCTGGAACACGTTTAGCTAAGGGGTCATGTTGGGTTGACCCGTTTGTTAATTAAAAAAACTGGAAACAGATGGGAACCGTGAAGTAGTGTTGGAAATTAGATTGTTGAAAGTTTTAAAAGTTAAGGAGGGGTAAAAAACTAAAAACTTAATTTGCTGAAAGTCAAAGTTAGAATTTGGATTTTCAGTAGGGTTCAGGTTTGGATCAGTGGGATTGTTTCGCCATTGTTGAAAAAAGAAATTATCTTTCATTTTTAAGATAACTCTAAGAGATTTTTTATATGGGTTTAATGTCAGAGCAGAATGTGTAGTGTTGTTACTTTTATAATTTATATCTAACCTATCAGAGAAGTTAACACTGTCATATTTTCATCTTTTCATTTTGGTAGATCATATCTACATTTCAGTACTTCATAGCTACGTAATTACTCCTCATCCTTTTTATTATTTAATTTTGGTATTTGTTTGTAGATTCAGCACATGTGCCACTTCACTCTGATTATGGAGCACATTGGTGAGCTATACAAATGGAGCACATTGGTTGCTAATCTATAGTCCAAATTGCTTTAATTTATTTCACTTGGTTTTTGCTTACTATTAAAGGATCATATAGGTAAAAAATTTATGAGTATATTTGTTTGTTTTGGATTGTTGTCAGATTGAGATCACAAATACAGAGTTAATCCTGCTGCTTCTAAGCTGCTGGTGTTTGCTGATAAGGTAATTAGTAGTCCTAATTATCAAGTGACACGCTCTGTTAAAGCATCAACGAGCTAGGCCGGTTGACCCACTAACAGGTTTTGTCCATTTTTAGAATTTTTATAATCAATTAATATGTCAATCTATATTTTCTATGCAGGCTGAGAAACGGGTTAGTAACGTGACTAGAGCCCCGGACAATGGATCAATGAGAGTTGTTTTTTTATAATGTCGGTGGTATGCTAATTTTGACTACAATAATTTAGGAAGTCGGATGATTAATATATACTTTGGGCAACTTTTAGTCTATTTTTTGTTCATGTTAAATTATTTTACATATCAGTTTGACTATCAAAATGTATGATAATGCTGGTTTGCTATTAATTGGAATTTAAACCTTTTGCTTAGGTACATAAAGGAACAACTTTGCTTTCAAAATTACCACTAATGACAATGTAGCTGCTAAAACAATTGCTTTAGCAAGGACAGCAGTAAAAGTTGCCAAGAGTGCAGCACACGGTTTGAATTCAACCTCACGGTTGTGTCATAATTCTCGGTCCCGTTATCAATCGTGTATTGATTCATGACCATAAACATCTATTGCACATCTTGTCATTAATTATCACCCTCGCTGCATCGTGCGAGTTTCCTTCTTGGTAAAGCTTGAGTTTACTTTAATATTTGGGTTCATCACATATAATAGTTGTATACAAAGTTATTGAACTTTTTTATATATGTAACCATTTAAATACATGGGTTTTTAAACAATATAAGTTGACACCGGAACGCATCGCGCTAAAAAATCTGATACCACGATGTAAATTGTCGCGTCGCCATAACAAACGAACAAATGACGAATAACACCCTATAAACTGTCGCCGCCGCAACGCGCGGGTATACCCCTAGTATATATATATATATATATATATATATATATATATATATATATATATATATATATATATATATATATATATATATAGGGTTAGGTTCAAATGAGAACTTTTTATTTTGAGAACTTTTGAGAACTAAATCTCAACCACACATTTCAGGGGGAACCACTACAATTCATGGGAGGGGGGATACATGTAAATAAACTTGTGGCTCAAATTAGTTCTTTTTAGTTCTCAAACCCAATTGGTTCTCAAATGATCCTCTCCCTATATATATATATATATATATATATATATATATATATATATATATATATATATGGCATGGAACTAATATTAACCTCATCTTAAAGGAATAACCAATTAACTATAATCTAATGGTTGAAAATTGCTAGATTTAACCAGATTTTGCCATGTGTCATTTCTTTTTTTTTTTAATTATAAAGGGTAAAAAAGTCATTGTACATACCACATACAAACACCCCCCTCATTTTAAAAACCCCATAACTTTTTTATACTTTGTCGGATTTTTATAAAAGTTGCACCATTAAACTCGATGCATTTTTATCTTTAATTCACGTATAGTCTCGTCGTATTTCATCATCGTTTTCTCAGACGTACGATTAGCACCAGTGTTACAAATACTAACATCACTGTCATAACTATTTACAATAAAGAAAATTACAGACATACACTCATACCCAGTAGCATCCATGTTTCTACTTAAGTACAACTACATATGCATATATTACAACCTACAAATGCATCAATATATATATAAACACGGATGCTACAACAATTAATAGTGGTGTAATAATCAGTAGCACCGAAGCTATTAAAATTCCACAAATAACATCGTTCATGCCATTTTTGTATCATAAAAAATAGAACAAATTCATACAATTTTGTATCCTAAAAATACAAACTAAATAAGTATCTTCATCTAAATAACAAACTAAAAAATACAAACAAGAAAAAAAAAAAATCGGACCTTCATCTTTGAAATCGGAAAATACACTTTCGAAATTAGAAAAAAGCCATTTCTGATTCAAAACTGTAACTACAAAAATCAATCCAACATAAACAAAACAAAAAACAACTTAAAGAAAATAAAATCAAGAATCACGTAACCTTTACCCTAGATAACAGAATTCTACACTTGATAATCCATGAACAGGAGCAGCGGTGGCTTGATAATCCATGAACAGGAGCAGCGGCGGGTTATTAATCCATGAACAGCGGAGCAGCGACGGGTTGTTAATCCATGAATAGCGAAGCGGCGGCGACACACGAGATGAGGCGGCACCGCCATTCGCTGGTTCTTCAAAACGACCATATGAACATATCTATGGTGGCCTTAAGAACACATAAAATTGCTAATCCGATCAACCGTGCAGAGATCAGAACGGAACCTACGTTCGTTAAGAAAACAACGATAGGGGAAGAAGGTGCGGCGGAAGAGGCGGAAAAGGTGCGACGGATGAGGAGAGGAATCGAACAGAAAGTGAATAGGGGGAGGGGAGAGCGGCTGCTATCTCTCTTTCAGGAGAAGGAATTAAAAACCCTGGATGTTTAAATTACTTAAGTGCCCCTGAGCATCTCACTACGTCAAAAAGTGGCTTTGGCCACGGTTTTTTTGATAATGCATAGCCACTGTTTCGAAAAAAGCGTGGCCAAAGGTAAGAAATTCTCGTTTTAGCCACACATATTTTGTACCCGTGGCCAAATATATAGCCTTTGGACCCTTTTAGCCACGTATCTTTTTGTTTATGTGACAACAACAATCAGGTGCAGTGGCTTTAGCCACTGTTTTACAAAAACATGTGGCACTTATTTGTCACACTTATAAAAGAGTGGCGAAATGCACCAAACGGCGACGGAATTTTTATGATTCTTTATTCGTGTGACCAAAAAGGAATGTATGGCCACGCTTAAATAATGTTGTGTGACGAAAGAGTAGATTTTATTACTTAGTAAATTAAAAGAAAACAAAACTATTAAGTATATATTATGTGTGGCTAAATGTGAGCAATGGCCACGCTTTTTACTTAGTTATGTGGCTAAAAGCTAGTACATATGGCCACTGTTATTAGGTTGTGTGACTAAATATTAGATGACTAATGGTCACGGTAGGTTGTGAGTGACAAAAATCTATTACCTATGGCCACATATATTAACCGTGACTAAATGGTAGGTTGTGAGTGACAAAAATCTATTTTATGGTCACGGTAATATTAAACGCGTGGCGAAAAAGAGAAGATTTGTGTTTATATGTTTATCATTTTTTATTATCTTGTGATATGGCTACTCATATTAAACATTGGTTGCGTGACAAATTATGACAAATGGTCACGGTATATTAATTTTAGGTGGCTAAAAGAAGACAAACAGTCGACGGCGCTTGTAATCATGATTATTTCATTTACTTTATCGGTCTAATCTCCATCTACCACGCCCCTCGATTATCGATATATACTTATCTCTGTATCAGTTTTCATCATCATCTCCACCATGCCCCTTTTCTCCCAGTCTCTCTCTCTCTGTTTTTCGTCCATCATCGCCGGAAAAAAATGTGGAATTGGTGTCATCCGTATGTGGAAAACGGTAAGTTATCATCTTCACCACTGAAGTTCGATTGAAATTTTCGTCTCAGATTTGGTAATTTTTTCTTATGCAGGGAAAGATTGTACTCTGTATCTCCTGGGAGCAGATTTTAAGTTATTGTGGAAACCATGGAGACGAGGAGTCTCTAATGGTTCATACAAATGCTTTACTGAGAGCAGATTTTAAGTTATTATATAATTTTATAACAATCAGCAGTAAGGGCCCATATGAGGTTTGCATGCCCTGTTTGTTGCAACCCTAAACTTGAACAAGGTAGTTGATCTCACTACCCTCCTTTCTTTCTTTTACTCATTCCTTGATTAATTTATAATGTGCTTGATAAATTATGATTTATTATTGTTATTAATAATAGTTCTAACTTTAGTTGCAACATTGGGTGGTACCAATCACTCAAATGGCCCAGATAACGATGTTGGATTGTGGAAGGGGAACGATGTAGGAGATGTAGCAAAAGAAATGCTTCTTCACCATTTTCAGTTCCCTCAGCCCCAGACAATCTGAAAACGAAAATGGCGGACGAAGGCGGTAGGAAATCAGGTACCGTGAAGTGGTTCAACGACACCAAGGGTTTCGGCTTCATAACTCCTGGGAGCAGATTTTAAGTTATTATATAATTTTGTAAAGTCAGCGGCAAGGGCCGGCACATGTTGTGGTTTGCAGCACCTGTATTGTCCAGGTGCTTCTCTCGCTTTTGGCCCCATGAACCTGATTTCTTCCAGCCACTTCTTCACCATTTTCAGTTGATCAGAAGCAAGTGCATGTGAGAAAGCAGCAAGTAGCCGTTATATGATGATTCTCAGACAATCTCTCTAGAGCACCATGTGAGAAGCAAAGAGGGATTTGTCTTCAGCCGCTTCTTTTCCCTTTTAGTTAGTAGTTTTAAAGTTGTAATTTTATAGATCAATGTATTAATGGAATCATACCCCCTTTGGATTATGTGTATGTAATTGTGAGAAAGCAAAGAGGGATTTGTCTTCAGCCGCTTCTTTTCCCTTTTATGTAATGAATTGATTTTTAATTTAATATAATGTATTTTCATCCGTTTCTGTTCATCTTCTCTCAATCCGGATGAAATCTTCTCCCTAAGGTTATAGTCTTCTACATATATATATTAGGTTGTGTGACTAAATATTAGTGTATAGAGAATTGTATTCAACCAGAATGATTTTAATTCACTAGATAATGGGTTTAAATACATGGGAATATCCAATAGACTACGAACAGAAATAACAACTATAGTATATATAGTTCATCCTGAAGAACTCTAGTTTATCCGGTTCATCCTGAAGAACTGTAGTTCATCCTGTTCTATTACTGAATAATTACTCTTGATCCTGAAGAACTCTAGTTCATCCGGTTCTATTCTTCCTGTTCTTCCTGAGGAATTATAGTTCATACGGTTCTGTTCTTGTTAGTTCATACGGTTTTGTTCTTGTTCCAATTTATTGAAGAATTAAAATCTAGCCAGTTTATAAATCCTGTCATCCACTATTAGACAATCAAAAATTATAAATTGTAGCAAACAAGGCTTGAACCTTCATACGGTTATGAAGTTGTTAGTTCATACAGTTTTGTTCTTGTTCCAATTTATTGAAGAATTAAAATCTAGCCAGTTTATAAATCCTGTCATCCACTATTAGACAATCAAAAATTATAAATTGTAGCAAACAAGGCTTGAACCTGGGTCAGTCAAAAGAAAGGAACTCACTACAAGATTAAGAAGAACCATTGAGACAGAAGTGTTAATTGGTTATATTTTAACCAGAACTTATTTAATTACTCCCATCACATAAGAAATAATTGATAAACAAAATTTGCGTTGCTAAAGGTAATAAATAGACACGGTAAAAACAGGATTTGCGTGGTAAAGGTAATAAATATACACGGTTATCTTGGCCTGACCTTTCCACTTCTTCCCACCATAGCTGGTAGCGTGTCCTGTCTGCCTTTAAATTTCCACTTTTTCACCACCAAAATCTTCTGTACGAACGTATTTCCTGATCAACAAGAAAAAAAACTTCGATCGATCAATGGCTGCCTTCGGTAAACAATGGAGGATTAGGGGTGTTAATGAACCAGCACCCTACTACGGCAAGACTCCCCGTAAGTGTATTTTCACTCAACAATGGCTGTACGTTTTTATTTTTAGGGTTTTATGTTTTTTAGTTACTTACTCTCTACTCTGCATTTGAGTTTTTTACAGGTGGTCGGAGGTTCACCCTAAAGGTCCATCACTGTGGCGATTTCCACCGAAATGCCGCCGGCCACGAAGTGTGGAAGGGAAAGGTACATTATGTCGACTATGTCGACATTCGCAAATTTAATTGTAATGATCTGGATCAAATGGTGCAATACCTAAACCACACATCGGTTGGGTATTTCCTCATTTACTGGAGGATCCTGCCTCTGTCCATCAAATACGGGCTTCAGTACGCTGATTTCATCACTCCCGAAATTGTAAGGGATATGAAAATTCATCTCCAGGGACCAGAGGGGGAGAGAGAGCTGGATGTGTTTTTAATCCGGAACAGGGATTCCACCTACAGAACCTCCGAGTTGGGACCGAGAAAACCCCCTGGTCAAAAGCTGTTTCCTGATGACAGCAGCAGCAGCAGCAACTTCTTGGATGATGAAGACTATATGTCGGATGCTAGGTCTTAGCTAGTTAGATAGATTTTTGTATAGGATCTGATGAAAATCTTTGTATAAAGATCAATATATATATATATATATATATGAAAGTTTTTGTAAGCTCTTCCTCATGTTTTGTTTTGGTTAACACCATTAATTATATAGACAGATTTTATCTCAATCATTTAAGTTGATTTTATTCTAAATTTGATTGTTGCAAGTAGATTTTACAGTCAACTGATGTGATTTTATCCAATTTAGAAGTAAGATTTATCCTGTTATAAATCATCTCATCCAACCATATCAAAATGCCAACATATACTAACATAACATATGAATATATACTTCATGTAAGATCACAGTTATGAGTAAAATGGAGTCTGCTATGATTCATTGAAAATGTGTATGTATTTATAATAGAAGAAAACTGGTTAACCATCCTGAAGAACTTTAGAACTCTAGTTTATCTGGTTCATCCTTAAGAACTCTAGTTCATCTTCTCTCAATCCTCATGAACTCTTCTTCCTGAAGAATTGTAGTTCATCCGGTTTTCTCTTCTTCGAATTTACTTAAGAAGTAAAATTTATCCTGTTTATATATCATCTCATCCCACCATATCAAAATGCCAACATATACTACACTAACATAGCATATGAATATATCCTTCATGTAAGATCACAGTTAATTATGAGTGAAATGGAGGTCTGCTATGATTCATTGAAAATGTGTATGTTATTAATTATAGATGAAAAGTGTATGAATAAAACTGTAACAACTATCATGTTAACATACAAACGGGAACAACTTATGCAATTGTACACAAATACAGGGATCAACTCTTCTTCCAACCAAGTTCATCCGGTTCCCATCTTGTTCTCCTCTTCAATAGCCTGTAACCGAAATTTGGCCTTGTTACATAGGAGACTTTCATGAAAGGTCCGTGTCATTATCCTGCTCTCAGTATCACCAATCCTGACAATATCTCGTATCTCATCTTTAGAAAGCCCATTTAGAGCATCCTGTAAGCTTCTAATTGTCTCACCTTCACTGGTGAAAATGTGATACATGTTTGTTTCTTTCTTATACTCCCAGTTGGTCACCCTTTTTCTCTTAATAAAAACCTGATGAAGCCTGTTACTTGTCATTATTAAATGGATTCGGTCTTTGTCATCCTGGCTCTATTCTGGATCTGGAACTGTACTATGCGTTGTGAATGACCCATCAGCTCTATAGACTACCAAATTTCCATCCTTATCAACTTCAAGTGTCGAAACAGGATTATCAATGCTGCGTTGTGTGGCTTCGTCTACTTCCCCGTATAACTCATCCAAATACATCCTTATCCTCAGCATTAAGGATTCCTCTTGTGAACACGCGCCCTTCATATCACCACGTGACTGTCTAACATCACCCAACTCATGGTCAGTGAGGTTGTACATAGCTTCTTCAGCTGTAAACTTTAGTACCTCACATGAACTGGTTGTGAACAGGTATACTTTCGCTTCATCATCATACCTCCAGGAGATGATTCTTCTCCTTTCAGCATGGACATCTCTGTATTCATCCTCCTCATTGATCACTTTTCCTTTTCCCTTCCTAGCCACTGACTTCATTCTCTTGGTGGGTGGTTTTTCTGGTGACTTGGGTGGAGATGAGGGTTTTCGGGGTTTGTTTAGGTGAGGATGTGGTACAATGGGTGTGAAGTTATCTGCTCTAAACTTTGGTGGAATAGGCTTTAATTTTACAGGTTTAGGATTTTTTTTTTCTGGTCTACTAGTTCTAGCAGCAGGGTTTCTTCTGGGTTGCTGTGAGGCTAGAGTTCTATTCAGACCAGAAAATGCACCTGGTAATGAGGGAGCAGTCGGTTGTGAGGCTGTGTTGGAGGGTTGAGATGATGAGAGATGAGGATCAGAGACAGTGTCAAACATTTCCTTGATAATGTTGATCCTTGGCGGCTTTTTTTGCTGAGTAGTTTGCACAGGAGCTTTACTCTTCTTTTCTTTGAGGTAGCTGAGACCTTCAGGATGTAAGGAGTCAAACAGAGCATGCATACCTGGTGGCCTTTTCACACCAGTAACTCTTTCCTTTTCAATTTCGCTCTTCCTGATAGCATCATAGTCGTTTCTCAGCCTTGGCAATCTGCAAGAGTTTATTATTTTTGGGTCCCTCGCCAAGATTTCCTTGAAGTACAATTTATGAATCAGCAAGTCATCCTCCTCAGATAGAGTTTGATATCTAGTACCTTGCTTCTCTTGTTGATCCTGTTCTAAAGAGCTATCAACAAATCTCTTTACATTCATCTCATTGGCTTGATCAGCTCTGATGACTAGGATCATGTACATCCATCTGATCAAGTCATCACCGTTCATTTCATCAACCCATGCATCAGTAAAGCATTCCTTGCTTCTGAGTATCACACTGAACTGACATAGGAAAATTTTGTTATATTCACTTCTCTTCATCCGAATCATCCTATACTCATTACATAAGAGCTTTCTGTACATCTCAACTCTGTCTGAAAGACCTTTCTCTTCGGCTTTGGCAATTCTTTCTTCTATGTACATATCAGATCTTCTCCTTGCTGCATTGATGAAGGACATTAGGTCTGCATTGTTGATGACATACTCATAAATACCTTCTTCTATGAGTAGTCGTTTCTGTTCTTCAAACTCTGCAATTTCCTTTTGTTCTTGGAACTTCTTTCGTATCTCAGCATTCTCCTTTTCATACTGATCCAACAGAGCCTTTGTAACAGGGTCCATGTCTTCTCTCTGACCTCCTGTGCTCAGATTATCATCATCCTCCATGTCAGTGAAACCAGAGATACTTCTCTCATCAAGAGAATCATCATCAGCAGGTTTTGGAGACTCATGAAGTGAAGTTGCAGCATTGGGACTGGCTTCCGAGATAACTTGCTCAGGAATTTCCTCAGCAGTGATTGGCTTTAAAACAGGAATGATGGGCAGAGATGAAGCACTAGGCTTTAAAAGAGGAATGGTGGGCAGAGATGGAGCACTCCTAAACCAAGTGCAGTTAAGAGTATTCCTAATCATCATTTTTCTCATGAAAGATAGAGCTTCAGGAGCTATATCCACATTTGTGGTTTGCAGATCACTCATCACGCTTGTGATAATCTGATTATCAGCAGTCACTTGCACCTGATGAAGTTGTTCAACCGGATCAACTAGTTCAACGTGATCAACATGGCCTTCTTCCTCCGGATGAAGTTGTTCAACCGGATCAACTAGTTCAACCTGATTAACATGGACTTCTTCCTCCGGATGAAGTTGTTCAACCGGATCAACTAGTTCAACCTGATCAACATGGCCTTCTTCCTCCGGATGAAGTTATTCAACCGGATCAACTAGTTCAACCTGATCAACATGGCCTTCTTCCTCCGGATGAAGTTGTTCAACCGGATCAACTAGTTCAACCTGATCAACATGGCCTTCTTCCTCCGGATGAAGTTGTTCAACCGGATCAACTTGTTCAACTTCATCAACATCTGAGGAAGACACCCTGTGCAAGATCCTATTTTGAATTAAATCTAGTTTTGCTTGTGAATTTCATTTCAACGTATAGTATGCATGGTTGACAACCTTACCTATCAGTGGCTTTCACAGATTGTCCTGCCTTCAACCGTTCAATTTCTTCTCCTTGAGCTCTCACAATTGCACGGAGAGCTGCCAATTCATTTTCAAGTTTTGTACATCGAACCGTCAATTCATGCTCAGCACCCATGGTTTCTTGGCACCTGGGATTCCTGTTGTCAATCAAAGGTTCCTGAATAGGTTCCCTGACAGAAACAGTTGCCGTGGATTGGGTCTTAATGATGTTGGCACTGTCCTCAGGGTCCAGTGGGACTTCATGAGTAGTGTCAGCCCTTTCCACCTGACTTGCTTCATCACTACTGCAAGTCACCTTATCACCAGAATGTCGGTTGGGTGATTGAACCAAGTCCAGCAGTATATTCCCTGCAATAAGGGTTGGGGAATCTACTTCACGTGGCCTAGGTGATATACCACCCTCATTCTGAGGTAGTCCTGTGGAGGGTCTAGGTAAAGGAGACCTAGTCCTCTTCCTTCTGGGTGATTGTGGAGTGCGTGTGGTATTTTTGGGTGTGGTTTTTGATGTGGACATCCTCTTCCTTTTGGTGGGAATGGTGGAATTTGTATATCAGTGGAAGAGGATGGTCGGTCTGGTGTGGGCTCAACACTTGTTGGTGTAACAATGTTGTCACCAGGAGCAGTTTGCTCAGGAGCAGTCCTGGCCTTAGGAATAGGGTGTGATGTGTCTTTACCAAGGAAAACAGTTTTGTTCACTTGCATGTTAGAAAATGTTTTACTTGTAAAATATTTTAGTTCAAGATGTTGATCAGAGATTTGCAGATTTGGAAATTCACAATTGAGAATGTGTTGGATGAATCTGGGGTACATGTAAAAGATCCTTTTAGGTTTTAGATTTTCCAGCATTCCATCAAATATCATTTTTGAAAAGTTAAAATTGAGGCCATTTACCAATCCATGAAAAGCGGATGATTGAGGTGCAGCAAGTTCATCCCACGCAGTTTTATTGTGAGACAGGCAGTGCAGAATGGTATGAGCAAGATATCGCCAAACATAGGGTAGTTGTCCCTTTTTGATGGTCCCACAAGTTAAGTCACCCCCATACCCAATTGCTTCGTACGTCTTCAAGTACAATTCAGACTTGTAATCAGGATCACCTCCTGCATCATTGAATTTCAGATGCTTCCGTATCATTTCTTCAGTCAAACTAATCTCATTCCCATTGACTCTAGAGTCAATTTTACCAACCCCGTTGCTATCAACATATTTTTTGGCTGAGTCCCAAAATTCAGCAATTCTCTGCTTGCATATTACAGGTTTCACAGTTAAAGCAAAATGAGTGTTGGATTTCTCGAGGAAATCGTTCATTTCATCAAATAGCTTTGACTTATCAGACTTCTCGAAGTACGCTACAACATTATGTTCGGCGAAGAACAGTTGAGTAGCCTTTGATGCAGCCTTTCGATTCAATTTGGGTGCCATTTGGTAGAAATTAGAGAGTAAGGTTTAGGTTTAAATCGCCAATTAGAAACCTGGAGAGAAAATAGAGGGTAACTGTTTTTCGAAAATGCAGTTTTACACTAACGGCAGTTCTTCTGGATCACAATGAACCCTAAGAGTTGATACAGGGGAAGTTATTGAAGTTTGCCCATTTAGTTGAAGTTATTTAAGTTTAGAAATTTTAAAAGATTTGAAGTTTCATTACATTAATTAGAAATTTAAATTTTATTAAATGTAAGGTTCAATTTTATATTTATAAAGTTGAAATAATATATTGAATTTATTTTAAAATTTATATATTAATTTAATCTAGTGTTGATATGTGGACATGATGATGTGGAGGCCCTAGAAAAAGGCCATGTGGCAATCATTTTATTGCTTTATTAGGATTAAAGATTTATTTTAATTGAATCCACATCAATTAGGGTCGATTAAGACCGATGAGGACAAATGAAGATAAAGTAGGACCAATTAGGACCAACGAAGCCACGAGGCCCAATTAGGGTAAATTGGGGTCAATTTGGGTCAATGAGGATCAATTAGGGTCACTGATGAAGACCAGTTATAACTAATTAACGAGGGTCGATTTTGCTCAATGTCGACCCCTTATGAGGACCAAATATGACCAAATAGGGTCTATTAGGCCGATTGAGGGCCAAATTACGCTCAATGAGGACCAGTAGACTGAATTAAGGTCGACCATGGTCATTTATGACAAATGAGTTCCAATGAGGGCCAGTGAACACTCAGTTAGGATGAATTAGGGCCAATGAAGGTTAATTATAGTCTATTCGGCTCGGTTAGGTTCAATGAAGATCACTTATGGTCAATTACGATCAATTAGGCTCATTTAGGACCAATTATAATCAATTGGGGTCAATTGGGCCTAATTGACTCAAATTTGTTGTACTACAAAGTAAATGGTAAACTATAAGTCTAGTAGGTCCTTATTGAGGTTAACTGACACTAATTGGTCCTTATTGGTCCATTTTGTTCAAATTGCTCCTCATTAACCCGAATTGAGCCATATTGGTACTTATTCTGTCTAATTGGCCCTCATCGGTCCTAACTGGCCCTAATAAGTCATAACTCATCCTTATTGGTCCTAATTGGTCCTCATTGACCCTAATTGAACCTAATTGGTCTTAATCGACGATCACTAACCCTGATTTACCCTTATTGGTATCATTGGTCCTCATTTTAACTAATTGGCCCCAATTAGTCCTAATTGGTCATACTTGATTATCAATCCTCATTAGTCACTTCCTTCATGCTCCGTCCTTATCGGTCCTATGAGCATAATCGACCTTCTCATTGAACTGGTCCTAATTCGTATTCATTGACCATATTAATTGACCATAACTGGTCTTCACTAAAGTATCTTTATAAATGACGCTAATTGTCAGTATTTAGTCCTCATTGAGTCTAGTTGGTCCTAATTGCTCCTCAACATCCTAATTGGACGTCGTTTAATATTTTTGGAAACAAAATTATTATACATGAGAAATTCACAACATGGCGGTACGTCTTTTGGTATTTTTGTTCTGAATTGCATAGTAATTTATCATTTTCATTTTTGAGTTGTGTTTTAGTAATGTATCCGTTTTTTGTAGTTGCGTTATCACGGCCACAAGGCACGTGTTATTCAAATCTTGTTTATTATATCTAAAATAAAATAATAAAGTTAATATATATTAAAACATTATTTTGTTAATTAGGGCTTTTAACTCCGATCGTCATCCAGATCTGCTTAAAGGATCACAGTTATGAATTTCATCTTCAAGAAGAACCCGCTGGAAGAGCCACGTGGAGACATTTAATTAATTAATTAATTATGTTTATGTTTAATTTTAGGTTTAATTATGTTTAATATACATATTGTTTATATTAATTTTGGGTTTTTTTATCAGTTTGAACAATTCCCCCCCCCCCCCCCTTTTAGTTAAAAATTTTCACCAAAAAATTTGAATTTCCCACCATTAGTTCAAACTACACCCAAAATTTCGAACTAAATTTACTTATTATCGATTCATCAGATACTTTTCCCTCTCACTTTATCAGAAAATTTCCAATTAAAAACCTCCAGCGAATAACTAGGTCTTCTTTCTCATCCATATCATTCACATCTTCCATGGAGCTTCAACAACGAATAGCTTCAACAGCCAGCGCTAGCGATTCTTCAGAAGTGGGATGTGATTTGGGAGACCATTCAGTCCAGAAAACGGTAATTATCAAGTTATTCTGTTTCATTACTTACAATCTGTTTTCATAAAATTGTTTCTTTTGTTTATTATTGATACACGTTTAACTTGGGATCCCTGAATTTGTGTACAGTTACAGTTACAGATCGATAAAATTTCGTTTCATACAGAATTGATTAGGAAGGGGTATATATTGCAGATATCCTCTCTATTCATTTCAACCCATTCATTTTATGCTAAATTAGTTATTTACCTTCTTAAATGACTGGGGGAGCATGCTAAATTAGTTATTTTTATGCTAGGAATGTTGAGGTCAAGCATATGCACATGTTTGTAGATTCATGTTACTGGTGAACCTCCTTTCTTCTTTATGTACACTGCTAGAAATGGTGAACTGTTTGTTTAATTATATCCACTGAAGACATGATGTGTTCTGCTCTTCCCTTTGGATGTCTTAAATTTGTGTATAACATATCAAATAATTAGTCAATAGGGTCTTTATGTGATGTATTAATAACTAAGAACTAATTTACGTTACTCTGGTCATTACTAGCTAGGAATGATCCTAGAGGACATATATAGGAATGTTTCCAACATTTTTTGTAGGTTCATGTTAGAGGGGTACAAAATAAAGAAATTTTAGTTTAAATCCCCTGTAGAAGAATAGAAGAATGTTGATGTCATGCATCTGCTACTCTGCTAGAAATGGTGAACTGTTTGTTTATATCCACTGAAGACATGATTTGTTCCACTCTTCCCTTTAGATGTCTTTAATTTGTGTATAACATATCAAATAATCAATCAATAGGGTCTTTATGTGATATATTAATAATTAAGAACTAACTAAGAGATAATGAATCAATAGGGTCTGCATGCTTTCCTATTTATGTACTTTGTTAAAAAGCATCTAACTACATTCTGTTAATTGTACAAAATTCAAGGATCGATCCAACAACACTGATGGTCAATTGGAAAAACATGAGTTCGAACTTAAAGAGGAGAGACTTCTTAGGGATGAAAAAAATGAACAGATTAAGGCCCTCTTCTTGAAGATTCAAGAATCGGAGAAAAAACTTGATCTACTTATAGCTCATCTATCTGCAATTGGACCACCGTTACCACATAAACTTAATGCTCCGGCATCTACAGAGGTGAATTCTTTACATCACAACTTAATTAATCATACTATTTTTCAAGTGCCTTATAATCACATACACTCTTGTTCATGAAGAACACAATCCGGATGAACTCTTGTTCCTGAAGAACACAAATAGATGCAAGTTTCTGGTACATAAGAATATATACTTCATGTAAGAACAAAGATATGAGTTAAATGGGGCCCTGCTATTATTCATTGAAAATGTATGTTAATATGAAAAAATAGAGTATATACATAATCTGTATGAATAAAACTGGAACAACTTATGTTAGATTAAAAAACAGAATAAATACTTTCATGATAGGTCTGCGTCATTATTCTGGTCTAACTTTTTACCAATTCAAAAACATTGTTCTACGAAAATTCTAAGGAGATTTTTGTTGGATCTAGCCACAGCACTAATCATGCTGATATACACACAACGGTTAGTATTTGTCAAACTCATTATAGGTTTGATTGCTCATTTACATAAAGTAATTAATTGAACTGTAGGGCGTGAAATCGGTGGTCGGTCAACCTCGTCTGAAGCGGTTGAAAAGAAAAAGGTAAATATTTGCCAGTCAAGTTTCATTCCGTTCTATATTTCACAGTAATCTGTTTGGTAATGTCATGTAGTCCCATTTTAAATGTTATTTGGTACCTCAAACACTTGGGCCAGCTAGGGATTGTTGGAACAAATGGTGAGATGTGTAGCAAACAAAGTTCAACTGACTTTGAAGTTGATCTGGAACTTAATTAATGTGATCTTCATCCGGATGTTTTAAGTTCATCTGGATATCTAATGTTCATCTGGAAATCAATTAAACTGTAGGACCTGATGACCCATACTACTTGCAATAAAATGGCACTCCTCAGTCCATATCTATCATGGTGGTAAGTATTTCAAAATTGCTATATATATTATGATCAATTTCCATAACCTAATTATCAATTATATGTTTTGGTATAGGAAGGAATACAATAAAAAATGGTCCTAATTAAGCTCAAATCTGGACAGTTGAAGATGAAGACCACTTACGCGGTAGTGTTGTTGACTTGTAATTGAATTAGATTGAGAATAATGCTTGTATGCAGTGTAATTTTCTTTAATTTTTTATTTGTATTTCATTTGTATTGACTTGTAATTGAATTTTATTTTATTTGTAATTAAATATATGTGTTAAATTTTATTTGATTTGTAATTAAATTTTATTTGATTTGTAATTAAATATAGGGTTCATTGAGATAAAATGTATGATTTCAACTACCCTTTGGCCACTTTCTTTTTCCAAATATATGTGGCTAAAACACAAATATACGTGACCATATAATACCAAAGGTCACGCTTTTTATATCTTAACGTGGCCGTTGCCACCATTTGGCCACGCGTATTGAGACAAAATGTATGATTTCAACTACCCTTTAGCCACTTTTTTTTTCCAAATATATGTGGCTAAAACACAAATATACGTGACCATATAATACCAAAGGCCACCCTTATTATATCTTAACGTGGCCGTTGCCACCATTTGGCCACGCGTATTGAGACAAAATGTATGATTTCTACTACCCTTTAGCCACTTTTTTTCTTCCAAATATATGTGGCTAAAACACAAATATACGTGACCATATAATACCAAAGGCCACCCTTATTATATTTTAATGTGGCCGTTGCCACCCTTTGACCACGCGTATTGGGACAAAATTTATGATTTCAGCAACCCATTTGGCCACGTTATTTCATATCATATGTGGCTAAAACACAAATATACGTGACCATATAATACCAAAGGCCACGCCATTCATATTTTGACGTGGCGGTTGCCAACCTTTGGCCACGCGTATTGGGACAATCATTATAATTTCAGCAACCCATTTGGCCACGTTTTTTTATTACATATGTGGCTAAAACACAAATATACGTGACCATATAATACCAAAGGCCACGCCATTCATATTTTAACGTGCCCGTTGCCACCCTTTGGCCACTCGTACTGTGACAAAATGTATGATTTCAGCAACCCTTTGGCCACGTATTTTTATAATGTATGTGGCTAAAACACGAATATACGTGACCATAAAATACCAAAGGCCACGTTAACCAAACACATGTGGCCGTTGGGACCCTTTGGCCACGCTTTTCTGAAGAATTGTTTGATTACAACAACAAATATTAGTACCCTTTAGCCACGCTTATAGGTGGCTTCAGCCACTGATATTGTAACGTGGCCGTAGGGTACATATGGTCACGGCACCTATAGTTTCGGTTGGAATGAAAAAAAAAAACGTGACAAAACACCTTTTGTCACGGTTTTTTTCCGTGGCCAAAGGTTAGTTTTGACTTAGTGTCTTACAGCCACTTAGTGTCTTACAGCCACAAAAATACTTAAACAATAACAACCCTTGGATCAAAAGCCACAACACCTAGGATCTAGTTAATTAGTTAATTCTCCAAGGAAGAGTTAATAATTGTTCCCAATTCTATATATATATATATATATATAGGGAGAGGATCATTTGAGAACCAATTGGTTTTGAGAACTTTTAAGAACCATTCTGAGCCACTAGTTATCTATAGGGAAATCCCCCCCATGAGTTTGAGTGGTCCCCCCATGAAAATTAGTGGCCCAGAATGGTTCTCAAAAGTTCTCAAAAACAATTGTTCTCATTTGAACCTAATCCTATATATATATATATATATATATATATATATATATATATATATATATATATATATAGGGTGTGGAACTATTAATAACCCTTCCTTGGAGCAATAACCAAATAACCCATTTGAACCACCAAAATTATGACAAGTGTCCCTCTCCCTCCTTTTTCAGAAAGGGTATTTTAGTCATTTAACTCAACCAATAAAGTACCCCCTCCATTTTAAAACGGCTATAACTTTTTTATTCGATGTCGGTTTTTTATAAAAAAAATACCGTTGGACTCGTCGCATTTTTATCTTTAATTCAGATGTGGTCCCGACATTTTTAGACACTTTTTTTCAAACGTCCGTACTGACATGTAATGTTACAAAAAGAAGCACTGATGCCTTTTTTGGGTAGCGCCGGTGCCATTTTTCTGTAGCATTGATGTTAATACGGACGTTTGAAAAAAAACCTTCAAAAAAAGTCGGGACCACATCCGAATTAAAGATTAAAAAGCGACGAGTCCAATGGTATAATTTTTATAAAAAAACAACTTCGGATAAAAAAAAGTTATAAGCGTTTTAAAAATGAAGGGGTGTTTTTTTCTTTTGGGTAAAATACCCTTATACCCTTTCTGTTAAAAAAAAAGAAAAAAAAAGGAGTGTCACATGTCACTAATCCATAGCACCTGTTTTTTCATCAAGCCACTATGATGTGGTTATTTGGTTATTCCTTGCGAAAACACGAAAACAAATATTAAAACCTCTATAACTTTTTCATACGTTAATATTTCTATAAAAATTTTGCACCAAAATCCTTAAAATTATGTTATCTTTAGTTATGGGAAAAAATTTAAAAAATAATCAATTTTTTTTTTTAAATTATTATTGCACAGGTGCAATAATTTTTATTATTATTATTATTGCACATATGCAATAATATTAAAACCTTTATAACTTTTTTCATATGTTAAAATTTTTTATAAAAAATTGCACCATAAATCTTATAATTCTGTTATCTTTAATTCTGGAGAAAATTAAAAAAAATTCAACGTTTTTTTTATTTTTTTATTATTGCACATGTGCAATAAAAATTTATTATTGCACATGTGCAATAATATTAAAACCTCTATAACTTTTTCATACGTTAATATTTTTGATAAAAAATTGTACCATAGATCTTATAATTCTGTTATCTTTAATTCTGGAAAAAATTAAATAAAAATTAACGTTTTTTGTTAATATTGCACATGTGTAATATAATTAATACGTATTATTGCACATGTGCAATAATAAAAAAAATCACGAAATTTTATATTTTTAATTTTTTTCCCAGAATTAAAGGTGACATAATTTTAAGACTTTTGGTGCAAATTTTTTTAAAAAATATTATCGTATGAGGAAGTTATAGAGGTTTTAATATTTGTTTTCTTGTTTTCGCAATAACATCTTGTTTTTATTTGATCATTCCCCTATATATATATATATATATATATATATATATATATATATATATATATATATATATAGTGAAAAGTTCATTGTAGACACCCCCATAAGTGTAGACAGGTAGACACCCTTTTTCACCATTAGATCTCTTGATCTAATGGTTGTGATTAATTTTCTTTTTTCTTTTTTTCTTTTTTCTCATTAATTAGAAACTTTCACATGTGAAAAAGAGCTATTTCATATGCGAAAGTGTCTACAATGAACCTCACCCTATATATATATATATATATATATATATATATATATATATATATGGGTAAGGTTCTCTTGAGAACCCATTTTATCCTGAAAACCAAAAAACTATTTAATTTCGGAAGGTTTTAATAAAAAAAAATAACAACAGGTAGGGTAAAAAGAAAAGTTCGTCCCGTCACCCCCAATTCATCTCTCTCTCAAACTGAAACGGCGATCAGAAATCCTCCCCCCTTCACCGTACTCCGACGGAATTTCTCATGGGAATTTCATCCGTTGGTGGTTGAAAATCCTCCAATTTCATCACGTATATAGATTCGTAGATAGAGATCGGGGTGGGGGCGGAACCGTCAAAATGTTACCGCGATCGAGTTCTGTGCTGCAAGAGAAGACATTTAGATCTGTAGATAGAGAGGTAGTTGGTGGCGGAGGCGGCATGACGTTGAATTCTGGATAGCATGAGAGGAAAACGCGATCGAATCTGGTGGATCAGCTCGGAGAGTATCAAATTCGATCGAAGCATGATTGGGCATCCATGTCGTTCTTCTCCTCCACTTCAAATCTCTCGTATTCCAGGCGATGTGTTTGTTTGATTACATAGGATTCTGTTTTGCGAATAAGTTTTCTATTGTAGGGTTAGGGTTTCATTGATTTAATTCTGTGTATATTGACAAATTCTTCGTGGATCATTATTAGCTGTGTTTCTATGTGATAAAATTAGCTTAATTTGATCCTAGTTCATTGAAATTCGTAAGTTTTGGAGAAAAAATCTTATAATTGATATGGAGTTTATTCAAATTGTAAAATTGTATTAGTTTAATTTCATTTTTTTATGCACAAGTATGCTTGTTAGGTTTCACATATGTGATTGCCATCCTTTGTAACTTCTCATTCATTTGTTTTTGTGTTAGATGGTTGCTTGGTTAGAAAGTTCCACAAGACTCATTGATTTATTATGGTTACCGCAAGCCATTAATTCTCCACCATTTGTTTCTAATTTTGCAATCTGGTAGTTTTATATGATTAATCGTGTTGATTTGACTCACATTTCTATTCTAGGGTTTCTGATCTACTGTTTATTTTTCTGTTATACTTTTCCCCCCAATTTGTTTGAAAAAAAAAAACAGATACTTGATCTTTCAACCATTTGTATCAATTAAAGGGAGGTAAAACATATACCTTTTTGTAAAACCATTTGTATCAATTAAAGGGAGGTAAAACATATACCTTTTTGTAAATGATGTATTGATGTCTACATTTTTTGTAGGTTTTTGTTTTTGTGTCCTATGTGGTTTTTTTTTTTTACTTATATTGTCCTGTTGCATCTAAATTGAACGGATTTAAACATGGAATTGGTAGGGATTTACAAAATGGGCAAATTCGGGTGACATACGGACCTTGGTTGCTCCTACTTGATTTGGTGTAATTAGAATTCTTGGGTGGCATGATCTTAAGGTGGATGTTCAAATTTGTGGATGGTACAGGGGATGATGGGATAAAATATTATAGCTAGGCCATATGAGGGGATGGTATAATTTAAGTGTTGGATTGCGCTCCTGTTGGAGTCTCTTGCACACCATCGCAAACGATTTTGACGCGCTGTTGAAAGGGATTAAAAGATATCCTGTGGTGTGCGATCACCTTATAATGTTGATGCTTAGGTTTTTGGAGTAACAAGGCATGTTGTTTTCGTCCTGGTATTGTCATGTATTTTTATGTAATTTGATTCTCTTTTTTGTAATTTTGTCATGCTTTGACATTTTATGTATGGTTCCATAGCCGCGCTAGTTGTTTTTATTGAAATACCCGTCGTAAAAAATGATGTATTGATGTTTACTTATGTTTGAATGTGATGCATGAAACAAATTGGTGTTAGTTGTTTTTTTCTTCCTTTTTTTTTGTTAGTTTATTGTTGGTTGGATTGAGTTTAATTTGAATATCTTCGGAATGCTGAAATAACATGTTGTATATATACAACATGGCATGTTGTAAGCTAAAATTCAAAAATATGTCATATTGCACATATGCAACATCCTAGCTATGTTGCATATATGCAGCATGCTAGCTATGTTGCATATATGAAGCATGATAGCTATGTTGCGTATATGCAGCATGCTATCTATGTTGCGTACATGCAACATAGCAACATACAAACTATGAAAACATAACTAGCTTGTTGCACAAATACTTTATGTTGCCAATATGTAACATAACTAGCATGTTGCATATACGCAACACAAGGGGGGGGGGGTCGGTTGTATATATGCAACAAAAGGGTGTTGCCTATACGCAACACAGGGGGTGGGGGAGTTGGGGTTGTACATAAACAACTTAAGTGTGTTGCATATAGGCATATATGCAACACAAATGGGTGGGGGGGGGGGTGGAAAGGGAGTGGGGGTAAGTAGGGGTTATATGTGCAACACTTGCATATATGCAACACCCGGGGGGTGGGGGGTGGGGGTTGGGGGTTGTATATATGTAACACACTTCTGTTGTATATATGCAACACGGGGGGGGGGGGGGGTGGCGGGGTGCGGTTTGGGGTTTGTATATATGTAAGGGGAGTAGGGGTAATTATGTTGCATATATGCAACACGGGGTGTTGGTGGGACTGGCGGGTTGGGGGTTGTATATATATATAACACACTTGTGTTGCATATACACAACACCAAGTGGGGTGGCGGGGGCGTGGTTTGGGGGTTGTATATATGAAATGTAATTATGTTGCATATATGCAACACGAGGGGGGGGGGGGTGAGGGTAGAAATGGGGGTTAGGGTTGTATTTATGCAATATAATTAACTTGCATATATGCAACACGAGGGTGAGGGTGCGGGGCTGGCGGGTTAGGGGTTGTATATATGAAACACACTTGTGTTGCATATATGCAACACCGGGGGGGGGGGGTGTGGGGGGGATGGGGGGGGGGGTTGTATACACGAAATGTAATTATGTTGCATGTATGCAACACGGGGGGGGGGGGGGGGGCTTGGGCCGGTGGGGGTGGCTGGGATGTGGGTTAATGGTTATATCTATGCAAAATAGTTATGTTGCATATATGCAACACCGGGGGGGGGGGGGAGTGGGTGGGGGGCGGGGGTGATGAAGATGAGGGGTGATGTAAATATATGAAACATGGGGGTTAATGGTTATTTATATATGCAATATAGTTATGTTTCATATATGCAACACGGGGGTGGGGGGGGGGGGGGGGGGGGGTGGGGATGAAGAGGAGGGGTGATGTAAATATATGAAACATGGGGGGGGGGGGGTTGTAAATATATGAGACATGGGAAGGGGGTGGTATTGATTATATTGAAAATCAAATATTAAATTACTTTCTTAACCTTCATTTAAGTGGTTTTTAGGTTTTTAGGCTAAGGAGGGGTTTTCACATGATCTTTACCCATATATATATATATATATATATATATATATATATATATATATATATAAATTTACAATTAGACGCCAAACATTTTTTAAGTTGGAAACATTATCATCGATCATAATAATGGAATGGAGTATGATATAATATACTGAACAATTATATCATGACAAAAGTTTGCTTACATAAGCAAATGGAGTTTTTAATTATGCATCCTTAATCGGTGGATGTGGACAGGTTGTGAATTGAACCAATGAGCACCTAATAGGCTAATATAATGCTTATATATATGACCATTTGTCAAGCTGTGAAGTGTAATTATAGCCTTGGAAGTACATTTGTTTTCCAGTTATTCAGAAGAACTTGTTTAGCATAGTTGAAATTACAAGCCAAAAAGAACTTGTTTAGCATAGTTGAAATTATAAGCCAAAGGAGATGGCTACTTCATCCATTAAACTTGATCATTCCGCACTTACAGAAGACCTGAAATATATTCTGGCGTCAAATATTAACGTCTCCAACTTTGTTTCAGTGAAGCTTTCCGGCCACAAGAACTATTCTATCTGGAAGACTCAGATGCTTTGTCTCATAAAGAGTCAGGAATTGCTTCCCATCATTAGTACTCAAGATCAGGTTATCCACAAGTGTTGGGAATATGACGAACTTGTGAAAGGTTGGATTTTCAGTTCCATGAGCGAAAAAGTGCTCAAAGATTTCATACACATCGAATCAGCATATGGGTTATGGAAGGAACTAGGGTATTCATTCGATATTCTATCAAGTTTGTCATATAGAGAAGGTACATACTCCGTTATCTACTACGTATTTGATTTCCCATAATAGAAATGCGAATAAACACCCTAGTTACAAGGGTGTTCAACAACGAATTCAGTTGAAAGTTACTCGAGTTAATCAAATCGAGTTACTTGAGTTTTGTAATATTGATGTTGGATTCAACATCTATTTCAAAACTAGTATAAACTTTTGAATATTTTTCAACTTAAAGAATTATAATAAGTTAATATAATTAATAAAACATCAAAATATAAAATAGCCCAACTCCATAATAAATCATCAAAAATTACAATTAATATCATTAATAATAAATCATGAATATTTTTCATCAGCCATAACCATCAATCAAGCTCCATAACCAATAATCAAATTCAAGTCTCATCAACTCCACAAATCAAATTCCAAGCTTCAGCACTATAAGATAAATAAACAATTCTTCTATAAGCTAAAGAAAATTATAAATTTAACCAAAAAGGCAAAAATTTCAACTAACTCACATTTTGGGTTCATCTAAACATATATGATGCAAGTTCATCCATTGATTTGCTTACATCTATAGTGAGTGAAAAATATTATTTGCTTACATCTATAGTAGCGACAAATATTATTTGCTTACATCTATAGTGAGCGACAAAAATACAAGTCACATATATACTAAAAAAAATTAACGTTTAGAGATACTTATGAACTTACCTGCTTCAAACTTTTCAAGATCTTCAATGTGCACTTTGACCAGAACATTAGATGATCGAATCCAATCTTGGCAGCAAATAAGAGCTTGAGCTCGTATTGAATCCAATCTGCATTAAAAACATATAACTATCAAAACTAACATAATATTGTGTTGAGCATGAATAGTCAGAATGTGCAACAGGACAGAAATAATTATCCACAATCTTTTCTTCTAATTGAACTAGAAGTCAGGAGATGAGGGACTGTCCAAGTCTCAACAAAAGCCACAAAATGCATATATAGAAGAACTAAATAGTGTCTTAACTAACAAAATAATACGATCACAATCTCTTAATAATAGAAGGAAAAAGAAGAAACTCAATACAGGGATCGACTTAATCGAAGAAACCCATTGTTCTTCACTCGAAACAAAGCAGGGAATTGATAGAAGAGAAAAAGAAACCAAAATTAATTAGTGCCCTTAATAATCACTAAGGGTGAGTTTAGTTGTGAAAAATATTTTCTACTTTTCCATTTTTAATTTTCTAGAAAATGGAAGAGGTTTTCAATCTCTAAAAAACAAATATTTTTTTTTTAAAACGCGTTCAAAACTGAAAGGTGGAATTTCCATTTTTCATATTAGAAAACTATAAAACACATATAAATCTACTTGTTTTTTGAAAACTCGACCCGACCCGACCGACCAACAGACCGCACCGACTGGGTCCGGGGGTCGTGTCCGGTTGGTCCAGTCCAGGATTCGGATCCGGTTGGTCGGGTCGGGGGGTCGGGTCCGGTTGGTCGGCTCCAGGGGCAGGGTCCAGTCTCGGGTTCGGCTCCGGGGGTCGGGTTCGGCTCTAGGGGTTGGGTCCGGTTGGTCCGGTTCGGGGTTCGGGTCCGGTCGCTCCGGTCGGTCTAGTCTGGGGGTCGGGACGGGTCGGGTCAGTTCTGTCCGGGGGTCATGTCAGGGGGTCGGGTTCGAATGATGAACGAATGAAGATCAAAGTGCATACATAATGAAAAACTGGAAATAGAAAACTAGAAAACAATAAAATATAGGTTTCTAATTTCAATTTAAAAAGTAAAAAACAATATTTTTCAATTTCTCGAAAAACTTTTCTAGAAAATTATAATTTGATTACGTTTTCTGTTTTTTCATGTTTTCTTGGAAAACATTTTTGGAAAACAATGGGTGTTTTCCACAACTAAACGCACCCTAACCTTTCTTGGTCGATGATTATTGATGCGGTAAACACAACTCAAAATCAGTGACTTCAATCAGAAGGTGGGGTTCCGAAAATCCTTCCCATCAACGTTCCCTTGTTTGCATGTTTTTAGTTTATGAAATGCTAGAGAGGTTCAAACAAGAATTTTGATTTGAGTAAGAAGGATAAGAAGAAATCTCCATTAGATTTTGATCTAAAAAAAAGAAAGGAGGGGCAATGGTCTTAGCAATCTTTATCGACTTTTAATTAAGTTTCTTTATTTTTTTTAAACATTTAAAACTTTCACATACGACATTATTTTTTTTTAAAATTACACCATAAAAAAACGGGTATAGTGTTGCTATATATAAAATTAAAAAAATTACTCTTTCGATTTTTGAAACAATATGACATAATAATCTAAACATTTTGACATAATATGACCCAATGATCTAAACATTTTGACACAATATGACACAATGATCTGAACATTTATCGCACAATATGACACGGTGATCTAAATATTTTGACACAATATGACACAACGATCTGAACATTTTTATATAATCGAAGAGTAATTTTTTTTATTTTATATATAACAATACTGTACGTGTTTTAAAGATAAAAACGCTCGTTTTTGTAGTTTAATTCTTTTTATAAAACAATGTCGTATATATGAGTTATGAAAGTTTAAAAAATGAGGGAACTTAATAAAAAGTTATAAAATGTCCCTCCATCTTTTGTTTTTCCCTTTAATTCTACACAGAAAAAACTTTGGGCCATAGATCTTCATTTAATTGAAGATCTAATGGCTATGATTCTTTCTATCATTCTTACCCAAACCAAACTTTTTACAATAACCACTCTCTATAGTATTTTTATGTAAAAAGTAT
>JBCNJP010000019.1:35752047-35880726 GCA_039602395.1 Deinandra increscens subsp. villosa | reverse complement strand
AGGGTACACCGGTTCGAAGCAGCGTGTACTGCCGGACTAGATGATCTGCCTGAAACGAAACCAGAATGCAGCAGCAGCAACAATGAGATCGATTATAAGAAAACAACAGCAACAATGCGTGTTTCTTACTGATTTTTGTGTGTTCGTTCTAGTCGAATCTGATCAAGAACGTGTATATATAATACATGTATATTAATGTGAATTATGATCATTAAACGGTTTAATGATCTTCATCAATGATCAGTTTTGGAATGCAAAAAGGTTTTGCAGTTTGGAAGCCAAAAAGTCCCTTCTAGAATTTGCTCAAAACAATCCGGTAACGAGCAAAACCCGACTCGTACGAACCCTGTGTTTCGGAGCTGCATTCGTGTCCGCAGGTCGCGCGGGCACGAGTTCAGAATTTCGACTCAAATAGCCAAGATTCGCACCCCCCCCTGCGCGAGGGTATAAGCCAGAGTAAAACATGACATAAGATATATCAAAGGCTTTGGAGGTTATCCTTATAAACTAGAAGAACTTTTGTTCCCCCACCAATGTGGGATAGGATACACCACATTCCTAAACTTGAACCAAAATTTCTTTGAGATTAACATCTCATTCACACACATTTTTTCCAACATTAAAGCCCTAATTTACCCCCGAAATTCACACACTCATCAGTAACAAACTGAATTTGGTTAGGGATCTTGACGACCGTAGCCGTGATAGGTTGTAGGGGAGAAGGCCTTCATATTTGGTGAGGTTGAAGAGGCAAATATGAAGCTTCCTCTTGTTTGATTCACTTTTGATTTCACTAAATTCTACAATACGTAAATTACGGATATTCATATTTCTTTTTGGATATAAACTTCATAGATTTGCAATTCTATGAACAAGAATGAAAGGAACCTGCAAGTTCAGGAATAAGAAGGCCAGGTGCCGCATAAGGGAAGTAAAAGTGAGGTCCGATGATGTGTTCTTATCGGCGGAAGATGACAGTTAATTTCATAGGGATTGAAGATTTTTATTCTGTATAGAGATTTGGGGTTTCACAAGGATTGAACGAATCTGCGATTTTGTTAAAGGGATATTTTTTATTTTTGTAAGATTTTATTTAAATGTATTGTAAAATGAAATAAATATATCTGATTTAACGGATCATTTTTAACCCCGGTAGTAATAAATGACCATCTCCGAAACAAGTAAAAAACATAAAGGATGTCAGGTGTAATCACTTTTGTTGAATGACCTAATCCAAAATTTCCACCGATCTCTAGTTTGCCCATTCCTTATCACAATGATCTTACAGCAGGGAGGCATACATGTCTAGTGTCTTGTGCCTTACTCAAACCGGAAGAACAAGTTTTCAGATGAATAAGGGTAATTTGATCTAGGAGAAGGGGGAAAAGGCTGAAAACAAGAGTTGAGGTCGCCAGAGCACGATTGCGAACGGTGATAGCCTCAAAATCGCCACCTGTTTGGACCAGAGAAAGAGGGAAAAACGAAATGGGTGCTCATCGGAGCAACCACGCCACTATCACCGGCGATGGTTTTCTTTGTCGGATTAATGGCTTCTACCTCTATGAAACCTGGTTCGAAGAAGAAGACGCTCTCGCTGCTGTTTTTCTTTGTCGGAAACTAGTTAATCATCTCAATCGGAATTGCTCAATACCCCCACTAGACCCGTTCACCGACACCAGAATCGTTCAACCCCACCAGCTCCGCTCACCACATCCATCAGAATTATTTAACACCCACCACCAGACCCGTCCACCTGGTCACCGCCACCGGAATTGGTTAACACCACTAGATTCATTCACCACCACCGGAATCGATCAACACCACTAGATCCGTTCACCGCCACCACCTAGTTGCAAAAAGAATTTCCCCCTCTTTTGATATGGGTTTTCCAAATTGAGCCTGAGATTTTAGTTCATGGCTAGTCATGTGTGCCTGAGATTTTAGTTCATGCTTGTTTCTGGTGTGGATATAAAGAGGTGTTGAGAAACGGAAAGTCAGCCGGTGGTCGCCGGAGCTGCGGCTCCTCAAGAGTCCAAGACCCTCGATCTTTTCCTCTCTCATACATACATGGCAATCCATGTGTAATTATAGGGGTTAGAAAATACAAAAAAAAAAATCTAATTCAGCTGCCATGTCAGCAATAAATTTAACGGTGTTAAATTTTATATGGCGGACACAATAGCAGTAAATAGGTTAAAAGTTGGGATCATTGAAAGTTATTATTAGAGGTGAAATTATTGGCGGCCAACCCTTAAAAATTAAAATTATTTAAATTTAATTTTCCTTATAAATAAATAAAAAAGTTGTTTATTAAAAACCCTAAACAAAATACAAGTTGTAAATCAAATAGACTTCAATATTATATTCCTAATGCATAGGTTACAAGTTTTTAATGCACCAAAATGAAATATCATGTCATATTATATTTGTGATGCATGTTGTACAAGTGCTTAATGCTTTGGTTTCCTTATAGTTCCTATATTATATTCATTATGCGCATGGTACAAGCATCCATAGCCTGTTTCTGAGGTCGTGAAAGAGATGCGCGTGGCCTGCAAGAATACCGGATGTTAGGTTCGGCACTTGGTCTCTTTACTGTTTAAGGTCCTCTCAGCCTTGCTTTGGTACCGTCCTTCTTCACTATAGCCATTTCTGGATCAAACCACAAAATATAGGAACCATTGTATTACTGGAAAATCATTAAGGGGTCTGTTCCGTTTTTCTTTCCCAAAGAAGAAAGCAGGGGGTAGAAATTTTAGAGAAACCGATCTCGATTTTTATGAATGTAATCTCTCTCTCGATGGTCGGGTTTCATTATCTTTGTTCGACAGCCAAGGGTTTCGGCAACCACCCAACTATCACAAAATTTGGTGGTCTCTGTACCTCTCGGTCGCGTTGAGGTGGCAGCAACTGGTGATTTCTTCTTTTTCTGGCTACAACACTTTTGGATTTGGCTATTCATTTTCCGAGTAATTTCGTACGGTACAATTATCCTCCTTAGCCCTACGTTGATTGTTAGCTTATGGCGGTTGAGTATTGTATATAATCTTTGTGTGTGTGTGTGGGTGGGTTTCTTTTCGGTTTTTTGGATCTTCAATTTGGGGATTTTTTAGGCTTGGCCATCGCTAGGTTTTTTTGGCTTTGCCATTGCTGGGATCGGCATCAAGTTTTATCCCGAACAGTTTGTATGATGAGGGAGGACAGGTGAAGGAGATCTAAGTGTACAACTCCAATTTGATTGAAAGGAGCACTTTGGTAATCGTTGAATTTGATATATTTTGAGATTAACCAAGAAATAATTCGCAATACAAATGTTTTATTTTTTTCTCATATTTTTGGTGTTTTTTAGATTATAGCTATCTGGGATTAACGAGTATTGCGAGAGGCACTTTACTATTGTAATATAAATATTTATCGTATTAGTTTAAATTCGAATGCATTTGGTTAGTCTTCTTCAGGAGTTGTGCAGACCTCCTCTAATTTGCACCTTTAACCTTCATCGTCGTTTTATTACTGGTAACCTTCCTCTCTTCTTTTCGATTGACTTCATCCGATTTTGAGTCCATAGATTGTGGCCTTTTGTTGGAACTACATGTTTACTTTCGAGCAAGGTTTTAAATGCGATATATGAGAGTTAACATCAGACAAGTTTGTGATGTTGTTAGGCTATAATCATAATTACAAAATGATTGAAAGAAACAGTTACAATTGATATGCTTATGGAGGTTAAATCAATGGTGATATGCATGAGGTAATTAGGATGGATGGGAGGTTTAAATATGAAGTGTTGGTGATCTAAAGTCAGAATTTTGGACGCGGCGGAGAAGATTGATACGGACGATAAAACAGAGAATATCATTAGTCTATTTATTGGACTCTGTTTTTAATATTAACCAGTCATTTTGCATGTTGAATATCATTAGTTTTATAATGAATCTGAATGTTATTATAGACTCCCGACTAGGCACAATATGATCAATTTTGGTTTTTAATATTTAGTACCACTTCTCGCATGTTAGATATCAATACTCTTTTAAACGAGTCTATTTGGTTATGGTAATGTCTATGATCAAAGTTTGTGTTGTTCATTCCGTTTATTTTTTATTTTTTATTTTTTTTTGTTTATGGTGCCCTGACCGCTAGATTAATTTGAGTAGATAGTTTTGTTGCATTGTATTTCAGAGTTCTATGAGTTAAGGTTGCTTTGTCCTCTTGATGGTTTATTGAGGAGATCATTTTGGGATCTTTTTATGTTTCTGTTGTTCAGTCTTTTATAAATCTTTTCCTTTTTGAAGGGTGTCATGTCTATCACAGGTTTAACTCTAATCGATTTTTGGTTCTTTTTTCTGTTTAAGTTTGGGTTCATTAATGTTTAATATCATTGCTATATTTTGTTTAATCTGAAATCTGCCCACAAATTGCTCGATGAATTATGTCAGTGGAAGATTGTCATGGATCTTTAGCCTTTAGCATCTAAATCTTAATGTGTGACTTATGTATTCGAGCAAAAGTGATTTTTGCTTTGTGTGGGAGTTCATAGTTTAGTTTATTTGGTTTTAGCTTATTCAACACATGTGAGTTTGTGACCACCTTAGAACTTGGATATTTATATGATGCACCTTACTTCTAGATTTCTTTTGAATATGAATTTGATTAATTTACATTCTAAATTACAGATTGGTAGGAGGAAGGCTGCACATATGTTGAAATATCTTGCTGCACAAGTGATAAGTCTTGAAATTAGTGATACTACTGAGCTCATTCCAGAGGTCACCACATCTGCCATAGCTAAGGTATTAATACCCTTAAATGTATTTTTTCTCCCGTATTAAAAACAAATTTTGAATGATGGTTTTTTACACTTCTATTTAATAAAGAGCACTTGGCTTATCTACTGTTGAGGGTTACGATGGTTATGGACCTGAAAAAGCTGAAAAGGTATGCATAATTGACAACATTTGTTGGTTAATGTTACAATTTAATGAATCGATTTGCAGTTAATTTTTTACATTTGCTATTTTGTGGAACCATGTTGCACAAAACAGCGTCACAAGAAGTCTCAAACGGGTCAGCAGGTAATGTTGAAGAATCGAACACCATAAGCGTGTTTTTATACTCAACATTCTGTTGTTGACTTGAGTTTGAATTCTATCAATCACCGCTAACTTCATTATAATATAACTTGAAGTTTGTTTCAAAAGAAAAAAGAAGGAAAAATAAAAAGGAAGTCGTTTAGGGTTATCATTACTTCTCCTTCCATCTAACATCCTAAAATGGCTTTATTTAATTGAAACAATTATTATTGTTTTGAAATACATAACCATGTTTTGGAGAGATGAAATCATAGGATAACAAATACGCAAACAGAGGGAATCGATCTGTTGTCTGCATTCCCTGTTCTATTTTCAGGTTCATAGGAAAAAAGATGTTTTTTGTCTGTGCGCATAATCTGTTTCGACTTTAAAGAACCTGTAAATCGCATAATGAGGTTATTTTGGGGTGATTTATACGTCGTTTCAAAGTCAGTTTTAACTTCAAGAATTAGAATTTTAATCTTTTCCATGTTGAAGCTGCTAATTCTTAAGTTTCCGACTTTAAAAATCTTGATGATTCTGTGTTTTGGACTATATTCTTATTAGCTTACTTATGGATTCTACTTTGTGCATGTTTCATCTAACATGATTTTGTTCATATACTTGGTTCTAGGGGGATTGGACTAGAGATTTTTAAGGGGGAGACTTTGTGGTTGAGACGTTGAGTGCAACCTATGATACAAAAAGCATGTGTGTTCCTAAACCAATTAAGGTCAGATTCCTCTAAATGGATTTATAATACAGATCAGTTAAACTAGATCAGGGTGACCCGTAAACATTTTTTTTAGTACGTCTGATTTAAATAATTTATATGTTAATAGAGGTACTTGGCTTTGGAGTAAGTATGAAACCAGGATCCACTTCCATTTATGCATTTTCTTATAAATTGATATTTTTTTAATTATTCTTAGTATCTTATATTTGCCATATACAGGTTTCGTATCACCGTTACCATAGCCGATGAGACCGGTTTCCGCCAATGCCACTGTCTTCCATACCGCTATGAGGAATCTGATTAACAAAGAGTGCTCCTCGCTCATGATCCACGATTCCACAACAATTACACCGACCCAACAATTTCACAAACAACCACCCCTCAAACATCAATTCAGAACACTCCTACTACCGCACCTGTTTCATCATCATATACAGTACAGAACACACCTTCCACTGCACCTGCCTAATCATCATGCACAAAAAGATCCTTATTCCTAACTGATGGTACTTTACTCTCCTTATAGAAAAAGCACCATGTTATGTTCATAAGAGATTAGCTATATTTCAAAATCATAATAAATGTATGAGGTGAAAATAAAAACTCATAATATTTGAGATACCAAAACTGTCGAATTGATAAAAAGTGTGTGCATTGATATGCACTGCCATTATGTCTTATGTTTTATGTGCATCGATTTAGCTATTTCCATTAATATAATGTTTATCATGGTTTTTATTATCGGCTTGCCTTTTGTTGGATTTTGTATCATAAAAGGTTCTTAATCATTTTGCTATCATAACATATTTATTTATGGCGCTTACTAAAACATGCATTTCTTAGCAGGTTACATTGAAAAAATAATCCGACTTCTGATTTTGTAATGGACAGGTACCAGGCTTATGAGAATGAGATTGAGACACCTGAGGTCAGTAATCACACCCGTTGATTTTTTTTGTAGTTGCTGATGGCCTCTCATTCTCTCAACATCCCTTAATATAGAGTGAGGGGAACTAGCCTTATTGGTGCTACTAGAAATCTTTTTTTCTTTTAGACTATTGGTGCAACAACTTTGTTTGCTATATTTTGTACCTTGCATGTTGTGTTTGGTTTGCGTGTTGCAAAAAAAATGTAGTTTTAAGAACCTTTACTTATTTTTTATTTAGTTTGGTTATTGCAATTTTTATCTTTATATGCCTATAGCTTTGGTGTTTTTTTTTTCTTTTAGATGGGACATCGTGCTAAACTGCTTGATAAAGAGTTTGTTAATCATTAGGAGGATGTGTAATCAAACATGGTACCTGGATGAAATTGCAGGGCTTAATCATCATGATGCTCATGAATTTATTGGTTAGGATTCATATATGCTTTGCGTGGATGGATATATTTGATAAATTTGGTTACTCGCTTCATACAATGCTTCACCTCCCTCGACAACATATATGGGACTTAAAAACACACAATCGAATAACATCCGTCGCAACGCGCGGATCGCAACGTCTAGTTGTTGTTATTGTTGCATATATAAATAGGGAATATTTAATAATTTCCTTTCCTACGAAAAAGACGTGTTACCATATTTCAGATTTAAAAGTCATTTCAGTTGTCTTTAGTGATGTTTTACAACTTATAAAAAAGGATTTGTGAACACAGCTTTCAAGCATACCTATTATTTTAAAAGTTTTAGTTTAATTTAATTCAAAATCAGAATTAGGTATTGCTATTCGTCTTTTATTAACCAATAAAATAATTTAGTAACTTACTCTTTTACATATTTTTTTTCTTTATTAAACATGTTTTTTTTAATTAAATGACTTTTAAGCTCCAACTTCTTTTTTATGCGTGTATCTAGAGGTATTTTATTTTACGTCTATTGTTTTTCTAATATTCATGGCTAATTTTGTTAAATATGTCCTTTCATACACTTTACTTTTAATCTAACTGAACATTAGAACGTTATCATCATAATCTCCCTTTAAACATGAAATGTATTCACCTTTAAGCACTGTGGAATATCAGTTACAAACATAGTATTAACGATCCAAAGTGGATATGCATCTAGTTATTATATAGAGTAGGGTTTAATATAGATTTATAATATTAAATAAATACAAAGAAAAAGTTAATGATAAAGAAATTTGAAAATTATGATTAATATAAAGTTCTTATATGAAATAAAAATTTAATAAATTTAAAAAACTTATTATGTTTGAGAAATTGTTGATTACTTTCCACAAAAGACTAAAATTTTTGAGGGAAAATTGGTTTTAAATAATCCCAAGTTTTAATGTTTGGTCTGCAATAATCCCAAGTTTAAAAATAGTTCCCAGTGGTCCCACGTTTCCTTGTATTTGTTTCTAGTGGTCCCACCGTTAACATGACTAACACCGTTAGTTTTTTTGATGACGTGGCAAATGACTTGGTTTTTTTTTTAAAAAAGTTTCCACGTGGATCAGAATTTATCTTTTATATTATTTTAGTTTATTGTTTCCCCAAATTATAAGCACGTCTTGTTCCCCAAATCGCAGACCAGCTTTTCAAGCCCTAAATCCCATCATCGCTGTTCTTCTTCTATTTCAAGCCCTAAATCGCATCGCATCTTCTCCTCTTCTTCTCGAGATCAAGGTTTGAAGCAATAACCAAGATGAGCGTTGCTTCTTCTTCGACATCAGGTTCGAAAAACAGACCCAAAACTATTAATCTTGGGTTGGATGGCAACCTATACTGCAACCATGAAATTGTCTCAGTGAGAAGGGTTGCTGGGCGTGGAACTACAAGACCTGGACAACAATTCTATGGATGTGCTAATTGGCCTGTAAGTATTTGTGTTATAAATTGTATGGAATTCATTCAAAAAATCTGATCTTGGTTTATTCTTTTACAGAGTGATGATTGCAAATTTTTTGTTTGGAAAGAGGATGTAGATGTTGCACTTGGAGCTTATGGGAAATTCAATGAACTGAAGAACAAAGCAATGGAGTTGAGGATTGAAAACACACTAATGGAGAAGATGATTTTAGAGGAAGAAAACAAGAATTTAAAAATGAAGCTTGCAATGGCTGGAAATTCAATCACTTTGAAGCAATTCTTGATTGGATTAAGTTTTGGAGTACTAGCATTTTATTTTGTTGTTAAGATGTAATAATTTTATCTGTTTGTATTGACTGGAAATTGAATGAAATGGAAGTCTTATTGTTCTTTTTTGTTTGCAATGAATTGGGATCATGTATGGTTACAGTTTGGTGGTCATATGGTTGCAGCTTGGTTGACATGTTTGGTGGTCATAGGGCTGCAACTTATATGGTAAAATCTTGTGGCTGCAACCAAAGTATATCCTACTTAAATGTCACAGTATGATATTTTTTCAAACAGAATCAACTTAAATGGTTGCAAACAATTACACAGGAATGTAAAAAAGATATGACAGGTCCTATGTTGGTTCAGAAGAAAAGAAAAAAATAATAAAGAGAGCTGCAGGTCCTATGTCGATTTTTAAGTCCTCATTTTGCTATTTCCCACAAATAATGTCAAATTTGGTGGCTGTAACCATTTTGACCAAACCTTCGAAATTTATAACACAAATATGGTCAAAGTTATATGCCATATTTGGTGGCTAATTCTGATGTCAAATTTGCTATCACTCAGAACCCACTTTGACCATGTTAACATACATAATTTAGTATGGTTTTGAATCAAATTATGACATTAGTAATCAAAATCATGGATTTCACCACAGGTGTCAACCTTACATAGTTTGAATCAAATTATGACATTAGTAACCAAAATCATGGATTTCACCACAGGTGTCAAACCTTACATAGTTTGAAGCAAATTATCACCTTAGTAACCAAAACATGGATTTGACCACAAATGTCAAACCAAAACATAGTTTGTGGCTTCTAAGGCTGTTGTTGTGCCGGTGTCTTCTTAGGTCTTCCCCTTGGCCTTTTAGCTGCTTTACTAGACTCAGCAATCACCTTGCCTTTGTCTGGACACTTCCGCTTGTTGTGACCCTTTTAGTTGCCTATTTTTCTCTCTAACTGCTGATTGAATTTCCTTAGCAGGCCAATGTGGTCTTTGCTTGAATATTGGTAAAAGTTCCTTAGCTACAAAAGAAGCTTTTAGTTGCCTATTTTTGGTCATATTCCTTTGGCATGTGTGTTCCGTTATAGCACTCTTCACCATATAGCAGGCCTTCTTCTCATGAAATGAAATATATACCCTAAATGGACAATCTTTTACACAACTAGCACCTAGCCTCCCATGTCTATTTTTATTACTAACACTTATTTTAAGATTCCTACCATTTGCTACTGCATACTTCTTTATAGCTTCTTTGAATGCATCCCTACTTGGAAATCTGGTGCCAGCTACCCACGCCCACTTACTCCAATCTGTGGAATCTTCAACAACAGGAACATTCAGCTTGTTCTTCTTACCTCTAATATCATCGTCTTCACTTTCACCCGGTGAGTTGACATCACCATCAGAGTCATCATAACTACTATAACCAACTTCAACCTCAGGTTCTGGATCTACCTTCGCGTTAACATAGTTTGAAATAATCAACTTGTTTGACTGATCTTGTGTGTTGTTATCATTTTGTATAGCAATTGCAGAATCCCTCCACTCTTCATCATCTGTGTCTGATGTAGCACCTAAAACCACATCATTTACCAACACCTCTTGCTCTTCTTCTACAAAGTTTTCATCTTCAGAGTGTTCTGAACCAGATAAATCAGATCTGCTAACATTGAAACTAGTAATAACTGTATCTAGGATTGTAACTGGGCTGAGAGTTTTATGGGCCTGCAGATTAACGGGTTGGGCTTCTGCACTACTGCCTTGGACTACCACATTACTGTTCGGGTGTGGGGTTGTGCATAATACTTTGGTCAGACTTTTATCCCACAAAGTAGCATACACATTTAATATTCCAGAAAAATCAGAGCCAACTATATAAAGCATTTCACTTACATCTTTATCATCATTAAGTTGAAACAAGTAATCTTCAATCTTGGTGTCCGGATGAAGCCAATACAAGCATACATGTTCCTCCGATTTGTATGTCATTCTATAGAGTTCCATTACGTAATCTAGAAGTTCAAAGTAAGACAGCTTATCGATCTCAATATCTACAAGCTTTGATTTGCCACCCTCATACCTAATTTCTGGTTCTGTAATTACCTTCCCACCATAGTTGAGATTGAAGAAGATGACGCCTCTCATCGTTGGACAGAAAGGTAGAGATCTAGGGTTCGAATTGGTTGAAGCCACTGCTGTTCGATTTAGGGTGCGAAATCATATGATCTGCGAAATCCGTTGCTGCTTGAATTCGTTGAAGCCACTGCTGGAATTGGTTGAAGCCACTGCTCGTTCGATTTAGGGTGCGTATTGTGTGAGTTTTGTTTAAATTCAATTTAGGGCTTGGGGGAAAAGATAAAACGTGATTCTTGTTAAAATTAAAAAAAAAAGATAAATCTGATGACATGGAAATTGTATTTAAAAAAAGAAAAGAAAAAAGCCAAGTCATTTGCCACGTCATCAAAAAAACTAACGGTGTTAGTCATGTTAACGGTGGGACCACTAGAAACAAATACAAGGAAACGTGGGACCACTGGGAACTATTTTTAAACTTGGGATTATTGCAGACCAAACATCAAAACTTGGGATTATTTAAAACCAATTTTCTAATTTTTGAGTATCAAAATCTTAAAATAAAAATTTAGTTTTGACAAAATTGGTAATAAATCCTAATTGATGATTTACTAAATTGGCAATTCAATGTAAACTTTACATGTGGCGATGGTGATGTGAACCCTTTATAAATGAGACATGTGGCACAAATTTTATTGTTTTTTAAGGATTAAGATAAGATTAGTATATTGGTCCACTAGCCACTTACCCGGGTAAATACCCGGGTCTAGAACGTATATATATATATATATATATATATATATATATATATATATATATAGTGAAAAGTTCATTGTAGACACCTCCATAAGTGTAGACAGGTAGACACCTTTTTTCACCATTAGATCTTATATATATATATACTATCCAAAAAAATCTTATCGGTAAACAATATTCAAAAACAAAAAAATTCAATAACAATTACAAATTAGAGAAGATAGATTTATACACTATATTTCTTGTTACATTGGTTGGACGACCGTTTTCATCCAAAATCAAGATCTTCAGACCCTTCTTGCTCTTCACCCTTAATAACGCAACGTATAATTGACCATAAGAGAAGACGGGATCTTTCAAGTACAATCAAACTCTCGAAAGAGACTGACCTTGCTTTTGTGTATAGTCATAGCAAAACAAACCGAGATCGGAAACTGTTTTCTCTTAAACCGAAAAACAACTCTTTTATCTGTTGGAACCAATGAAATTCTAGGAATGAAAGTCCTGAATCCGATATTGCTTTCGGAGATAACCACCGCTTCAATAACATGTTTCCCTAGATATACGATCTGAATACGTGTTCCATTACATAAGCCATTCATCTGATCAATGTTTCTAAGCAACATAACAGGAACACCAACTTTCAGCACAAGACGATGATTTGGAATGCCAGATATATATAAACAATTCAGGACGTATGGTGAGTATAAGTTATGATCAACGTCGTCACCTACAATCTCATCTTGACATACAGAATCTGAGCTTAAATACTCATGTTCTTCACCGGGAACCAAAGAAAGCAGACGACTGTTGATATCATCGACAACCTCATTAGTTGGTGCGAGAATAGATCTTTCAGACCAAAAATCTTGTTCACCAAAGTTGTCTAGAAACGATGGATAAACAAAATCGCTAAGATCGCTAACCGGATCCGATGAATCATGAATAAGAAGATCAGGAGGAATAACTACCCGGGGCTGTAACGTAAAAAAATAATAAAATATGGTATGGAATAAAGAACTGGTAAAACATAATTCAATAATAATCAGATAACTTCAATAATAATACAAAATTAAATATATTATGGAATAATTGTTATTGGTAAAACATAATTCAATAATAATAATAATAAGTTCAACAACAATTATAAATTTGAGAAGAGAGATTTATAAACTCTATTTTTTGTTACATTGATTGAACTACCGTCTTCATCCAAAATCAATATCTTTAGACCCTTCTTGCTCTTCACCCTTGATAAAGCAACATATAATTTACAATGAGAGAAGACCGGATCTTTCAAGTACAATCCAACTCTTGAAATAGATTGACCTCGGCTTTCAAGTACATATAGATACGGTTACAACAATAATAATATAGATACGGTTCATAACATCCTAAACAACAATAATAATATAAAGTAGTATAATTGTAAACATATAGATATTGGTTACAATAGAATTTATATGAATTTGAGTGAACCTAAAATGCTTTATACTCGATAAGTATCAAAGGGTAGTCCAAAGAACAAATTGTGTGCCAAAACTCAACATCACAATAAGTCGTGAGGCTAGCTAACTAGAAGCATACGGCAGCATCGTGGCATTACTTTTATCGCAGCCATAAACGTCACAATAAGCTTGGTACGTTAACATGAAAACGGTCACAATACTAATCATGAATGCCACAATCTTCCACGTAGCTCCCACAAAACTTCCCATGTGTGTTAAAACCACTAACACCCAACTCGCTAGTTTCTTCATCAGCAAATATGCCCTTATCCTTGGCCTACTTTTATAAACCTTGTTAACTTCATCTATCACTTCTTGCAACTTGCATTTATTGATTTTGGTTTTCAAGCTCATTATAGAACCACTCATCCCCACAAAGATTTTGACAACTTCACCCTCACCCAACTCACCTTTTATGATGTTTTCTTTCTTAAGAAGCTTCACGTCTTCAACATTCACGATCAACCCACACATCAAACCCATGTATTCCGTAAGTGGAAGAGACTGATCCGCAGAGTGGGGCATTAGCGTTTCGTAAGCAACTAGATTTCTTAATATTACCTCAGACTCATTGTTCAAAGTGACACGTGGTAGGCAAATAATGTTGTTCTCTTCAATGTGTATGTTTTCTATTCCCTCATCTTTCGGTAGATCGTGGAACCTAAATCTGGTTGCACGTTGAAGTTCGGAAGCAGAAGGGATGGTGGTTTTATTGGTGGAGAAGTTATGTAGACTTGTGACAGTCTGTTCATATAGTTTAACAAATTCCTTCTGTGGAACTTTTTGGAGGAAGTTTAAAACATTGTTGATGGGGTTTGTTACCCCGCTATTACTAGGACCACTCCCACCAATAGGATGATACGGCATGTCTTCCATCATACAATCATCGTATCGTATAATTGGTCTTGGTTTGTTATTTATGATCGAACCATACATATAATGGAGCAGATGTTCTACATGAGTAGGAGCTTGTGACCACGAGCAGAGCTCAAGCGGTGAATGGGTTTCACTAAAAGATCGAAATATGAAAGGTGAAAAGTTATTATCTGATAAAAGTGGGAAATCCGTCTCCGTTCCTAATGATGAATACAAGATAGGAAGATGCTGGTCCACATTAGAGGATTGAATTAGGGAAACTTGAAAGTTATTATCTGATGAGGACGTTTTTGACGATAAATGAATGATAGGAAGATCGTGGATCACAGTTTTAGATCCAATTGGGAAACTAAAATTAGATGAATACAAAACCTCACCGGTCTCCTCCACCTCCATAAAAGGAACTTGATTATCTCCCATCATTTGTTCCTGTAATTGTGGTGAATGGATCTCAGTAAAAGATTGAAATACCGAAGGTAGAATCTGAGAATGTACTGAAGGTAGTAAGTCAGAATACAAAACCTCTTTGCTTTCATTCATCTCGGTAAAAGGGATTTGTTTCTCTACCACCAAATTTTCCTGTAAAGGTGGCGAGTGGATCGCAGAAAAAGATTGAAATTCAGAAGGTGGAAAGTTAGTACTAGATGATGAATGCAAAACCTCGTGGATTTCCTTGAGCACCAAAAAAGGAATTTGGTTCTCCACCATCATTATGTCTTGTGCCAATAATCTTTTTGTTGGATCAAGTGTGGGATGCTTATTGGCACTGGTTTGGAACAGATTAAGCAAGAAGAGACCATCGATGGCGAACACCCAGGCCATGGAGACATTATCATCTTGGAGGAATGTATCATAGCAAGCCCGGATGACAGGAACACGTTTCTTGACTTTATCAAGAACAGCGTCTCGAAAATCGTTGATTTTGTGATCTTGGAGGAGCCTTTGCAACAACACAAGTTTTTTCTGTTGCATTTTGGAATAGGGTCCAGGCTGAAAATGATGATATGGACCAAAGCCTACATGCTGTGGTTTATAAGCTTCGGGCTTTTTTGTGGTTATGGTTTCCGGTATTTTGAAGATTGAAACAGGAGGGATTTCAAGTGTCATTTCGAGCTGACGATCCAAAATTTCACCAATTTCAGCAACCCATTTTTGCTCTCTAGGGTCTGAAATCAATGATGGATCCATGGAGGAGGTTGTTATAATTTAATGGGTGTACTTTAAAAAGCTATAACCATGTGTTTATATACTGATTAAGGCGTTTACTTTGGTGCCACTTGTAATTATAAAAGTGACACTTGATGTTTAAGATTACAAATATATATACTTTAAAGAGTGAGGGAAAATAGGAACACCATGTTTGATCAAACCGGGGTGGTTTGAAAAAAATAAATCCGTCAGATCAGTACAGTTTCCGAAAAACGAGGCTTGACCAAAAAGTAAACCGGGGCTTATAGCTCAAACCGCCCCGGTTTGTTCTTCATTTAAAAAAAAAAAAAAATTTTTGATGAAAAATAAATGTATTGGAAGTTAAAAGAATCGTGAAAAAAAAACCGTGAAAAAAATCGTGATTTTTTTTTTAGATTAAAGTTAAAATAATCATGAAAAATAAACCTAAACCGGGGCTGTTTGAACAAACCAGGCCTGTTTACTTTTGTCTTTATTCAAACGGGGGCTGTTTGATCAAACCGAGGCAATTGGAATTTTAGGGTGTCTGAGTAAAATGGGCGAATAGGAATGGTTTATATGTGACGCCGTATCATGGATGACGGAAGCAAGGTTTTACCTCTCTAAAACCTTAAATATTGATTTAGACGGAAAAAATAAAAACTCTTAATTAAGTAACAAAAGTTACTGAATGCTAGTTCTCACCATTGACTCGGATGAAACTGTCGTGAAACTATGATACCATATGGTCACTCTAGATGGATTTATCTTTTATTTTCGTTGCAATCTATATTGCGATAAGGTTAAAAAATGTTTTTTTTTTATTAATTTCAATTAATGGAAGTTGATTTTTTTCGCCCTATTGTAATGGCATGTGTGCCACTTAGGTTGTAGCCTAGTGGTAAGGGGCAAAGCTCCTTTGGGGAAAGACCAAGGTTCAAACCTTGGCATAGTGAAAATGTGAGAGAAAAAAAATTAGCTGTTCAAAAATAATTGTAATGGCATGTGGTTGTCATAGATTTCAGATTGATTAAACCAGATTGTCAATATCTCTTCGGTCCTCTCTCGATTTTAGGCAATTCAAGCCTCAATTTTTGTGCCTGAAGTTGATCGGGGCTTGAATTGATGTGTCTGTAGTACTGATGTGTCTCAAACTACTCATGTTTTACATATGATTCATGCCCCGGCCACACAGGAGATTGAGGGCTGCTGATGACGGCTGGGTGGTTGAAGTTAGCCGTTGATTACGGCAAGTTGTTACAGGTCGGCCGGATCCTTGCTGCAAATGAGGCTCTATGGGGAAAAGGGTGTTGGAATTTTGGTTTTCCTACAAATGAGGCTCTTTGTCATCTACGTATTTATCGCATATGTGTACTGATCTCGACACCGCGTGTAAAACTAAGACGTAGTCTGTCCTGCTCTTGAAAATTTAAGTTATATAAATATTATAAGTATGTAAGTGATTAAATATTTAAGGTCTTTTATGACGTTAAAGACCCTTCAATTCAAGGTTTTGGTACTTGGGTTGTATATGTCCATACCTTGTATTTGACCTCGTTTGATGAATTTAAGGTCTCACCCTTCGATTAATATTATGTTAAAGTGCTTTATTGACTAAGGGATATATAAATTATATTTATGATATTTGTCGCGGAATTTAGTATATTATGAAACACGTTTATGACAACACGGGTACCGCAATCCTTGCAGGCTTGCACGTTGTCGCGGTACGTGTATAACTTCTCGAGTAACACTCCGGATACTTTGATGTAATAATAGAAAATGTTTTATCATCGATATACGATTGATTTGGGTTTTAGGGATTTTTTTTGGCCATAAAACCTTGCTGACTTTTTCGCACATATCGGGTTGGATCATGAGATCTAGTTGATGAATCTACCTAGTCTACCTTCTACCTATCTACCTACTCTATTAAACAAAACATATAAGGTTGATTTGACATCTTATAAGGTTGTCCACATCATCAATTGATGAGGTGACATCCTCTCATTTTAAAAAAATCCTATGTGTAATTTTCTTAATTTTTTAAGTTTTTTAAATAAGACTTAATTTCTGGAATTAGCTCCATAAATTCAAAACTTTCCTTTTTTTTTTAAATTTAAATTAATTTGATTGATTTATTCATTAAATTAAAATACGACCTTCGATAATTTTTATAACTTAATCTCCTATATATACATTCTACATCTCCACTCATTTCATTCATCATTTTATCAATTCACCAATCTTCTTTGTTTAATTTGTCTCTTCTTTCGATCAAGTTACCATTGAAAATGTATGTTTTATATTATTTTGAATAATATTAATTGCTTTTGATTAGTAATTTAAAATTCTGTATATTATCAATTTCAGATTCAACATTGTTCATATCTTTATATTAATTAATAAAAACATTAATGCTACGGATTTTTTTTTTGTTTCATTGTTACCCGGCTACCTTTTTGTCCGGTTTCTAAATTTCATGTTTTGTTTGATAAACAGCTATGGATAACAAAGAAAATAAAGGAAAAATGAAGATTCGCATGGAACAATCAACACAGAGAAAAACACATGGGATTATGCAAATTTCCTCTTCTTCACAAGTGAACATAAACAATTATGTTTCTTCTTTTTCTTACATCTCAGAGAGTAGAATTTATTATTTAATCATTTCAAGACAAAACAGACAACACAGGAAAAATCTGTTAGATACAATAAGACGAAGAAAATCTCAACAATCATCAACACCTGGATGTTCTTTACGTTCAGCATCTCAGAGAAAACAGACAACACAGGAAAAATCTGTTAGATATAAGAAGACGAAGAAAATCTCAACAATCATCAACACCTGGATGTTCTTTACGTTCAGCAAGTAGTACTTATAGATCTCTTCTTAGTGACATAACAAATGGTACGAGCTTTCGTTTAAGATCTATCTCAATTTATAAGATTAGAAACATTATTTTAAAATATATTTATTAAATATTTGTTTTTATATTTTCAGTTAGCACAAATAGTTATTCAAATTATGCTAGACAAAACAAGAAGAGAAGAAAAATGTTAATGGTCGATCGGAGACATGAAAAATTTCAAGTCTATGAGAATTCATCCAAGTCCTTAGAAGCTAATAAAGCAACTTCTTCCTTTGCTTTATCTGACAGATCCAGCCGTAAGAGCACTCTATTTGTAAATAATACTAATATATTATTATCAATATTTGTAATGTTTTCTTTAATTTGATGTGTTTTTTTCTGTAGGTCGTACTGCTTCTCCGGTTTCTTTTACCGGTGGTCCTACACCTACCTATAGATCTCCACTTAGTGACATATCAAATGGTATGACTTTAATTTCTAATTTACGTTGTAAGTAATTATACTAACTATTCATATATATTTACATCTTTCAGTTGTTTAAGAATATTTAACGTGTTTGTTTTGTATTTAGGTGCACTTTCATCGCGGAATAATTTTGTCGTTTCAGGGATAACTGCTTCTACATATATTCCTACTCCTTTATCAAGCGGGATGGATACTAAATGAAGTTATTGGTAAAAGTACTTATAATTAAATAAAGTTACATCGTATTTTTTTAACTTATAATATTGTGTTAATTTTGTTGAATACAATTTAAAGGTGATTCTGCAAATGCTTCGAAGGAAAACTAGATTCAAAAGAAAGTTGGCACTGGCAGAAAAGAAGAATAAGAGGTTGCAACTATCTTCAAATATGTCGTCCGCTTCACAAGTCCTTAACCCTCCCCCTACCGTTTTATTAAACAACAATTCAAATGGTATCATTACGTTCGATCATCTACTATTACATATAAATTGCAATTTAGCTTTGATAAATTAGTTTTATTTTTTAATTATTAATGTATTTATATTATCTTTTAGCTACATCTTTTTCTTTTTTCGTATCAAGAGTTGCTATTAGAAATGGCAAAAGAAAAGTGACTATGTTATCTCCGATACGTATAATTGATTTAAAATTCAGACGAGGAGGTTGACGTTGAGGATAATAATAAAGTAGATGATTATAAAGGCATCTCTAAAGGTTTGGTATTTTAATATGATATTCTTAGTTTATTTATTAATTTTTATTATCTAATGGTATTCTGATTTTTTTTTATGTTTAGCATATTTTGGAACAGAATACCTTGATTATGGTGATCAGTGCGTTATATGCAATATATGTCACTCAAAGTTATGGAAGGACGAGTCTAATCACAAGAGGACAAACATATTGGGTACGAGCTATTCATTTTGCTGCGGATATGGAAAGGCTGAGCTTCCAGAATTCAAAAACCCGATGAGACCTATCTCAGTCTTTTTAAGTCTTCTGATGCGAAAAGCAAATACTTTGCTAAGAACATTCGACGCTACAACTCTATGTTCTCTTTTACCTCTATGGGTGGCAAAATTGACAATAATGTCAATAAAGGTAAAGGGTCGTATACATTCCGCTTTAGTGGCGAAAATTATCATAGAATTGGAAGCTTGCTGCCTCAAGATGGTGAGATGCCTAAATTCTCTTAGTTATACATCTACGATACAGAGAATGAACTTACAAACCGTTAATCGCATTTTAGGTAATTTTCTTTACCTTTACGTTTTGCTAATAATATTAAAAATAATTTATTATCTTATCAACTAATTCCCCATTACTTCTCCAAATAAACCTCACTTATGAATGTGTTTTTTTAAACAGTGATACCGATAGGCCATCAAGTTCTTCAAACTCGGCGTTTGAGGTTGAAATTATTCAATAGTTGAAAGATATGTTAGACTCACAAAATGAGTTGGTCAAAACATACAGTATGGTGAGGGATACCTATCAAGAAAATCCTCAAGTCGATTTGAAATTACGACTTATCGGTAGACGGTCAAAAGATGGAAGAAAATATAACCTTCCGACCGCATCTGAGGTTGCCGCATTAATAATTGGAGATTTTGATGATAATATCGAATCACGCGATATAGTTGTTTGGACTAAAGGTGGATATTTGCAGCGTATCAGCGAGCTGCATCCTTCGTATCTAGCACTGCAATATCCGCTTCTTTTCCCATTCGGTGAAGACTGTTACCACGTAGACATTCTTCATAGGGATGTTATTCTTGATCAGGCTAATCAGAGGAATAAGAAATGTACAATGAGGGAGTATTTCTGTTATCTTTTACAAGATCGTGTCAACCACTTTTCTTTAATCCTAAACGCGAGGAGGTTATTTCAACAGTTTTTGGTTGACGCTTATACAATGATTGAAGCGCAACGGTTATGGTTTATTCGGAACAAACAGAGCACTCTCAGGTGTACGACTTACAGTGACATCAGTAATGCTCAAACTTCAGGTGATAGAGATCTTTCCAATAAAGGTCAGCGGGTTATACTTCCGTCCTCTTTTACCGATGGGGCCAGATATATGTTGCAGAATTATCTTGATGCAATATCGATTTGCAAATGGTATGGTTATCCAGATTTTTTCATCACCATCACATGCAATCCGAAGTGGCCAGAGATGAGAAGATTTTTAGCAGATACGACTTTACTTCCCGAGGACAAGCCGAATAACCTTTGCATACTTTTCAAAATGAAGCTCGACTCATTAATTACCGATTTAAAGAAGAACTCTATTCTTGGAAGAGTCTAAGCATGTATTATAAGTTTAAATTCTTATCACTAATTTAAATTTCTATTTATTTATGCATCTTATTATAGTTTAAAAATTATTCTATTTGAAAAATGCAGTTTTTAATTCTTAATTTTTTATCTTCTACTCCTGCAGTTGTTTATACTGTTGGACTCATCTATCCGATGGAATCCTTCAAACACAGAGAGTTTTCTTAAAGTCTCCAGGTTAGTTACTTCTATTATGTCATTAAATTCTTCGATTTGGTTCTTAATCTTTATTTTTTATTACTATTAATATCTTTCTAATTTTTTCATTTATTAGAATTCACGTTATTTACATAAATTTTTTTAAGGTTTATCGTACGATGAAGATCAGATGAAGAATCTGACACTTGGTGATATAGAGAAAGTGTTGCACCGTCACAACTCAAGTCTCACCAATTTCGCTATAATGTCGTTTCCCAATAACTTTGTCATAGATTCCGCCAATAACGTCCTTATCAATGAGCAGCTCGACTATGACACGGTAGTTCAGGAAAGCGAGTATCAGCGTCTTCATTCTTCTTTAATGGATGAGCAAAGATCAATATTTAAGGAGATAATGGATGTCGTTGATAAAGACGGAGGTGTGTTTTTTATTTACGGATATGGTGGTACTGGAAAGACATTTTTGTGGAATACTCTGTCAACTGCAATTAGATCAAGAAATCAAATTGTTTTAACTGTTGCCTCAAGTGGTATTGCTTCGCTTTTGTTACCTAGAGGTCGAACAACTCACTCTAGGTTCCACATACCACTCAATCTGACCGAGGACTCGCTTTGTACCATGTCACGTCATAGTGACATTTCAGACTTATTGAAGCAAACAAAGTTGATTATATGGGACGAGGCTCCTATGATACATAAGCATGCCTTTGAAGCTCTAGATAAAAGTCTGAAGGATGTTCTATGTACCCATATTAACATGGCGGGTCGACCTTTGTTTGGTGGTAAAGTTGTTGTTTTCGGTCGAGATTTCAGACAGATTCTTCCCGTTATGCAAGGCGCTTCAAATCAAGATGTTGTCACTTCCTGCCTTACTTCATCTTACATTTGGAGAGAGTGCAAGGTTCTAATGTTAACAAAAAACATGCGTCTTTTTCAAGGTAGCAATCCATCAGAGATACAAGAAACAGGTGATTTTGCTCAATGACTTTTTGATATTGGTGAGGGAAAAGCCGGTGGAGATAATGATGGTGAGTCAGAAATAGTTATTCCTCCTGATCTTCTTATTCATGATTCATCGAATCCGGTTGATGTGTTGCAAACACATCTCATTTCCGAGGTCTTTTACGTGTCTATTTGAGTTAAATTGAGTCAGTTTGTGTTTGTTTTAATTGTTTTTAGTTGAGTTTAGTCTTTGAGTCTTTTATTTATGGTTTTTACAAGTTTGTGCAGGAGTTTGATGAAGTCCCGAGACCATGCGAGAAATTTGGGATTCAAAGAAGAAAGAAAATAAAGAAGTGCTGAAGAAGGGTTCCAGGCGTATCGCCTGGGGAAACAGGTTGGTAAGCGATACGCTTGGAACCAGGTAGTCAACAGGAGGCTTAAGTCGGTTTGACCGACTAAATTGTCGCGTAGCAAGTCCTAGGCGTATCGCCTGGGAGAAACAGGTTGGTAAGCGATACGCTAGGAGCCTCAAATTCCGGAAACATTGCTTAAATGATATAAATTCGAAGTTAGGGTTTCAATTCGTCATTCTACGACTTCCAGACGACAGAAGGGCGATCTTAGACGACTTTCAGAGCCAAGGAAGGTTACGATTCAAGGGGAAAGGCTGAAGACCAAGCATTCGACTTCGGTTACGTGTCGGGTTTTCGTCTGAACTTTTGTTTTGTGATTAATTGCTACGTCTAGTCATGATTTCTGTTAAAGATTCAGTTTTTATCTGTGTTCTTGACTGGATTATGTTTCTAGGCTAAACTTTTAGAGCCACCTAGACTCATTATGATGATTTTGACCTATTGATGGTTTTTATTCGGTTATGACTTATTGATTGATGTTGATGATCTTTTCAATTCCAGTAATTTTCTGTAATGATGCATATGAGTACTTGCTTTCGATTTCTAGTTGTGAATTGATCCTTGCTTTGCTTGCGGATGTCTTCCGGTTTGGGTAAAGTAGTTATCTTGTAGGTTATGCTTGCAATTTGATGTGATTGCTTAAATGTGGTCATAGGGTTAGTTGATAATTGGTTATTTGAATCTTGTGTGCTGCTAGCTAAATAGACTTAAAAGGGTGATAGCTATTGGGTAATCGGGTTGGATAATTGTCTAGGATCGGATTGTCTCAAAAGGAAATTCCCTAGATTAGTTTTCTAGCTTGTTATTCCAAATCATTATAGTTAGTTATTGGTAGCTCCTGCTAGCTTAAGGTACCCGAGATTAGGTTCGGAGGTGGTTAGGTTTAGTTGAAGTAGGAAGTACCCATAAGGTGAACTCTTGTCCGAGCGTAGGATCATCTGCTAGGAAGGACTTAAAAGGTGAACTAGCCACCATCAGATTAGTCACGACCGATTGAAGTTGTCAGTAGTGATTAGGATTCCGAGTCTAGGTGGTATCTTTCTCTGCTTTTGAAGGTTGTCTTTAGGTTTCCTGCTTTCGTTTGTTGGTTGAGTTAGTTAAGTTAGTTAATTATTTCCTAAATTTCAAAAACTCAAATCCATTTCTCAAATTTCTAATTCTTAGGTCTTAGGTAAGTCTTGTTATTAGAGTGTCCTAGGTTCGATATTCCCGGTCTTGCCTTAGCTATTCTACTATCCGATAGGTACACTTGCCTTAGGGTTCGGTCTAGTTTAGGTATTTTCGGTAAAATTAGGTGTGTCTAGGTCTAGGTTTAGGTCTAGGTTTTATAGTATTTTTAGAGTCGTTCCGAACACATCACCGGTTAGCGATCTTATCGATTTTGTTTATCCATTGTTTCTGGACAACTTTGGTGAACAAGATTTTTGGTCTGAAAGAGCTATTCTCGCACCAACTAATGAGGTTGTCGATGATATCAACAGTCATCTGCTTTCTTTGGTTCCCGGTGAAGAACATGAGTATTTAAGCTCATATTTTGTATGTCAAGATGAGATTGTAGGTGACAGCGTTGATCATAACTTATACTCACCAGACGTCCTAAATTGTTTACATATATCTGGCATTCCAAATCATCGTCGTGTGCTGAAAGTTGGTGTTCGTGTTATGTTGCTTAGAAACATTGATCAGAGGAATGACTTATGTAATGGAACAAGTCTTAAGATCGTATCTCTAGGGAAGCATGTTATTGAAGCGATGGTTATCTCCGGAAGCAATATCGCATTCAGGACTTTTATTCCTAGACTTTCATTGGTTCCAACAGATAAAATAGTTGTTTTTCGGTTTAAGAGAAGACAATTTCCGATCTCTGTTTGTTTTGCTATGAATATAAACAAAAGCCAAGGTCAATCTCTTTCGAGAGTTGGATTGTACTTGAAAGATCTCGTCTTCTCTTATGGTCAATTATATGTTGCTTTATTAAGGGTGAAGAGCAAGAAGGGTCTGAAGATCTTGATTTTGAATGAAGACGGTCGTCCAACCAATGTAACAAGAAATATAGTGTATAAATCTATCTTCTAAAATTTGTAATTGTTATTGATTTATTATTATTATTATTGAATATTGTTTTACCGATAAGAAATCTTTTGGATAATATATATATCTGTAACTTTTTTTTTACGTTTTAGACTCGGGTATTTACCCGGGTAAGTGGCTAGTTATTTATAATACTTACTTTAGATAAAGTTTTAAATGGGTAAAAAATTTGAGGTTGTCACATAATATATGTATGATATGAATAACTTTACACACATTTTAAATATTAAATATTATGGATGTTTATAGTTGTAGGATCGTGATTATACGCTTAATAACCTAAATAATATATACTCACAAATTTGACCAGGTAGAAATAAGTCAAATTTCACTCTCTAGTTGTAGTTGTGACTAACTCAAATATAAGATAAGCAAACATAAACGTGTTTGAATAATTCACGTAAGTGTTTGAATAACTCATACCACTACTCTTGTATTACTTTCTCTTGAGTGGTTACAATATTTTATGTCTAAAATACAAAGTACAAGCTAGCTTACAATATATAGTGCTCGACATCTTGACCCTTAGTTAAAGTAATATATAAAACATAATATACGGTTAGAAACAATGTTATAATACATTGGACAAAAATGTTCAAGAAACAATTGAACGGCGTCTGCACCGGCGGGGAACAAGTTTGTTTCTGATTCAGAGTGAAGATGTACTTTTGTCGGTACCAGGGTAACTACAGTGAATAGTCAACTCCGGGATAACTCTCATTATCGGGGTAATTCGAGTTATAACGGAAAATGTACTTTACCTGGGTAACATGACTACTAAGGTAAGTCTGTTCTTCCGAGATAACCAAAGCTCTGGGGTAATGATCTTAACCCGGTTCAAGTAGAACTGTCGGGGTAACTCATTTATGCTGGTGAAGAAACTTCCAAGGTAATATTTAATATTTAGCCGATGTAACATCTATCCCGAATGTCCAATTCTTTATAGTAGTAGTTTTTGTACGACAATGTTTATATGAATTATTAAAGTTCGTTATTTATATATATCATTATGCAAACAAACTTTGGAAAATAAAGAAGTGATGGAAGACTATGAAGACACCATGTCGTCTCTATAGCTAAAATGGCCACATATCCAACACTTCACATACATATGTACGTATTTAACGAGAACAACATATGTGCGCGTTGGTACACGAGAAGACGGATTTCGTAGGGTTTAAATGTGAGTTACATATTTGGTTACAAATGCACGTTAATTGGAAATTCTTTCATTAAAAGACATACAACACAAAAAGGAAATACACACGACATCAAGTCGTTATACCGAGAAGGCGGGCAACAAGTTGCGCCGCCAACCCTTTTTGAATAGCAAAACCTGGGCGTATAAAAACAAAGTTCTTCGTTCTAGAGGTTACACTATTTCAATAAACAGATTTAATAAACAAATATTAAGCTTTATGTTCAATAAACAGATTTGTATATTCAATAAATAATTAAAATTATCTATATCTATATATATACATATTAAACACAAGTTTTTAAGGGACAGGTGGCACATTTTAAGGTGTGCCATATAGGATTCCTCTTCTTTTAAAATCAAGCCACATAGAATTTTGCCTATGTGTCAAATTCTCAGCAACTTCATTTGAAAAAACCTTCATCAATTAACGTAGACTATACGCGGATCCTATGACCCGATGGAGGTATCCGATTTTAAAAAACCCGTCGTATAAGAAGATTCCAGTCTTCATACACGCTGCCTTCTTCCCATTTTTTTCGTTCGAAACCCTAATTTCCAATCGACGCTCTCTTCTTAATCGCCGCCGCTTGCCTGAGTTCTTTGTTGTAGAAGTCGGAGGTAGCCTCATCGGACTATTTGAAGTTGTCAATTGCAGTTTTAGGTATTGAAGCTTTCTTCGTTTTACTCTTTTTGTATCGTTTTCGTTAATGAGTTTAATCGGAAGTATTTGCTGAATCGTTTCTCTAATTTCAAATGATTTAGGGTTTTCGAATCATGTCTTTTATCAGATTTCATGTTTCTGTGCTTATGTTATCCAATTTAATGTTTTACGCGAATCGTTTTAGGGTTTTCGATCTCTGTTTTTTAAGGTATTGCAGCTTTGTCCGTTTCAGATTTCATGTTTCTGTGCTTTCGTTAATGAGTTTAGTTGAAAGAATAAGTTTTCTATGGTTTGGTTACTGTGATAATATAAAGTTTCAGTTAAGGTAATTGAAAAAGACAATCGGTTCAACTTTCTCCTCTGCATATTGTTCATCCATCGATTAACATACGCCGATGTTAAATTTTAGCCCTAAAGTTCATTGTAAAGGTTGAAGATTAAAGGACTGTTTCTGGGTTTTCACTTTTTATTCGATATTAGGTTTTTCCTCTCAAAATCTTAATCGTCCTCTGATTCTCACTGCATACACGGATTCATCGATGTCGATCGTTGTGTTCGTCATCGTCGTTTCAAGGTAATTGCTTTTATATAATTTCATTTCTATTCACTCGATTAAAGATAAACTTGTAATCCTTTGTTGATTCCATAATTTGTTCCTTTTTCTTTATTTCTATGGCTATCGTCTGATTTTGATTTTAGTGGCTCTAATGCTCTCTTCGCCATCACAAATAGGTATTCTAAAGTGGAAAAAATATTACCTTCTCATTTGTGTCTGCAACATGAATTTTCTTCATCCTGAAATCCTCTCATCCAAATCAAAAATCTAATTAAGAGGGCACGTTTACCATCAAACAGTTTGTAATAGTCAACCAATTCCATTTAGCTATTTTTTTAAGGGATAACTCCAATATCAAAGAAAAGTTATAATAACAACTTAATATAACATTAGTCCCTGTAAGAAATTTTATATTACGTTGGTTTATTTTTCCTTAAAACTATGAGTAGCTATCAATTATTTAAGTTGTAGATGGGTTGAACATTATCCCATGGAAATTACTAACAATTATGTAGGAGATTTTATACATTAAAAGTGTGAAGATGTGTCAAAATATATGAGCCTCACTTGACCCGTTTTCATTTTTTTGTGTGTGGCCATTGCAGATTGGTTGAACATGATCCGATGTAGATTATCGAAATTTCAAAGAGTACTTTTCTTTGGAGTAAATCTATTGGGATGGCTCTTTAGAATGCCATTGTTTTGCATATAAATAAGTTAAGTTTTCATAAAATAAGTTAAGTTTTGTAAATTTAAATATGTTTTTGTTGCTTTCTTTACTTATAATGGAATGGTTTGTTGTTTTACAAGGTTGGTTTACAGCGAGAAACGATTTCAATATGAAGCAATATTTTGAGCATGAGTAATGTATCACAGCAGGTATGTCGGATAGTAAGTTGCTTATGACGTGTTTAATGACACTAAAAGTGCATACACCCATGCTATACATGTTGAAATAAACATTCATGACATACAAGTTACTTAAAAAAAAGGACGTGAACCTTTAGAACAAATGAATTTTTACTCCTATACTTTTCATGTCATGGTTTTCAAATCAAGTTAATTAGTTCACACACTCAGTGGTCCATGATGGTTGTTCAAATACTGACATACGGTTAGCTTCATAGATTAAAAGTTCAACACCTCTGTACGTACCATCAAAACAAATATTAGAAATTGATAAATTACCTTTTTTGCGAGATCACTAAACTAACAAAAAGCCCAGTTTTATCCCATAAGGACCAACCTGTTATAATGGAAAGAAAAACATATGCATAGGAGTACACAAAGTCAGCTCCTGCTAAGACACTTGGTTGTTGGTTAAAAGTGGATGTGAATTTGTTTTAAGTGGCCTCTTTTTAGTTCTTTGTCTGAAAGGGAGTTCCCAGGTTGAGTTTCTGATGCAATAGACTTTTTGATACAGGTAGTATCATAGCATATTTCCGTTTCTCATAATGACTTATTCGGTATAGTCGATAGTTTTAAATCATATGTAGTCATAGGCTTTTCAAACGTTGTTTTTTCAATTGGATGGTTCCTTTTTTTAGTTGTTACATAGAGATAAAGTTGATACAATTTAGGTTATTGGATTAGTGTGTAGTTCTTGCTGCACCTTTTATAAAAGATTAGGGTAAAGTGATTTAGTACCATATGCGTGTATGTTTTGTGAATGGAAATATAGGATAGTTAATGCAGTACCTTCCGTAATTCAAGGATTAAAGTCCTTAAGAACCACATTTTTGTTTTATTAGGTTAAACTGAATAATAATTGAATTAAACAATCCTAATATCCATCAGCATCCACACACAAAAAATGAAATGTAAAAAAAAATATATGCAACAGTATGTTGATTAGTAACGCGTCAATAACAACCGCAGTTTCGTTTCCAACATTCTTGTTGAAAGTGAACAAGTACTGCTGGGAAAACAAACACATCACCCTTATTTGGTGATAAGTTATCCTTCACGTCGTTATGTCTTGCATTCAGTTTTTAATTTTTTTTTACTTTTTCTATTAGTATATGAATATGTTCAAGACTGTTTGCCGCATCTGTTTTGGAATTTTAGTTACTTTGATTATTTTCCTTTGTGCCAATAGAAATCTATTACTTAGAGGTTTGGTGTTCTTATATGTGTTCATGGTGTTATAGTAAAAAAAATTGTCATAGATTTTGTTCTTCGTCTTTTTTCTTATAATCAAAATTGAGGTCATGTTATTATATTTCTGATATGAGATTGAAATGTCACAGAAGTTCGCTGGATTATCGAATTCTATATGTATTTAAAGTTAGTTTGGAGTTATGTTTAGTTATTGGTCTTAATCTTAGCATATAAGTTTCCTTTTTTTTGGCTGTTGTGCAGAGTTTACAGAACGTGTAAGGTTGAGTAGTGCTACTTATAAAGGTTATGCCGTCTATTTATCGTTCATAGATAAGTTAATATCCGTCCAATTTTAAGATGATATGATGGATACATTTAGACTTTGGAACTATTAAAGTCATTTGATTTCAGAGATAAGTTAATATCCGTCCAATTTTAAGATGATATGATGGATACATTTAGACTTTGGAACTATTAAGACTTAAGTTGTGTCTTGATCAATGGTGACTTTGTTTGATCAATAGTGGAATATGATGAAGCAAAATGATGACTCACTTTGTTCTTTTACTGTTAAATGTTATTTGTACGTTCGTATGTTTACATTAACAATTCTCTTATATCTTTATTTCGATTAACATCGTTGCTCCTGTCTTTGTTTTACAGGTGTTTGTGTTCGATTTTAAAGTAATCACGACCTGGTGCATGATTTTCTGAGTTCAATAATTCTCTTTTGATTTTATAGTATTTTGGGTTCATATTTCAATAGAAGTAGATAGTTAACTTTAGTTATGTGTTCTTTGACTTCATTTGTCTGATTCTGTCTCCTTTATTTTATAGTATTATGGATATTTATCCGGAAAGCTATTAATTTATAAAAGATTACTTGTGATTAATGAAGGTATTGTGCACATTTGGCTAAAATTAGCAAAATGTTTTATATATGTGATTGCTTTCAGGTTTTAAAGAAAACAATTTACAATTTCGGTTTATTTTGTAATTACTATAAACAAAAGTTAAGGTCAATCGCTGTCTAAGTTGAATGTTTTTAGACGAATGTAACAAAAAACACTGTATTGAAGTCTTTTTTCAAACTTGTAAATTTAATATTATTGAATATCCGGAAAGCTATAAATTTATCGGCTCTTTAGTTTTATGTATTATTCAGTTCAGTTTTTCTTTTCAATTTAGGTTCTATCTTTTACTTCGTATGATTTTTTTATATCACAGCCTCGGGTATTTACCCGGGTCACTGACTAGCTAGTTCTATATATACAAATCACAACCCATAGTATCACTTCTAAAACATGTTGTACAAGTCATTGTTGCACACATGGTACCACTTTTAGAACATGTACATTTTTGTTTTCAATCAGTGAGAATGAAAGTTTTTTCTCAATTTCAAATTACTCTCCCGATCAACACGAGGGGGAATATGCATATATCCCCAAATCATACTTAAAGAGCATTATACATTATGTATTAAAGACTTGTGTTTTGGAGAAATATGCAATTTTATTTCAAAGTAAGAGGATATTGCAATTCTCCCAATAATGAATATCACCAACTCTAGTAATATATTGATATATGGGGAATGATCAAATGTAAACTCATTTGTTTTATGAGAACCGCAAGAACTGAGTTTAAACGAACTTCGTTTGTTCCGGCAATGTTGGAACCGCATCGTCGAACCATAACTAGTTATATTTAGAGTTTAGCTTAGGGTTCGATGATAAGATTTCAACACCGCTTGAATAAGTTCAATCAAGGTTCGTTTGACATGAGTTCATATCGTTCTCACAAAGTAACCAAGTTGACAAGTTCTCAATTGAACAATTCGTTATCCATGTGATACTAAAACATATTAAACTATTAATACCAACCGATGGGTTGTCAACCAGGGCCGATCTTTCGCTTGATAATCGCAAGATTTAAAATTCATATTAAACAATCTATTAATCACAGTACAAGATCCACAAATATCGGAGTGGCATGTTACCATGTGTACGACTTTCACCGATAATTAGACAGATTCCTCGTACTTGTCTCCTAAATCATGTCAATATGATGAAATGTTACCAGCTCCGAATGCGGATAGGTAAACCTTGAAGGTTCCAAACAAACTTGTTCGGAGTCGGAACTATTTGTTACATACATATATAAATTATAAATATAAGTTACTACGTAAACGATATGGGTGCGGAAACAGGTCCATACCGTCCAAACGCTACCACATGTCTCCCGTATTATAAATTATAATACGGACGGTGTGTTCTCATTACATCTTTTCTGATTGCTCTCTCAAGCACTAATTTTAGGCGTCGAGAAATAACTTTCTTGTCTTCCCTGTTGGTTTAGACCCCTCAAAACACACAAAACACACTCACTGTTTGTATGAAATATGAGAAAAATAGAAGCTCAATATATATGGAAGAAATGCTTTGTATATATTTATGAAGATGAAGGAAACTTGCAGGTAAGAGATAAAAAGAAAAGCTGCCCTCTTATTCAATAAAGTAACCAAAATATATATAGCCCTACAAATAAGAAAACGTGGAACAAATTAAGCCACTAAACCCTCTTCCTAAAGAACCGTACAAAAACTCAACCAACTCTATGGACGTAAACTTTCACCTTACAAAAGAATAGGTCAAATCTTGTACCCCACTCTTTCTTTATTTTAAACACATGTATAATTAACTAAAGATATAAAACCCAAATAAACCATTAATAAACCAACCCGTGAATAAACCGACCCGTAACCCGTAGATAAACCCGATTTAATCCAACATTCACCCCCTAAATCGGTGTTTATTTACGCCTTTCTTTACTGCCGCGAAATCACCATCTTCTCGATCTTGAACCATCCCGACTCGTACCGAACATCCGGCCTTCACCTTGGTCACGTCCAAAAGTCATCTACCCGGTTCAACCCGAATCACATTAACGACACTTGTAACATCTCACATGGCATCCCGCTAGAACCGTTCACTAACATCTTGACTTGTCACGAATCAACGACCTCACCCCGGTCACATCCAAAGCCACCGATTTGAACTCTAACGTCATAATGTTCACAACTTATTTTTCCTTTCAACCTTTACCGATCACCCTTGTTCAAGAGGCTCCTCCACCGACAAGAAAACAAGCTACCTCGCTTCTACCGCTTTCTTTACCCTGCTAAACGAACACAATCCAAATCCACCTGCTTTGACGGATCCATTCCGTTCATTTTTCACGCACTACGTCGGTCTCCCCTTATCACGAACAAATTGATCAAGGCTGAAAATCAGCAGCACCCCCTGCTGAAAAAACTTCACTAAACAGCCACGAGACACACCGGTGTTCACCCGTCACCCCCATCGTCCAAACCGGTACTCTTCCCCGCGACAACGACTGACCCGAACAGCCTCCTGGTCTCCGTCTTCTGCTGTAAAAACATCCCCGAAACAGCCCCTTTTTACGTCTGTCCTCCACCGACCGACAACCCCGCCGGCGGAGGCTTCCTCCGATCTTCAAATGTTGGATTAAATCGGGTTTATCTACGGGTTACGGGTCGGTTTATTCACGGGTTGGTTTATTAATGGTTTATTTGGGTTTTATATCTTTAGTTAATTATACATGTGTTTAAAATAAAGAAAGAGTGGGGTACAAGATTTGACCTATTATTTTGTAAGGTGAAAGTTTACGTCCATAGAGTTGGTTGAGTTTTTGTACGGTTCTTTAGGAAGAGGGTTTAGTGGCTTAATTTGTTCCACGTTTTCTTATTTGTAGGGCTATATATATTTTGGTTACTTTATTGAATAAGAGGGCAGCTTTTCTTTTTATCTCTTACCTGCAAGTTTCCTTCATCTTCATAAAAATATACAAAGCATTTCTTTCATATATTTTGAGCTTCTATTTTTCTCATATTTCATACAAACAGTGAGTGTGTTTTGTGTGTTTTGAGGGGTCTAAACCAACATTTGGTATCAGAGCCTAGGGCTCATACCGGGGAAGCGGGTTTGAAGATCGGAGGAAGCCTCCGCTGGCGGGGTTGTCGGTCGGCGGAGGACAGACGTAAAAAGGGGCTGTTTCGGGGATGTTTTTACAGCAGAAGACGGAGACCAGGAGGCTGTTCGGGTCAGTCGTTGTCGCAGGGAAGAGTACCGGTTTGGACGATGGGGGTGACGGGTGAACACCGGTGTGTCTCATGGGAATTTTTTTTATCAATACGGTTGTGTTTCCGACTCGGTAATTTAAGACGGTTGGATACTGTCCACCCTTGTAAAAAAAATATATTTATGAACCTCAAGGTTCTAAAAAGATAATTACCTGCATCAATGTGTGCATTTGTCAAACGCTCTAATGTCAGTGTTCGTGTATTTGTTAATGTGGGACTAACCCACTTTATATAGATCAATTTTTTGTTCTTAGTTGGAAGTATTGGATTCAAATTCACGCATTATTACAATTTAAGTTACGTAGTAGTTTAGAAGTAGAAGTATAAATTAGTGTATTTACCTGTATCTACAAAATATAAATCCATCTATTGCCATTTTGTGGTTTGTTTTCTTATCATTATTTTTTGTTTTGTTTATTTTTCTTAGTTTTTGTCTTTTTAATGTTTTTAGGAATTTTTATCTTTGTTTTTATCAGAACGCAACTTAACAAAGGAGTTTATAGTGTAATAGGTAGAATTGTGTAACATGGTTTTTATATATTTTTATTTGCACTCTCAAAAAGTTTAGCACACGAGTTAGTGGTATAATATGTATAATTGTGTAACATTATATTTAGGTCGTAGGCTTAATAGTTTAAGCGTTTGTGTTGTTGTATGAATTGTTTTATTTATGTTTCCTTTACGTAACGTTATAGCAATGCAATTGTTTTTTATGTCTGCTTTATCCCCGTGACAACACATTTATTAATATTTTTTCATTCTTTTTTAATAGCCACCCAAGCTATCTTTAGTAATCACGCAACTTATACGATAACATATAGACGAGTTTTAAAATAAATAAAAAATTAAAAGATAGCATTACTATACTCGAATTAAAGAGAATAAAATGATTGATTTTATGGTGTATTTTTTAAAAAAAATGTGATGTCATATAAAAAATGTACAGACATTTAAAAGAATTTCGGGAAAACTCAGGAACACAACATTTTTATTTTCCTTCTCTTTCCGTCCTTAAGTGAAACTCGGGAACACAGAAGTTTTTACATTTCCTTTCATTTTCTTTCTTTTCCATCCTTAAGTGAACTCGGGAACAAAGTGTAAATCATGGAGGTTCAATTACTGCCCCCATCCCCACAGTTGGTGCCCTAAAATCAAAATCATCGCAATTCAAAAGTTATTACCACATTTGCGCTTGTAAATCTCGAATATGGGCAGTCAATCTAAAACTATGAAGCATCCATCGTAATATGGAGGATGAGGAAGAAATATTTCAGGGGGGCGTTTGGTTCGTGGATTGTAATGGAATTGAAATTGCAAAGTGATGAATTTGAAAACAATATGCGGAACCAAATTCAGAGATTGAAAACACAAATTGAAACGAAAACACAAATTGACACCAATGATTAAATCGTTTATTCAAGAATGAAAACTGAGTACAAAAGAAGCAAGAAAATGAATGATTCTCTCAAGTTAATTTGAGAGCACTCCTACCTGATTAACAAACCTAGCTATTAATGCCCAAATAGTTGCTAACGGTAATTAACAACAAAATTACAGTTTCAATCCTCCAAGTATCAGCCGCTTCTCATTTAATGTCTAAAACTTCAACAATTGTACATTGACTGAGATAGTCCCTGTACTTTCCTCAGTTAACCTTTTTGGTGCCAAACTTTATACAATACCCAACAAACTCCACCTTTGTGTGAAGTTTAAACCAATACAAGTATGACAACATAATCCTCATATTATTATATCAGCATTAACACCAGGCAACAGTGATTCATAGAATTTGAATACCTTGGTGTTCTTCAATAATACATGAGAATCTGTCACAACTTGAAATACAAAATAGTTTTATCCCACTTCAAGCACATCCAAGCAAAATTTAAATTTGCTCACTGGTACGCATTTAGTTAACATGTCAGCTGCATTTAGCTTTGTATCAACATACTCAACCTTCACCTGTTTAGAATTTACAATATCTCTTATAAAAATGCAGCTTGACATCAATGTGCTTGCTTCTGTTGTGAAAAACTTGATTTTTAGATAGCTGTATCACTCCTCTATTATCATAGTTTACCAATACTTCATCAACAAGAATTCCAAGTTCACTGCTGAACCCATTAAGCCACATTGCTTTCTTAATGGCTTCAGTTAAAGCTATAAATTCTGCTTCAGTAGTAGACAAAGCCACCACATGTTGTAAAGTGGCTTTCCAGCTCACTATGCCTCCACATACTTTGAAAACATAGCCTGTTATACTTCTACCTTTATCCAAATCTTTTGCAAAATCTGAGTCAACAAAACCTCTGATTTTACTTAGCATTTCAGGATTCTTGCCAAACACTAACCCAACATTCCTAGTGCCATTCAAGTATCTAAATATCCATTTTACAGCCTCCCAGTGCTTCTTACCAGGACAGCTTAGAAACCTACTCATCATCCCAACACTATAAGCTAAGTGAGGTCTTGTGCAGACCATTAGATACATTAATGATCCCACTGCACTAGCATATGGCACTTTTGCCATATAATATTCATCTTCCTTTGACTTAGGACAATCTTGTTTTGACAATTTAAACTGAGGCCCTAAAGGAGTCAAAACAGGTTTACTGTCTATCATGGAAAAATTAGTCAAAACCTTTTCCAAATATGAACTTTGAGATAACATAATTAACCTGTTACCTCTATCCCTTTTAACATCCATTCCAATAATTTTCCTGACCTCCCCTAACTCCTTCATTTCAAACTGCTTCATTAGCATGTTCTTGGTTAGTTGAATTTCATCCCTGCTCTTACACATTACCAACATATCATCTACATATAATAGCAGATAAATGTATGCATTTTCATCATATTCTCTAAAATAGACACAGGGATCAAACTGACTTCTATTGAATCCTATATTTAACATGTGATCATCAAACTTCTTATACCATATTCTTGGGGATTGCTTAAGTCCATATAAAGACCTTTTAAGCATACAAACTTTATTTTCACTTCCTGCAACTACATATCCCTGTGGCTGTGACATATAAATTGTCTCATCCAAATCACCATGTAAAAAGGCAGTTTTCACATCAAGCTGTTCTATTTCTAAATTCTGAACAGCAGCTAGAGACAACATTATTCTAATAGATGTATGCTTAACTACAGGGGAAAAAATTTCATTATAATCAATACCTGCCTTTTGAGTAAAGCCCTTTGCTACAAGCCTTGCTTTAAACCTTGGTGAGTCACCAACCTGAGTTCCTTCCTTAAGTTTGAAAAGCCATTTACACTTCACTAACTTCTGTGATTTAGGGGCATCAACAAGAATCCAAGTCTGATTCTTAATCAGATAACTCATCTCTTCATCCATAGCATTCAACCAATTTTCCTTTTGCTTAGACATCATTACATGTTCATATGTAACAGGTTCTATTATGCTCTCCATAGCAGCAACATTGAACACATAAGCTGCCAAATCTTGATTAGTTCTAAACCTGATTGGAGCTACTATTTCCCTTCTTGTCCTATTCTTGGCAATACTATATTCACTACTGATTTCCTGTTCTTGATTGCTTAATTCATCATCATGCTCCACCTCACTTTCTACATTTTCAGGTTGTTTAGCACAAGGCTCCACCTCAAACTCAAGTTTATCATGTGAGTTTGAGTTAGCACTAGATCCAATCATATCTTTATACATGACTGATTCATTAAATTTTACATCTCTGCTGATCATCACTTTAGGACTGCCTTCACTCATTCTCCAAAGCCTATATCCCTTCACACCATCTGGATATCCAAGCATAACACATTTCTCTGCTCTAGGATCAAGTTTCCCACTGTTAACAGTGCATATGCCATACTCCCAAACACTTTCAGATTGCTTAAATCAGGCTTTGACCCTGACCATATCTCTAATGGAGTCTTCATTTGAATTGCTGAAGATGGTGACCTATTTATCAAATAAGTGGATGTAGATAATGCTTCTGCCCAAAACTTCTTTGGCATACCTGAGTTTGACAGCAAACACCTCACTTTATTTAACAGTGTCCTGTTCATCCTCTCCACCAACCCATTTTGTTGTGGGGTGTATGCAACTGTTTTATGCCTTGTAGTACCATGTTCTTTACAAAAGTTATCAAACATAGCATTACAAAATTCTAACCCATTATCTGTCCTCACCTTCTTCACCTTCTTTTCTGTTTGCCTTTCAACATTACACTTCCATTCTTTAAATTTCTGAAAGGTTTCATCCTTAGACTTTAGTGGAAAAGTCCACACCCTTCTTGAATAGTCATCAACTATTGACAAGAAGTAATAGGCACCACCTAGAGACTGTGTTCTTGCTGGACCCCATAGATCAGCATGCACATATTCAAGGATATTTTTTGTACTATGTATCCCCTTGCTGAATTTCACCCTATGAGACTTCCCAACAATGCAGTGCTCACAAAACCTGGATCACAGTCCTTTAAATTCCCTATCAGCCCTTGTTTATTCAACTCTACCAGCCCCTGTGTACTTATATGACCCAACCTATTATGCCATTTTATGGTCTCAGACCTGTCTTTACTTTCTACATTAGAAACATCACTTGAATGAGAACAACCATCCAGGAAGTAGATATTATTACCTTTCCTGGTTCCTGTGAGAATGGTCAATGATCCCCTACCAACCTTTGCTTTCCCATTTATGAGGTTAACATGATAACCACTGCTTTCAAGAGTACCAAGAGATATCAAACTTCTTCTTAACTTTGGTATGTATCTTACCTCTTTGAGTTCAAAGTCAGCTCCATTTTCTAGTTTGAGTAATACCTTACCAATGCCTTGAATTTTACATGGCCTATAATCACCTAATTGTACAATACCATGATCTTCTTCATGCAATTCTTGAAATACATTTCTCAAGGGTGTCATATGAAAGGAACACCCTGAGTCAAGTATCCAATCCTGGTTTCTATTGTCAGATGACACTATCAACACCTCTGCACTCTCATATCCATCAGTATCACCATCTGTGTTGTAACTAACCCCTTTGGAATTGCTAGTACTTGGATCATTCTTAAACTTTCTCCTATCTGGACAATCCTTTTTCAAATGTTTCTCAGATTGGCAGATGTAACACTTTCTTCTAAATCTTGATTTAGACCTGCTTCCTGGTTTGCCTTTACCCTTGGTAAATCTTTGCTCTCTAAATTCAGACCTTCCCCTGACAAACAAACCATCCCCACCTTCATCTTTAACTTCATTATTCTTAATCTGTAACTCCTTAGAGATCATTGCAACCAATACATCTTCTATAGATATTTCATCTCTTCCAAACATCATAGTGTCAACAAAGTGTTCGTACACACTTGGTAGAGATGACAGGAACATGATAGCCTTATCCTCATCTTCAATTGTCACATCTACATTCTCAAGATCCAACACCATTTTGTTAAAATCATCAATGTGATCTTCTAGAGTTTTACCTGATGTCATCTTGAAGGTGTATAGCTTCTTTTTCATGTACAGTCGACTGGCAAGGGACTTTGTCATGTATAGTTGCTCTAATTTCATCCATACGGCTGCTGCTGTGGTTTCCTTCGACACTTTGCGCAACACCCGATCTCCCAGACACAAAATTAGAGCACTATGAGCCTTGTCCATCATCTCCTTCTTTTCTTTCTCTGTCAATTCTTCAGGGAGATTCGCTTCACCCTGCAATGCATCAACGACACCTTGATGTACTAAGATTGCCCTCATTTTCAATCTCCACAAATTGAAATCATTCCTCCCGTCGAATTTGTCGATATCGAACTTCGTTACAGATCCAACCATCGCTACACGAACGCCTGATGATTTATCGATCAATTTGTAAATCAATTCGAGCACGAGGCTCTGATACCAATTGATGAATTTGAAAACAATATGCGAAACCAAATTCAGAGATTCAAACACAAATTGAAACGAAAACACAAATTGACACCAATGATTCAATCGTTTATTCAAGAATGAAAACTAAGTACAAAAGAAGCAAGAAAATGAATGATTCTCTCAAGCTAATTCGAAAGCACTCCTACCTGATTAACAAACCTAGCTATTAATGCCCAAATCGTTGCTAACGGTAATTAACAACAAAATTACAGTTTCAGTCCTCCAAGTATCAGCCGCTTCTCATTTAATGTCTAAAACTTCAATAATTGTACATTGACTGAGATAGTCCCTGTACTTTACTCAGTTAACCTTTTTGGTGCCAAACTTTATACAACACCCAGCACAAAGTTTTTAATTTAAAGTTGTGCTTAGTTGAGTTATTGACAATTTAAATTAGAATGAATTCTTTTAATCAATGGAATTTGAGGCATGTAACTTTCTTTCAATAAAGTGAAGTATTTCTAAGGAATGTTGAAATAGTACTAAATTCCATTGATTAGAGGGTTTCATTGCATTTCAAATTCCTTCGTTACCTAACTAAGCACAACTTTAAAAGAAAACTTTGCAATTCTAATTCCATTACATTCCACGAACCAAACGCCCCTTAAAAGTTTGGTTTCCTTATACCTTGGAAAATGAAACTCTATGCCACCGACTACGGTAAGGAGCTCCCCAAAATTTGAATCATCCATCATATTATTATGAAAATTCGATCAAGAAGAAATGAGTTTCTAGTTTCCTTATTCCTTGGAAACGGAAGCCTAGACCATCTATTTGTATGGTAAGGCATTTGATTTATGGCTCGAGCGTTTTAGTGTATTCTTGATGCCTCTTGATACGATCATTACTTGTGTTGTGGTTTTCTTGCCATGATTTAGAAGCTGGATTTATTGTTTGAAGTGGAGCTCTTTTAGTGGCTTATGGTTATTGTTAGATATTAAGTGTTTAGACCCAACAAATTTTGAACCCGACCCGGTTAGGACCCGTAAGAGTTACACCGGGTGCAACGAACTCTAAACCCACTTACTAGTTAACCTGTAAAAGAAACGAAAACGTTTGATTATATATATATATATATATATATATATATATATATATATATATATATATATATATATGGGTGAGGATCATTTGAGAACCAATTTGATTTGAGAACTAAAAAGAACTAATTTGAGCCACAAGTTTATTTACATGTATCCCCCCTCCCATGAATTGTAGTGGTCCCCCCTGAAATTTGTGGTTAAGATTTAGTTCTCAAAAGTTCTCAAAACAAAAAGTTCTCATTATATATATAGGGTTAGGTTCAAATGAGAACTTTTTGTTTTGAGAACTTTTGAGAACTAAATCTTAACCACAAATTTCAGGGGGGACCACTACAATTCATGGGAGGGGGGATACATGTAAATAAACTTGTGGCTCAAATTAGTTCTTTTTAGTTCTCAAATCAAATTGGTTCTCAAATGATCCTCACCCTATATATATTATACTTGTTATAAATATTTAATAATCAATAATCTTATTATTAACCGGCTTGATAATAAATGGTGATCGATATTTAAATAAAAGTGGTTTTATTTAAATTCATGGTCGAGTTATTCGTTAGTAAAATCTTTCTAACGTTGACTCTTGGACTCGCGCACGAAATTGGGCTTTATATTCGAGACGAGTCGGACATCTAATATATATTAGATGATTAGGGATTAACCCTAATTACCTCTCGATTTAGTCGACGACAAAGAAAAGAAAAAGGATAAAACTCTCTTTTACGTTTTTTTCTCTCGACGAAGCAAAAAGAAAACCGCAGCCGCCGGTTTTTGCCGCCGATCTCCACCCCGACATGCTCCAGTGGTCATCTTTGAGCCACCGTACGTATCTTGGTGCTTGTTGCTCGTAAGGGCGTTTCGTCAGTCAACGCCCGTAGATCACTTTACGGTCTAGAGATCGCCACCTCGTACGCCTTGATCCGCCGCTCGGTTTGCCGTTAATCGCCATCGCAAAAGCGCCGATCATCACCGTGTAAATCGCCGCCGCCGCTCGTCGCCGTCGCCGTTGTCACCCGCCACCATTACCGCCGCTCGCCTGCCGACGCTTGACCGTCGCCTGTCGACGTGAGCACGACGCCTTTCGCCGTGCGCCGTCTCCGGTTGCAATCGGACTTGATTCCGATTGATCTCGTACTCTCGCAAGACGCGACGTAAGTCAAAGTGTACTCTCGCGACACGTAATGACCACGGGTCACAAATGCAGTCCCGTAGCCGTACGCGGCACCGTACTACGAGAATCATCACGATACGCGACAACCGTTGGAGATCGAAAGTGGTCCGTTTCAACCTAGCGCTTCGTTCGTTGAAACTCGGTGTCTTAAGCGTTTGTTCAACACCGCCAAGGTATATCTAAACTCCGTTTTAGTTTAGATTATTTTATTTCAATCTTGTTATCGATATTTATTTCGCGTTAAACGGTTTAACGCAAATAGGTGTTTGTGTGATTTTTAGTGATCGTGATCCTGTTGACACGATTACGGCACTTTCGGTTTACGCGTTTTAATTACTAAAATTGTTTTAATTCCGCTGCGTAACGGATTACCGGTCTAATCCATTTAACTCTGATTTGCTAAAACCCGGTCAGTAATGTTTTAATAAATGTAAAAGTTTTTTTAAAGTCACCGGACACCCGTATACCACTGTCGTAACCCAACAGTGGTATCAGAGCCTTGATCACCACACGCAAACCCTGACCGGTCGGTTTTAAACCGGTGGATTTCGTGAACTAGGGTTTAAACCCGAAAGTCGCGAAAGTTAAACGAATTGCTTTTATACATGTTTGGTCGATTTAATTCCACCAAACGTTTTCGATTCGTTAATTGATTGTTTAACGCGCATATTCGGCGAGACCCATATTGTGGTTGTGATTGATTGTTAGTTTTGGTTTGGCCCATTTTTGGCCCACTTGTTGTATGGGTTCAAAAGTTGTATCGAAATAGATTAGGATTTATTTCTTTTCTTGACAATTGTTTTCCTTCGCCCGAGTCAAACGTAATGAGCAAAGATACTACTACCCCATCGTAGTAAGTGTTCTTGTCGAATGACACTTCCTATCATGGCATGTATCCACGACCGGAAGACCGACAGATTCCAATCAATCGAGAAGAGCTTATGAAGCCAGTGGGAGCGCTAGAGTCAGCCGGATGACCTCTCCACACTCATCCTTGTGGTTGATTTTATCTTTTGTCCCAGACCTTCTTCGACATTGTCATTAGGCTCTGACAATGTCGAAACCTCTTAAGCCGAATATGTGTTTGTTTGCATGTGCGTTTTGGTTGCTTGTCTTAACTCGTTTAACGCACTAACTAAAACTCCAAACTAAGTTTTAAATGGTTAAAACTGTTTTACAATCAATTGGTTTGAGTCATAAAATTTTATTAAGACTCGAAATTTCGTAACCAATTTTATTCGACTGTGAACTCGAATTTTTCGATCTTAGATATCGAACTTTTAAATAAAATTGGTTATTGTCTCGCGATGCGTAGTCTTTAATAAGAAGGTTATTAAATTGGCTGTCCCGAGTGAGATAGGGTTCTTGAATAAGCTTAGTCAAACGTTTAGATAATTAAAATACTGACTAATTAATCCTATCTGGTAAGCCGCAAAACGGATAGATTATGCCATCCTAGTCAAGTCTAACTTGGAACATATTTACTGATGCATCAGTGTTGGAGTATTTCAACACCGCACTTGGTGTTCAGGGTATCTTCCAAGGTGTGTGCATTGGAGTATTTCAACACCGTGCGTGCTTACTAACCACTAAGGACATCTATCATTTTCTTTACGAGTACCTTGTGTATTGGAGTATTTCAACACCGTACATCTGGTCATTTGTAGACAAAATTGGCATGGATGAGGCTAAACGTATTTCGCGAATTAATTCGCGAAAGCCTCATAAACGGGAGTTGTAACCGGATTTCACAAGAGACAATCGTTGTCCATCCGATTACTTAGTTGACCGGTGATTGCACTTAACGCTGCCTTTGTGGGTCGACTACTAATTGGGTTCCCATATTCCTATTCAAGATTTGCTTGCCGTCTTTGAATACGAATACTAGGGGTGTTCATCGAATCGAATTCGATTTATTCGAATCGAATTATTCGAATTTTGAACTTCTAAGACCAAATTCGATTTCGATTCAAATTCGATTAAAACCAGTCGAATGCGAATCGAATAATCATAGTCGAATTCGAATCGAATTCTAATTTATTCGAATAAATTCGAGTAAGAGAAATCTTTAGTTTCATAAAATTAACTTTTTAATAACCTTTTTATAACAATCCAATAATAACTTAAAAAATTGTTCCAAACATATAAAAACGATAGGTACCAAATAAGTCCGAGGCGATAATAGAATTAACGAAAAATAAGTATCAATGTACTAGATAAAAAACCAAAACAACAAACCAAAGTCAAGCAAATAACAGCTCCAAATAAGTCAAAATAATAAGCTAAGTGAACAACCAATATACCCCTTCCAAAGAATACTAAAATGGGCTAATGTTAAATTCTAGCCCAAGAATACTAATATATATATATATATATATAATTATATCTATATATATATATATATATAGTTATATATGTATGAACTATATAAAAAATATATATATTTATATCTTATTCGAATTATTCGAATCGAATCGAATTTGGAAAATCAAATTCGAATTCGATTCGAATTCCACTTAATTAATCGAATCGAATTAGGATTCGATTCGAATAAATCGAATAGGGAATTCGAAATTCTTATTCGAATTCGAATCGAGTCGAATTTTGAATTATTCGAACGAGATTCGAATAATGAACACCCTTAACGAATACTACATCGAAATACTAAAACGAATTGCCTATTGTTTCATATGGCTGCACCTGTTGTAAGCAATGAGGTTTTCCAACTCAAGTCTCTCCTTGAGAAAGAGAAACTTGATAACACCAATTTCCTCGACTGGCATCGCAATGTGAAAATTGTCATGCAAATGCCCAACAAGCTCCACGTGTTGAAACTGGAAGTGCCCGAGGCACCGGCAAATGGCATTGCCGCTGCTCGCGCCACTCACGAGGCACTGAAGAGGGATGCCAATTTAGTGATGTGCCTCATGTTGGCCACCATGTCTACTGATATTCATAAGAACATGGTTAACAGGACGGCATTTCAGATGATCGGGGAAATTAAGGGCATGTTTGAAACCCATGCCTGGCAGGAACGCTACGAAACCGTTGTCAGGCTTGTTGATGCATGAACCTTGTGTGGCCGTTACTGTTCGAATTGTCAAATAGACTGATTTGTAGAAGACATGAACTGAGGTCCAAACCTCAGCCGAACTCCAGATTCGGAGTTGTCCGAAGGTGGTCCGAACTCCAAGTTCGGAGGTAGCTCGGAGCAGGTTCGGAGGTGCCCAGTTCGGACCTTATGAAGAAGTATAAATAGTTTCGTCTTTGTATTTCTTTGTAAGTTTCTGTCTTGTGTCTGTGTGTTGAGAGGGGAGGTTCTGTCCGACCTCCCCCAGAGCTTAAACGTTTGTATACTCCTTCGTTATGTAATCATTCGACATGAATCAATGACAAAAATTCCGTCTCATCCATAGAAACGATCCGTATACGGTTTTTCAGTTGGTATCAGAGCTGTTGGCTCTTTCTATGGTCGAAATCTATCGTTTTTCTTCATTTCGAGACGTTAAACCTTCAGTTAGGGATGATTGGAAGTGTTTCTGTTTGGTTTTTAATCAATCGAGTCTTCCTGAGTCATGTTTTTACCTAACAGAAGTATCTGGATGTCTAAATTCGATCAAATTCTGAATCTGGTGCGATTTCAAAAATTTCCAGTTCGAGTTCGGACAACGTTCGGCTGAAGAACAGATCTGAAAAATAACCGCTCCGAACTCTAGGTTCGGACGTCCGATGGTCAGGTTCGGAGGAGGTTCCGAAGATCAGGTTCGGACTAGGTCCGAAGGTCAGTTTCGGAGAGGGCTCTGCCCCTCGGACCCCGCCAGGGGCTGCCGCCCCTTGGACCCCGCTTCTCAGGGGCGCTGCCCCCGAACCCCCGTTAGGTGAGAATTTGAAAGAAGCGGATCAGTTATCGAGTTTACCCTTGATTCGGTAGCTGTGGGGTGTTATATTTGAAGAAAATCCAGATTCTGATACTTGTTACGAGTTAGTGATCGAATTTCAAGAAATGAGTTTGTGGGTAGTCATTGTTCTTGATGATGGACAGAAATTCAAGAATACGTGTTTCTGATGATGGACAGAGATTCGGAGACATGGTTATGATTACTTGGGAACATTTGTCGGAGATTATATTTCTACACAAACTAAAGATTGTATGAGATTAAAGATTCCGTTGTGGGCTACTTGAGTTTATCATTCCACTACAAGAATGCGGGGTTGGAATCATAAGAAATTGAAGATTTGAATATGTCACTTGTTTAGAGGGATAATGGGGACCCTAAAAACTTTCAAAGTTTAATAATTAAAAAAGTGAATATTCAAAAGCAATCAGTTCAGGGATGATGGTGGTTTTTTATCTTCATGGAAATGTGGTATATTCTGATGTTCGTGCGAACCGATATGTCAAAGTTTTCAATGATGGTTTGGAACTTTCTGTCATATGCCCGATACTTTCTTGAGTTGTCGAAAGACTTGGTCAGATTCCAGTCTGCAACGAGATATACGTTTACCGGAGTAATATATTGGGATGGATTTGATGCTGAGGGGGAATTTCCGTGATTGAAGATGCTGATCGTGTCTGTTTTCATAAAGATCAGAATGTGTTACAATTCGGTGAAGATTGAAGATTATTATCAAGATGCAGTGATGTTCGTGTGTCTTTACAATTTCCGGATACAACTTATGAAGTGAACCATTATCATACATGCCGGTTCCAATTGGATGGTTGTGCTTGAAGCTAGGGGGAATTTTATTGGTTGGGAGATTGTACAAGATTCGAATTGTTTCCTGCATACCTGATGATTTGGTCAAGGGGAGTTTGCTAAAGATAGAGGTGTCTGCAGCAAGCTGACTGAAGATTGCTAGAAGATCATTGTCTGGATTCGACAGTAACGTCTAAGGGGGAATTTGTTGATGCATGAACCTTGTGTGGCCGTTACTGTTCGAATTGTCAAACAGACTGATTTGTAGAAGACATGAACTGAGGTCCGAACCTCAGCCGAACTCCAGATTCGGAGTTGTCTGAAGGTGGTCCGAACTCCAAGTTCGGAGGTAGATCGGAGCAGGTTCGGAGGTGCCCAGTTCGGACCTTATGAAGAAGTATAAATAGTTTCGTCTTTGTATTTCTTTGTAAGTTTCTGTCTTGTGTTTGTGTGTTGATAGGGGAGGTTCTGTCCGACCTCCCCCAGAGCTTAAACGTTTGTATACTCCTTCGTTATGTAATCATTCGACATGAATCAATGACAAAACTTCCGTCTCATCCATAGAAACGATCCGTATACGGTTTTTCAAGGCTCATCACCTGTCGAATGGCTGAAGGTAGCCCTGTCAGCGCCCATGTCCTTAAGATGAAGGGCTACATCGACCGACTTGCGAAGCTTGATTACATCATTCCTCAGGAAATGGCGATGGATTTGATCCTCCACTCTCTTTCCAGCGCGTTCACTCCCTTCCGGATCAATTTTAATATGAACAGCCTGGTTAAGATAGTGACCGAGCTTCACGGAATGTTGAAAACCGCTGAGATTAATTTTCTCAACGGTAACAACAACAAAAGCAAGTCGAATGATGTGCTCGCCATCCGATCCGGAGGTGTCAAGAAACCTGAGGCCAAGAGGAAGCCTGGGCAAAGGAAGAAAGGCAAAGGTGTTGCTGCTAGAGGGTCTAGTGGCACCGGAAAGGGCAAGTCAAGGGGTTCGAAGGCACCACCGCAAGATGAGCGCCAGTGCTTCGAATGCAACAAGATAGGGCACTGTAGACGAAACTGCCCTAATTATCTTGCCAAGTTGAAAGGGAAGTAGGCCGATGTAGGTCTTCAGGAGGTATATATCTATAGCCTCATGTTATAGACCATTTCGTTTGATCCTTTAAAATATATGCTTGACATACTTTACAGTTTGGAGGAACATGAAGTTGTCGAAAGCAAAGAACCAAGATGACATGACACCTTTGCATGTATGCAAACTTTGAATAAAGTTCATGTCATACCTTAAATTCTTGGTAGTATCCTTAAACAACTTTCTTGTTTTTATTTTTCCCAGGCGGGGTCCATGATGGATACAATTTTTGCTTTTGGTTTGAATCACGAACATGCACTAAAGTTTCTGGTTTAAACTTGATTGATATGCATGTTTCTATCTACACTTGAAAAATATTTTCACTTGGTCAGTAGATTAGATTCAAACACACATAACATGACGCTGAACCTGGTGCTCTTGATTTAATGATCACAAGACTAGCCTATATGCGAATAGAAAGAACGTTTGTTATCTCAAATCCCATAGAGGCCATGATGTCTTTTATTTTCATCGTACACGTTACGATAGGAATAGTAACCTACCATGATTCGTATAACCTTATGGTTTGGAATCGCGTAGCTCGAAAATTCATTAAATCAAAATTTTGAACTTTTATGAAATCAATTGTTTGATTTTATCCATTCAAACAATAGGACCTTTGCTGAGTTCAAACGCTTGTTTGTAAAAGTTCAAGTCACCAGCTCGACTTATGTAACACAATCAACTTGATGACTATGTTATATAAATGCACTAAGTTCTGTGCATATGACCATGATGGTCATGAATAGATATATACGTACAACACCTTAAATGTCAAAGACTACAACTAGCTTGTACTCATATGTGTTAAAATCCTTCTAGGCACCTGTTGCTTACCTTGTGAGGATTGGGTTTCAAGTTGGAAAACCGATAAACACATGACCCATGACATGCCACTAGCCGCCGTTCGCACCTTATACCCACAAATCACATCCACGGTGATCACTTGCGACTCAAATTGGTTCCAAGAGGAAGTCTTGCGGGAGACCAAGTTTGAGTTTTGCACGTCCGCTTTTGATGCATGGACATCTAAATTCCATAGCAAAGAAACTTGATTTCTATAGGAATTACCGGACTGTGCACCGTGACTCTTGCAATTAAGCAAGACTCGTTAGACAAACATCTTTTCACAACAAACGGTTGTTGCTATAGAGAAAACATGTTAGCATTCTAAATGACTGATAATTCCAAATGGAACTCGATGTCGATTTTACTTGCTTAAAATCTTCCATTATTGGTTGGTCATTGGATTGAATTGTCAATCCTAAATCAGACTCGGTACTTTGATAGAATAATCATCACGGCGTCTAGCACACAACTCCTTTCAAACATTAAGATGATTGTATCTAAGATACCATCAAACTCTGGCAGTTTGACTTCATCTTGCGATCTCATGTATGTGACATGATAGTCGGATATTGATCAATTTAGATTCATACTGTGTTTATGAAACTAAATAACATCGTTCTTGAAAACGAAGTGATTTTGCTAAGAAAGTTCTCTTGAAAAACAATATCCTAACGGTTTGAAAGAAATATGATTATAAGAATGCATCGTCTACATAAAGCAAGTGGGAGCATCACCACTAATCCTTATCGGGATAACGACTGAGTGTTGATCTCAAGTTCATTGAAGTTTACCGGATTAAACTTGTAATGAAGCCTCAACTGATCTCCAAGTTTCAAGAGCCACACACAATTGAAGTCATCTCAGGAATGGCATCCTCAGATACATTCAATTTCTTGAAACGAGACGTGTCATACTAGTTATGAAACGAGAACTATCCAACATATGGATGTTGCATGAGTGTCACTGTAAAGGGTTACACAACGACACAAGCTGGAAACCGAATCATCTCAACTTGACTTGATAATGACAAATGTTCATGATGAGTACTCGAGTATACTCACCGAACAACAAGCCAACTTAAGTGAAATTTTTTAATAATGAATGTAAGGGTACATTCGAAGAAGGTTAATTTGATTATGTTGATAATCAATTAACATGCCATTGTGATAACACAGTAATCCATGTGCATACAAAGGGCACAAGTTTTATCACACGTTTGCTGTTCATGAGAAACACCAAAACTAATGAAACAACTTAAACGGGCAAAACCAAAACACAGGCAGAGAACTTAGCACGAAAATTCACAGTTCCATTGATCAAGTTTGATCAATAAGCTAATACTATTATGTATTACCTGAATTCTATGCTACATTGATGTTCTACTTTAGTGTTGGGATGTCGAACCTTAACATTTGAACCAAATCATTCAATCTGATCTAAATGGTTAGATGCAGATTTTGAATTCTGCGAAACGTGTTCGAACTTTATAAGTTTTAAACATCCATGAATATTTTGTGAAATATTCTAAAACCGTCCGTAGTCGATCTAATTTGTGGAAACAAAACTGATCTATGACTACTCTAACTCTGGACTCAAAGGGTTGACTCTCGAAACTCACAAACCTCATTAGGGAATGACGTTGTGACGTAACTCGTATCAAATTGTCTTCATGGATTTAATCATAAGACGAATTTGATTAAATGGTATACTCAATAGTGTCCTTTGACCTGAGATGCATATGCTACTTCCCGTTTGCCAAGGACTGTTCTTTGATTGTAGAATACGCTGTGGCGTAACTGCTAGTAAAGACTACTTTTAGGAATGGATCTGAAGCTTAGTGGGAGCTGTATGTAGTCAAGACGGGACTATGTACTCTTGCAATAATAATGCAACAACTAGACATCATGGGCCCTCTCGTGAGTTCCAAGTGTTAAGTGTAAGGCCTTACCCAAACCTACTGTGTGTTTGTTTTGTGTCACACCCCCAAAAATCCCACGCGCGACAACGCGCCGCAGGGAGCGTGACAAACCAGGATCGAACACATTAAACAGTCTATATGCAATGTAAAAGTAAAACCAAAGTAAATGCGTTTTTAAATGCGGAAGCGTGAACGACAAAAGTTGTAATGATTGTTCAAGCGCCAAAACATGCGCAACCCAAAAGTTAATGAGTTTGAGAAATAAATATGTCTATGATGCATGCATGATAATCATAATCCATAAGTGGTGCATCCTAGCTCGTGGCATTCAATCCAGTTTAGGACCTGAGAAATAACATGCTAAAGTGTCAACACAAAGGTTGGTGAGTTCATAGGTTTAACAGTTCAGCAACGTTTCAAGTTCAGTTTAAGATTGACCGTTCAATAACGTCAAGTTGTAAGAGCATAATCACTAATATATATCAAATAGCTAGCAAGGCTATATACATGAAACTTCGCACGTTGATGGTCACCGAAGCTATCAGTTGTTTATAGTTTGCCTTGTTGTGTTTAGGACAAATATAACACCCGTTCGATATCCAATCGTGCCAGAGGGACTGACCCGGGTGGGGTTTGTCAGACCCAGTAGTACTATAATATATTTCCCGGTATCGTCATTAATACTAACACCATAAGAAGGGCTTTGTTGTATCAGTGTGCTACAAGTACTTCAAGTGATATATAAAAGACCAATTATCTCAGTTGTGTAAATCATGCATGTTAATCTCCCCCAACAGGATCTAAAACAGTAAAATGGGGCCGTGAAACTCACCTTAGGTTGCTCAGCAAAGTTTCCAAATAAACAGTTAATTCAAGTAGCAAGAACGAGTCTTGTGCAAGCAATCAATCACCTAACGAGCATAAATGTATAAGTGTGTGTTCTATAAACTATAAGTCTAACGTAATCGACAAAAACGAAGGATCATGGAATTCAAAACAAGTCGAGGATGGCACGTGTGCCAAATCCGAGTGATTATCGAAATAACGCGAGGAAACACAACATATATCAATATTGTATATTTACTAAGTTTTAAGTTTTCAAATATATATATATATATATATATATATACAATATATATATTTATTTAAACCAAACGTGCAAACGACGTTAGTAACGGGTTACAAAACGAGATACATATTTATAAAATCTCACCTAAAAGTATCTAATCATTTCAATAATCCAACGTCATACGTATATATATTAAACTACACTAAAATATATTTATTTTACCCTTTTACTTAACACCATGATTCTCGAGTTTTAAAATATATATATACATGTATTTACACATATAGAATTATTAAACTACATTTTGGTTTAAGACATCAAGGTTTATGGGTTTAATAATCAATATACAATTGTACGGGTTAAAACATTCGCAAGAAATCTAAGTTTTGATTCACTAGAAACCCTGAAATCACAATAATATTAAAAAAACAAACAAGGTGAGGCCGCCTGGGGTCGAACCAGCGACCTCCCCTTCACTAGTTCAGTGTCATAACCACTAGGGCAGTGTTGCGATTGTGTCAATGTTCGGCCAGGAATCATTTTATGCGATATAGGGGCTGGAAACGAGTTAAGAGAAATAAAAACGAGAATTATGCAGAGTACGGGGGTTGAACCCGCGACCTTAAGGACAGCAAGCGAAGGTTTACCAACTGGGCTACCCGGCCCTGTGTGTTATAACCCGAGATTTAATCTTAATAACCCATGCCAGCCGTGAGTCATCTTCTTCATTGAAGAACTCCGGTGGCCGGAGTTTTATTCCGGTCACCGGAAAATCGTGAAAACACAGAAAACACAAAAAAAGTGTGCGATTAACACAGGAGATGAGTTACCTTGAGTCGGAGATGAGAGATAACCAGTTTTTGACACCGAAATCGATTCCGAAACTTTGACGACCACACCGTACGTTGCTTCGATTCACCAAACAAAGGACACCTTCGTGCTCAGTGTCGAAGGGTGATCCCAATGATGGTCAAATGGGAGCCGATGGTGCAGTGGTTGGCCGGATTTACGTGCTCGCTGGAAAACTCTTAAAAAAAATAAAACGAGAGAGAGAAGGGCAGAGAACGAGTGAGCTTGTGTGAGGTTTCTGTCTTGTGAGCTTGTGCAAATGATATATCCATATCATTGAAGGGAATTGATGGTCATTGAAGGCAATTGATGGTGCTCAACGGAAACCGACGAGTGATGGTGATGATAATAACCTATCATTGAGGTGAGAGTTAAGATGAAACCGACTAGGTTTGATGATCGGTCGAAACCGATCATCGGGTTTATTCTCCGAAACCGGCATCATTGAAAACCAGCTTTTGAATGTTAACACATTTAGCCCCCATGAAAGTTACACGGTTGACACAAAGTTTAGGAAAATTACAGGAACAATCCACATAAGTTTTGAAAAGGAAAAGGGGTTTCAATAATGGCAGTAAAGGTCCCTCCAGATTATAACCAAGTTAACAACACTTAACGAAATTAACGGGACTAACTTGGACGACAACCAAACTAATATAAATCGCTACAAGATTAACACTTGACGTTTATAAGGATGTAACCCTAAATAACCACATAAAATGATAAATAATAACCCGAGATTATTTATTTTTGTTTCACATAAATCATAGACTTAAATATACACTTATGCGTTTAGACCCACATGAAACCATAGAACAATATGTATAGTTTCGTGACGAGATGGTCCCATAAAATAATAGAACAACGTATAATTATATATATATAAATATCACATAAAATCATATTAATGTATATAACGTCACATAAAATATAGGTTTAACCGTCACTTTAAATGACACAACGTTCATATAAAATCATAACGTATGATTTACATAAAATCATAAAATAAGGATACCGAACGTCTAGACTTAAGTGCATGCTCGTATAGTGATGATTACACAAAACCTTAATTTGCTAAAGTCAACAAGTCAACACATAAATGTTCACACAACATTTAATACGGTTTACGTGTTAATGTCAGAAAGTGACCTGAAAAGTCGGATTGTCACAGTATCCCCTTGTTGAAGAATTTTCGTCCTCGAAAATTGCGTAACGCGGTAAAAGTTAATGAGCTAGACACAAAGAAAAGAAAAGAAAAATTCTCAGTCGTCACATCATCCCCTTGTTGAAGAATTTTCGTCCGCGAAAATTAAACCAGTACCTGAACTAGACGAAGGCTGAACCTTGAATAGTCTGGGATATTTCTTCATCATATGATCTTCGCGTTCCCATGTGAATTCAGGACCATGTCTCGAGTTCCAACGAACTTTAACGATTGGGATTTTGCTACGCTTTAATTTTTTAACTTCTCGGTCCATAATTTCTACCGGTTCTTCGATAAATCGAAGTTGTTCATCCACATGTAACTCCTCAAGTGGAGTGATTAATGTCTCGTCCGCTAAACATTTCTTTAAATTCGACACGTGAAAGACGTTATGTACCCCACTTAGCTCTACTGGTAAGTTTTGTTCATACGATGATAGACCAATTCTCTTGATAATCTCGAATGGCCCAATATATCTCGGGTTTAACTTACCACGTTTACCAAAACGTACTACACCCTTCCAGGGTGAGACTTTTAACAAGACCTTGTCTCCTTCCTCAAATTCCAATGGCCTTCGCCGTTTATCGGCATAACTTTTCTGTCTATCTCGTGCCGCTGCCATACGATTACGAATCTGCACGATTTTCTCTGTTGTCTCGAGTACCAACTCAGGACCTGTGAGTTGACTGTCACCAACTTCCGCCCAACAGAGAGGTGATATACACTTTCGCCCATAAAGTGCTTCAAACGGAGCTACACGAATACTGGTGTGATAACTGTTGTTATAGAAGAATTCCACTAAGGGTAAGTGTTTATCCCAACTTTCACCAAAATCAATCGCACATGCACGCAGCATGTCCTCGAGAGTTTGAATGGTCCGTTCACTTTGACCATCGGTCTGAGGGTGATATGCTGTACTCATATCCAAACGCGATCCCAATGCTTCGTGTAACGATTCCCAACATTTGGATGTAAATCGGGCGTCTCGATCCGATATGATAGAAACTGGTACTCCATGTCGCGAGACGATCTCCTTAAGATAAAGTTTGCCTAGTGTCTCGGAGGTATCAGTTTTCTTGATTGGTAGGAAATGTGCTGACTTAGTTAAGCGATCAATAATTACCCAAATTGTATCACATCTGCTTGCTGTACGGGGTAACTTTGTGATAAAATCCATGGCGATACCCTCCCATTTCCACTCGGGAATTTTTGGTTGCTGAAGTAGCCGGTTTCTGGTATTCCGCCTTAACCTTGGAACAAGTCAAGCACTTGCTTACGTAAGTGGCAATGTCAGCTTTCATCTTAGGCCACCAGTAAATCAGTTTCAAATCTTGGTACATCTTATCCGAGCCTGGATGAATAGAGTAACGAGACTTATGGGCTTCATCCATAATCAATTCCCTCAAATTCCCATACACCTGAATCCATATTTGGTTCGCACAATACCGGATACCATCGGATCTAACTTCCAGTAATTTATCCATACCCCGCAAGGATTCTAATTCAATGTTCTCATCTTTGAGTGCTTCGAGTTGTGCATTCCGGATCTGGTCAGGTAATCCTGTATGAATAGTAAGTTGTAACGCACGAACTCTTCTAGGCTTGGGGTTATCCTTCCGACTTAAGGCATCGGCTACTACATTAGCTTTGCCTGGATGGTATCTAATTGCGCAATCGTAGTCATTAAGAAGCTCCACCCAACGACGTTGTCTCATGTTCAACTCCTTTTGAGCAAAGATATGCTCGAGACTTTTGTGATCAGTGTAGATAGTACACTTTGTACCATAAAGATAATGTCTCCAAATTTTCAACGCGAAAATGACTGCTCCCAACTCCAAATCATGAGTTGTATAATTTTGCTCGTGAATCTTTAATTGACGAGAGGCATAAGCTATGACTTTCTCCCTTTGCATCAGCACGCAACCTAATCCTTGCTTCGATGCATCACAATACACCACGAAATCATCACTACCCTCTGGTAGGGATAATATTGGCGCGCTACAAAGTTTCTGCTTTAGTAGTTGAAAAGCGGCGTCATGCTTTTCATTCCAGTTATATGTCGTTCCTTTATGCGTTAGCGCCGTAAGAGGTTGGGCTATCTTTGAAAATCCCTCAATAAATCGTCTATAATAACCTGCCAACCATGAAATTGGCGAATTTCCGTTGGTGTCTTGGCTGCAGGCCAATTCTTAATTGCCTCAACTTTGATTGGATCAACGTGAATCCCCTGATCATTAACGATATGACCAAGAAATTGCACCTCACGCATCCAAAAATCACACTTTGAAAATTTTGCATACAATTGCTCCTTCTTGAGTAACTCTAAGATTAAACGAAGATGTTGTTCGTGTTCCTCCTTAGACTTAGAATATATCAGAATATCATCAATGAAGACGATGACGAATTTATCGAGATATGGCTTGCAAACGCGATTCATCAAGTCCATGAAAATAGCTGGTGCGTTGGTTAACCCAAATGGCATAACCATGAACTCATAATGACCATAACGAGTTCTAAACGCTGTTTTCGAGACATCCTCCTCGCGGACTCTCAGTTGGTGATAACCTGACCTTAAATCGATTTTGGAATAGTAACTAGATCATTGTAGTTGATCAAATAAATCATCGATTCGGGGCAAGGGATAACGATTCTTGACAGTCACCTTGTTGAGTTCTCTGTAATCGATGCACATTCGAAATGTTCCATCTTTCTTCTTAACAAACAACACTGGAGCTCCCCAGGGTGATGAGCTGGGCCTAATAAATCCCTTTTCAAGTAGTTCTTGAAGTTGAGTATATAGCTCTTGTAACTCATTTGGTGCCAAACGATAAGGTGCACGAGCAATAGGCGCTGCTCCAGGAGCAAGATCAATCTGAAATTCGACTTCTCGATGAGGCGGTAGACCTGGTAGATCTTCCGAAAAGACTTCAGGAAAGTCCTTCACGATCGGGATATCTTCAATTCTCTGAAATGTTCGCGAGAACAACAAAATGTCCTTTACGCAAACAATTTTGCGCCTTGAGATAAGATATCACACCCATAACAGTACCACACTTTTCTCCTTGAACTAAGAGCAATTCTCCACTAGGCAACGGTATCCAAACAATTTTCTCATGACAAACGATTTCAGCACGATTCTTGGATAGCCAATCCATTCCCACAATGACATCAAAACTTCCCAAGGAGATAGGCAAAAGATCTATTTCTAATTTATGGCCAGCCAATTCCAGTTTATAGTCTTTAACTGTATGTGTAGACTCAACAAGTTTACCATTAGCAAGTTCAACTATGTATTTAGCATCTAAAGGAGTTATGTTGGCATTTATCATATTGCTAAATTTAGTAGATATGAAGCTTCTATCGGCACCAGTGTCAAACAAGACTATAGCATAGTATCCGTTAAGAGAAAACTTACCAGTAATGACATTTGGATCTGTTCTGGCATCCCCCGAGCCTATGACAAAAGCTCTACCTCTGGCACCATTCCCACCGTTGTTCCCATTGTTGTTGTTATTATTGCCATTGCGATTGCCAGTGTTGGTGTTATTGTTGTTATAGTTGTTGTTGTTGTTGTTTCCACCGTTCAGCTGGGGGCAATTTCTGTATATGTGGCCTTCTTTCCCACAATTAAAACAACCTTTAGGGGCTTCAGCATCCTGAACTTGTTTCCCATTATTCTTAACCCTGCTGGTTTTGGACTGATGACCCTTCTTTCCATAATTTGCACACACATAAGAGTCACATGCACCATAGTGATGGAAACCACACTTGTTACAACGTGGGGAATTTCCCATGTAAGATGATCCTCCTTGGCCGCCTCGGCCTTGATTATTTTGCTTCTGGTTATTTGAGGAGAAATTCCTAGAATTATCAAACTTGCGATTCTGGTTTTGATGGTTCTGCTGATTGGAAGACTTGTTTCCAGACCGATTCCCAGAATTATCCCACTTTCTTTTGTTGTCGGAGACTCCAGAAGTTCCTTTCCTAGGAGGTAAGACTCCTTGATCAACTGCTTGATTCGTGAGCCTATTGGCAATCCTTACAGCATCACGAATAGTCACAGGGTTTGAGGCAGTCACCATTCCCTGGATTTGGGGCAGTAAACCCTTGATATACAGCTCGATTCTTCGGTAAGCAGGTGTGGCGATTCTAGGACACAAATTCGCAAGAGAATTTGAACGAGTAGTGTAAGCTTCAATTTCAGACCCCTCCATCTTGAGATTATACAACTCAGTTTCCAATTTCTGGATCTCATCCCGTGGACAATACTCTTCTTGTAGCAACTCTTTGAACTCGGCCCAAGGCATGGCATTAGCTTCTTCAATCCACAGCATCTGCACCTCAGTCTTTCACCAGGTGAGAGCCGGTCCTTCCAAAGTACCCGTGGAAAATTTCACCTTGCTAGCCTCGGGACAGTTACACATTTCAAAAGCAGATTCCACTTTTTCAATCCAGTGGAGTAGGCTAACAGCTCCTTCAGTTCCTTTGAACTGATTAGGCTTACAGTCCATGAAAGTTTTGAATGTAGCATTACCTGTACATACATTCATACAACCATTCAATCACAGATTACCAATATGTGTGATCACATCAAACAACAAAACAAGAATTTTGTGTTACCTTGCAGTGGCCCTGCATTGCCCGCACCTTGGACATGTGCCGCTAAAGCATCAGCCACATGTTGGTTGATTAGTGTAGCCAATCCAGCCGGTGTCATGTTTGGTACATTTCCGTCTGCCATTATCTTCAATTCACAATTATCCAAAATGAGAATAAGATATAACATGAATCACAACAACCATCACATAAGTAATAAATTACTTCACAAGAGACAACACACATATTAAATAGTAAATCCCATTTCAAATAAAATGCAACTCGTTCACAAATTATCCAACAGAAATTCAAAATTCAAAATGCATAGTCTTGGGAACATTCTCCCGATAAAACAAACAACCAAACAAAACAAAAGTGAAAACAATGAAGTCAAGTGCTATCATGGTCACTGGATGCATCAGGCATCTCCTCCTCCGGTTCCTCCTCGGGATCCTCTTCAGGTTCTTCCTCGGGATCCTCTTCAGGTTCTTCCTCGGGATCCTCCTCAGGTTCTTCCTCGGGATCCTCCACAATGGGTTCTTCAACAGGTTCTGCCGGAGCCGGAGCCGCAGCCTCCCTGGCCAACTCAAGCTCAGCAACTCGAGCCGTGAGTGTCTCAACCAGCTCTGAGAGATGATTCACCTGATAATATGTGTCACTCAGTCTTACTTGATGCTCGGCCTGGCGTATATTAGTCCCTTCCAACTCTTCCTTATGGATAGCAACTCTGAGACTGGTGTTGGCCCCATTATCTTGCAGTTCCGTGACCATGTCAAATAGCTTCCTAATGTCCCTGAGCGCGCGGTCAAACATAGAGACCATTGCCGCGACAACTCTTTCAATGGCATACGACAGTTCGGGTAGAAAGAATCGAGTTGACGATGGCTCTGTTGGAGTAGGTGGCACTTGCTCCCGATGAACCCAACTAGCCACAAGTGACTCGTACCAGTTCCAGTTGCCGTTGTCTCTTCCACGAATGACATTTGGTTCTCCATATACGTGGCCCTCGGAAGTTATCCTCCGAACACCATGAGTCGGGGTAGTAGGACCCGAAGTAACCCGCCTACTGGTGACGGATGGGGATGATGATGATGAGGATGATTGGGAAGCGGATATCCATCCAGCCATGTCTGCATATATACCATATATATATACATATATAAGTACAAGTAACACATAGTCAAATAGTCACATACTAGTGTGTGTGTTCGAGTGTATGACTAAGGTGTGTCTAAGGCTATAGTCGGTCTACTAATGCAAACCTAGTTCACTATAACCAATGGCTCTGATACCAATCTGTCACACCCCCAAAAATCGCACGCGCGACAACGCGTCGCAGGAAGCGTGACAAACCAGGATCGAACACATTAGCCATACGAACAGTATATGAAATGTAAAAGTAAAACCAAAGTAAATGCGTTTTTAAATGCGGAAGCGTGAATGACAAAAGTTGTAATGATTGTTCAAGCGCCAAAAAATGCGCAACCCAAAAGTTAATGAGTTTGAGAAATAAATATATCTATGATGCATGCATGATAATCATAATCCATAAGTGGTGCATCCTAGCTCGTGGCATTCAATCCAGTTTAGGACCTGAGAAATAACATGCTAAAGTGTCAACACAAAGGTTGGTGAGTTCACAGGTTTAACAGTTCAGTAACGTTTCAAGTTCAGTTTAAGATTGACCGTTCAATAACGTCAAGTTGTAAGAGCATAATCACTAATATATATCAAATAGCTAGCTAGGCTATATACATGAAACTTCGCACGTTGATGGTCACCGAAGCTAACAGTTGTTTATAGTTTGCCTTGTGTTTAGGACGAATATAACACCCGTTCGATATCCAATCGTGCCAGAGCGACTGACCCGGGTGGGGTTTGTCAGACCCAGTAGTGATACAATATATTTCCCGCTATCGTCATTAATACTAACGGTACCATAAGAAGGGCTTTGTTGTATTAGTGTGCTACAAGTACTTCAAGTGATACATAAAAGACCAATTATCTCAGTTGTGTAAATCATGCATGTTAATCTCCCCCAACAGGATCTAAAACAGTAAAATGGGGCCGTGAAACTCACCTTAGGTTGCTCAGCAAAGTTTCCAAATAAACAGTTAATTCAAGTAGCAAGAACGAGTCTTGTGCAAGCAATCAATCACTAACGAGCATAAATGTATAAGTGTGTGTTCTATAAACTATAAGTCTAACGTAATCGACAAAAACGAAGGATCGTGGAATTCAAAACAAGTCGAGGATGGAACGTGTGCCAAATCCGAGTGATTATCGAAATAACGCGAGGAAACACAACATATATCAATATTGTATATTTACTAAGTTTTAAGATTTCAAATATATATATATATATATATATATATATATATATATATATATATATACAATATATATTTATTTAAACCAAACGTGCAAACGACGTTAGTAACGGGTTACAGAACGAGAAACATATTTATAAAATCTCACCTAAAGGTATCTAATCATTTCAATAAACCAACGTCATACGTATATATATTAAACTACACTAAAATATATTTATTTTACCCTTTTATTTAACACCATGATTCTCGAGTTTTAAAATATATATATATGTATTTACACATATAGAATTATTAAACTACATTTTGGTTTAAGACATCAAGGTTTACGGGTTTAATAATCAATATACAATTGTACGGGTTAAAACATTCGCAAGAAATCTAAGTTTTGATTCACTAGAAACCCTGAAATCACAATAATATTAAAAAAAAACAGACAAGGTGAGGCCGCCTGGGGTCGAACCCGCGACCTCCCCTTCACTGGTTCAGTGTCATAACCACTAGGGCAGTGTTGCGATTGTGTCAATGTTCGGCCAGGAATCATTTTATGCGATATAGGGGCTGGAAACGAGTTAAGAGAAATAAAAACGAGAATTATGCAGAGTACGGGGGTTGAACCCGCGACCTTAAGGACAGCAAGCGAAGGTTTACCAACTGGGCTACCCGGCCCTGTGTGTTATAACCCGAGATTTAATCTTAATAACCCATGCCAGCCGCGAGTCATCATCTTCATTAAAGAACTCCGGTGGCCGGAGTTTTATTCCGGTCACCGGAAAATCGCGAAAACACAGAAAACACAAAAAAGTGTGCGATTAACACAGGAGATGAGTTACCTTGAGTCGGAGATGAGAGATAACCAGTTTTTGACACCGAAATCGATTCCGAAACTTTGACGACCACACCGTACGTTGCTTCAATTCACCAAACAAAGGACACCTTCGTGCTCAGTGTCGAAGGGCGATCCTAATGATGATCAAATGGAAGCCGATGGTGCAGTGGTTGGCCGGATTTACGTCCTCTCCGGAAAACTCTTAAAAAAAATAAAACGAGAGAGAGAAGGGCAGAGAATAAGTGAGCGTGTGTGATGTTTTTGTCTTGTGAGCTTGTGCAAATGATATACCCATATCATTGAAGGGAATTGATGGTCATTGAAGGCAATTGATGGTGCTCAACGGAAACCGGCGAGTAATGGTGATGATAATAACCTATCATTGAGGTGAGAGTTAAGATGAAACCAACTAGGTTTGATGATCGGTCGAAACCGATCATCGGGTTTATTCTCCGAAACCGGCGTCATTGAAAACCAGCTTTTGAATGTTAACACATTTAGCCCCCATGAAAGTTACACGGTTGACACAAAGTTTAGGAAAATTACAGGAACAATCCACATAAGTTTTGAAAAGGAAAAGGGGTTTCAATAATGGCAGAAAAGGTCCCTCCAGATTATAACCAAGTTAACAACACTTAACGAAATTAACGTGACTAACTTGGACGACAACCAAACTAATATAAATCGCTACAAGATTAACACTTGACGTTTATAAGGATGTAACCCTAAATAACCACATAAAATGATAAATAATAACCCGAGATTATTTATTTTTGTTTCACATAAATCATAGACTTAAATATACACTTATGCGTTTAGACCCACATGAAACCATAGAACAATATGTATAGTTTCGTGACGAGATGGTCCCATAAAATAATAGAACAACGTATAATTATATATATATAAATATCACATAAGATTATAGAATATTAATGTATATAACATCACATAAAATATAGGTTTAACCGTCACTTTAAATGACACAACGTTCATATAAAATCATAACGTATGATTTACATAAAATCATAAAATAAGGATACCGAACGTCTAGACTTAAGTGCATGCTCGTATAGTGATGATTACACAAAACCCTAATTTGCTAAAGTCAACAAGTCAACACATAAATGTTCACACAACATTTAATACGGTTTACGTTCAGTTAATGTCAGAAAGTGACCTGAAAAGTCGGATTGTCACATTTTGGATCACTTCGAACTACAGACACGAGAAATAGAATGATTGAACATTAAAGAGAATGAATTAAATCCATGTCTCTTGTTCAATTAATGTCTTATACGGAAAGGAACTAATGACTTCGAAATACCACAAGTCTAATATCAGTTGTTTCACAACAGATATGCCTTGGTTGTTGACTTGAAGTGTCATAACTGGTTGGGACAGTCATGTGTAGCTAGAGCACCTCTGTCTGTTTCTTAGATCTTGTCGCGATCAGTCCAAGTGGGAGATTGTTAGATATTAAGTGTCCAGACCCGACAAATCTTTAACCTGACCCGGTTAGGACCCGTAAGAGTTACACCGGGTGCAACAAACTCTAAAGCCACATACTAGTTAACCGGTAAAAGAAACGGAAATGTTTGATTATATATATATATATATATATATATATATATATATATATATATATATTTATACTTGTTATAAATATTTAATAATCAATAATCTTATTATTAACCGGCTTGATAATAAATGGTGATCGATATTTAAATAAAAGTGGTTTTATTTAAATTCATGGTCGAGTTATTCGTTAGTAAAATCTTTCTAACGTTGACTCTTGGACTCCCGCACGAAATTGGGCTTTATATTCGAGACGAGTCGGACATCTAATATATATTAGATGATTAGGGATTAACCCTAATTACCTCTCGATTTAGTTGACGGCAAAGAAAAGAAAAAGGATAAAACTCTCTTTTACGTTTTTTTTCTCTCGACGAAGCAAAAAGAAAACCGCAGCCGCCGGTTTTTGCCGCCGATCTCCACCCCGACATGCTCCAGTGGTCATCTTTGAGCCACCGTACGTATCTTGGTGCTTGTTGCTCGTAAGGGCGTTTCGTCAGTCAACGCCCGTAGATCACTTTACGGCCTAGAGATTGCCACCTCGTACGCCTTGATCCGCCGCTCGGTTTGCCGTCAATCGCCATCGCAAAAGCGCCGATCATCACCGTGTAAATCACCGCCGCCGCTCGTCGCCGTCGCTGTCGTCACCCGCCACCACTACCACCGCTCGCCTGCCGTCGCTTGACCGTCGCCTGTCGACGCGAGCCCGACGCCTTTTGTCGTGTGCCATCTCTGGTTGCAATCGGACTTGATTCCGATTGATCTCGTACTCTCGCGAGACGCGACGTAAGTCAAAGTGTACTCTCGCGACACGTAATGACCACGGGTTACAAACGCAGTCCCGTAGCCGTACACGACACCGGACTACGAGAATCATCGCGATACGCGACAACCATTGGAGATCGAAAGTGGTCCGTTTCAACCTAGCGCTTCGTTCGTTGAAACTCGGTGTCTTGAGCGTTTGTTCAACACCGCCAAGGTATATCTAAACTCCGTTTTAGTTTAGATTATTTCATTTCGATCTTGTTATCGATATTTATTTCGCGTTAAGCGGTTTAACGCAAATAGGTGTTTGTGTGATTTTTGGTGATCGTGATCCTGTTGACACGATTACGACACTTTAGGTTTACGCGTTTTAATTAGTAATATCGTTTTAATTCCGCTGTGTAACGGATTACCGGTCTAATCCGTTTAACTCTCATTTGCTAAAACTCGGTCGGTAATGTTTTAATAAATGTAAAAGTTTTTTTTAACATCACCGGGCACCCGTATACCACTGTCGTAACCCAACAGTTATATCGGAGTTTCGCTGCGTGGGGTTTGTATTGGTAAGCTCTGTAGTCTGTTTGGTTGTTTTGGCTAGGAGATGCTTCTCGTTATTTTTTGTCTTCTGCGAGGTCTGCACTTTGGGCTGTTTAGTTGTGATTTGGCTTAGAAGAGTTATAGTGTGCTTTTATGTTCCTCCAAGGCGTCTTCTCCTGGTCAGCGTTTTGTATTTCGGCTCGAGTCGGCTCGCTGGTGCTTTGTCCGGCCTCCAGATGTGTGCTGGATGTTGTGTTTTGTGGTGTATGGTGTTGCTTTAGGTTCTTGCTGGTGTGTTGAATTTCTTTGTTTGATCTTACTTTCTTTGTTTTTTGTTTTCCCTGCTTTGTATGTACTTTTGCCCAGCTTCCCGTTGGGCTGTTTTTTCGTTAATATACAACTTGCTGTTTGATGAAGTAAACGATGCATCGGATGTGTTTGACATATCCGATCGTTCACTTCCAAGTCCTCCGGAGATGATGTTCGTCGGAAGTGTTTGTGCAGGCCTTAGACAGATGCGATTGAGCAGATGCAGACTAAGGAATCACGAGCGAGGCCTATAAATACCCGGCGAATGATGTAGTTTAGGATTCACTTGTAAAATCTCATATTTTACATATGCATCTGTATAACATTTCTTTACTAACATCAATAAAATTACTTCTATCACCTCGATCATTATAACTTTTCTATTACTCTTAATTCTGATTTAGCGATCTATCGAATCCGGTGATTACTTGCTTTTTCAGTGGCGCCATCCAATAGTTGACACGAACATTGAGTGATGGAATCGTTTGATGATTTGAGGAAATCGTTCGTCAATTCTTCGTCGGGGGAGAAGAATAAAGAGGAGAGTTTGTCTACACCATGAGTGTTTGTGGATTTATCCTCTTCGTCGAAATCAAAGCAGTCGGCGATGTTACAAAAGGAACAGAATGTTGTCACACCGAATTCTAAAACATTTACAGATCTAAAGTCATCTGGTAAGCAGACACAGGAGGACGATGGTAGTGATTTTGGTTCACTGAAGCGGTTTGTTTTGGTAAATCATGGCACCGATAGTAAAGACCTGCGTGTGTCAGAATGCAATGAGTTGGACGAGCTCGATGTCGATTTTTTGATCAGAAATAAAAGTTTACTGGTACAGTTGAAGAGGCGGCAGATGAAGGAGGATGAGCAGCAAAACAAGGAAAATGAAGAAAAAAGGCATGATCAACAGCGTGATGAGGAGTTGTTGCAATATTGGACCAATCAAGGAAGTCAAAAGGAATATGATTGTGATAAGGACAATCGCGTTCCAGAAAAGCGTAATGTTGAGAAAAGTTATACGGTGAAAGGTACACGTTTAATTAGCAAGATAAACTCATTAATTAAGCATATGAATATGTTGATTAGTATGATATGATAAATATTTTATATGTTTAAATTTAAAAATGCATGATGAGATGAGTATATGCTTATGTTGAATAAAATTTTGTTAAGAAGTTTTGTATATGTTTTGTGGAAATTTTTGACATGCACAGATATAATAGTACCATACATGCCTCAATCAATGAAGTCACATTCCAAATTTTCGTTATGGATATCCGAAGCTACTTTTCCGAAGAAGTTGAAATTGCCAACAGTAGTGAGGAAGTATTCTGGACTGGCTGATCCGGATGATCACATATTTGAATTTTATTCTGCTGCTCGTTTAGAACAATGGTCTGAAGAAATTTGGTGTCATATGTTTGTACAAACTTTTACTGGTGTGGCACGAGTATGGTTCGATTCATTGCCGGCAGGGCAAATTGATAGTTTTGAGGATCTGAAGAACAAGTTTCTTCGGCAGTTTAGTCAGCAGAAGCGGTGTATGAAAGATCCAACCGAGGTGCATAATATTAGAAGGCGAGATAATGAATCCATTGAGGATTTTATTACGCGGTTTAACAAAGAAAGTATGGGGGTTGAAGGAGCTGGAGATCAGTTGCGGATTTCGGGTTTCTGTCATGGGGTGAAATGTGCTCAGTTAGTTGAGAAGTTGCATGAAAATCTTCCGAGAACGATGGATGTATTGATGGATAAAGCAAGGGCATTTGTTCGAGGGAAAAATGCATGTGCCTATTTGACTGGGAATGATGCTAGGAGTGGTCAGATGCGATCAGGCTCAGGATCTTTTGGCCGGGGTAATGCTGGTCCTGTTAGAGGTGTTGGATCGGTTCCGCAAAATAAATGGGTAAGGGGTTTTGTTCCTAAAAGTAAAAATTTTGGGGGATCATCGAGGAATGCGGGTGTTGATTATAGAGGAGCAAGATTTGTGGAATTGGTTAAAACGCCAACTCAAATTTTGGCAACGGAGAAAGTAGATCTACCTGCACCACCTAAAATGCGAAATGCTCCTACAAGAAATTTAGACAAATATTGTGAGTATCATAAGGACAGGGGTCATACCACTGACACCTGTTGGACTCTGAAGAGAGAGCTTGATAAGGCAGTGAAGTCAGGAAAGTTGGCGCATTTGGTAAAGGTGATTCGGAACAATGTGCAGGGAGATGCACCTGTAATTAATATGGTGCAGTTGCGTTTAACTGATCAACATAGGAATGTTAGAAGTAAAAGTAATAGCCAAGTTGATTGGAAGTATAAAGAAATAACGTTTCCGCCAATTTTAGAACAAATGGCTACTGAGGAACCGGTTGTTATATCTGCGAAAATAGGTGGATTCATGGTTAAGAGAATACATATTGATTGTGGAAGTGCAACAGAGATCATGTATGAGCAGTGTTTTAAACAGATGGGGTCCAGCATATGTTCACAGTTGCGTCCAACGTCGGTTCCTTTAATTGGTTTTGCAGGAGAAGTAGTAAGACCTATTGGGGAAGTTACTTTACCAATGGTAATAGGGAGTGGGTTACGGATGCGTAACTTGGATGTGTCATTTTTAGTTGTTGCGGCATCATCGGTACATAATATTATTTTGGGGAGACCATTTCTGAGAAGGTTGGGAGCAGTTATCTCAGTAATGCACGGAATGATAAGATTTCCAACACCGGTAGGGATTGCTACTTTGTCATCTGAACCAAGTTTGCAAGTGTGTGACGTGAATATACAGGATAATTCGAATTTGGATAAAGCAAAAGAATGGGAAGGTGATAAATGGGTGATTAATAAAAAGTTCCCGGATCAGAAATTGCAGATTGGGGAAGGTTTGTCGTTAGAAGCTAGAGGGAAATTATACGCTCTGTTAAAGAAAAATGTCGATGTGTTTGCTTGGGAACCGTCGGATATGATTGGGGTGCCGAGGTCATTATCAGAACATAAATTGGCATTACATCCTGGAAGTAAGCCGGTACAGCAGAGACAGAGGGGTATGGATAATGAGAGAGCGGCTGTGGTAAATGAGGAAGTACAAAAGCTAGTAAAAGCTGGAATTCTGAGGGAAATTCAATATACAGAATGGGTGTCGAACCCGGTGTTAGTAAAAAAGCCAGATGGTTCCTGGAGGATGTGTATAGATTTCAAAGATGTTAATAACGCATGTCCTAAAGACTGTTATCCACTTCCGGAAATAGATCTAAAGGTGGATGCTGTGGTAGGGTTTCGTTGGAAATGTTTTCTTGATGCATATAAAGGGTACCATCAGATCCAAATGGCAGAACAAGACGAAGATAAAACTTCATTTATTACTCGGAAAGGTATGTTTTGTTATAAAAAGATGCCTTTTGGTCTCAAAAATGCGGGAGCAACCTATCAACGTTTAATGGATTGGGCTTTTCAAGGACAAGTTGGTAGAAATTTGGAAGCATATGTGGATGACATTGTTATCAAGAGTAGGAGTGAGGAGGATATGTTTAGAGATATAGAAGAAACATTTATGAAATTGAGAGAAATTAATATGCGACTGAACCCGAAGAAGTGTTCATTTGGGATGAGTGCTGGGAAGTTTCTAGGTATGATAATAAATGATGAAGGAATCAAAGCTTGTCCAGAAAAGGTAGATGCAATCCTGCAAATGGGGTCACCATCGACAGTAAAGGATGTGCAGATATTGAATGGTAGGTTGATTGCTTTGCAAAGATTTGTGTCAAAGGTTGCGGAAAGGTCACTTCCTTTTATGCAGGTGTTGAAATCAAGTATTGGGAAATCTGATTTTTGTTGGACTGTTGAGGCAGAAGAGGCATTCAAACAACTGAAGCAATTCTTGGTTTCATTACCGACTTTGACTGCACCAATAGTGGGAGAGGTTTTACAAATGTATTTGGCGGTTTCGGAAGGGACAGTCAGTTCCGTTTTGATGACAGAAAGGGGGCAAAAGCAAATGCCCATTTATTATGTAAGTCGAGTTTTGAAAGATTATGAAATACGATATCCTCTCATGGAAAAGTTGGTATATGCCCTTGTGATATCAGCAAGACGTTTGAGACGTTATTTTCAAGCTCATATAATCGAAGTGCTCACTACATCTTCTATAAATCAAGTGTTACGAAAGCCGGAAGTGTCAGGTCGGATGGTAAAATGGGCTGTAGAGTTAGGGCAATATGATATTCAGTTTAAACCAAGAACAGCCGTGAAAGGGCAAGTTATTGCGGATTTTCTGGCTGAAATGCCCATTGGAAGTGGTGACGGCTGTGATAAAAATAATAGTTTTGTTGCGTCATCGAAGGTGTCAACAGGTATTTGGAAGTTGTATACTGATGGTTCTTCAGGTGATGACGGTGCCGGAGCAGGTTTGCAAGTGAATTTTTTAAATCTTTTATAAATTAGTCATATAATTTTGCTTCATAAAATAAGGCATAATTCATGTGTTTAACAGGACTATTGTTAATAAGTCCGGATGGGGATGAGTTGACATATGCGCTTAAATTCGATTTTAATGTATCTAATAATGAGGCGGAATATGAGGCGTTGTTGGCAGGTTTATCTTTTTACTTAACTAAATGATTTTTTCTAAAAATAAAGTATGTATAAAAAAATAGAGATATGTCAAAAAGGAAAAGGACGGGGTAAGCTAAAGATAAAGTTGTATATTTGAGTGACAGGTTTAAGATTAGCCAAGAGGATGGGTGCTACAGATGTAAAATCGCACGTGGATTCGCTGCTAGTGGCAAATCATATCAAGGGAGATTATGAGGCAAAGAGTGCCATGATGGCTCTTTATTTATCGCAAGTGAAAGAGTTGATGCGTACTTTTGTAACATGCGAGGTGGAACATATATCAAGGGGAAAGAACAAGAAAGCAGATGTACTTAGTAAGCTCGCATCCACTTCATTCCAGCATTTGGCTAAAGAGATAAGAGTAGAAGTCTTGGAAGAACCATCGGTTCTGGTTAAACAAGTGGTGGCTGTGTCTATTAATGAAGAAGTTTGGTTCTGGCCAATTTGGAAATATTTGGAAGAAGGATATTTTCCGGAAGAAAGGGAAGAAGCAAGGAAGATTCGTGTAAATGCTTTACAATATCAGTTGCAGAATGGGATCTTGTATCAAAAAACGTACCTTGGACCGCTTTTAAGGTGTTTAACTAAAGAAGAGGCAAGAAGGGTGGTACAGGAAGTGCATAGTGGGATTTGTGGGAATCACATGGGTCCTCGCATGAGTGTCAACAAGTTGGTAGTACTTGGATATTATTGGCCTGGTATGCATAAATTTGTTACAGAAGAACTTCGAAAGTGTGACAGTTGCCAGAGACATGCTCCAGTAAGTTTAAAAGCCAAACATGAGCTTGTTCCTGTCTCAACAGCATGGCCCTTTCAGAAGTGGGGAATAGACATTGTAGGACCATTTCCGGAAGCAGCGGGACGGGTCAAATTTCTTATTGTAGCTGTTGATTACTTTACAAAGTGGGCAGACGCAAAGGCGGTTGCGAGCATTACGGGGCAGCATGTGAAAAAATTTGTATGGGAGTATATTATTTGTCGATTTGGTTTACCCTTATACATTGTCTCGGATAATGGAAAGCAGTTTGCGGATGATCCCTTTCGGAGCTGGTGTGAGGAGTTGGGAATAGTACAAGTTTTTGCGTCTGTGGCATATCCGCAGGCCAATGGGCAGGTTGAAAGAGTTAATAGGAGCTTGGTTGAAGGAATTAAGGTACGTTTGGAAAAAGCTGGAGGTGGCTGGGTAGACGAGCTATCACATGTGTTATGGGCACACAGAACCATGCCCAAAACAAGCAACAGAGAAACTCCATTCAGTTTGACATATGGGACTGAGGCTGTCATTCCAGCGGAAGTGGGATATACCTACTAAACGGATGATGGAAGTTATAAATAATGATCAGCAGTTGAGAGCAAATTTAGACTTATTGGAAGGAGAGAGATGGCATCCATAAGAGAGAGTATGTATAAGTCAGAAATGGAGAAATATTATAATGCCCATGTCAAACTTACCAATTTAAAGAGGGGGATCTAGTTCTGCGCAACAATGATGTTAGTAGGATGGAACCAAAAGGAAAGTTAGCTGCACAATGGGAATGTCCATACAAAATAACAGAAGTTTTAGGCAAGGGATCTTATTTGTTGGAAGATGGAAACGGCAATGTGCTGGCAAGACCATGGAATGGCATACATTTGAAAAGATATTACTTGTAGTTTTTCCTTGAAAAGAAGGTTGTAAACAAAGAAAGATGAGAAAATAGATATGCTTCTATATTAGTATAAAAGTTTCGTTGCTATGGGCAATTAATGTTTTAAAAAAAAAGAGAAAGATAATATACTGAGTTTGCATATAATAAACTGAAGGCCAAAGGACTAAAGTATGGTTGGTTATCATGTATCTAAAAATAGATGTGAAATTAAACTTATCAATATAAAGCATCCTTGTAAAGATGCGGCCTATGTGGTCAAAAGAGGTAGTCATGCACTATCCAAAAAAAATTCCGGAAAATATATAAAAAGCACCCTTGTAAAGATGCGACCTATGGGGTCAAAAGAAGTAGTTATGCGCTACCCAACAAATTCTGGGAAAATCATGAAAGAGGCTAAGGTTGCTCTTGTGACACCGGAAGTGGTCTATAAGACCGAAAAAGTAATCACACATTACTAATTGCTAAGTTCAGATACATGTGTATAATTATAGTTAAGGAACCTAATGTGTTAACATGGACGCATGTGATCACTTAAGTTTAATAACGTAATTCATACACATGCGAACAAGCAAGTGCAAGGTAAATTTAGTATAATGATATAATAAAGTCATAATATTCCATGCCAGAGTTAAAACAAAACATACCATATGTCATGACAAGTACGTACAAGTAAAAGTTGTTTGAAAGATAAAAGCCCTACACATACAGGCAATCAAAAGGAAAGTCCACTCGCAGGTGGAGCAAATTGTTCATTGTTCAAAAGGGGGGAGGTTGATGTGAAAAAAGTTACCTGAAAGAATCATGGTGGAGGCAGGTTGGATGAGTCAGTCGCCAAAGTTTCCTTGATCACATCTAGTGGAGCATCATAAAGGGTCTTGCAAGCTTCAACAAATGGAAATGACAGTTTTTGAAATGAGACATTGGCTTCATGAAGTTTCTTGCTGACGTTAGGATCGAAACCTTGACAGGCTTCTGTAGAAATTTGTGGGTTTGTGGCTGCGTGGAAAAGCCCTGACCTCACTCCTTCATTATACCCACATGCGTTCATAGCGTTGATCGCTGTAACAATTGTTGTCTTTAAAGTTGGGTCTTTTAAGATCCTCTTTGCCACCTCAGGGATACCTTCACCGATTAGCCATTTCTTCTCTTCTGCAAAAACTCTTTGAGTTCCTTCAACTTCTGCGTTTCAGCATCAAGCATGGATGTGACAGTATCATGTTCTGAAAGGAATATAAGGTCCATAAAAAAACAAGGAAAAAGAGTGATATTAGAAGAAAGGAAAATGTGAATATGCGATACCGGTCTTTGATTGCTGAAGTTGAAGGGCTATGTCTTCAAGCTTGTCATCTCTTTTCTTCAATTCTGATGAATACTCAGAAAATTGATCCTGTTTTTTGTTTCTCAAGACTTTCTATCATGGTTCTGGAATGACTCAAGGATTTTTCCACGTCCGATAAACGAGCAGAAACAGCAGAGAAGGATCGGGTCAGTTCTTGGTTCTCTATCTGAAGCACCTGGTTTTTCTCCAACATATCCGACTGGGAAACTGCGACAAGTTGTAAGGGAATAATTTGTGGCTTGTGTATTAAATCACCTATTGGCGGACTATTTTGAAGGCCTATGTGATAGAATATGTGGAGATTAGCGGGGTTATGGTTATATTGTGTCACTGGGCCAATTTAGATGTGTTTGGGCTCAATTAAACAATGTTTAGAGGGAGTTTAGTGGGCCTATATGGTCAAAAACGGGAATTAGTGGGTAATTAGGGTTACCAAAGATAGATTAGCTTGTTTTCCAAGCTAATCTTCCCCTATATATAGATAGTTTAATCTTGTAATTAGGGTTGGTGATTCTAAAGGTGTTTTGCGATTTCGTGATCTCGAAATTCTCTTTGAGAATTTCGACAAGTGTGTGGCAAGCAAGATCAATAGTAAAGTGTTTCTTCTCAATCGGTTTGTGTTTTTTTTACGTTTATCGTTATTGCTTTTCAATATAGTTCTCGTTTCTTCTTGAATCACTCTAGTGTTTGGATTCCGCACATTCACTAGAGGTTGTGATATCGTGTTCGGGTTATATCGATCCTTACAATTGGTATCAGAGCCAAGAAACGCAAGTTTCAAGGATCTTGCGATATCCGATTCAAGTTTTTGTCAACTAACCGTTTGAGTTTTGTGGTGTTTTTCGCAGTAGCAAGGTTTGGAAAATTGTTTTTTTGCAGGTTTCGAAAAAATCAGAAGTGGTCGTGACCAATTGCTCGAGATTTAGTGACTTTTCGACCCAGCCTGTGACTTTTCGATCAGCCAGGCTGATCGAAAACCCTTTACTGTCGCGCCATTTCGATCGGAAAGTCCCCTTGTGACTTTTCGATCAGCCATCTGTCGATCGAAAAGTCCCTCTTGTGACTTTTCGATCAGCCCATTTCGATCGAAAAGTCCCCTTGTGACTTTTCGATCAGCCCATTTCGATCGAAAAGTCCCCCTTGTGACTTTTCGATCAGCCCATTTCGATCGAAAAGTCCCCCTTGTGACTTTTCGATTAGCCCATTTCGATCGGAAAGTCCCCTTGTGACTTTTCGATCAGCCCATTTCGATCGGAAAGTCCCCCTGTGACTTTTCGATCAGAGCATTTCGATCGGAAAGTCCCCCTGTGACTTTTCGATCATCTTCTCTTCTCGATCGGAAAGTCCCCACTGAGACTTTTCGATCCGCTGACACTTCTCGATCGAGAAGTCTGCTTTTCGACCGACCCCTGTCCGATCGAAAAGTACTTTTCGATCCAACTCTTTTCCGAACGAAAACCCTCTTTCCGATCGAAAACCCACTTTTTGATCCAGAAGTTCAATCAAAGACAATCATGGCATCCTTTCTTCCAGGTAATTCTGTATCCGCAAGCAGCTCTGAGGTATGTCTTAACCCTAAATGTCAATCTATTTTCAATGAATCTAAAGAATGGCAAACTAAGTTTTTCAATGAAACATTAAATCGTGAATTTATTGATAGAGAGTTGAGAGAATACAAAAGTAGGAGTAAAAACTTAAGTGAGAAACTCGAAGCTGCTAAAATTGACATAAAAAATCTTCAAAGGGACTTGAGTAACAAAACCACATATCTAAGAGTTGCTAATGAAGAAATTGTCACATTGAAAGCTGAACCTGAACAACTTAAAGGTCAATTAGAAACATCACAAGTCAAAGTTGTGCGAAATGATAAGATTGTGTCAGAAATGATGAAAGCTAGTTCACTCTTCTACAACACAGACGCTCGAATGCGTCATCTAAAAGCCAACTCTGGTTTGGGTCTCGGTACTGAAATAAAAGATGAAAAGTCCAGTCACACTGTACCGATGCCCCTGATGCATGAAATGATCTCAGATTATGAATGTTCTAAGACCAACTTGGATGCTAAAGCTGAAATTGAAAAGAAATTGGCAGCTTGTCCCATTAAAATTTCTGCTCCTGTTTCCAACCTTACTAACACTTTTACTTCTTGTGCAGATAAAGGTAAACATGAAGCAGGGGTAGTTAATTGCAAGGAGTCCACTAAGAGTCCCTTGAAGTCTGAAGTTGAATTTTCTGTTAAAAATTCTGATTTTGAGAAACCTGAAACTTTTGTCATGTCTGAGTCAAAAACTTCTGAGTCTTCTGAGTCTAGTGTTTGTGCTAAACTTTCTGAATGTGGTGTGTTTAATGTTGGTAAAAGTGATTTGAAACCTGTGAAACCCCTAAGAACTGTTAGAATTTTAAGAAGGGGTAAGGGACCACAGAATGATGTTCCCAAACCCACAGGTGATGTGAAAAAATCTGAGGGGAGTGTGAACTGTCCCATTCCAAATGTGCAAACAGTACGGGACACAAAACCACAGGAATTTGTCCCGTACCCAGAAGTTAATTCTGCATATGACCAATCCCAACCGATACAACGGGAGTATATTCTGACCACAAAGCCCCATGGTAAAGCCCTTTGGATCCATAAAAACGCTTCAAAGCCAACTTGGATATCCACTGGGCGGAACCAACAACAGGCTCCCGTGTATCCAAAAAAACAGTCCTGCCATGTGTGTGGTCAACCAGGACACATGGCAAGAAACTGCCTGCACCGCCCGTATGAGCCTTACTATCCAAAGAAGGTCCAACAAAAGACTGTCCCATTGGACCAAACACATGTTGGCCCAAAACCCAAGTTTGGCCCTTCAAATTCCAAGGTGCAAAAGTCCACATCACCACCCTCACAGGCAAAGATACATGCTAGAGCAGCAGCAAAGACTGTACCTTCAAACCAAAAGAAGCAGCAGGGCAAACCACAGCCAAATGTCCCCAAATGGAGCCCAAAGCCCAAGTCACCTAAACATGAACCATCAATTGTGAAAACAGCTTGGAGACCAAAATCTGCTGAATCCCCAAAAACAGTTTTAAAATCTGTTTTCAAAACTGTTTCAAAATCACCCATCCATCCAAATCCAGTTGGTTCAGCTAAATCAAATGGTTGGAGGAAGGATGACAGGTGGAATGTTTCAAAAGTTGTGAACTTGTCTTTCAAGCCTACTGGAGTGTACAAGAAACACTCCAAACAATTTCAAGAAGTAAGAGTTCAAAATTCTAAGAGTTAATTGCAAATTTCGTCCCTGTGGTTTGGAGCAAATTGCAGAATACTCCAAAATGAAACTTTTTTGCATAGGATACATTGTGGTATGCGTTAATTGCAAATTAGGCCCAAAACACTAACTCCGTTAGAAAAGTTCAGTTAAGTCTAAGGGTACTTTAGTCTTTTTTCTATTATGTAACTGATTTGAATATTATAATAAGTTTGTAACTGATTTAAATATTATACTAAAGTAGGAGGGTTGTTTGAGTAATTTCTTAAACTAATAACCTTTATCTCTTGAGTCTCTAAACCCACCGGCGGCTTACCACCGCCTCTCTCCTTCACCGGCGACGCACCACCAATTCCCTCCTCCATCGCCGACGCCGCTCATCGCCTCCAAAAGGAGAAAATCAAAGGCCACCAACGGCTGCTTTAACGAACACCTGAATCTTGTTTCGAACACCGGTGAATTGACGGGGAAGAAGCCATGAACATTTTTCATACCTTTCAAAATATCTAGGGCTTTAATCACACCGAGACTTTTATGGGCACGTTGCGGGACTGATTCCTTACCGGAGCTTTACAGATCTGTTGCAAGGTACGTTACCTTCTGCGCTAGCGAACTAGCATTTCACTAGTTGTCTTTAGCGTCGACGGCAATGCAATCGGAGGGGTTGTTCCGGCGGGAATAGATTCGCTTCTTAAGCTTCAAGAATTAACCCTATGGGGATTGATTAAAGGAGCTAAATATGATGAATAATTCTTAGTAGGTCTGTTTCCAAGTAAAATCAAGCAACTCAGTAACCTACGGGTTTTAAATCTTGAAAAAAAATTGTTTGCAGGTGAAGTCCTTAAGTTGTTAACCGAGCTAGGAGGGAAGACATTGAATCCATGTGAGATCTACAAAATCAAGTGGAGAAGAGATTTGAAATAGTTTCTTTTTGAACGGCAAGAGATTTGAAATAGTTATATCTTGAAGGAAATTTGTTTAATGGGTGATGGCGGTTAAAGGTGATGGCGGTAGTGATGGCGGTTAAAGGTGGCGGCGGTAGTGGAGATAATGACGAAGAATACCGGAAATGGGGTGTTTGGTTTTCAGCTAGGTGCCCACCTTGTTGTTTGTTTATTTATTTATTAATTTATTTATTTATTTATTGTTATTATTTAAATTTGAAAAATAGTATATAGCATTAACGATTTATACTTAGCATTAATAAGTTGTACTTTAGTTGAAAAGACAAAAATGCCCATGGACTTAACACAGTCTCCTTAACAGAGTTAGTGTTTTGGACCTAATTTGCAATTAACGCATACCATAATGTATCCTTTGCAAAAAAGTTTCATTTTAGAGTATTCTGCAATTTGCTCCAAACCACAGGGACGAAATTTGCAATTAACTCAAATTCTAATAAGAATCCACCGAGAAAACCACAGGTTTTTGGGAAAGAAAATCACAAACCCAGAGATGTCAACAAAAAGGACATTCTCAGTCCAACCAAGGCAGCCACACCCCCAATCCCTGATGTTACCAAGGGAATGTTTTTAAAAGAAATTTCTTTCACTGACTCTTCAGGTATACCCAGAACCACAATGGCCTGGGTACTTATGGCTAATTGATCTCTCACCTTGTGCAGGAACAGTCAAGGAGGACTTCCATTAACTTATTTGTTTATGAAAGTGATTGTTCCAGGCACATGATAGGAGGCATCTCTCTACTACATGACATGTAGGTTTCAATGGAGGGTATGTCTCTATTTGAGAGGTAAATCTGAAAAGATCAGCTGAAAAGGTAACACTGTCTGAATTGTTTGTGTCTTGGCAAATCTGATGTGAAGTATGGTTGTGCATGAAACAAAACCCAAATCTGAAAAAATTCTCAAAAGATAAACTTTGAAGGTTAGCTTGGCCAGATTTAATTGATATTTAGTGATGTGTCTGTGTGTGCATTAAAAAACAAAAAAAAAAAAAAAAAAAAACCTGTGTTGATTTTAAAAATCAAAAAGCAAGGGGAAGAATAGAAAAGATGAAATAGTTGACCCCTAAAAATAATTGTGCTTTTTAATTTTTAATCTTTTGTTTGTTTGAGAAGGAAGGGGAAGTGAAATAAACTTCCGTCTTGGAGATGACTGACACGCGTAAGGCAGATGTGAAAGGCATGATCCATGGTGATATGCTGGTAGGCTCAGCTCTTAAATCTGAAAAGGTATGAGTTACACACTTAAAGATAACGTATGGCAGTTTGATGGGTAACAGCACTTAGGTTAATTGCATTTCTATTTGACTGCATGTTCAAGTTCCCGATACACACGCTTGTCTCCAAGAGTGTGAAATTGAGCTCAAAAAGTCGGTGTCCCCTCTGCTTTGCGTGAGCAATGACCTGGGGATGCTTCGAGTGTATGTAAGGCTCTCCTCTGCTTTGCGTGAGCAATGACCTGGAGTTGTCCATACATAGGTGCTTACAGATCATCATAAATAATATATGCAATTAAAAATAAAAAAATAAAAAAAATGCATGTATACACCTCAAAAGATGCCAAAGAGCACAAGAAAAGAGACCCTCAAGAGTCCAAATCCCTCAGCCTTTGTCACTGATGAGAGCATTATTAAAAATGTTTCAAAAATTCAGTTGACTTTGTATATTATACCCAAAAATCTATGTGATCTATTCTTTCTCTTCTCAACCAAGTCTCGAGCTCAGTGTCAAACTTCTGGTTCAGGTTGTGAAAATATGTGGTAGGGAATTTATGTGCTTGATAGTGTGTAATAACATGTACCTAGGATTTGTTGAAACCCACTTGTTGTTCATAATTAATGCACCTTAAAAGATAATAAAGTAACAAACAGTCTGACTAAGAAAAGGGCTTGAGTTTAAAGTGGATCAGTATATTGGCAATCACCTGGACGTGTTCGAGTAACAGAAGCTGAAAAGGGTTCCTCAGTCAGATTCATACGGTTTGATCCCATAGAGACCTTCTTGTTTAGAAATTTGGTATGTTTGTTTTTATTTTTATTTTCTTCTGTGTTATCTTAAGTTTTTTTATTGTTTATTTTTTCAACCATGGCCAGGTTAATTTAAAGGTTTTAATAAGTTCTTTTTGGGTTTTGTGCAAGAAGGTGTGACCTCCCCCTCGGGTTCAGGGGAAGTAGTTTGGTTAAATAATGCTAACTCGATAACCAGTCATCATTGTCTCGTTAGTGTTTGTTCCATGGTGTGCATGACAGGTTAAATGAGATGTCATGGAGAAGAAAAGTTAATGAGTGTTGCTACTGTTCGTGTTGAAGAACCAGCCGGAAAAGGACTTACCCTATGCTCAGGGGAAGTTTGTTGGTTGTTCAAGTAAAGCTTCCAAAGACACCGTTCTCATGTTTAGGGGAAGCTAATTGAAGAAAAGATGCAGAGCAGTCACAACAAGAAATTCAAGAATGCCAAGACAGAGGTTTTCAAAGTTTAACCTCTGAAGTTAGTGGCAAGTCAAGACAGTTACTGAAGATTCAGCAAGGACTCAACAGTTTTCAAGAAGGAGCAAGTATTTGAGAATCCTCCTCTCATTACATGTTTGTCATTTGAAGTCCAAGCTAATGCTGATTGAGAGAACACTCCCTAAAGTCATTTGTTGTTGCCCAATGAAGATTGTCAAAGACAAAGAATCTTCATCAACCCATGCTCAAGCCAAGGAGAAGACTGCAAGTCTGGAGATTGAAAGTAGAAGACATTTAATATCACAAGCCAAGGGGAAGATTGTAAGGGAATAATTTGTGGCTTGTGTATTAAATCACCTATTGGCGGACTATTTTGAAGGCCTATGTGATAGAATAGGTGGAGATTAGCTGGGTTATGGTTATATTGGGTCACTAGGCCAATTTAGATGTGTTTGGGCTCAATTAAACAATGTTTAGAGGGAGTTTAGTGGGCCTATATGGTCAAAAACGGGAATTAGTGGGTAATTAGGGTTACCAAAGATAGATTAGCTTGTTTTCCAAGCTAATCTTCCCCTATATATAGATAGTTTAATCTTGTAATTAGGGTTGGTGATTCTAAAGGTGTTTTGCGATTTTGTGATCTCGAAATTCTCTTTGAGAATTTCGACAAGTGTGTGGCAAGCAAGATCAATAGTAAAGTGTTTCTTCTCAATCGGTTTGTGTTTTTTTTACGTTTATCGTTATTGCTTTTCAATATAGTTCTCGTTTCTTCTTGAATCACTCTAGTGTTTGGATTCCGCACATTCACTAGAGGTTGTGATATCGTGTTCGGGTTATATCGATCCTTACACAAGTTTTGCATTCAGAGTTTGCAATTGAGATTCTGGTTTTATCCACCTGCTGTATAGCTCGGGGATTATGACATTGTTGTTTGCATAAGCTGATACAACATGAGCTGTAAAATTCAGGAATCAGAATTTCTTCTGATCGCCTAATATCTCCCCGACCTATCGCTTTCAGAAAAAAGTCTTTGGCACATACAGGATCGGAAATGCTGTCACGATTGGTAATATTCCATGTTGGAATAAACAGTTCATCTAAACCAATTATGGATTTGTTACGGGCTGCCATTAGGCGTGCTTCGTTTCGAATCCACAATGAGTCCGAAAAGCTGGGAAAGACAGATGTGGTAATGCTTGAAGTGCCACTTGGATAAAGTTGAGTTGCCAGGGGGTAGTGGTAATAACAGAAGATGGTACCATTGTTTGAGTAGCAAATGTGGTGGTGTTACCCTCAGAAGGTAAAACAGTAGGAGATGGTGTGCTTGTCAGATCAATGGTAGGACAAGGTGACTGCATAAATTCTGCAACTGTGGAACTGAGCTAGGCTAGGTGGAGACATGATAAGGGTGTTTCCATCATCAGATACTGGAGATGGTGTTCTTTCAGTGGTTTCATTATCAAAGTTTTCAGAAAAAAGTTTCAATGGCGGGAGAGGACTTAGCTGTAGAGCGTGTGACTGGTGACTTTCTAGGTTTTTTGGGATCAACATCACTTCCTTCTTCGTCCATCGATGGGGCATGTTTGTTTGGTTTAGCACATCTTTTCTTCCTCTTTTGGATCAGAGGAGACGGAGGTTGAGATACCTTTTGAGGAGAGGAGACTTCAACAGGGGTGGTGTTAGTCACATCCGTGGTAGCATTAGTATCAGTCATAGTGGGATCTGCTGAAGAGGAAGTGCCAGTTTCAATGCTGGTTTTGCTGAATTGAATTTGGCTAAAATCCTTCACCAAGAGTGCATCTGATAGATCCATAACTGCATATGAAAAATCAGTAAGTTAGAACAAATATAACAAGAAAAAGTAACGAAAGGGGAGATATGAAGCTTATGAAAAATAAACGCACTTTCTTTTCCACACAAGATTACAGGACGCATCTGTGGGAAAAACCAGTTTTTACTAATTTTGGCCAAGACTAGAATCTCTTCTGGAACGCTACGAATGGGATGTATAAACTTGCTGATACTTTTATAAGTAGCTTGGTGAACCTCGGCTGCTTTTGGTATCACATCATGAACGGTCAACCGAATGTCTCTCCAGGCCATCGTTTCAGGAAGACATGAATCATCTAGATAAAAGAATTGATTCTTCCATTGACAATTCTGGGGGGTTTTCTACTGAACAATTGGTTGATATCGCGATGTTTCTCAAAGGTATACCAGTCGCCAGACATGGTAAGGCGATAAAACGCACGAAATTGGATCAGTTGAGGTTCAAGATTCAAAGCTCTACAAGAAAGTTTGAAATGGTTTAGAATGCTCAGTGTAGTAGGGTTGCATTGAGATATATGGATTTCAAAGTAGGTTAAGGCTTCAATAAGGAAAGGGGTAAAAGGAATTCGATAATTGGCTTTGCGGAAGAAATCAGTGTAAACTCCAAATTTCTTGTTAGGGAAGGGATGGATTGGTGTGCCCTCGGTAGCAGGAAGGGGGTTAAGTTTCTTGGGGATATGGAATTCTTTCACGAAATCATCCAGTTCAGATTTAGAAATTGAGGAGTAGGAAATGGGGAGGTTATGTTTTGATGAGATTTTCTTAGGTTCAGCCATAAGGACAGAATAGTAAAAGTAGATGGAAAAGAAATGAAGGAAAAAATGCTGACCTGGGAAGGAGTTACTAGTGCAGAATGTTGCAGGAGCGCGGTGAAGAAGATAGAGTGTTTTTGTAAAAAAAAATTAGGGGAAAGGAATATATATATATATATAGACGGGTGATAAGCAGTTTTAATCGGTGGTTTTTGCAAAACGGTTTTGGCAAGAGCGGTTTTTACGGGGGTAAAAACGGAAGGGATTCTCTTGAAAATTTTTGAAAATTTACTTTTCCATTATGATTGATTGTGACAGGTAACTGAAAGGGCGAAAAGATACACCACGCGTCATTAGCGGGTACTAGGAAACTGTATCACCAATGATGTGTGTCAGACCATGCAGGAGCAATTGGCGCATGTGAAAGAAACCGTTCGAATTCGGAAATGCTAAAATATTTAGAAGAGTAAAATAATCTTTGTGTACAGAAGTAAGTCTATTAGCTTCATTTATTCGCTTAATAGACTTGGGGGACTTGATGAAGTAAACGATGCATCGAATGTGTTTGACATATCCGATCGTTCACTTCCAAGTCCTCTGGAGATGATGTTCGTCGGAAGTGTTTGTGCAGGCCTTAGACAGATGCGATTGAGCAGATGCAGACTAAGGAATCACGAGCGAGGCCTATAAATACCCGGCGAATGATGTAGTTTAGGATTCACTTGTAAAATCTCATATTTTGCATATGCATCTGCATAACATTTCTTTACTAACATTAATAAAAATACTTCTCTCGCCTCGATCATTATAACTTTTCTATTACTCTTAATTCTGATTTAGCGATCTATCGAATTCGGTGATTACTTGCTTTTTCACTGTTCAAAAACATAATTTTGATTTATGCCTTGCTCCTTAAAATTATTTAGGAGATTATAGTTACCTAATATTGATATAGGAGTTATTAGTTTCCTTATTTATGCCTTCTCTAAGGCTATATGTATGGATGTATCCTCCTGTATTTTTCAATGATAATGGCATTAGTCATTCCATAATATGGTAATCAGAGCCTCAATTACTCTCACGAATTTCTGATCCTACCAAAGCCTGCCATCGCCATTCTCATGCCCTTCCCTCCCCTTCATCTTTTTCGTTCCCTCTCCCATGGCCACCGAAACAACCATTGTTTCCGTCACCGCACCCACCCACTTTCCCATCAAATTAACCTCCCAAAACTTCCCCGTTTGTAGCCGCCAGATCAACTCCACCCTCGTTGGTCTCGGTCTCGATGACTATCTCATGGGCACCAAGACTGCCCCGCCAAAAACCACCACCGCCGCTGACAAACCAGTCTCCACCAACCCTGCGTACACCGCCTGGTTCCGCCAAGACCAGGTAATTTTTGGTGCCCTCCTTGGATCTTGCTCCGACGAGATCCAACCCATCATTGCCTCTGCCACCACTACGCATGATGCATGGACCCGTCTCTCCGCCAGTTATACCAGCACATGTCGCTCGCGCGTCGTATCCCTCGAAACCAAACTGGCAAAGAACCCGAAAGGAGATTGCTCAGTCACCAACTTCCTGAACGACATGCGGTCGATAGCTGACACTACGTCAAAAAGTGGCTTTGGCCACGGTTTTTTTGATAACGCATAGCCACTGTTTTGAAAAAAGCGTGGCCAAAGGTAAGAAATTCTCGTTTTAGCCACACATATTGTGTATCCGTGGCCAAATATATAGCCTTTGGACCCTTTTAGCCACGTATTTTTTTGTTTATGTGACAACAACAATCAGGTGCAGTGGCTTTAGCCACTGTTTTACAAAAACATGTGGCACTTATTTGTCACACTTAAAAAAGAGTGGCGAAATGCACCAAACGGCCACGGAATTTTTATGATTTTTTATTCGTGTGACCAAAAAGGAATGTATGGCCACGCTTAAATAATGTTGTGTGACGGAAGAGTAGATTTTATTACTTAGTAAATTAAAAGAAAACAAAACTATTTATGCGTGGCTAAATATGAGCAATGGCCACGCTTTTTACTTAGTTATGTGGCTAAAAGCTAGTACATATGGCCACTGTTATTAGGTTGTGTGACTAAATATTAGATGACTAATGGTCACGGTAGGTTGTGAGTGACAAAAATCTATTACCTATGGCCACATATATTAACCGTGACTAAATGGTAGGTTGTGAGTGACAAAAATGTATTTTATGGTCACGGTAAAATATTAAATGCGTGGCGAAAAATAGAAGATTTGTTTCCCTCTAAAACAACGCGCTTTTTTCAATTGTACCATTAATTCGAGCGGGTTAAAATCTGCTACCCTATATATCATCATCATTGTTATTTTCCTTTTTACCGCCATCCCTTTCTTGATCTCAAATTCTCTACACCAATTCTCTCAAATTCTCTACACCAATTCTTGTATCAAATGGCCGATAATCAACGCTCCCTTAATTACTGGTATGTGAAGCATAACCGTATTTTTTTTGGTTTACAGTAACAGGAGAAGAAGATCCTTCAAGTCCCACAAATCTGTGATTAAACACAACGATGAGAACATCCTGAAGCAACTATATGCGCAGAAGATTCCTGATTGTTTTGCCTACCATGTTGAGACAGCGAAATTATTTCGTGTCCTTGATACAAAATTCAATGAACCTGAAGAAGAAGATGAAGAAGAAGATGAAGAAGATGAAGATGAAGATGAAGAAGATGATGAAGAAGATCATGAAGAAGCAGATGAAGCAGATGAAGAAGATGAAGAAGATGAAGAAGAAGAAGAAGAAGATGATGATGATGATGATGACGATGCAAGTTCATCAGGATCATACATATCCGAAGATTGCAGTGATCCGGATTATTAATTAATGGATGTTTGTGTTTAATTATGAACAAATTAAGAACAATGTTTTATATGTTTATTTTTAGTTATGATATTAGTAGTTATAATTGAATATATGATGGTTATATATGTTTATCATGTTTGATTATCTTGTGATATGGCCACTCATATTAAACATTGGTTGCGTGACAAATTATGACAAATGGTCACGGTATATTAATTTTAGGTGGCTAAAAGAAGAATACCAACAGTGTACGGCGCTTGTAATCATTACTATTTCATTTACTTTATCTTTCAAATCTCCATCTACCACGCCCCTCGAGTATCGATATATACTATCTCTGTATCAGTTTTCATCATCATCTCCACCATGACCCTTTTCTCCCAGTCTTTCTCTCTCTGTTTTTCGTCCATCATCGACGGCAAAAAATGTGGAATTGGCATCATCCGTATGTGGAAAACGGTAAGTTATCATCTTCACCACTGAAATTCGATTGAAATTTTCGTCTCAGATTTGGTAATTTTATCTTGTGCAGGGAAAGATTGCACTCTGTATCTCCTGCGAGCAGATTTTAAGTTATTGTGGAAACCATGGAGACGAGGAGTCTCTAATGGTTCATAAAAATGCTTTACTGAGAGCAGATTTTAAGTTATTGTGTAATTTTATAACAGTCAGCAGTAAGGGCACATGTTGAGGTTTGCAGGACTTGTATTCTTCAGGTGCTTCTCTCCCTTCTGGCCCCACGAGCCTGATTTTTCTTCGGCCACTTCTTCTCCCTTTTGGCCCCATGAACCCGATTTATCTTCAGCCACTTCTTCACCATTTTCAGTTGATCATAAGCAATTGCATGTGAGAAAGCAAAGAGGGACTTGTTCTCTCTTTTCACTTGATCAGAAGCAAGTGCATGTGAGAAAGCAAAAGAGGGATTTTTCTTCAGCCGCTTCTTCTCCATTTTAAGTTAGTAGTTTTTCAGTTGTAATTTTATAAATCAATGTATTAATGGAATCATAACCTTTGGATTATGTATGTAATTGTGTTTGTTAAAGCAGCAGTTGATTTTGTTTGTTTATTTTTGACTTTTATTGACTCTGGTTTGGTCAAAGAGAGGAGACCTGCAGGCACAATCAAAAAAAGGAAACACTTGACTCAAAATTAAGATCCATAATTATATATATTCCAGAATACATAAAGAAAAAAAACAAATATTGTTGATACTGTAGTTTGCTAAGATTCAAAAACATTACAATGATGATCAATTAACCGTTGTTTTTTCGTAATATCATTCCAGTACAGTCAGCTCTATGGTAAACATTGTGACGTGCATCTACGGATGGCAATACATTATCGTTGTGAGGAAAAACTACCGTACTAAATTCTTCATTGGCATCGTCTTCATAATAATCTCTGTAATTTCTGGGAGGTGTCATAAAGACAATATGCAGTTTTTTATCCAGCTGGTCTTTGACGTAAAACAACTGTTGTGCTTGTGACGCGAAAATGAACGGGTCCTCCTTGTGACCTAGTCTTTTAAGGTTGACCAAAGTGTAACCAAGACTATCTTTTTTGACCCCCTGTGTATTCTCAACCCAGTCGCATATAAATAGAGGGATGGTTTTAATATGGTAATCTAGTAGCCATATCTCTTTTAAAACCCCATAGTAAGGTTTTTTTCCATAGGTTAAGACCTCGTTAGAGATGTGCATGTCATTTACCTCTACACCAACCCCGCTGTTCTGGTAAACCCTACCGTCTCGAGATTTTGTACGAAATGAATAGCCATTGATGTCATATACTTCATATTTCCTCACGCTTCTGTGCGGACCATGTGAAATCCACCTAACGGTCTCTGATATAGTTTCTGGGGACTCCGCCATCTCCTTTTCAACCTGAAATTCATAGTAGGTTCATCAGGAGAGTTCATTAGGAATAGGAAGATTATAGCTCTTCCAAAAATAAAATAAAGTTGTTCCGGACAACTCAGGTCAGTTGTTCCGGAAAGTTACAGTTCATCCGGAATTAAAACTATAAGAAAAATAGTTTCAGTTCACCAGGAAGGTTATAGTTCATCCGGATAGAAAATAGAGTTATTCCGGACAACTCAGGTCAGTTGTTCCGGAAAGTTACAGTTCATCCGGAATTAAAACTATAAGAAAAATAGTTTCAGTTCACCAGGAAGGTTATAGTTCATCCGGATAGAAAATAGAGTTATCCCGGACAACTCAGGTCAATTGTTCCGGAAAGTTACAGTTCATCCGGAATTAAAACTATAAGAAAATAGTTTCAGTTCACCAGGAAGGTTATAGTTCATCCGGATAGAAAATAGAGTTGTTCCGGACAACTCAGGTCAGTTGTTCAGGAAAGTTACAGTTCATCCGGAATTAAAACAATAAGCAAATTTAGCTGACCTTGTTGCGTAACCATTTACCAAATGTTGTGCTCTGCTTCTTAGTCAGGTCATTTAGTCTACTACCAGGATGTTCCTTTTCCAAAAATTTCATGTGTTCTCTGCAATTACATGAATTGAAGTTATCTATAAAAGTTTATAATTAATTAAACAGATAAAAAAAGGTTAGTAATCTAAATTACTTACTCGATATAATGCTCAATTTCAGGCGTATTTAGCAACACAAATAAATGCGCTTTCGATAGGAGCTCTGGAGAGACTTCAACTGATCTACCAGCTGACCCAGGACTTCCATCCGCACTGCTATGCTTTTTAGTTGGAACACCAATAGTTGTGATGTTTTTTTGGTATTCGCTGAGAAACTCAATCGTTTCTTCTACAATGTTCTCCTCAGCAATGCACCCTTCTGGATAAGTTTTGTTTCTCACGTGGCCCTTAATTACCTTCATACACCTTTCAAATGGATACATCCATCGAAAGCATATTGGGCCACATAATTTTACCTCCCTAGTAAGGTGCACCGTCAAATGAAGCATAACATCAAAAAATGATGGCGGGAAATATTTCTCAAGCAGGCATAGTGTGACACAAAGATCTGCTTGCAATTTGTCTAGCTCTTCGACGTTGATCTCTTTGCTGCATATTGATTTGAAAAAAAAACAGAGCCTTATAATAGCATATCTTGTCGGTTCAGGCATGAGTGACCGAATTGCAATTGGCAGAAACTGTTGCATCAGCATATGATAGTCATGTGACTTGAGCCCCACAAGTTTCTTGTCCTTTAGACTAACCAAACTAGAAAAGTTAGAACAATAGCCTTGTGGAACCTTCAAGTTATACAACGTGTCACAAAACTTTTCCTTTTCATCTTTTTGTAACGTGTAACACGCTGCAGGAAGTACTATGTTGTTCTTGTTCTGTTTAGGCTGCAACTCTGGTCTTAACCCCAAAAAGTTCAGATCCTTTCTCGCATTCAGTCCATCCTTCGTCTTTCCGGGAAGGTTGAGCAGAGTTCCAACAAGACTCTCAGCCACATTCTTTTCAATATGCATGAAATCAATGCAATGTTGGACACTATTATGCCTCCAGTATCTAAGTCTTCGAAACCATATATTGAATTTCTTCCAATATGGTGGCTTCTCTTTGTTCTTTCTTTTTCTCTTATCAATCTTCCCCCCTCTTCCGGTTGAGGTCTCTGGGATTTCTGAATCAGTACACCTTAATCCCTTTCCCCATTTGTTCCTGATAAGTTGAACTTCTTCGTATATCTGTTCTCCGGTCATAGGATCAGCAGCAACTTCCAACTCTTGTTTACCATTGAAGGCCTCGGTTTGCTTTCGGAAGGCATGCGTATATGGTAGATATCTTCTGTGACCAGCATAACACTGCTTGGCTGAGAAAGGAAGCCTAATGCATTTAGTTTCTTCCCGACATACCACACAACCACGGAATCCACTGTACGGGCAACCACAAAGTGTACCAAGTGCAGGGTAGTCATTAATCGTCCATAAAACAACTGCACGCATAGTAAACTATTCTTGCGCATACGCATCATATGTTTCCACACCTGCCTCGAATAACAGCTCCAAGTCATCAATTAATGGTTCCAAAAACACATCAATATCGTTTCCAGGCGCTCCCGATATTAATAACGAAAGCATGATGAACTTTCTTTTCATACACAACCATGGTGGAAGGTTGTAAATGACAGATAGAACCGGCCACACACTGTGATTTCTGTTACCTCTATTTACGTCGACCCCATCAGTTGAAATGCCAAGACGAAGACTTCTAGGATCGTCAGCGATTTCGGGATATTTGTCATCGATGGCTTTCCATGCCGGTGAATCGGATGGGTGTCGTAACACACCGGGTGTTTTGGAACTGGTGGCATGCCATCTTAGATCCTCCGCTGTGGTTTTCACTTGAAACAGTCGTTTCAATCTTGGAATGATGGGGAAATACCACATTACCTTTGCAGGAGTATTGTCGTATAGTTTCTTAGTCCTCTCATCCACCTTCCACCTGGACTCACCACAAGTTGGACATACAGTTAGGTCCTTGTTCTCCTTCCTGTACAGAATACAATCATTGATACACACATGTATCTTGGTGTACCCTGCACCCATTGACTTCAAAATCTTCTTGGCCTCATATGTATTCTTCACAATCTCATTACCTTCAGGTAGCATCTGTTTCAGCAAAACTAAAAGTTCATTAAAAAATTTATCTGATCCTCCATGCTTAGTCTTCAAGTTCAGTAGTTGAACCAAGGCAGATAACTTTGTGAAGGTATGGCATCCTTCATACAGAGGCTTCTCAGCATCCATGAGTCGTTCTTGAAACTTCTCATGGTCCTCATCGAAATTTTCTTCAGTAGCTCTGACCATTTTTATTGTTTCGGCTGCATCCAATGGAACTCCGGAATCGAAAAATGATTCCGTGTGAAGCTCCTCTCCTGCGGTCTCGTCTATCTCTCCATGTTTAATCCACCTTCTATAAGTCTGATCGAATCCCTTTGAAAATAAATGAAATTCTACATCATCAACCTTAAAAGAGTAATGGTTTAGACAATTAACACAGGGACATGGAATTTCATTACTCTCCAAATTGGTAACTGCAAACAATAAGAATGATTTAACTCCATCGGCATATGATTGCGTGGTTCTACTGGTTTTCATCCAAGACTTATCCATGTTTGTTTTGCTAACAGATACAACAACAAATTAAGATGATTAAAAACGATCAATACTAAAAATCCTTTTCAATAATCTTTACTGTGAACCTGTTTATTGGAGAAGTAATAGGACGGAGGGAAAATTCTGTCGATTGATATGTGAAATTTTCAATTGAGTTCGCTCTAATTTACCCCGCCTCTTTTAAAATTGGAAAATTGGATTTTAATAATCCAAGTTATTACCAATTGGCCAATATTAATCCCAATTTCAAAATTGGCCTACATTAATCCCAATTATTAAGGTGTTGGATTTCATTGGACCCCCGTTAAGTTTTCCTTAACTCCGTTAGTTTTTTGCTGACGTGGCACTGATTAATAAAAGCCACGTGGCTGCCACGTCAGCAAAAAACTAACGGAGTTAATGAAAACTTAACAGGGGTCCAAAGAAATCCAACACCTTAATAATTTGGATTAATGTAGACCAATTTTGAAATTGGGATTAATATTGGCCAATTGGTAATAACTTGGATTATTAAAATCCAATTTTCCTTTAAAATTTAGCGGGCCCAGTTAGAATCATATTTAAATAAATTAAAACGAAAATTACTCTTGATCCTGAGAAACTCTAGTTCATCCGGTTCTATTACTGAATAACTCTTTATAATCCTGAAGAACTCTAGTTCATCTTCCCTCAATCCTCATGAACTCAGTGGGTAATTTTGACTTTCTTCGTTTAATTTTGACTTGTTAATTTGATTTTTGAGATCGTGTGACAGTAATTTCGGATAATTTCAGATCGTGTGATTAAAATATTAGTGGTTTTTTGATATCGTGTAGGAATTTCAGTTGGAGAACGTGTGAAAATAATTTTTGTAGGATAACCAAAAGTCCAACAATTATAATGTGCAGTCCTCATGAACTCAGTGGGTAATTTTGAAATTAATCAAATAAGACCTATGGTATACTCTAGTGATTACACATCTGATAAGACGCATACTCAAGTGATTTGCACATATAACCATACCACTTGATCAGTAATGAGAAACTTCTCACCTCCAACATCAAAACTTTTTCAAAATCCTTATCAAACCTTTTCTCAAAATCCTTAACAAACCCTTTCTCAAAACACTCAAATCCTTCTAAAAATGGCAAGCTTGAAAGAATTAGTTGAACATTATTTGCAGATAAAGATTGTTGCTACCCTGGACAGGTACGAGGTGATTATCGGGGCAGAGAGACAGAGTATCTTAGACGGGTTGGCCCTGCTCAACCAGGTACTTACAGAGCCACCAAGTCCATCAAGATACCAGATGGCTACTTTTCTGGTAGAAGAGATACGCGTCTCCGATGCCAGGCTTCAAATGTTGGTTCAACAGAGGCAAGAAGCAATGAGTAGGCATTTGGAGTTGATGGAGGAGATGGAATCTAGGTTCCCGTGAACCTCAACATGCAACTGCTCTGTTTTTTTTTTTAGGAATGAACATGTAAATTAGGAAACAATTTTGTGTATGGAATTGGAATCAGTAGTATGAAATCCACTTTTTGTTATATACTTGTTTATCTATTTTTGTTTATTAAATCAATCTGTTAAACAAAAACCCTAATCCTCGAAAACAGAGACGATCAACAATTGCAATCCGATCAAAGACTGATGCAGAGACGATCAAAAACCCTAAACACAAAAAACAGAACGCCCATTTCCTATTGAAACATGGAATTTTCATGTTCAAATCAACTGTTTTCTATCTCTGCATTACATTAGATTTCCGTCGATGATGCGTTGGAGCAGACGGCGACGGAGGTAACGGAGGAGAGGTCGAGCGGTTGTGCGTATAAACCCTAGAAAATGAACGCCCATTTTCTTTTGTATATATTTGGAAAACGAAAATAGAAAACAGAAAACAGAAACCAGTAAAAAAGGTGTTTTCCATTTTTAGTTAAAATTTAGAAAACACTATTTTCTGTTTTCCTAGAAAACAGTAAAAAAGTGTTTTCCATTTTTAGTTAAAATTTAGAAAACACTATTTTCTGTTTCCCTTGTTTTTTTGGAAAACAGAAATGGAAAACACCCCTTGTTTTCCACAACTAAACGCCCCCTTAAATTTTGGGGAATTATAATTCTAAATAAATTATATAAAAAGATTTAAGATAAAAATTAAATAATGGGTCAATTTGGGGTCAAATGGGTCAATTTGATGTGTTTAGGACCAATGAGTCCCAATAAGGTGTGTAAGTAACCAATAAGTTGTGTTTAGAACCAATGATGGCCCAATTGGTGTGTATGTAACCAATAAGTTGTGTTTAGAACCAATGATGGGCCAATAAGGTGTGTATGTAACCAATAAGTTGTGTTGAGGACCAATGAGACCCAATAAGGTTTGTTTAGGGGAAACGAGGGTCAGTTGAGTCCAATGAGTCCCAGTAAGGTGTGTATGTAACCAATAAGCATGTTTAGGACCAATGATGGCCCAATAAGGTGTGTATGTAACCAATAAGTTGTGTTTAGGACCAATGAGACCCAATAAGGTGAGTTTAGGGGAAACGAGGGCCAGTTGGGACCAATGAGTCCCAGTAAGGTGTGTATGTAACCAATAGGCATGTTTAGGACCAATGATGGCCCAATAAGGTGTGTATGTAACAAATAAGTTGTGTTTAGGAACATTGAGACCCAATAAGGTGTATGTAACAAATAAGTTGTGTTTAGGACCAATGAGACCCAATAAGGTGTGTTTAGGGGAAACGAGGGCCTGTTGGGACCAATGAGTCCCAGTAAGGTGTGTATGTAACCAATAGGCATGTTTAGGACCAATGACGGCCCAATAATGTGTGTATGTAACAAATAAGTTGTGTTTAGGACCAATGAGACCCAATAAGGTGTATGTAACAAATAAGTTGTGTTTAGGACCAATGAGACCCAATAAGGTGTGTTTAGGGGAAACGAGGGCCTGTTAGGACCAATGAGTCCCAGTAAGGTGTGTATGTAACCAATAAGCATGTTTAGGAGCAATGATGGCCCAATAAGGTGTGTATGTAACAAATAAGTTGTGTTTAGGACCAATGAGACCCAATAAGGTGTATGTAACAAATAAGTTGTGTTTAGGACCAATGAGACCCAATAAGGTGTGTTTAGGGGAAACGAGGGCCTGTTGGGACCAATGAGTCCCAGTAAGGTGTGTATGTAACCAATAAGCATGTTTAGGAGCAATGATGGCCCAATAAGGTGTGTATGTAACAAATAAGTTGTCTTTAGGACCAATGAGACCCAATAAGGTGAGTTTAGGGGAAACGAGGGCCAGTTGGGACCAATGAGTCCCAGTAAGGTGCGTATGTAACCAATAGGCATGTTTAGGACCAATGATGGCCCAATAAGGTGTGTATGTAACAAATAAGTTGTGTTTAGGAACATTGAGACCCAATAAGGTGTATGTAACAAATAAGTTGTGTTTAGGACCAATGAGACCCAATAAGGTGTGTTTAGGGGAAACGAGGGCCTGTTGGGACCAATGAGTCCCAGTAAGGTGTGTATGTAACCAATAAGCATGTTTAGGAGCAATGATGGCCCAATAAGGTGTGTATGTAACAAATAAGTTGTGTTTAGGACCAATGAGACCCAATAAGGTGTGTTTAGGGGAAACGAGGGCCAGTTGGGACCAATTAGTCCCAATAAGGTGTGTATGTAACCAATAAGCATGTTTAGGACCAATGATGGCACAATAAGGTGTGTATATAACCAATAAATTATGTTTAGGACCAATGATGGCCCAATAAGGTGTGTTTAGTAGGGCAATGAGGTCGGTTAGAACCAATAAGTCCCAGTAAGGTGTGTATGTAACCAATAAGCATGGTTAGGACCAATGACGGCCCAATAAGGTGTGTTTAGGGGCAATGAGGGTCATTTTAGGATACAATTATCATTAAATTTATTGCTTAGTATTCCATTTTACATTTAAAGATTATTTTAAAGGTATGTTTAAAATAAAGTTAAATACGATTTGCGTTCCTGTGGTTTGGTGGTTTTAACTTTTTGAGTCCATGTTAACTCTTTAAAATTCAAGATAAATATTAACGCAAATCGTATTAATTGAGTTTATATTAAATCCGATAAATGCTGTCACGTCCTTATTAGCTGAGATGTTTTCACCCGGATCGATCCTATTAATCCCCAAATTACTTCCCACCATTTTTCAAATTTCCCAAAATTCATTGATCAGTTCCTATTCAACTCCCTCTAACCAAAACTTTATCACCAAAACGATTCATTACTCTCTTCTTCCATATCACTAAAAGTTCATCTACCTAATTGATTGATCAGTTCCGGATTCATCACACTATCATCTTCAGAAGATCACTACCTAATTCCCGTCAGTATATATTAATTTCACTGTCATCTTCAGTAGATCATTTTCATCTCAATTATTTCATCTTAATTTACATCGCATTTATTTCATTAATTCTCTATTTATTTCACTGTCATCTACAGGATTCATCTGATTTAACAATGGAAATTGAAGGTGAAGCATATGACAATGAATATTATTCAGAAGATGATGGAATGTATAACAATGCCGATTATTCGGATAATGAAGAGGAAATGGATAACAATATTGACGATTATTCGGGTGAAGAGGACATGGAAAACATTGATGCCCAAGTCGAAAATGATGCCCAAGTTGATACCCAAGTAGTCGACAATGAGAATGGGGAAGCCTCTGCTCCCCAAGCAAACAAGAGGGGGATGACGCGGTTGGTAAAGTGGCGTGCCAGATTTGAGAAAAATGGTGAGGAAAAATGGCCACTAACATTTGATGCGCTGGGAAGGGTTGGCGGGGTCCATAGAGCAAAATTTTCGAGTTTTATGGGAGACATTGTAAGGGCAGGGGTTGGATTGAGGTATCTAGAATGGAGGAAGGTGCCAATAGAGGACAAGAACAAAATGTGGGCAGCGATTCAGGTTATGAAACAGATTAAACATTTTCTCATATTAGGTTTGTTATTGAATTCCATGCGACTAAAATATCCTGTCATATGTTATTTTTATAGAAATATTTCAAAATTGATGACTGTCGAAGGGGAGCTATAATGGTACGGCTTGGTGGGTTGCTAAGGAGTTTTAGAAGAAATATGTTGGAAAAACACATTCGTCCCAACCTAGCAAAACCCACCGTGCTTGAGAAAGTTCCAAAGATGTATCGCACTATTGTGAAAAAAGAAGACTGGGACAGATTTGTAGCATATACAAGATCTGAAGAATTCGAGGTTTTTATTCAATTCAAACTGCAGATTTCATTAATTAAGTAAGCTAATAAGTGTTAATTAATGAGATTATAATTATATATCCTACTGTTCTGTTGGAAAGTCTGCATCAAAGATTGGAAAAGAGGTTCGAGCAAATTATACTTATGATCATTCAATGGGGCGGGGAGGATACGTCTTTCTGAGAGAAAAACTGGTAATAAGCTAAGTGTGTTACACCCAGTCATGGTTAAGAACGTTTATGTTTCAAGTCTGATATATATTATTATTATAATACAAGGTACAAAACAAAGAAATTGCAGCTGATGATTGCCCCTCTCGAGCGTTTATGTGGAGGAAAGGAAGGGTAAATAAAGAGGGGGAATACAAAACCCCTGTGGTGAAGGGCATAGCAGATGATATAGTAAGTTTAATTGCTATATATATACCTAATTATTCACATGTTAAAAATTAACAGCACCTCATTAAATTAACTAAATTATATTACTGCAGGCCGAGAATGAAACAAAGATAAATGCGGGGTCTGTGACAGTAGAACCGGGAACGGATGCCCTGACACTGGTCCTTGGCAAGGAAAGGGGTGGATACCTAAAAGGTATTGGGTATGGAGTGACTTCCCGTGGATATTGGGGTGCTCCAAAAGGGCGATCGAAAGAACGGATCGAAAAACTTGAGGCGGAACTAAAAAATGAAAGACAGCTGCGTGAGAAAAAGGATCAAGAGGTTGAGCGCCTCACTGATATGGTTAAATCACAGGATGAGAGAATTGATAAGCTTATGGCGGCTATGGAGTCTGTGATTCAAGATAAACAAGTTCATAGAGCGTCTGTAAGGGACAAACTATATATATATATATATATATATATATATATATATATATATATATATATTTATTAATTAATTAACTAATTGAATTAATTGTACGTAGGACATGATCAATTCTGCGCGCAATACATCGCGGAAACAATCTACTCAATCAAACTCATCTCAAAGGTCGGCCGATAAGGTACGGATTTGAAACAGTTCTGAATTTGAGTTGATCTGGAAGATTCTAGTTCATCTGGATGAACATGCGTCTCTACTTATAGTTCATCCGGATAGTTAGAGTTCATCTGGATAGTTAAAGTTCCTCAGGATAGGTAAGGTTCATCAGGATAGTAAAAAGTTCATCAGGATAGTTAGAGTTCATCGAGATAGTTAGAGTTGATCCGGAAGATTCTAGCTAGTTCATCTGGATGAACATGCGTCCCTAGTTATAGTTAACCGTGTTGGTTATAGTTCATCCGGATAGTTAAAGTTCAGCAGTATAGGTAAAGTTCATCAGGATAGTTAAAGTTCATCAGGATAGTTAGAGTTGTTCCGGAATATAATTAATAATTAACTGTGCCGGCTATGATAAGTTCATCAGGATAGTTAAAGTTCATCAGGATAGTTAACTAATGTTTAGCCGGTTATGATCGATATGATTTTATTAATTAATTGAATTGTAGGTCTCTTCTGCGACTCTATCACAACACACTCCTCCATCTACAACAGCGTCGCAAAAGGAAAGGGTAACTATTTTAATTTACACAGTTGTGTACTTCCCTTATAACTAATTGCTATATGATCATTTAATTAAATGCTGATGCTGTCTTTAGGTGAGAAAGAGAAAAATGACAGAAGCAGCAGCTGCTGCAGCCAGTGATGCTGGGGCATCAGAGCAGGAAGTGGTATATATATATATATAATTAATTTAGAAATTTGACAAATCGCTTTGACGTTATCGTTAATTAATATATATGTTACTAATCAGTTAATTACATGGTGTCAATTTACGAAAAGAATAAGAGACATGCAAAACCTGCAGCTCGTGAAGTACCTCCTAAGAAGAGTGATCTTCAGTTGGAAAAACCAAATAATTATGATGCCATTGGAGCTGCTACCGATCTGCAGCCAGTAATCCAAGAGGTATAGATTAGTATATACCACAATTTTTGTATTCTATTTTTTACTTTAATTAATTAATTGTTTATATATATGCTATAATTAATAATATTATTATTATTATTATGTCACTTCTGATCAGGGGAGCCAAACTGCGACGTTGCACATGGAATGGGATCCACTGAACGTCGTGGGAATGGCTGAATTATTACCAAAACAAAAAGATGAGAAGATTCATGGAAGTCCATTAGCTCCTGGTTGCCGTAGAATTAGAGTTTATCAGGTCAAAAAGGGTGCAACATTTTTACCATTCCCAGTAGATGGTAAAACAACGCTTTCGGAGGTTGAAAATAAATATATTATTGCATGGCCGATGAACCGAATGATCCTTCATTCTAATAACAAGTCAGATAGATCACAGCCGGTTGATCATTCTACGGTGCAAAAAGTATTGGAACAACCAAAGGTAATTACTACATTAATTAATCGTATCCGCTAATTAATTAACTTTATATATATATATATATTATATATATCTGATCGGTTTTATTTGTCATGTTTCCAGGTAAATAATGATCGGAAAAAGATGCCGAAAGTGTACGTAACACCAAACCAGCTGAAGAATCAAAATGTGATAAATAGAAAAATCACACGGCACCAGCAGAAGCAGCTGATCAGCACGGACAAGAAATTATAATTAATTATTATAGAAATTAAACTTTGATTAGCTAGTGTCGTATGTTATCTTTTTGAACAGCGTCATGATTAGTGTATGTACATTAATTTTTAATTATAATATATGATTTTTAAGGTTTCTCTATACTAATTAATTAATATATAATTAATTGTAATTAAGAAAATATATGTGACCATATATATAATACCAAAGGCCACACTTTTTATATTTTAACGTGGCCGTTGCCACCATTTGGCCACGCTTATTGGGACAAATTATCTGATTTCAACTACCCTTTGGCCACTTTTTTTTTCCAATTATATGTGGCTAAAACACAAATATACGTGACCATATAATACCAAAGGTCACGCTTTTTATATCTTAACGTGGTCGTTGCCACCATTTGGCCACGCGTATTGGGACAAAATATCTGATTTCAACTACCCTTTAGCCACTTTTTTTTTCCAAATATATGTGGCTAAAACACAAATATACGTGACCATATAATACCAAAGGCCACGCTTTTTATATTTTAATGTGGCAGTTGCCACCCTTTGGCCACGCTTATTGGGACAAAATTTATGATTTCAGCAACCCATTTGGCCACGTTTTTTCATATCATATGTGGCTAAAACACAAATATACGTGACCATATAATACCAAAGGCCACGCTATTCATATTTTAACGTGGCGGTTGCCACCCTTTGGCCACGCGTATTGGGACAAAAATTATAATTTCAGCAACCCATTTGGCCACGTTTTTTTATAACATATGTGGCTAAAACACAAATATACGTGACCATATAATACCAAAGGCCACGCTTTTGATATTTTAACGTGGCCGTTGCCACCCTTTGGCCACGCGTACTGTGACAAAATGTATGATTTCAGCAACCATTTGGCCACGTATTTTTATAATGTATGTGGCTAAAACACGAATATACGTGACCATAAAATACCAAAGGCCACGTTAACCAAACACATGTGGCCGTTGGAACCCTTTCGCCACGCTTTTCTGAAGAATTGTTTGATTACAACAACAAATATTGGTACCCTTTAGCCACGCTTATAGGATGCTTCAGCCACTGATATTGTAACGTGGCCGTAGGGTACATATGGTCACGGCACCTATGGTGTCGTTTGGAATGGAAAAAAACGTGACAAAACACCTTTTGTCACGGTTTTTTTCCGTGGCCAAAGGTTAGTTTTGACGTAGTGTGATGCCTTAGCCCTCGCCCAAAGCCCCATACAGGACGAGGATCTCATGGTCTATATTCTCACCCAACTAGGTGATGAATATGGTCCCATCACCGCCGCTTTACAGGTGCGTGAAACGCCGGTCACGTACCCTGAGTTATTTGACAAACTGGTGGAGTTTGAAAGAAGCCTTAAAGAAAATTTCACTCCTCCACCCTCCATGCTTGCCACTGCCAACGTCTCACAGAGACTTCCCAACCGGTCCGCTTACAATCGCAGGCCCGATTCCACCTCTCGGCCCAATCAATCAGCCCAACGCCAACAGCCGGCCCAGTCCTCTCCTCGGTTCACTCAGACCAGGAACTCAGGTTCGAACCATGCATCTCGTTCCTCACTATTCTGTAAGTTCTGTTCCATTACAGGTTACGAGGTTCATGAATGTCGCAAATTTGCCAAATTTGTTAAAGAAAACAATCTTTCCAGTGCCTTAAATCCGACCCCCTATTGCCAACACCGTCATTTCCTCGACGGGTCAACCAATGTGGATGATGGACAGTGGTGCGTCCCATAACCTTGCTCCGACTACGGATAACCTTCACCCCGTCTCTGACTACGGAGGTCCCGATGAAATAATTCTTGGCAACGATAAGGGTCTCTCTATCTCACACATCGATGACACCAAATTTATTACACCATCCAAATCTCTACATATTTCTGATGTCTTATGTGTTCCTAGCATGCGCAATCGTTTACTTTCTGTTTCCAAACTATGTCGTACTAATCACGTTTCCGTTGAATATTTTCCTTCCTATTTTTTTTTGTGAAGGATCTCACTACGGGGGCGCCTCTCATGAGGGGAGAGAATATTGACGATGTATACTATCTCCATGAAGCTCCTTCTAAACCTCAAATAAATGCAACAGTAACATCATCGCTTCAGTGGCATCACCGGCTTGGCCACCCTTGTCATCGTACTTTTAAAATTTTATGCAGAGACATTGGTTTACCTTTATCTTCTTTGTCGGCATCTAGTTTTCATTGTTCCTCTTGTGCTATGAATAAAAGCCACAAGTTACCGTTTGGCAAAAACACTTTTGTTGCATCTAAACCTTTGCAATTAATATACTCTGATGTGTGGGGTCTCGTCCAACAATCCGTTGACGGTTACAAATATTACGTCGTGTTTGTTGACTATTTCTCTCACTAGATATGGCTATACCCGTTAAAACTAAAATCTGAGGTTGCCCAAATTTTTCCTCAATTTAAATCCCTTGTGGGAAAAAATTTTCAACAGCCAATCATCTCCTTGTTCACAGACAACGGTGGAGAATATGTCGGGCTAGCATCATACCTAAAATCCATGGGTATCTCCCACTACACTACACCCCCACACACCCCCGAACAAAACTGCTTTGCCGAGAGAAGACATCGTCACATTGTCGAGACCGGTCTAGCCCTTCTTCACCATGCTGGGCTTCCCCTAACCTACTGGTCTCACGCCTTTCAGACCGCCGCGTACTTAATCAATAGGCTTCCCACTCCCACCCTCAACTCTCGCTCCCCGTATCATCTCCTCTACAATGCATCTCCCAAGTACACTAAACTAAAAACCTTCGGATGCCTCTGCTATCCTTCGCTCAAACCTTACACCTCCTCTAAACTGGAACCTCGATCTCAACTGTGTGTTTTCCTTGGATACTCTACATCCAAATCCGCCTACAAATGTCTTGATCCTAAGACTCTCCGCCTATACCACTCTCGACATGTCTCCTTTGTCGAAACCATGTTCCCATACAAAGATAATGCCACCACCGACCAAACCCCCCCCCCCCCCCTCTCCTGATGATTTCATGCAAGTCAACCCTTCCCCACCACCTCACGTCCCCTCCACCACCTTTCAACCTCCGAACCCGCTTCCTCCCCACCCTCCACCTACTGTCAAAACACCCTTGCCCACCTCGCCTTTTGCCACCTCCTCCACTACCTCCTCTGCCCAGTCTTCACCATCTTTACCCCTCCCATCCTCTCCTCTCGGCAGCCCTACTACCTCCTCGTCCTCAAACACGACCACCAACCAAACAGCCCCGTCTCCCACATCTACTCCATCCACGGCTCCATCCTCCGCATCTTTCTCGTCTGCCACCGTCCCAAACCCGCCAACCACTACCAGAGCTCGCCACCCCAACCCCAAATACTTCAATGACAACTTCGTAAATTGCACTACTCTTCATCAGATCCCTCCATCCCTGGTTCCCCACACCTATCTCCAAGCCTCCAAAGACCCTCTCTGGCGTAAGGCTATGGATGACGAATACAATGCTCTACTTAACAACCACACTTGGGAACTCGTTCATGCATCCTCTCGACAACCGATTGGATGCAAATGGATCTTTCGGATCAAACGACATCCTGACGGTACCATTGCCAAATACAAGGCTCGTCTTGTTGCTAAAGGGTTTCACCAACAATTCGGGAAAGACTACTTTAACACGTTCAGCCCGGTCACAAAGCCAGTCACCATTCGCACGATTTTGTCTATTGCACTGTCTCGTGACTGGTCGCTTCGGCAACTCGACGTCAACAACGCCTTCTTACATGGCCATCTTCAAGAGGAAGTCTACATGAAGCAGCCCCCAGGATACACGGACCCGCAACGACATGACTTTGTTTGCAAGCTGAATCGGTCACTATACGGTCTAAAACAAGCCCCTCGGGCTTGGTATATGGGACTAACCTCTTTTTTGCAGGAAACAGGCTTCAAGAAGTCTCTTGCAGATGCATCATTGTTCATCTACAATGCCAATGGTGTCACTTGCTACTTTATGGTATATGTTGACGCTATCATCCTCACTGCCAATAACAAAAAGTTCAGCGATACCTTTGTTTCTCAGCTTGCGGCACGGTTCTTGATCAAAGACTTGGGATATCCAAGTAACTTTCTTGGGGTTGAATTAATTCCTACTACTAATGGTTTATTTCTCTCGAAGCACAGGCACATTCATGACCTTCTTGTAGCTCACAAGATGGATGGCGCAAAACCTGTAGTGACACCCTTTTGCTCCTCGCAAGTTTTGACCATGGAGGATGGTACGTCCCGAATAGACCCAAAGCCGTATCGTCAACTAGTTGGATCCTTACAATATCTTGCCTTCACAAGGCCGGATATTGCTTTCTCTGTCAACAAGCTTGCCCAATTCATGCATCAACCAACACAGACACATTCGCAAGCTCTCAAAAGGCTTCTTCGCTACCTCAAAGGCACATTTTATCATGGATTATTTCTCAATAAGAAGTCTCCTCTCACACTGACTGCCTTTTCCGACTCAGACTGGGGTGGGGTTCACACTGCCGGTCGTTCTACTACGGGCTATCTTCTGTATCTAGGTGCCAATATAATTTCATGGAAATCTGCACAACAAAAATCCGTCTCCCGATCGTCAACAGAAGCTGAGTATAAGGCTCTCGCGAACGCTGCCTCCGAGCTTGCTTGGGTTCAGAACCTGCTCACTGAACTTGGTATCTCCTCTCCAACGCCTCCTATGCTATATTGTGATAACACTGGTGCCACATATGTCTGCGCTAATCCTGTGTACCACTCTCGGATGAAGCACGTTGCTCTTGATGATCACTTCGTTCGAGAAAAGCTTGCTGCCGGCCACTTACGGGTTCGCCATATTAACTCTGCCGACCAGTTAGCCGATACTCTTACAAAGCCTCTATCTCGCTCTCCGTTTTTGAAACTTAGATCCAAGATCGGTGTCTCTGATGGAGCCTCCGTTTTACGGGGGCGTATTAATCAGTCACAATCATTGTAAATAATGTTATATATTTAAGAGATTATATTTACCTAATATTGATATAGCAGTTATTAGTTTCCTTGTTTATGCTTTCTCTAAGGCTATATGTATGGATGTATCCTCCTGTATTTTTCGATAAGAATTGCATTAGTCATTCCATAATAAAAATTTAGTTTCTTTGTTTCAGAAATTTGAATACTACATTTCAATGTTTCTATTCATCAATTTGGGGTCTGTTTCTGGAAATTTATCTTATATTATATCCTATTCTTAAATTGTTATTTTTTAATTTATCGGGTATACTGACGCGGTACTTTTAGTGGTTTGATATAATCCTCAAACTCTAACGCCGACCTCTTCACCTGCAATACTCGCGATCCCCAATTCATCATCTTCCCAGGGCCGGCCCTGGGCCTGGGCCACATGGGCTACAGCCCAGGGCATCAATCTGAAAAGGGGCAGCATGGTTTTATTTTAAGCCCATTAGTGTTAGTGAGCAGATTTAATTTTTAGCCCAATAAATGGTGCATGTGGGCCTGTGGTTGCCGAACAAAAAAAAAGGAATTACGTAAGTGATAAGTCACGGTGGGAATTGGGAAACCAAACGGCGAAGGTATTCTCAACAGATTCCACGCACGGCCGATTCATTCATCTCCTCCACCTCCATTCGATCATCTCTGTGACTCTGCTTGACTCACTGCTTCCAGTTTTGTCGTTTGATCATCAATTGCGTGATCAACTGATCATCAATTGCGAACTGTGAGAGACCGAGAGTCTGCGACTGCTTGTCTGCTTCGGTGAATCGGTGCTTCCAGTTTGTGACGTTTTTTCGATAATCAATTGTGATTTGCAAATTGCGATCTCCAGTCGACACTCGGTGCTTCCATTCCATCAGGTGATATTGTTCCATTATATCTACTTTTAATTTTTAAATATATTTTGTCATTGATATCATGCCCCCTCGTGTACAACCATCTGGTGCCCAAAATAGAAAAAGGAAAAAACAACAAGAAAAACTTACCCAATCTTTACAAGGATCTTTAAAAAAATATTTTAGGCATGAAGGTAATACTAGTGGAGAAAACGTTGATGAAAAGAATGTGGAAGACAATAATATTAGTGAAAATAATGTTGATGAAAATAATGGTAATGAGAATAATGTTGATGATAATAATGCTGAAGACAATAATGTTGAGGAAAATATTGTTGATGAAAATGAAAACGAATTTGATAGAATGTTTGAAGATAATGAAAATCAAAACCCTATTGAAGAAAATAATGAAAGTCATAAAAATTCTTGTGATAATGGAGCTAATTGCAATATTTTTGATGTGAGAGGGGCAAATTTTCGGACTCGCGCCCTGGGCATCCAAAATCTCAGGACCGGCCCTGCATCTTCCTCAAAGCTTCTCTCAACGAAATCGAAGGAACCCAGCTTTTCGTTTTTTATAGGTCTGGTCTCAACTGACTGGATACTTTATATGGTGTAATTAGATTTTTTATAAGAAGTTTTTCTATATTTATTGAGTTGTTATATAGACACCCAAGGTTTTACTAAATTCACCAATTTCCTATGGTCGTTTTGGTTGAAACTGTCGTTTCAAGGTCGTTTCAGTTGAAACGACCACCACGTGTCGCGACGACGAAACCTTAAAATTCAGGGGGGGGGGGGGGGCTTTATATTGACCGTTTCAAGGTCGTTTTGGTTCAAACTGTCGTTTCAAGATCGTTTTGGTTCAAACTATCGTTTCACTTGAAACGACCATTTGGTTTTGATGTTTTTAGTAAAATCCTCGGGTGGATATAGCAGGAGCCTATTTATTTAGTTATTGTAAATTTATACTTCTTATTTCAATCGTATTGATCAATGCTTAAATGATATTAAACTTGCTTTAAAGTTCCTGTTATTGCTATTCTTTGTAAGTGGATTGTGTGGGATCTTATCTCCAATGATTACATGAGTTATTAATTGATGCTCCATGAAGTTTAAATTTTAAGAATTTTGTTCATAAACATTAAACATTAACCAACAATTCAATATTGTGACCATTTGGTTAGGTGAAAAAAAATTGGTTAGGTGGCAAGCTTATCCTGATCTATACTATCATTGACAAATGCATAAAATATTGGAAAAGAAATAGAGAACCTTATCTACTAAGCTATAGTACAACAAATACGGTTTTTGTCAAACCATGGTGAACTTTAGTTTTCATAGATGTAAATAAGTACTGTTTATGTAAAAACATGGAGAACTTAATCAAATAATTATGTTATTGCAGTGAGAGAGTTGTTGAGAAGATGAACACCTTGAAGTCCAGCACCGGGAAGAGCATATTAGAAAATTTTAAATCTTTAAATAAAGATTTGAAACGGAATCTTCAAATGAATAATCAAATGGTATATACAAAAATATATTTATAGATTTGTGCATGAATGATGTTATTTTATTATTCATTACTTAAATAATGTACTATGTAATTTTTGTAACAAAAAATATCTACATTTTATTAATTAAATATCTTTCATTTTTTGCTTCCTTTAATTTCATTTTATTCAATATGCATAATTCCATAATGAGTGGTGTTATTTTATTATGGAAATTTGGAATAAAATAATTCTCACTTTTTGGTATTGGCTTACAATAATCCCACTTTTCAATATAACCCATTACGGTCTTAACTTTTCACTTAATTATTTAGAATGGCCCCGCCGTATAATAAACTAACACACTTAGTTTTTAATCCTATGTGGCACTAACGTGGCGTTGACTTGTAAATTTTTTTTAATGTCATAAATATCCACATCAGCTAAAAGAAACGTGGTACCTGTTCCCCTTTGTGAACCCTAATTTGAAATGCTTAAACGTCGATCACAAACCAACGGCGAGGGCGGGCGATGCCAATTCTACATAATAACTGCCTCCGCCGCACTTACATGGCTCAACAAAATCCCGGCGACCGGAAAGATAACTTGGAGCAGAACCTACCAGCCCAACAATTCTAGCCGTTAGCAACCACATTCAGACGGCAGCTCATAACTGGTGTCGGATCAGCTTCCTTAGTCGCCGTCGGTGCTAACTTCATCGGCACAACAAGCTTCCTTCTTGGTTTCTTGCCGGAAACCTTCCGGAATCTCAAAATTGATGTGCTTTATCCCATCCAAGGTTACAGTCGCTGCATCAAATTTGAACAAGGCTTTGGTTGGTTACTCAATTCAACTAATTAAACCTCAAATCGGTACCAATTATAATCTTAATGTTCAAATCATATCATTCATTGAGATTATGAATACCTAGTTTGTTGTTTGCACAATTTATATACCCACAAAATTGGGTTGGAGAGACCAGACGTTATTGTATAGAGCAGCTGGGAAGGTGGAGATGGAATGATCATTGGATCTGCCGCCTGTGAACCGCCCCCGTCGGAATGCTTCTTTCTTGAGGATGATATTAGGGTTCATAAAGGGGAACAGGGTACCACCGTATATTTAGGACTTAAAAAAACAAGTCAGCGCCATGTAAGCGCCACATAAGATTGAAAACTAACAGTGTTAGTTTATTAGACGGCGGGACCATTCTAAATAATTAAGTGAAAAGTTGGGACCGTTGTGAGTTATATTGAAAAGTGGGATTATTGTAGGCAAATACCCAAAAGTTAAGATTATTTTATTCCAATTTTCCTTTCATTATTCATTACTGTAAGTAATATACTATGTAATTTTCATAACAAAAAGTATCTACAACTTATTAATTAAATATCTTTTATTTTTCGCTTCCTTTAGTTTTTTTTTTGAACGGCGATTTCAGTCGAACCTAGCCCCCGGACACCAGCTCGAACGCGAGTGTCTTAACCGTGCCCCAGTCGGCGGTATGTCCCTTATGAGACAACCAGGACACCACCTCCATACACCATTCTGGGCAAAACCCACCCCCACTTAAGGCCAGGTGGTAAAACTCCTCCCTCTCTAGATATTTAATATGCATAATTCCATAATGAGTGGTGTTATTTATTATTCATTACTGTAAATAATGTACTATGTAATTTTCATAACAAAAAATATCTACAACTTATTAATTAAATATCTATCATTTTTCGCTTCTTTTAATTTCATTTTATTCGATATGCATAATTCCATTAATAAAAATATTAAATTGAATCACAATTTCTATTTGCTAACGATTAAACCCGTGTAATACACGGGTTCTAACCATTGCCACGTCAGCAAATATTTAACACCGTTAGGGTTCCGTTAGTATGGGATCAATAAGAGAAAATAGTTTGAAACTTAGGCTCAGTGAGAAACATTTCGATAGGTGTGATTAATTTCGTCCAATAGGTGAAACATGAGATTATCAAAATCCAATTTCCGATTCTTTTATGCTACAGATTGAGATTATATTATGAAGACTTGAAATTAATTATGCAGCATCATATATAAGTAACGTTTTCCAAAAGTATATAACAAACTTTAAGGGCATACCTCTTTAGTAGTGACAATAGGGCACTTGTGGAGTTCTTTGTTTGATACAGTATGTTTAAACTAAGTATACTAGCCAGTGACTCGGGTAAATACTCGGGACTGTAACGTAAAATACAAAATTATATTATATTATGGAATAAATTTTAGTGGTAAAACATAATTCAATAATAATAATAAAAAGTTTAATAACAATTACAAATTTGAGAAGAGAGATTTATACACTATATTTTTTTGTTACATTGGTTCGACTACCGTCTTCATCCAAAATCAAGATCTTTAGACCCTTCTTTCTCTTCACCCTTGATAAAACAACATATAATTGACTATGAGAGAAGACCAGATCTTTCAAGTACAATCCAACTCTTGAAAGAGATTGACCTTAGCTTTTGTTTATCGTCATTGCAAAACAAACAAAGATCGAAAACTACCTTCTCTGAAACCGAAAAGCAATTCTTTAATCTGTTGGAACCAAGGAAAGTCTAGGAATAAAAGTCCTGAATCGAATGTTGCTTCCAGAGATAATAACCGCTTCAATCACGTGCTTTCCTAGTGATACGATCTGAAGGCGTGTTTCATTACATAGGACATTCCTCTGATCAATGTTTCTCAGCAACATAACAGGAACACCGACTTTCAACACAAGTCGATGATTTGGAATGCCAAATATATGTAAAGAATTCAGGATGTCTGGTGAGTATAAGTTACGATCAAAGCTGTCACCTACCATCTCATTTTAACATACAGAGTCTGAGCTTAAATACTCATGTTCTTCACCGGGAACTAAAGAAAGCAGACGATTGTTGATATCATCGACAACTTTATTAGTTGGTGCGAGAATAGCTCTTTCTGACCAAAATCTCGATGGCCAAAGTTGTCAAGAAGCGAAGGGTAAACAAACTCAATAAGATCGCTGACCGGATCCGATGAATCATGAATAAAAAGATCAGGAGGAATATCTATACTATACTTGACTCACCATCATTATCTCCACTGACTTTTCCTTCTCCAATATCCTAAAGCCATCGAGCAAAATCAGTTGATTCTTGTATATCTGATGGAGCGTTACCTTGAATAAGACGCATGTTTTTTGTTAACTTTAAAACCTTACACACTCTCAAAATGTAAGACGAAGTAAGGCAGAAAGTAACAACATCTTGATTTGAAGCGCCTTGAAGGACAAGAATAATCTGTTTGAAATCTTCACCGAAAACATGAAATAAAATATAACAAATATGACAATCGTTTTGTCCTAAACCTATGATTTTCCTTTGAGACATTAGAAATTATCATCTATATTAATGTCATGTTCAAGTATTTCATCCATTGATTATACTGTCATTAATGTAATGTTCAAGTATTTCATCCATTGATTATACTGTCATTGAGTCTTTGAACAATAAATTAGGGATGCCAGGGAGCATGTATTCTTGATTACATTAAGACTGAATTCTGAATTATGCTTTCAATTAGACGGATGATTTCTGGAATAATGATTGTAGAAGCATATCCCTATGCTATGAGTGTCTCGTGTATTGTATTATGTGAGCATGTCTGAGTATGAGTTGTGGTAGAAATGTCTTAAGTGGCGTACCACATGGTCCGGCGGACCATGTGGTCCGGCGTACCAGTTTGGTACGCTGGGTGGTTAGTCACTTAGTATAAATAGGTAGTGTTAGAATGAGAGAAAAAGACTTCTGAATACTTCTGTCATTTCTACACTTTCTGTGTGTGTTTCTAGAGAGAGAAACTAGAGAGAACTCTTTGTAATCTTCAAGTGATTCAATAAGAAATCTCTTATTTACATCCGTGTTCATTACGTTTGATCAAAGCATGCAGTAGTAAGATCGTTTCTTGGTTCTACAAGTGGTATCAGAGCTATTGGTTGATCTATTGCTGTGTTTTTGATCAATTTTCAGTTGTTTAGAGAGAGAAAGTTTGGGTTTCTTCACGTTTTCATCAAATTCTTCCAATTCCGAGTGTTTCTGAGATGAAAAATGATTTCTAATTGTTTCTGGAGTGATTTCGCACCTTACTGAATCAATTTCTAGTTTCAAAAGTCGCAAAATCGAAAAATCATTCGATTACAGCTTGGTCCGCAGGTCGAATTTCTGGTCCGCCGGATGAATTTTCTGGTCCGCTAGTTGGTCCGCCCGTGTATCTTCATCGAAGATCTGATCCGCTGATCTGGTCCGCATAGGCAATCTTCATAATTCTGATCCGTGGCAGTTTCAGCGTACCATCTGATCCGCGGCAGTTATTTCAGCGTACCATATGGTCCGCTGGTTGTAATCTGATCCGCTGGTTAATCTGATCCGGCAGTGGTCCGCAAGTACAAATCTGGTCCGCCTGTTTGATTTTGTCCGGAATTGGTCCGCTGAATTTGGTTTAGTCCGCTGGTAGAAAAGTGACTTTCACTAAAACTGACGTATCTTGAGAACCGTAAAGAGTTACGGAACCCAATACCAGCCAAAACGTTCGTCTCGATGAGATCTAGGACTCGTACTCCCCTATGGCCAGTACCGTCCAGTTTTGACCCCCAAAATCCGCTTGGAAGACCTCCGTTTTTGAGTTTAAAGTTTTTGAAGTATTATTTTCAGTGAAAAATGTCTGATTTTCAAGCGTTTGCGGCTATGCAAAGCACGGTACAAGCTATGCTCAATTTTGATAATGAAATAGGAACAAGTCAGAAAGTTCCTAAGCTTTTAAAGTTGGAAGATTATCAAAATTGGAAGCAACGTTTTTCTGCATACATCAGCACAAACGATATTGATTTATGGATTCCAATTCAAAAGTTGTATGTACGTCCAACTGCAGATGGCGAGTATAAAGAAATTCAAGATTTTGATAAGGATGAAAGAAAAAGTTATGAGCTTGAACAAAAAGTTTATGGTTATCTTACCATGGCTTTACCTATCGAGTTGTTGCATCAATTCAGCACTTGCAAGAAAGTTAAACAATTGTGGGATGCTTTATCTGCTTGATGTGAAGGTAATGACCAATATAAGAAGAGTAGACGAAAAGTGTTGAACAAGGAATTTGAAAATTTTCAACATTATGAAAAAGAAAATATTTCTGCTCTTGTTTCAAGGTTTTCACATCTGATTAGTGAGATGAAAGTGGTTAAAATTGAAAAGACCGAGGAGGAATTGAAAGAGAAATTGATGGAAGCATTACCGGAAAAGTGGGAAAACTATGTATTATTGCTTACTCATGATAAAGAATATTTTGCATTGTCATTTCATGATTTGACCGGAAAGCTTCATGCTAGAGAGATGGAAATGATGACATCAAACAAGTCAACTGCTCAATTCCAAAATCCTGAAGTGTATCATGGTCAAAATTTTGCAAGTATCAATGCAAAGTCCAAATCATTTGGTGTTACTTCATTAAATCCACCTCAAACAGCTTTTGTTACTGGTCATGGTTCAGGGAATTCTGGAAATTCATCAAGAGGATGTAACTTTACTATTCCAAATCATTCAAGTTCGACTTCACTATTCCAAATCATTCAAGTTCTTCATATTATGGGTTGCTGAATGGTGGTTTGACAACTTCTAATCTGATTGAAGAGGATTTCGATCAAATCGATCCTGATAATCTTGAGCAAATGGATATCAATTGGCAACTGGCAATGTTAGCTCAACGAGTTAAGAGATTCAAGAAAAAGACTGGATTTCAAAGTTTAAATCCAGATGGCAAAGTTGGCATTAATAAATCAAAGGCAAAATGCTTCAAATGTTCCAATTTTGGACATTTTGCTCGTGAATGTTCAAAATCAACTGCTTCTGCATCAAAGTCTCCAACAGCCTTGGTGTCTCAAGTTGATAAACAATATGATTGGGGGAAACTTCTAATTCTCCAATTGCATTAACTGCTGTTGCTTCTGAGTCCAATGAAGGTTATGATTGGGATGCTGATGTACTTGAAGCATTTGAAAAAGCACGAACATTGAATAAAGGCTATGATTGGGCTACTGATGAAATTAATGATGAGTCTGCATGAACTGGTTCATCTGCGATGATGGCTCAAATTGTTCATAGTGATAATGAAGAAGAAGTAACTGATTCTGAATCTGAAACAAGTAGTTCTGGAAATAGTGGTTATGAATCTATTTGTGAGTTCTGTTCTCAAAAAGACAAGAAGATTCAAGGTTTAATAAAGGAAAATGAGTTGTTGGTTGATGAAAATAAAATAAAGATAGAAGAATTGGCAAATGAACAACAAAAGTTAGAAGATCTGATTCAAGAATTTTCTTCTCAAAAAGCAAAGTTATCAGATTTTCAAGCAGAGTTTATTGAGAAAGAATCAAAATTTCAAAATGTTAAATAGGAGTTTGAACAAATAGTTTCAAAGTTATCTAAGGAAAAGGATGAATTAGTCAATGAAGTGAACAAATGCAAAGATGAAGCTGAGGATACTGCAAAAGATTTTCAAAATCTTTTTGATAAATCAAAGTACAGACTTGATACTCTTACTCAACTTTCTGGTGATCAAGCTACTAAGATTCAATCTTATCAGACTGATATGGAAAAGTTACTTGATGAGAAGAGGGAGTTGGTTAGAGTGAACAAGTTGCAAAATGCAAATTTGGATATTCAAAAAAGAAATGAAGATAAACTCGAGAAGGAATTGTTGGCCGGATTAGATGAGTTAAGATTGCAAAAATATGAAACTAATAAAGTGGCAAAGAAGCTCATTGCAACAGAAAAAGAGTTGGGTGAAGCTCATCAAAGAATTTCTGAATTAAAGATTGAAGTCATTGATTCAAAACGTCTTTTGAACAATGTTACTAATTCACAATCTTTTACAAGTTTCTTGGCAAAGGATGAGAATTTTGAAAGGATGTTCAACAAAACTGTATCACCACCAGGAAGTCTCAAAGAAGGCGTTCATGATTTGAAAGACAAGGTTGAGACTGGTGATTATTCTGAATTTGTTAGTTCTAAATCGGTTGAAGGAAAGAAAGAGGAAAAGGGTAAGAGTACTGAAAATTCTGAAGCTAAAAAGGGTGTGTCTGGTTTTTCGTCTACAGACAAGGGGAAATCAGCAAGTTCAAACACTAACATTGATGAAACAATTGTCAATGCTCCAAAAGATCTCAAGAAAGTTAAAGCTGAATTTTCTAGGTTGGCAAAGAATGGGCATAAATCTACTGGAATGGGAGAGAAGGGTTCAGGAAAGAGTGTTGGTTTGGGATGTGAAGGAAAAGCTGCTCACGGTGGTAGTTCAGAAGTTCCAAAACCACAACAACTGAAAAGAGTCAATGTGAAGCAAGTAAAGAAAGATGTCTTCAAAGCTAAGAAGGTTCAACCTGAGAGATTCTACAAACTCAAGGGTTCGGAACAAACATTTTCTGACAAAGAATTCCCGCTACACTGCGTGGATGCTCAGAAAATTGCTGAAGTATTTGTGAAGACTGCTGATCCGAGGAACAAGAAGAATCAATCTGTCCAATATTCTTCTGGAGGATCAAATTCTATTCCAAAGAGCCCGACATCTAAATGGGTTCATGATCATCGTCAACAGGTATATGATAATTTTTATGATCATTTTGGAGATGAATATTTTTGTGAAGCAAAGCAGGTTCCAAAACGAAGAAATGTACACAATCGTTTGTGTTACAATTGCCGAAAAAAAGGGCATATGGCACAAGATTGTCATGTTACTGCTGCTTCTAGTTCACGAAAAGGAAAGGTTCCACATGTTGGTAAAGCTGCCAAACAACGATTCATTGATGAATATGGCAGAGTTTTTGATGAATATTCACAACCTACATTTTTCAAAACTCAAAGAAGATTTATTCCTCGTTTTCAAAATGTTTCACATGTAGGTTGTTCGTCACAATCGACTGTGACCGGTTCGTCAAATACTGATTTACCAAAACAACAACACTGGAAACCTACGGTGGTTTCGAAAGGTAACCAAGATACTGGTCGACCAGAAGAGATTCGCTTCGGGTCATTTATAAACTGACGTGTTTGACCAGTGTGCAGATACTTCTAGAAGACCTATCAGTGATTGCAAAGTTGCTGATGGAGGGGTATTCTGCTGATTTAAGTTAAATTTCATGTGATAACAATTTCAAAACTGAAATTTTTCTGAAAGCTAAACCTGACAGGTATCCATGTCGAAAGGTCAATTTTCTTTCTTTTTACATTCTGTATGTAGTTTAGGGGGAGAAAATTGAAAAACCAAAAATAACGTTTCTATGTTTTTGTTTGTGTTAAAATGAAAATCCAAAAATAGAGTTTTCATTTTAAGGGAGAGAAAAACAGAAAATACAAAAACATTGAAAAATAGAAAAATACAAAAACATTAAAAAAAAATTGTATCCGACATAATTGGGAAATGATGGTACATTGGCTTACGTGTCTGACTCATGGATAAAATAGATGAAAAAGCCATAAGATCATTGTTCGATGTACTTGGTAGGCTCGGCATTAAATCAGAAAGTATTCAGATGTGATAAACACATTAAATACTAATGCTTGACGAAGTGGACAACATCTTGATGCATATCTCATGATATATCAAGAAAAGATATGTGAAAAAGAAAATGAGAAGTCACTCACTACTACAAAAATGGCCTTTCTTGACGCTTTTTGCGCGTCAAGAAAGGGCCCAGATGACGCGCAAAAAAACGTCAAGGAAGGTGGGGTCAAGAATCCTCTTGACGCGCAAAATGCGCGTCATCTTCTTCTTGACGCGCGAACAATGACGCGCATTTTATGACGCGCAAAGCGTGTCATAAAAAGCGTGTCAAGGAAGCCCCTGTCATAAATATGTTTATGACACGCATAAATGCGCGTCATGAATTAAAACAAAATTAAAAAAAAAATATTTTTTAATAGAATCACTAATTTCTACATTAAATGACAATTGACCTCATAATACAAAATAAAATACACATAAAGCAAAATAATGCATTTCATATATATAGCAAACATTACAAAGTTTCACATGAGTAGTTTACAAATGAGTCTAGTATGCTACAACATTTAGCGCTACCTATAAGCATGACTCTTCTCAGCAATGGTTTTACAAGTCTGTCTTGAGATTCAGCTTCTTATCATTTCCGTCCATGTTTCCACCGGTAAGAGTGTTGGTTGTTCCTGTGTTACAAATAAAAAATAATAAAAATCACTAATCTTTTGAAGCTGGAATGAATTATAATATCTTGCATCATTTATATTATGAAAAGAGAATTTCTCCCAATATTGGTCTTTCTTGCAAACAGTCTTCCTTAGGATATTTTAAAGATAATCAGTTATTACAAGTAGGTTATATTTGTTTAAAATTCCAATTACTCTATGAAAAGCTAATCATTTCATTCCAGAGTTGTTTCTATTTGCAGTTATGATGATTTACTCAGCGGGTTGGCTCACTTGTGTAATTCCTAAGGCATAAATGACAGCATACGAGAGCAATAGAATAAGGAAGTTACATTGTGTCGAGTTCGTCCCGTGTCATGGTTTCCAAGTCTAAAATGTGGAGGTCAATCAAGAGAGTTCTGTTTCCATCTTGACCACCAAATATAACTACATTAGCCCCCACAAGTATCACTGATTGACCTCCACGTGAAACCTGCAATAGAATGACGAAATTAAAAAAATATATATGTTTTTAAGGTCTAGATAGACCACATACCAAAGTATGACTAAATGGATCATGATCTGTGGTACAAGCAACATCACATAACTAATTGTACGATGCTGATTATGTCAATCAAGTATAGATTTCTTTTCCAAAAATTTGAGGTTATACACCTTAAAATTCCATATGGAGTGTGTATTGTTAAGTTTTATGATTTGTAGTATATATTCTGTTGAAAAATCAGAGTTCAACACTGACCAAAGAATGCCCAGCACAAGGAGTTACTCTCACTGTATCCTCAGAATTTGATTTGACTCAACACCACCTCTTTTCAACACCTGCTGCTGCTGAGACTATTGTTTCCACTGCAGGTATTGAGAAATCATAGGGTGGTTCTGCATAATTGCCAGGTACTATGTAGTTGAAGAGCTCAATGCAGGGGCAGCAGCGGATGTAGTTAAAGAGCTGCAACAGCTGAATTGGCTGCACCTGAATCACCATCAAAACCACCAGTTGATGTGCTGCCACTAAGCTTAGAAGAACAGGTCGTATAGAACCAGAAGCCGGCACTACCTGTCACTACTACTACAAAAATATCTTTGCTGATTGATGGTCAGGTGCCATAGAAGATCAGATAGGTAAAACTCATGGGTTTGATATAAGATCAGATAGGTAAAACTCATGGGTTTGAGACCAAAATTATATACAAATTAAACAACAAACCAAACTGACCTCAGCTTGAACAGATGATCCAACATCATAGGTAGACTTCTTTCTTGCTCTCTTTGCACTGGAAGAATCCTAGGCCTCACTGTTAGATTTAAGCAACAGCAGTAATCTGCCTGTTGTTGAAGATTCTGGAAGAACCATAACAGATGCAATCACCCTACAACAAAAAAATGATATGTGTAGCAAAAACATCCTTAAAAGAACATAATAGGATAAATGCAAAGACATCCTATAACACAACATAAAAGAATCAAGCATTGGGTCACTGGAGATTTCTAACATTGACTGATTGACCCAATAGAGCTTACTAAGCAAATCTAAAACAATACTTGCCAAATAATTCTCCTTCACAATTTCCACCACTGCATTCACAGTTTGATTCACCTCCAAGTCCTTGTGTGCTGACCTTTTGCGCGTCTGGATGGCAAAAGTCATAAGTGGAACTGGAAGTGAATTAATTGAATTAACAACATATATTCACATGGGTATAATAGAAGTACAGAAGAAAAAAATATATATATATATAACCTTTTTGGGAATTTGGGAATCAGTGTTCTCCTTGTGTCTGTTAACTAACTGTCTTCAAGGACAAATCCACAAGGCAGTCCATCTTGGCTACATCAAGAACTGTTGCTTCAACAGTTGAACCAATATCTATTGTTGATTCACCACCTGCACAAAATTAACATAAAGCCTATTAGTTATACACCTCACATTGTATTCATATATTGTACACCTCACATTGTATTCATATATTGTATAGAAATCAACTAATAGTGGAAAATTAACACCTATAATTCCAATTTCATCAATGAAATGCACCTAATTCCATAAGAAACCAAAATAGCCCCATTCCTCCCTTCATCTTCCTCACTATCATTCTAGTTCTATTCATTCCCCCCTGCAATCTCCTCACTTCACAACAACACAAACCCTAGGTTCATGCTCCATCACCCCATCTCTATACGGTGCCCTAATCCAAGTTAGGGTTATGGAAATCGATATTTAGATAACAATAAATTTGTAACTTAAATTGAAATCAAAAGATATAAATCGAAAGATCTACCACTATCATTTAGAGGTTGAATCCGAAGTATAGCAAATGCAGTGAGGATATTTATGGCTGCTGAAAGCCATATTTCAGAACTGGAGAGATATATCTGTAGAATACAAATTACTCATCAATCAAAAGACAAATTACTCATCAATCTAGAAAAACTAGTGGCGGCTCTAACAATTTTGGAGATGTGAGTATTTAGAGCATTGCAGGTTGGGAGAAAAATTAGAAAGCCACATCAAACACTATATACACAACATGCTTGCGAAAAAATCACAGGTGAAATTGCAAGCACACAAGCCCTAATTAGAGAGATATGAAGACGAAGCCCTAGTTAGATATGAAATCGCAGAACCCTAATTAGAAACCGCAAGATAGAAAACAACAGCAGCGATTCAAACCCTAGCTAGGAAGAAGAAGAAGATGCATACCTGTTGAGATAACAGAGATGAACCGAAGAACCCTAGGTAAACCGAGACTAACCACCCGCCAAATACGATTCCGCCCCCTGTTTTACATGCTTTCAAGTTCTGGCGTTTGGGGCGGCGAAGAAGAGTACGATAACCAAAGAACCCTAGGTAAACAGTAGCAGCGATTCGAAGTCGAAGACGAAGAGGAAGAGGAGTGATGAATGCGAAGGTGAGAATATAGATTAGGGCTTTTGAGATAGATTAGGGCTTTTGGAGAGAATTAGGGGAAAAATTTTATGGAAGCGGGAAATGAAAACGAGGTGTAAGCGGGAAATGAAGAACGAGGTGCAGCGGGAAATGAAATTTGTGGAAAAAAAATTAGGGGGGGAAAACATAAAACGACACTTTTTAGATGACGCGCATTTTTAAGTGTACTCCGTGTTTTTTTTTTATAAATTATGACAGGAATTTTATGACGCGCTAAAATGCGCGTCATCTAACCTTAGAATTTTACAATTCTTGACAGTTTTTTTATGACACTCGTTTTTGCGCGTCATTAAAAACCGCGCGTCATTAAAAACCGCGCGTCATCGTTCGCGCGTCAAGAAAGGCCCTTTTTCTAGTAGTGACTGTGTATACATGTGTTCTTTTTGCAAAGATTTAAACTTGTTTGATTTTCTTTATTTTGTCAAACGATCGGACTTTCTTTGCGTATCGAAAGATCGACCTGATTGTTGTTCGTTTGACGTTCTGCTTTATTTTCTTTGGTGTTTCGTATAACTCATCGGACTTTCTTTGCGTGTACGGGAGTACCGACCTGATTGTTGTTGAGTTATACAATTTCAATTTGTTGTATTTTCTTATTTTGTAAAATTCGAGGCCTTATCTGCGTATCAAAAGATCGACCTTAAGGTAGACGATTTAACGTTCTTATTTCTTTTTGCATGGAACACAGTTGACTAAATCATGAATACAAACATTATGTGATTAAATCACAAATGAAATCACAAAGTGTGATATAAAAGCAAAAACATATCTGAGTATGTCTGATAGTGTGGGGGTACACTAGTCAAAGCAAACTTAATCAATACAATAACATATCCAGATGTTATGAGTATGATTTTGCCTGAGTTTAAGATGGACAAATTATACCAATAATCGACATGACTTATGTGCTGAAGTAATTGAAATTGAAGTGTTGTTCAGCATGTTATGTTCAATATGATCCCAAGTTGTGATCTTTCTCACAAAAGACAAAAATAGTGTTTGGTTTTGTATTGCATTTATGTTTCATATCTGCAAAGTTCAAAAAAAATTTAGGTGTGTTTTGGCATAAACTTAGAAAAATCAAAAAGATTTTCAGAGTGTTTTGATATAAAGTTTCAAAAAGACAAAAAGATTTTGCTTCTTATTTGTTTTCGACTGATTGACATGTGATACGAAATCAAATTTCAACACTATATCTTGGATCCTCAAAGAGAAGTTTTGCACCAAGATTAAATTAATTTTCAAAAGAAAAAGGAAACCGCGTTTCTGTCTTCTGAAATTGCAGGTTTTATGTGTCAAGACTCAAGCATGGTGAAAGGGGAAGTATGTATTATCTTTCACAAGTGGATCTTGAAGTTTGAAGATGATTCAAGAGTGATCCAGCCATGCAAGCTCTATTTCTGACAAGATTTCAAGTCAAAGATCGAATGTAGCAATGTTGAAGGTTGAAGACTGAAGTTTAGTTAGAAAATAGATACACTACACGTTAAGGGGGAGTTTGTAGAAGCATATCCCTATGCTATGAGTGTTTCGTGTATTGTATCTATGTGAGCATGTCTGAGTATGAGTTGTGGTAGAAATGTCTTAAGTGGCGTACCACATGGTCCGGCGGACCATGTGGTCCGGCGTACCAGTTTGGTAGGCTGGGTGGTTAGTCACTTAGTATAAATAGGTAGTGTTAGAATGAGAGAAAAAGACTTCTGAATACTTCTGTCATTTCTACACTTTCTGTGTGTGTTTCTAGAGAGAGAAACTAGATAGAACTCTTTGTAATCTTCAAGTGATTCAATAAGAAATCTCTTATTTACATCCGTGTTCATTACGTTTGATCAAAGCATGCAGTAGTAAGATCGTTTCTTGGTTCTACAATGATTGATTACTGTTTTCATTTCGACTAGTGATTTCTAGAATAATGCTCGAGTTAGAAACTATCTGATTGTATTACATTACACTATCTAACATTTTACAAATTTTGTAAGCTTTATTGGGTTGTACTTTACAAGTCTTTTAAGCATACTCTTTTATCTTACCCATATGTGTGGCTGTGAGACATTGGCGTGTAAATCCATTATTCTACCATATCATCGACTCCATCTACCATACCTCCCCCATTAAGGTCATCTCTCTTATAAAACACGCAAACCTTATCATCACCGGCATCTTCTACTAGCATCACAAATGGAGCGCGATCGCCGGCTAATCGATGTTCCTTAACGCCGGTCACTACCGGCGATTTGTCTCTCTATCTTCCATAAGCCCAAGTGTGAGATCTCTCTTAAGTCGATGTTGAAGCTCCAGAGCATCGCCATCGACAACAATGGCCGCGATCTCTGACAGAGGAACCACCACCACCGTCATCGCCGGCAGAGGCCGCGATCTCTTCTCACCGGTAAGTCTGTTGTTCTTCGATTTGGTTGCGCCTGGGAAAGAGGTTTTGAAGTTTTGTAGATCTATCCTTCTTTGTTTCTTTCTTCTTTTATAATTTACTTTATAACATCTACTTTGCTATTTCCTTTCTTTCTCTCATAATGAAGCTTGAGATATTGAAGATGCCGATTGTGTAACATGCTGACTAGCCGGCTCTTCTTCAGAATCATCAGAGGTCGTTTTCTAGGGTTTGTATTTCATCATTTCCTTTACCATTTTTCTAAAAAATTTACAGCTTCATCTCCTAAATTAATTGGGCGACTCATCTGTGTTTGTTTTTGTTTTCAGGTTTTGTTGGGTTCATCTTCCATCTTCATCTTGCAGGTAATTCTCTTATGCCGTCCTTTCAACGTGGAACCCTTTTTGTGCTACGCTGAGATTGAAACCTAATAATCGACATGGTTATTTTTATGGAGTTCGGTGTTTATTATGTGCAAATATTGCTTATGATTCCTCCTAATTTGAAAGTAATTTGTGACATGGCGATTGTGTTAAGACATATGCTACAAAAAGAGGGGTTTTTATAACGATAAAAGTTATTTCCTTCGTATTTTAGGGAATTTGATGTTGTGATGGGAAATCGGTGTTTATGATTTTCTTCATAATTATTTTTGGATGTAGAGTGTGACCCTTTTATGAATCATATGTCTCTTATTTAATGTTTTGAGATTGTTTATTGTTCTAGAAATGAGAAGTTACATAAATGAGGCTCAAACGAGCAATCTGCCACTCCTGGATTGGTGTTCAAGAATGCTATTTATATCTGCCAAAAACCTTCTTGGTGTAGAAAGTTGATTAATTCATGGTAAGAAAGAGCTTATCGCAATATTTACCAATGCTAGCCTTCCAAAAACCTTCTTGGTGTAGAAAGTTGATTAATTCATGGTAAGAAAGAGCTTATCGCAATATTTACCAATGCTAGCCTTCCATGGATGACTTGATGGTTTGTCAATATATGCAGTTTATGGGGAATCATTGCTAGGTCTGCTATAATATTGCACTCAACAGGTAAGTATAATTGAATTGGCTTGGTGCTTTGCAGATGTAAATGACAACACTAGAACTAGCTCAATCAGAACTTCACTTTAATATGCGGGTCAGGTAATTAGGTCCATTTCAGTACAAACCTCTCTTTATTGCAAAGATGAGGTAACACTAAAATACGTGTCGAGTTATTCAGGTTTACTCTTTACCTTCATTAATTATCTTTTCCACTAAAATAAAAAAAAACTAATGGAACGTTCTATATGACAAAAGTTGTATTCTTAATTCTTCTATGAAATCATCTTCTTTATGAAAAACAGATTTATAAATATGTTGAACAATAGATGTTACAACCAAAAGTGAGCTCAAGTCATATGAAACGGTATTAGAAAATATGGTAAAAAACATTGGCTGTCTTCTTTTATAGGTTACAAAATATATTGTTCAAACTTGGATAGGTGAGTAACGGGTCAAAATGTTGCTCTTTCATCTCCATTTATAGGTGACGATTTCGCTTTTAATATTTTTAGCTTCATTTTTTTTCTTGCTTCCAATTGTTATTGTGTTAGTGTTGGTTTAGTGTTTTGAACTACGGTTTTGATGTTTGATTGAATTTTAATAATAATTAATATTTTAGGTTTTTTTTATGAACTGGAAGGGGTTTTTGGTTTGGCTGGTGTTATTATTTTAGGGTAGTTTGATTCTGTGTTGTTTTTTAATGATGAACACATGTGTTAATGAAGGTTTTCGTTGGTTGAGATGGTGATTCTGTTAGTGAAAGCAACCGTAGAGACCAACGAGTCCTTCGATTTGTGAGTTTTTCTATCTTAAACTTGAATTACTTACTTTGTTGACGATAATTGAGTTCCTTGGTCAATTAGGGATTTTATTTTGATGTGTTTGTAAATCGTTACTTTTGTCATTGTCTACGTGCACGAATTCATCTCTTATTTAGGGTAATATTTTGTGGATCTTAAGATTGCTTTATTTAGGGCGATCTAACTAATAGTTTAATTCTATGTACATGTGTAGATATTGAAATTTTGAAGCTTATATTCTCAAGTGCCACATTGTCCAATAACTGATATTATATGCTTTTAGAAATTGATTCAGGAGGAGTTTGTTAAATTTTGAAGCTTATATTTTCAAGTGCCACAGGTGGACCAAGTGTATACATAGTCATACTCACACCACATAAGCTGCGAAGTATTCTTATAAAATGGATTCTTACATTTATATATGCATCAACTTTAATATGGGATTTTTATATATATGATGTCATGTGATTTGGAAAATCAACATCAAACGAAATCACACAGGACTTATATTATTCTTTTAATGCTTTATGTTTAAAGTGGTGTTTGGATTACCCACAAAATCACAAAGGACTTATACTATTCTTTTAATGTTTTATACACACACACTAGGTATCATTGACAAATGTTAATGCAGCGTACCATTTTGATTATACTTCATAGTTTATGGATTTGTGTTTTACGTTTGATTTTTTGCTTATTGTTTTTATACGTGTTTCAAAACTGGTTCGACTTTGTCATGCTGACGACAACGCGCTAATTATAAAACTTTTTTTGGAATATTTAGAACAATCATTTCCAAATTTAGAACAAAACGGTTCCAATTTTTAGAACACTAAACTTTCAATTATAAAAATGATTTCATCATAATACGATAGTGATTTCAATTACTATTTTATGATTCAATTTTTTTGTTTGTAATGAAATTATTGAACTAGTAGTGTGAAATTTCATGTGATTTGATTTTTTTTCTTACGTTGATTTAACCTTAATGTGCTTTAATTAATTTAATAGCTACAGATCAAGGTGGACATTTCATTATCAATGGGAGTGAAAAGGTTCTAATTGCTTTAAGAGAAAATTAGCACCAATCATGTCTATGTGTTCAAAAAGAGACAACGGAACAAATATGCTTATGTGACAGAAGTTCCTTCAATGGCAAAATATCAAAATAGGTCACCAAGTACCATGTTTGTTAGCATGCTTGCTAAGACCAGTGCCAAAAGGGTATGATATATTAATCAAGTTTCAAAATTTTTACTAATCTTAAATGAGATCTTCTCAGTTGAGTTAGCTCGGTCAGATTTCGTTTCACCTACTGATATATTCTAAAAATTTTAATTTTTTTTACTGATTCTGTGCAAGTATTAGTTCTTTTATTAAGTTTATGTTATGCACTTGGCTCACTTATTCTTTTCATATTGTCAATGTATAGTACATTTAATCTCTCCTCTTTTGATTAATTTATCAATTTCACATTTTCTATTCCATTTAGACGTGGTAGTTTTTTTATATATTTTTTTAGATAAAGTTGTGCGATGCACAGATTTAAAAAACTAGTAAATAATATATAACATCAATATTTAGATTAATTTGTTGGTCTCAAGTTTAGGTTATTCACACCATTCTAGTTTATTGTTTTCATAACATACTAAACATCAATAATAATATAAACTACTACCATTTGTTAACATGTCGATACATTTACAATAGAATTAGTGAATTCAAGTGAACCTAAAATGCACCAATCACTAAAACTCGATAAGTAGTAGTCCAAAGAACAAATTGTGTGCCAAAACTCACCATCACAATAAGCCGTGAGGCTAGCTAACTAGAAGCATACGGCAGCATCGTGACATTGTTTTTATCGCAGCCATAAACGTCACAATAAGCTTGGTACGTTAACATGAACACTGCCACAATACTAATCATGAATGCCACAATCTTCCAAGTAGCTCCCACAAAGCTTCCAATGTGTGTTAAACCCACCAGCACCCAACTCGCTAGTTTCCTCATCAACAAATACGCCCTTATCCTTGGCCTACTCTCATAAACCTTGTTAACTTCATCTATCACTTCTTGCAACTTGGACTTATTTTTGGTTTTCAAGCTCATTATAGAACCACTCATCCCCACAAAGATTTTCACAACTTCACCCTCACCCAACTCACCTTTTATGATGTTCTCTTTCTTAAGAAGCTTCACATCTTCAGCATTCACAATCAACCCACACATCAATCCCATATATTCCGTAAGAGGAAAATGATCCGAGTGGGGCATTAGCGTTTCGTAAGCGACCAGATTTCTTAAAATTACCTCTGAATCATTGTTCAAAGTAACACGCGGCAGGTAAATCATGTTGTTCTCTTCAATGTGTATGTTTTCTATTCCCTCATCTTTCGGTAGATCATGAAACCTAAATCTGGTTGCACGTTGAAGTTCGGAAGCAGAAGGGATGGTGGTTTTATTGCTGGAGAAGTTATGTAGACTTGTGACAACCTGTTCATATAGTTTAACAATTTCCTCCTGTGGAACTTTTTGGAGGAAGTTTAAAACACGGCTCATACTAGGAAAATCCGCATTAAGATGATAAGGCATGGCTGATGTCATAATACCATCATCTAATTGTGGTTTGTTATTTATGATCGAACCGTACATATAATGGAGCAGATGTTCTACATGGGTAGGAGCTTGTGACGGCGAGCACAGCTCTAGCGGTGAATGGGTTTCACTAAAAGATCGAAATATGGAGGGTGAAAAGTTATTACCTGATAAATACAAAACGACCTCACGGGTCTCCTCCACCTCCATATAAGGAAGAACGTGGACCACAGAATCCTCCACCTCCATAAAAGGAATTTGATTATCTCCCATTATTTGTTCCTGTAATTGTGGTGAATGGATCTCAGTAAAAGATTGAAATACAGAAGGTAGAATCTGAGAATGTACTGAAGGTAGTAAGTCAGAATACAAAACCTCATCACTTTGCTTCATCACGGTACAAGGGATTTGGTTCTCTACCACCAAATTTTCCTGTAAAGGTGGCGAATGGAATGCAGAAAAAGATTGAAATTCAGAAGGTGGAAAGTTAGTACCAGATGATGAATGCAAAGCCTCATGGATTTCCTTGAGCACCAAAAAAGGAATTTGGTTCTCCACCATCATTATATCTTGTGCCAATAATCTTTTTGTAGGATCAAGTGTGGGATGCTTAATGGCACTGGTTTGGAACAGATTAAGCAAGAAGAGACCATCGATGGCGAACACCCAGGCCATGGAGACATTATCATCTTGGAGGAATGTGTCATAGCAAGCCCGGATGACAGGAACAAGTTTCTTGACTTTATCAAGAACAGCGCCTCGAAAATCGTTGATTTTGTGATCTTGGAGGAGCTTTTGCAACAAGACAAGTTTTTTCTGTTGCATTTTGGAATAGGGTCCGGGCTGAAAATGATGATATGGACCAAAGCCTATCTGCTGTGGTTTATAGGCTTCTGGTTTCTTGGAGGTTATGGTTTCTGGTACTTGGAAGATTGAAACAGGAGGGATTTCAAGTTTGATTTCGAGCTGACGATCCAAAATTTCACTAATTTCAGCAACCCATTTTTGCTCTCTAGGGTCTGAAATCAGTGATGGATCCATGGAGGAGGTTGTTATAATTTGATGGTCTTGATTTTAGAAGATAGCAGAGAATTGAGGAGTTGTACCAACCACTACATTTAAGGATATTTATTACCTAGTTTCACCTACCAATTAAGCACACCCACTTTTACCTTTTTGACGTTACCCTCTTGGGTAATTTTGTACAAACATAATTAATTTTTAATTTTATTTTAATTATATCACTCAAATTTTTTTTATTACAATCAGGTAACTTAACTTTAAAATATGTTTTAAATCTAGATAAATGACCTGATTAGCGGGTAACATAATCAATTTTTTTATAAAAACTGAACTTTTTAAAACAAAAGAATTTTTTTTATAAAAAATGAATTTTTTAAAATCGAATTTTTAATAAAAACTATTTTTTAATAAAAAATTGATATTTTATATAAAAAAACGTTTTTTATAAAATTTCAAATTTTTATAGAAAAAAATCGATTTTAAAAAATTCGTTTTTTACAAAAAAAAATCCTTTTAAAAAAAATCCTTTTTTTATAAAAAGATTCTTTTAAAAAAATGTCTTTATTATAAAAATTCAGTTTTTATAAAAAATTGATTAGGTTACCTGCTAATCAGGTCATTTATCTAGGATTATAACATATTTTAAAGTTAAGCTACCTGATTGAACAAAAAAAGTTTGAGTGACCTAATTGAAACAAAATTTAGAGTTGGTTATGTTTTTGTGATATTTTTCCTTACTTTTATTTTAATATTCAACTTTACATTTAAAGGAAATTTAGTACTTAGTTGCACCTACCAACCACTACCCACTTTTACCTTTTTGACATTTTTGAATAGCAAAACCTTTTATAAAGAGAACCAAGCTAGCCAGAGACTACCAACGTACACATACAACAAAAGAAACACAAAGGTACAACATGAATCAACAACAAAAATAAAATACAACCAAAATCTCATACTAGACACCAAGGCTACACCCCATCCAACTGAAAGCATCCAGAATCGCAGCAACCCCAACTTTACTAATAACCAAAAGCTCTCTTGAAATCCCAGCATACATGACTTCAACTATATATCACGCAGATTCCATGAAAATCACTACCAAGACTCATACATCCAGCCCACCAGCAGCTGATCAACTTATCCTTCTACACACTTTCCATTAGAGCTAACCACTGCTCATTAAAATGCTTCAAGCAATAGCACCAAACTTCTTCTTAGAGAAACATGGCACCATCCTTAATAACCCACCCCCCCCCCCTCCCCAACAATGCCCTATACACTGTAAAAGAGAAATACCCAAGCATGTGAACCCAGCCCCTATCGTCACAGTATATCCCCATGAAAACGAGACCACCAACCAACTTAGCCCAAACCCAACCATATATACAGACACGAAAAGAAATGACGTCACCACGCGAAAAGAAATCCACACGAAACGAAATATAAATGTTGTATGCCCATAAACGACACACCCAACCCATATGACCCACCCATCCAATTCCTAGATAACACACGCCAAAACACACCCAAATAAAAATACAGACAATCTCTATATCCACCAAACACACACACACCAAAGGTATGTAACCCAAAGCCCCCCACCCAGATAGAAGAAAGTATACCATTATTATCTCAGGAACTAATTTACAGGAAACATAATATACACCAATCCATTCCTTTCTTGACCAAAGAACCAGTACGATCACCCATTTGGTAGAAATATATAATAACTTTTATGTAATCCACCTAAAGCTCCCATAACCTCAACTTCTTACAGCCTCCTTTTCAACACTTTGGCTCCCATATCCTCACTCACACACCATACCATGATCTAATGCCACCTCCCCAGATGAGCAGACCAAGTTGCTTTTCTTTTCTTCTTTGTCTTTTTTTTTCTACTACTTCTCTTACTTTTTTTTTAAAACTCCTTCCACCACAGACATCACATCGTCAGCTTAAATTCAGCCACCAACATCAACCCAACCCAAGATGTCCCATAAACTGCGTGCATACTGAAACTAGATCGCAACATAACTTACGATACATCACCCCCTTCTAGTCCAAAGAAACAGTCACAGCCCCCATTAAAATAACACCCATTAAAATAACACAAATCGAATATACACACTAAAAAAGAATCACCACGAAAAGATGTACCCACACTGCCCACCAACATATACACATATGACCCGTTTGACATAGGAAAACAAACCTAACACACATTAAAAAACAAAAACCCCAACACACATCGAACACACACCCAATACCCTAATCTCACAGCCCCGGTGGACAGGCAGGTACTCACCAAAAACACACCCACACCATATACAAAATGATCACCCACCCACCCCCCACCCCCGATAGTAAAAACTGCACCGAAAATCCACGGAAAAGAAACGGATACCCCAGATTATTGCCTATTTGACTTGCCTTGCTACGCCAGTAAACCATTCTCTTAACTATTTCCTGAGTGGACAAATTTTACAATCTTCCCATGAGATATCCCCAAATCGACCACGATTTTTACTCCACGGAAAAGCATACATTTTGATTTCATCAAGTATCTCTGAGATACCAGGCGACCTATTATCAAATATCTTTCCGTTCCTCACTCTCCAAATCATCCATAACGTAGTTAGAACAATACCATATAGAATATTATTGTCTCTCCTAGACATAGATCTCCCTTTATACAAACTCAATGCCCCCTCCACATCCTGGAAGTTGGATGATGACACTTTACACCATTGTAAGACCGAGTACCAAATCTCATTTGCATGATAACAACTGAGCACAACATGATTCATCGATTCGAAATTTGCATTACATCCTTTACAACCTAGATCCACCTTTATACCTCTCTTAATAAGCTCTTCGGTGACCGGTATTCGTCTTAATTTAGCTTGCCATGCGAACGCGCGAACTTTGATAGGCACCCAAGCAGCCCACTCAAACTTCTCATGATTGTCACCTAGTATCTTCATTTGCACCAAAGATCTAACTTCGCTTACCTCGAATTGTTTAAACACAGTATGATCCTACCCCCATTTGTCCTGGTCAGAATTAAGCCTGAGGTCCCCTAACATAAGCTCACAGTCTTCTTTTACAGCTTTATCTCTTTCAGGAAGATTTTGGCCAATCCAGTCCCACATATATCATGACACATGTCCCCCTTCAACGATCCTTTGAGCCACCACACACGACTTTTCTTTCTCCATCTTATAAAGCTCTGGGAATCCATCCTTAAGCCTCCCAAATTCGGACCAATTATCATGCCAAAATAAAGCCTCTTCCTATTGCTTAACTTGCATCTCAGCATTCGATACGGGTCTAACCTTAAGCATCTCAAATCTTCTAATATCTTTATCACATTTTTTAAGGACCGCTTATGGCTTTATTGCAGGCCACGTAATCCACCCTTTTAGGCCTAGTGTGAATTGCCAATATTACTCTTGCCCACAAAGGCGACTTTTCTGATTTAATCCTATGAATCCATTTCAGCAGGAGTCCTATATTCACAGCCCTGATTGGTCTAATTCCCATTCCACTCGCTTGTTTATTTTCAAGCATCCTTTTCCAAGCTATCCATGTGATCTTTCTATTCGTCGTATTTCCACCCCACACAAAGTTCCTCCTAATTTCTTCTATATTCTTTTCCACCTTCTTCGCATCCTGAATAGCGAAGTGTAATATTGTGGAATTGCACCGAGGATGGCCTTTGCCAAGGTCACTCTACCCCAAAAGATAATGTTTTCCTTTTCCAATTTGATAATTTCTTTTTAACCTTGTTAACCACAATCTCCCAATTCCTACATCTTGACATATTTAACCCAAGCGGCACCCCTAAATATGGTGCCGAAAAGCTACCTATTCTACAGTTTACTGCAAAAGCCAACTAATTCATTTTCTCATCCGAACCCCCCACTCCAAACAACATACTTTTCTTAAAACTAACCTTAAGGCCTAATGTTAAATTAAAACACCTAAGTAATCTAGCCAAGTTAGATATGTTTTCCTCTGAAGCTTCCCTCAAGAATACTGCATCATCTACATAGAATAAGTGAGATAAGATAGGTCCATTATTTGGAAATTGTATACCTTTGATTATGCCAACTTCGCTGGCCTTGACTAACATCACGTGAAGAGTCTCCATGATAATGACGAATAAGAACGTGGATAAAGGATCTCCTTGACGTAATCCTAGCTCTAGTTGACGTAAACTCTTTTATTTGAATTATCCAACATATGAATGTACTTTAAGAAGCTATAACCATGTGCTTATATACTGGTTCAGGCGTTTACCTTGGAATTATAAAAGTGACACTTGATTTTTAAGATTACAGATATTTATATTTTTAAGGAGAGGAAAAATAAGAATGGTTTCAAAAGATAGATAACTGTGTTTATAAGTCATGATTTGTATATTGTATGTGATGCCGTATCATGGATACGGAAGCAAGGCTTACCTATCTAAAACCTTAAATATGGATTTAGTGACGAAAAAAATAAAAACTCTTAATTAAGTAACAAAAATTATTGAATGCTAGTTCTTACCATGGAGTCTTATCAACGTATAACATTATTTTGTATAGGGGTCTTGTTTGTACTTATTTAATTGTTTGTATCTTGTTGTGTAATATACTCAAGTATATAATAGA
>JBCNJP010000019.1:35723032-35751547 GCA_039602395.1 Deinandra increscens subsp. villosa | reverse complement strand
TTTGGTTATTGCAGAGTTCGGTTTTTTGAACTTTTTTTTTTAGTTTTGAACCAATTCATAGTAGAAAATAAAAAGTCGAAGCTTCAGGAATCAAAACAAGGACCTACAGTTGATTGAAGACCAACTATGCTAGAATGCAATTATATTTCTAAAATGTAAGGTACAAAGACATACTTACAATCTTGCATAAAAGATGTATAATTATCTATATATGATTGGGAAGGTCAAATCTGGAACACGTACGTGAGCCTGCTTGGCGGACTTTTTGTTTTTTTTTTACCGTTTTACAATATAAGCTTTGTTTAACACATTTGTTAAATATTTTAGTACTGGTGCAGTGGGGAACCTGCTTATCTTGAAACTTATAGCCTCGTGTTCGAGACTTGGCCGGGACGGTTTTTGTTTTTGTGACCTCTTTTGAGTAATCTTCTTACTCTAAGACCACCCGTATCAGGTACTTCTCACATACCACCTTTTTGGTTCAGTCAGCATGCCACATCATGTACTTCCCACATACCACAAAACCCACTTTTTTTCCACATCAAGTACTTTCCACATACCACCTTTTATTTTCCACATCACCATTTTATTTAATCTTTATTTATTTATAACGGCTATATTTTTATTAAAAAAAAATTAATATTAAATTATTATTAAATGTTAACGGCTATTTTATTTAAAATTTAAAATTTTTATATTTAATAAAAAAAATTAAACAAGGAAATCCTACATTACTTTTATTAAACACACCAAATTGAAATAACACAACAAATCCTAAGGTTTAACTTATTGAAAACATGAAATTAAACACACAAAAGTAGAAACCCTAAGCCTCCTCGTCGCTATCATCATCATCTTCTTCCTCCTCAGGCTCATCTTCGATGTTTAGTTTCACCTTTAGCCGGGCACAAACTTCGATGTGTGAAGGTGGTGAAGATTGGTGAAGAAGCTGGGTCATGCTTGTAGCATCATAGTCTGGAAACATAGACATGAATGATGGTGGGTTTGGGTTTGAGTTTCGGTTTCGGTTTGAGTTTCTGTTTGGGGTTGAGTTTGAGTTTGAGTTGTTGTGATCCATTTGGAAGTTGTTTAAGTTTGAGTTTGCAGAAATTTGAGAGAGAAATGAGAAGTTTGATTTGTGAATGAAATGAAAAAATGAAGTGGTATTTCTACACTTTTTGAAAAAACTAGCTGATGTGTGTGGTTTTAGATATCAAAAATGATGATTTTCGGGTCAAATACGTGGGAAATATATGTTAAAATTGTTAAAATGTGAACGTTTCTGACAAATATCATGAGTTACAGGTGAAAACGGGCTTGGCACGAAGAACGAGACGAGAAAACGAAGAAAATTGAGAAAAAGTCAAAAAGTCAAAGTTCGGGTCAAAAAGTCAACCGTGGAAGTCAAAGTCAAAATCTGGTCAAAACTGACCCAGGCCGTGAGGTTCATCCCACGGCCAAGCTCAGACCACGGGGTCAGCCTGACCAGATCGTCACAGGAAACACAGGCCACGAGTCCCATCCCACGGCCAGGAACTCATCCCACGGCTTGATCTAGGCCGTGTGGCTCATCCCACGGCCGTGTGAACCAGAGAACCAGACCAGCAGAATCCCACGGCTTGAGCCAGGCCGTGAGGGCAATCCCACGGCCGTGTAAGCATCCCACGGCCTGACCCAGGCCGTGTAATCAATCCCACGGCCGTGTAATCAATCCCACGGCCGTGTAATCCAAACCAAGGCCACGACCTATTTTTGGCAGTTTTGTGATTTCGCCCCCTATAAATAGAGGGCTCATTTTCACCATTCAGAACATCTTGGAGAGCAGAAGAGAAGCCAAAGAAAGCCCTCGTTGAAGCCCTTCGAAGAATTGAAGATCCAAAGCATTCGACGAGTCGAGATTTAGCGTTTTTCACCATTTCAAGCTTCCATTTGGTATTGTATTTACATTTGGCCATGAACTATTGTATAGATCTGATTTATTCTTGTTTAAACATTAACATGGTTGGCTAAACTCATCGTATCGCTTAGGCGAGGCGAATCCAACCATGGTTTGACTTTATAAGTATCGGTTTTTCGTTTACATTTGCATTTATGAAGTAAAAGTTATGATTTCTTTGATTTGGTTGATGAATTGAATTCCTTATTGTATCTAGTCAATCTCTGGTCTTGTGGAACCCTAACCCTAGCTTGCAAAGCCTTCTATCGTTGGGGAACTATTGTATAGCCGAACAACAGAACCTGCGGCGTACGCGTGAACTAGAAATAGTCACGATCATCAGGGAAACCCTAGAACTCGATTAGGAGTCCACCATAGAGTTGGAGTGAGAAATCACCTTACCCTTAGCTAGTAGATACCCTTGCCATTGTCAAGTAGTCAAGCATTCACCGATAACTCGGGTCTGTTCCTGCTTAGTCGTGTCTAGGGCCTACCAGGTCAACCTATCAACCCAATTGTAACTGCTTCACAACTCTAGGACCGTTAGGGCCATACCTATCCTGACCCTTCGACCAGTTGTGAGTTGAGCCACCGATAACTCGGGACCCAGCCTAGGGCACTTCATAAATCGCAACCTTATCAGTACTTAATCATGGAACAGTAGTAACTGTCTAGGGCGTGTCTATAACCCTAAATTGTGAACCTATCCATAGGAACTAGGTAAGCCTTGTCTTAGGACGCCAGTTCACCTCAGAGATAAGTTAGAACACATTACCGGTACATTTGTCAAACCTAAGTTGGAGGAGACATGCCTAAGTGATCATTTCCAAATATCTGCTTTTCAAACAACAACTTATTGCTTTCAATTAGATTTCTAAATTTAAAATCAATTTCAAAACAAAACAAAATCCGGCTGAATTACTAATCAAACTGTTTTCAACAATTCCGTGTCCCTGAGGTTCAACAACCCGGTGTTTACCAATACTGTGCTACGCACGACAGGTATACTTGCCTTAGTGTGTTGGTATAGTCCCCTGGTGAATAACCAGTTTATAAATTTAAAATTTGATAGTGTAGAACCCTACTTTTTATATACACTAAACAAAACATCACTAGCCGTTATAATAAGACAAAAAAAAAGTAGCCGTTTTTTTAAAAAAATTATTAAATTTAATGTTTTATTTAATTATGAATTTTAGAAATTTTTTCAGATTTTTTTGAAATTTATTTATATTTTATTTGAATTATTAAATGTTAAAATAAAACAAAAAAAATTGAATCTTAAAAAATGTTACCATAAAAGAAAAAAAGAAAAAAGAAAAATAAATTAGCGGGTCCCACAAAAGCTGGTACGTGGTGGTACGTATAAACGTACGTACGAGTCCACGTACGTACGCCACATCGCGTACGTACGACGTACATTGTATAGCCTTCTATCGTTAGGGAACTATTGTATAGCCGAACAACAGAACCTGCGGCGTACGCGTGAACTAGAAATAGTCACGATCATCAGGGAAACCCTAGAACTCGATTAGGAGTCCACCACAGAGTTGGAGTGAGAAATCACCTTACCCTTAGCTTGTAGATACCCTTGCCATTGTCAAGTAGTCAAGCATTCACCGATAACTCGGGTCTGTTCCTGCTTAGTCGTGTCTAGGACCTACTAGTTCAACCTATCAACCTAATTGTAACCGCTTCACAACTCTAGGACCGTTAGGGCCATACCTATCCTAACCCTTCGACCAGTTGTGAGTTGAGCCACCGATAACTCGGGACCCAGCCTAGGGCACTTCATAAACCGCAACCTTATCAACACTTCACCATGGACCAGTAGTAACCGTGTAGGGCGTGTCTATAACCCTAAACGTGAACCTATCCATAGGAACCAGGTAAGCCTTGTCTTAGGACCCTAGTTCACCTCAAAGATAAGTAGTCACGCATTACCGATACACCTGTCAAACCTAAGTTGGAGGAGCCATGCCTAAGTGATCCTTTACCAAACTCTGTTTTTCCAAACAACATTTAATTACTGTCATTTCCAGTTTTCTAAGTTAAAATCAATTTTCAAAACGAAATAAAAACCGGCTGAATTATAAAATCGACTGTTTTCAACAAGTTCGTGTCCCTGAGGTTCGACAACCCGGTGTTTACCAATACTGTGCTACGCACGACAGGTATACTTGCCTTAGTGTGTTGGTATAGTCCCCTGGTGAATAACCAGTTCTATAAATTTAAAATTTGATAGTGTAGGACCCTACTTTTTATATACACTAAACAACACATCAAGTTTTTGGCGCCGTTGCCGGGGACACGATAGCGTTAAGAACAGTCGTAATTAGTAGTTTAGCTTTGTGAATATTTTTTCTCTTTTATTTGTGTATATATATTTTTTATTTTTATTTATTATTTTATTTTATAATTATTTTTTTTTATATTTATCATTTTAATTTCTTCAATCCTATCTCGCACTCGTGATCTCTTCGATTTGAGCGACATCTGCGATAATTCCCATGGAGCGCTACTACGGGGATTACTACCAAGAATACTATCATGATCACGATGAAATGTTTACAAGCGAATGGTGTGAATTATGCGGGGATCCTCACCACACACGGTACTGCCCTTATACAGGGGAAGGACCCAGCCTCCGTGAGATGATGAAAGAAATGATCGATTATATGAAGAGTTCGAGTGAGTATAGCAGGGAAGCTACTGAGCGATCTGATGAGATAACGGACCATTTGCGAGAAAATGAAGTTGAGCCTAATTTTCACGAGGAACTATCTAGTCACGGGGATGAGCAACTCAGAGTAATCGAGCAACACATTGGAATCACTAAGGAGGAATACATGAGTGAAGAGCAAGCCTTCACATATAAAGAAAGGTGTGATCAAGACCAGAAACTGGAGACGGTAATGGACCAGGACCCATTCGATTATGAAGACGATTCATCATATGTCATACTTCCAGTCCCACATTACCTAAAGCAAGAGGAGCATATCTACGTAGCTGAGTCAAGAGAGACATCGATTCCCGTTGTTGAGGATGACGCGCTTGAAAGTGGCTCGTTTGAATCATACTATACTTCACGAACATTATACGAGAATGATACATTGCAAGACTTACCAAAGGAATCACATGTACAAGATGAGATGGCACTGGATGTAGAAAAGCTAGCTAAATTCAAAGCTAAGCAATTGGATGCACCATTACTGGGGGAAGATGACGAAATATTCGAAGTTGAAGATATGGAACACCCCAAGTATGGGGATCCTAAGGAAGAGCCGCCAGAAAAAAAGGAAGCCTTTGAGGCCGAGATGATCGTGGAACCAGGAGATGAGAGCCTCACCATGCCACTCATAGTTGAGGCAACTGGGCTATTTGACCCAGCACAAGATCCTGCGAAAACCGATGCACTACTAAAGCCTCAGAATGACTTAAAAGAAAAACCGCCTGATATGGTGGTGGAAATAGAGCTGCAAGGGGAGGTTTCACATCAACCTCCAGAGATCCTGGACCACCAACCCGTGGACAAGCATGAGAGTGGATCGCCACCAAAACTTCAAAAGCCACAAATTGCAACAATTGCTGAGGAGGATCGGCCAAAAGTTCAAGTATGGGGATGCCCGAGTATCCCCAATTCTTATGACATTCTCCTTCAGTATCTCAGGTCAATCAAATTTGGACCTGGGAAATTTAAAAGTTGGTGGCCCGATGATGCTAAAATTTACCCAATCACCACACTATTTTCCTGGAATGAAATGAGAAAGAGTCCACATGGGCTCGGTGGGAAGCAGATAAAGGAGAAGCCGCCTGATTGAGGTGGGCGGTCGAGTCTAGCTAACGACTCGTTAATAAATTAAGCGCTTCCGGGAGGCAACCCGATGGTTTAATTTACTTTTTAATTTAATTTTGTGTGTTTTGTTTTTGTGTGTTTTAGTTTTCAGGAATTCGACTGCTCGAGACATGGAATGATGAAAGTGTCAGGTGTTCGATGTGTGTGGAAGTGAGAATCATGGGCAATCACAACAATCAGGGAGTTTACTTTATCCAACCCTTTGTGCTTGAATTTAATTTTTTATGCATTGGGGACAATGCAATCTTCTAAGTATGGGGATGGCAAGGGTTGGCTAAGCAAATTGAATATAACTCCCTCACCACATCAAAAGTCTGAAAATCCCCCAAAATTTTGAAAATTTTTTTCCCAATCTCACATGACACGAAAGTACACCGTTTTTAACGTAAATCATAGATAATTTATTTGTGCCTTATCGTGTCTGCAAGTCGCAAGAAAGGTTTTCCTCGAAAGTTTGTTTTCATATAAAATCACATGATCAAAGTTTCTCGATCGAGTTTTGTGAACCAGGAAAAACCCACTCACCCGATTTCCCTTGTGAGATTAAGCCTACAAGAAAAATATATATATATATATTTAGGTGAAAAATGAAAAAAATAATCATAGTTATGAGGGATGTCGTATGTCTAAACATGTTCTAGGTTTATGTTGAGACCGTGTCAAACTAATCGCCTTGAGTCGTTATGGATCTTCTCCGGGTCGTCAATTGCCCGAAGATACTGGACTTTCTGCATAACTCCAGTATATATATATATATATTAAAAAAATCAAAAAATATAGTCTTGTATTGAAAGGTTGAAAAACCCTAAATCAAGCTAAAGAGAAAAAAATATATATGAATAAATCACAATGAAAATTGTGAAACGGCTGTACGTATACGCCAAGATATACGTTTGGGTGGTAGCTCACACACCCGTATATGTGAGCAAACGTTTGAGTATCCCCCTCCATTTTTTGGTCGGATCCCATAACGAACTCGGCGGCACGATCGTATATATAAACCCAAGAAACACTTAGATATGCTTGACCTGAGCGTTCACTTCAAATAATTACACCCATAGGTCGAGTGAATTTGGTGAGTTGAGTGAAAAGAATGATAGAAAAATGGTTCGCATTATTTGGTTGAGAGATTTTGTGAGTTTTCAAAATCATTAAAACTTGCGAGGTTGTAAACCCTAGTATTGATTGTAAATCTTGCGGACCGAATATGTACACTTAAATGTCTATGTGGTTAAGATAGAGTTGTAGTAGTGTCGAGATTAAAAATGGATTGCTTGGGGACAAGCAATGTTTAAGTATGGGGATGTTTGATGTGTGTGGTTTTGGATATGAAAATATAATTGATTTCGGGCTGAAAAACGTGCAAAATAAACTTGAAAATATTAAATTATGAATTGTTTCTGATGAATATCATGAGTTTACAGGTTAAAACAAGCTTGGCACGAAGAACAACGAGGAAACGAAAAATAGAAGAAAAAGTCAAAGTTCGGGTCAACCGGTCAAACGCAGAAGTCAAAATCAAAAAGCTGCAGACAAAACTTCACGGCTTGCAGGCCGTGAGACATCCCTGTCACGGCCTAGACCAAGCTGTGAAGATCCTGACCAGAGCTGGGACACTGAGCCGCAAACCAGTCACCGGTGAAAACTCGTCTCACGGCTTGACCTGCAAGCTGTGAGAGCCATCTCACGGCCGTGGAACCAGGAACCAGACCAGCAGAATCCCACGGCTTGAGCCAGGCCGTGAGGGCAATCCCACGGCCGTGTAAGCATCCGTCACGGCCTGACCCAGGCCGTGAATCAATCCCACGGCCGTGAATCAGTCCACGGCCGTGAATCCAGACCAAGGCCACGACCCATTTTTGGAAGTTTTGTGATTTCGGCCCCTATAAATAGAGGGCTCATTTCCACCATTCAGAACATCTTGGAGAGCAGAAGAGAAGCCAAAGAAAGCCCTCGTTGAAGCCCTTCGAAGATTTGAAGATTTGAAGCCTTCGACGAGTCGTAAATTTAGCGTTTTTCACCATTTCGAGCTTCCATTTGGTATTGTATTTACATTTAGCCATGAATTCTTGTTTAGATCTGATTTATTCTATGTTTAAACATTAACATGGTTGGCTAAACTCATCGTATCGCTTAGGCGAGGCGAATCCAACCATGGTTTGACTTTATAAGTATCGGTTTTTCGTTTACATTTGCATTTATGAAGTAAAAGTTATGATTGCTTTGATTTGGTTGATGAATTGAATTCCTTATTGTATCTAGTCAATCTCTGGTCTTGTGGAACCCTAACCCTAGCTTGCAAAGCCTTCTATCGTTAGGGAACTATTGTATAGCCGAACAACAGAACCTGCGGCGTACGCGTGAACTAGAAATAGTCACGATCATCAGGGAAACCCTAGAATTCGATTAGGAGTCCACCATAGAGTTTGAGTGAGAAATCACCTTACCCTTAGCTAGTAGATACCCTTGCCATTGTCAAGTAGTCAAGCATTCACCGATAACTCGGGTCTGTTCCTGCTTAGTCGTGTCTAGGACCTACTAGGTCAACCTATCAACCCAATTGTAACCGCTTCACAACTCTAGGACCGTTAGGGCCATACCTATCCTAACCCTTCGACCAGTTGTGAGTTGAGCCACCGATAACTCGGGACCCAGCCTAGGGCACTTCATAAACCGCAACCTTATCAGTACTTAACCATGGACCAGTAGTAACTGTCTAGGGCGTGTCTATAACCCTAAACTGTGAACCTATCCATAGGAACTAGGTAAGCCTTGTCTTAGGACGCCAGTTCACCTCAGAGATAAGTTAGTAACGCATTACCGGTACATTTGTCAAACCTAAGTTGGAGGAGCCATGCCTAAGTGATCCTTTACCAAATATCTGCTTTTCCAAACAACATTTTAATTACTGTCATTTTCAGTTTTCTAAATTAAAATCAATTTTCAAAATAAAACAAAAACCGGCTGAATTATAAATCGAACTGTTTTCAACAAGTTCGTGTCCCTGAGGTTCGACAACCCGGTGTTTACCAATACTGTGCTACGCACGACAGGTATACTTGCCTTAGTGTGTTGGTATAGTCCCCTGGTGAATAACCAGTTTATAAATTTAAAATTTGATAGTGTAGAACCCTACTTTTTATATACACTAAACAACACATCACTAGCCGTTATAATAAGACAAAAAAAAAGTAGCCATTTTTTTAAAAAAATTATTAAATTTAATGTTTTATTTAATTATGAATTTTAGAATTTTTTTCAGATTTTTTTGAAATTTATTTATATTTTATTTGAATTATTAAATGTTAAAATAAAACAAAAAAAAATTGAATCTTAAAAAATGTTACCATATAAGAAAAAACGAAAAAAGAAAAATAAATTAGCGGGTCCCACAAAAGCTTGTACGTGGTGGTACGTATAAACGTACGTACGAGTCCACGTACGTACGCCACATCGCGTACGTACGACGTACATACGTACGTGGACGTACGTAAGTTGGTTTTGAGCACCGATGTGGGTAGCCTAATAAACAATTACAACTCTTGACACATGTCAACACTACATTCATTCTCACAAAAGTTTTCCCTCTCAAATCTACTCCTCAATAAATTCTTTTTGATTGAAAATTATATCCTATTATATAATCATGTTATATTTTTTATTTTATTTATATTTATGGAATTATGACAATCACATATTAATTTGCATCTTATTTTTATTTAAAGTTATTCTTTAAACTATTATTGTTTTTATTTTAATAAATATTTTAAAAAAACTTATAAATACCAATAAACACTTATTTACCAATAAATGTTTATGTTGCATTTTTCAAATATACAAGTAGAGACATGATCTAAATATTGTTTTTTGATAAAGAAGGTCAAAGTTAACAATACCATATTATGAATTATAATTTTAACTTTTTATTGTAATACATTATTCCGGTAATAAGAGTATGCATGAATTATCAGTTATATATATTTTTTAATGATTCAACCCGTATAACATACGGGTTCTATCCTAGTTAGATAATATAATAGTCAAAATCAAAATAATTTGTAGTGCGTGAGAGATTTTTTTTTTTACCTCTTTCCGGTAATTAGATGTAGTAGGTATAGAAATTCTTTTATTTTTATTTTTTTTGTTTCTTAATTTATTTTTATTTCTTACTTTTTATTTGTCCGTTATTAATTGTTACCTCTTGGATACAGAATATCGTTTTTTACGTCTAGCATCATCCCTTAATAACGAATTACTTCTCCTCCGTTTCTTTTTAATAACTTCATTGCTATGTTTCTAGGTTTCAACAAACTATATGTTTCGCAAGTGTTAAAATTTTTTTTAAGATATATTTTCCTTACGAATCTAGATTTGATAATTTTAGAAAATTTATTGTTCTGATCTACCGTAACGTGTGGAGCCTTTTTTTTAAGCGTTTTCCCTCATTTTTCTCGTGTAGCATATTTGATAAACGCTAACCATTATGACCGCCACAACACGCGGTCATGCTTTTCATGTTTACAGTTACGCTCGCCGCAACGCGCGAGATGCTCTAAACCTAGTTAGCTTTAAAGTATAAGTTTATTTATACAAAAATAAATACTTACATATAAAAATAAAATTGTAAATATAAAATTAAAATTTATAAATATAAAAATTATATCAAATGTATAAGAGGTTATATGAATAATTATTAGTTAATAATTCTAAAAAGATAATATGTTTGAATATTTAGTTATATGTACGTAATTTGGTGATATGCCATATTTATAACTCAAGTGTGTAGAAGACATTTGATATAGAACGAGTGGGGTGTACATGCATTTCGTAACGACTTATGTAATTTGATAATCCAATTTGATATATAATATGGGGTAAAGATCATGTGAAAACCCCTTCTTATCCTAAAAACCTAAAAACCAAGTTTAATGAAGGGCAAGTGTGTAATTTAACATTATATCTTTTTATAATTTGTGTCCTTTTGATCAGACCTAGGTTAATTCACCACATCCGCTAATCTCCTTTTTCCTCAAAGCTATCGTGCGATCTGCTGTTCTTCTTCTCCTTCTGTTGCTCGTTGATTCAATCTCGCCGATTTGAGATCCCAAATCGCATCAGGTAATCGATGTCAACCCCCTGTTATGGAGATTACTTGTTTTGTTGGAATTTAGTTGGTGTTAAATTTGGGTAATTATACAAGTATTGATGAAATTCTGAAGGAATATACTAAATTTGAACTCTAATTCTCCAAATGAGCTTTGTGATTCTTATTGATAATCATATTAATAAAATGATATCTTTGTCGATTACTCTTTCTATCTGATTTCAATTCAATGTCTACTCAAGGTTCATATTTAGTTTTTTTTTATAATGTTTCTCTGAATAGCTGTGAACAAGTTTTTTAATTAGCCATGGTCTTGATCTATATGAATATTTTTCTAGAGGATTTCCTATTAGGGTCTATAAAAGTGGAAATCATGTTTATTTGAATTTGTGTTGTCAACATGAACTTGATATAGTGTAATTTTAAGTTCAAGTAGTGTGCCACTATCTTAGGAAAATTTAGAGTGAGATATACCACAATTATGTTGCTATTGCATATTGAAAATGAACGTAGGGTGTGAATATCAGGAAAATAATCTGAGTTCTATATGAAATTCTGCCACGGGCATGAATTCGAATAGGATTTTTAGAAAAACATATTATTCATATAGAGCCGACGGATACTTAATAATTTATAAATGGTGGGGTTTTATCCTCTTTACTGTGGCATATTTGTATCATGAAAATATGTTTGATCTTGAATAAAATAGATTTGCAACATGGATATCTATTTGGTTACATCTTTCACCCTTTACCAAATTGGTTTTTTTCCTTCTAGGCTTCTATGCAGACAGTGTAGTCTAGTACTTACTAGTTTGAAATGTTACTAGTTTGAAATGTTACATGGATTGATTGGTCTACTTTTATCTTGATATGTTATAATTTTGACAAGCTTAAAATGACTGTAGTTACTGTGTTTTAATACACAAAGGAAACGATTCTTAATAGTTGTGTATTTAAAAAATGACTTAGTTAATGATCAGAGGACAAAGGTGGACTATCCTTTTTTATGTTTAATTTTCATAGCAATCATCATTAAATTGTATGGATGTTGTTGTCACAGGGTTTAACGGTAGACCTAGAATGCAATTGGATGCCTATATGGGCTTGTTGAAATGTGTAGGAGTAGCAGGTTGGTTATGGGTTGTCCACTAATGCTACTTAATTATGGGTCAAATAGCGAAGATGTATTGTACCAAAATGGTATTTTTAGGAAGAGTAACACATTTGAATTATTTACACAGGTACTTTCTATAGTCTTTAATCTCCTTTTTTGTGGCTTCATGAAAGATTTAAATTTACTTGACTGTTTGTTCAATTCCAGGGTTGTAAACAAAGTGTAGTGACGGTCTTAGAAGTGACAAATGTGCATGATGGTTTATATTACACATATTACCAGTCAACATTGTCTACTCTGCAGCCCCTTTTGATTGGTGTGGTAATGATTCACATTCAATCCCACTCTGAAACCTAAATCATATGGAATGAAACAGATTTAGCTTGTTGTTTTGTTGCAAGTATAGAGAAACTAAAAGGATTAGTTTTATGTCTTGTTAAGAAAAGAGAAGAGAATAGACAGTTGTTTTTTTTGTCTCATCTTGTTATAGTTTTTTTATCATTTGTGATGATACAAAATTAAAGAGGATGAGAGATATTGATGTATTGTACCATCATAATATTAGTATCCGCTAATAAAATGATATTTTTCTATTAATCTTGCTTCTGCTCTAAAAGAAATGAATGGTAGCTTCTATATTACATATATGTAATATATAATGTTGCATATATATACAACATGAAATACATATACTCTTATTTTTAATATATTTATTACTTTTGTATGTTTTTTTTAAATATGTTGCGTATATGCAACATAATAATGTATGCAACATTACGAATTACATATACTTACCTTTATTTTTTAATACATTTACTACTATCACATGTTTTTTTCTTTCTTTTTTATATACTCTATTACGATGCAGGCCCATTTTTTTATTAGAACGAGAATGATATGCATATGGCGTGTATATTTTATACGTGCACAGTGCGGAATTGCAGATGGTTCATGACTTATTCTCGATTTATATATCAAATGCGCGAAACGGGTCCTACCCGTCAAAACCCGTACCCGATTAATATAATTTCCATAAATCAGGACTCGGTCCGTATATTAAAAACATTGTCTACAAAAGTCAGGTTTATTGTGTTTACCGGATAAACCCCATTTCGTGCTCACCCTAATGTTGCATATATGCAATATTCGAATTACAAATATTACTAGTCAATACATATTGCATATATGCAACATCGGATATTAATTTTGCATATATGCAACATCGGATATTGATGTTGCAAATATGCAAAATAGAATGTTAAATTTGAATATATGCACCAACGGATATTAATGTTGCATATATACATTATACAACATATAATATTAGTAACCGGTTATAATGTAATTCGTAATATTGCATATATGCAACATAGAATATTGCATTTATGCAATATTCCATGTTGCATATGTAATGTATAAATGCAATATTATATATTGCATATATGCAACATTACAAATTATAATTATACTCGATCTCCACAATTATTAATTAAAACATATGCTTTAAGAATTGTTTATCTTACACTTCATATATACAAGATAAATTGTACATACACTAAACTTAGCAAAAAGGTTTGAAGAGAAAAATACAAGCAAGAAAACATGAAGCAAACTACACCATTATAAGACAAACAAAACTAGAACAGTACACAACAAAAAACCATTCCTTATAAGATCAGCAGCAAGGCCCATACATGAAATCCCTATGATGCCATTCAAACACCATTTTGGAAACCGACTTGCACTTGAAGCACAACTGAAGCCTAGAGAAAACATCTATGCATCATCACAGTTAGTTTGCATCAGCAAAAAAGGACGTTTACCATAGTTAGAATCACCAACAGCCAGTTGACAACCCCTCCATATGTTAGTGCTAAGTGACCGCATTTAGGTACCAAGCAGAAGAACAAGTCGGAATAACGTCACTCCTAACCCATAATTCAGTTAGCTCTATCCAATATCAAGAACCTCTTGTACTTCAAACTATCAACAATTACAGTTTTAACCATTTCAACGAGCCGGCCTCTTATTGTAGGTTTTCTTGTAGACGTTTGCCACTGTTCCTTTTTTCTTCGTTATTTTTTTTAGCATCTAATAGCTTTGGAGTTCCATTTTCCCCAGCCATTTGTACCTTTTTGTCCTGAAATTTATACGACACTATATTAAAATAATTCTATTTAAACTTTAACAAAAATATGTATATACATATGATGCATGTGTGCAACATAATTTCTTTGCATATATGCAACATAAAAAAATTCAAAGTAAAAAACAGGTCATATAGAACTAACTGTAACCTTTGAAACCTCAAAATGTTCATCAAGGTGAAAGCAAACCCATCCGGCAACATGTAGTTCCCAAACCTAAATTGAGTTCCGTAAATTTAACCCTATTCACCGAACCGGTTCAAGATATGCTGCATATAAGCAACATAAATACATTTTAAACTTTTCATTATGGTTTTTATAGATAAATGTAAAACACTATAATAGTGCATATATGCAACATACAGTGATGATGCATATATGCAACATAATTTCATAGTGCATATATGCAACATACAGTGATGATGCATATATGCAACATAATGTCATGATGCATATATTCGACATATTGTCATGTTACATATAAACAACAACACACAATAAATGATACTCAGGGCATTAGAAGCAAACTCTCATAGTTCTCTCTTACTTATTATCCTTTTACTTCATAATTACCAAAGTTTTCTTCTTTATTTATCCATTTGAATTCTTAAGATAATGGTTCTTGCATTCATAGCACTTACTACCCAATTTTTTCTTAAGAATTTAGCAGGTTATCCACCAAAATAAATAAGTTTCATGTCATCAACTGAAGTAATAAAACGGATCAAAATTGGTATCAAAATACACTAAATACAGTTACAATCCTTACAAGTAATTTCCATTTCTCAAAAATGGGATTATCTAATTCACTATACCACCAACACACACATAACTATACTTTGTGCAATCGATGAGCATATGAATCAGATCATCGATCCAGGCAAAACACCCAAAAAAACATTAACAAACAAATCTAGAAAGCCTAGTTTCACCTACCTAACTATAATGATTAAAATCGAATATATGAAAACGGAAGAATATACATTAGCAAAACCCTAATGCATTGAAATGTCGCTATTTCGATCGTCATCCAATGTCGCGATGTCAAAATAACAAAGAATCTATGTTTTCGAGTGATTACCTTGAGTATTTCTTTCTCCTCGTTGATGATTTCGACTTTAGATCGTTGTTTTTGGTGATGGATTGTCGATTTTTGGAACCCTAGTTCCCCTGATCGTCGCTTACGTTGAGAGAGAAAGGAAGAGGGAGGGTGGGAACGAAGGAGGCTTCCTTCTTACGCTTCATGTTTTATATTTTTTTCATTTTGACAAAACTAGCCCTCAAGCTCTCTATGTTTAAAAAAACGCACGGAAAAAGTAAGTTTATTTGAAAACTTACTAAAAGTAAGTGGTTTTTTGGTTTTTATAATAAGAGGGGTTTTCATATGAACCCAACCCATATAATATGTGTAATTATTATATATATTTTTTTTTTAACGGCTTTATAGAATAAAACTAGCATGAAGCTAGAGGAAGTTACAAAGAAAGATTAAAAGTACACCAATTAGACCAATCAAAAGATAAAATCTTTCCTCTAATTTTGGTCCACGAGTAAGACAAGAGTTTGATGTCACTGATGATTTCATCCATCCGTTTAGATCGATTGTTGAAGTGCTTTTCGTTGCGGGTCTTCCAAATCGTCCAAAGAGTTGTAGCAAAGATGCAATGGATCAAACGTTGTAACCTTTTGGAAAGACCCCACATATTATGTAACACGAGAATCTCACAGAACGAAGAAAAGTTGGTAGGGGGAAGTTTACACCATTGGAAGATGTTTTCCCAAATCAAACGAGCACGAGGGCACCCAATAAGAAGATGATCCGTAGACTTCGGGGTCTCATTGCAAACACCACACAAAGTAACTTTTAACTTTGGCCACATTGTTTCATACTCTTACGTTTTGGCCACGTAACTTTTAACTTTTCTACTTTCGTTTTTAGTATATTTTTATAGTTTTATACTTTAACTACAAGACTGTTAGACTTTTACGTTTTATACCCCTTAATTTTTTTATCCTCTAACTTTTAAACTTTTTTTTTCTTAAGTTTTGTTGTCTTTTACTTTGGCCACGAAACTTTTAACTTTTATACTTTCGTTTTTAGTATACTTTTATAGTTTTATACTTTCACCACAAGACTTTTATGTTTTATACCACTTAACTTAGTATATGCTTATAGTTTTATACTTTCACCACAAGACTTTCAGACTTTTACGTTTTATACTCCTTCATTTTTTAATCCTCTAACTTTTAAAGTTTTTTTTGTTTTAAGTTTTTTGTCTTATACTTTAGGCACGGAACTTTTAACTTTTATACTTTCGCTTTTAATATAATTATATAGTTTTATATTTTCACTACGAGATTTTTAAACTTTTACGTTTTATACCATTTAACTTTTTTTACTTTCTTTCAGTATACAAATTCAACCCCGCAGCAACGCGTGAGGTGGGTAAACATCTCGTTCTATATATATACAGTCAGTAACTTTGTTTGTAACGGAAGGAGAGAAAAGAAAACTCTTTTAACAAATTTCTGTTCTTTGTTAAATAACTAGATGTTGCGCTTCGCGGCGGATTCAATTTGATGTTTTTTTAAAGCCTCGGATCAAAGCAATTATGGAGAAGTCGACATACACATATAAAAGCAGAATTAATCCCGCTTCATAAAAAGACCTTCAAATAATCCAACAATGAACAAAAAATTTATAAACTAATAATAACATACATTATAAAATCTGATTTAATGAAAACCCAAGTTGGTGACTTTGGTTCCAAAGGATCAATTTACCAAAAGATATGTGATGCTTCTTACTTAAGTATTTTTCTTTTTATATTTTATTCTTTCCTTTCTTCTTCATGTCAGCACTGTCACCTGTAGGGTTACATTTGACATAGGATTAGATAGTTTGTTTAGGTATTGTAGAGGTTAGATGTTTTTGTGATTGTACTTGGGTCTATAGGTAGCCTCCTCTGTGTTAAGATTTGCAGCATCACTCTTTGGTGATTTGTTCCTGCTTGTTAAAACGAATCACTAAAATAAACAACAAATCTGATTATCTTAAAAACACCTTCTAACTCATAATCAACGTAATAACCATTGAGTCTTACGATATTAGGGTGTCTAAGGAATTTAAAACTGAATATTGTTTTAGTTGGCTTCTGATAAGCATTTCCACTCCAACAATATGGTCCCTTGTTTCAAAAAGCATAAATAAGGTAATACAATGTTAAAGGGTCAAAGCAACCATAGTAACCGAAAATATCAGACCATCACCGCCTTGTATATCAAATCAGATACCTTCATCTAGTAATTTACATAGGCATCAGTCACTTAATAACTGTATGCCTAAATGAACTCTTAGGTGCTAGTGAATGATCAGTTCAAGACCCAGAGAACCAAATCAAAGTTCGAATTGTGCCTGTAAGTAAATTTAATAATATCATACGCATTCATATCATCCTATATGTCTTTCTCAGATACTCAAAAGTCAAAGTCCCACCAGATAAGTTCTATCTTTCTTCTAAATAATTATTTATTTTTACAATTAAAATGAAAGTGTGCAACTGAAGGACAATATAATATTGCTAATTAATAGTAACTAATTCATACCGTTGACAGATTTATAAATCTTATAAATCTTCTACATCGAGTTTTAAGTTATAATAGTTGGATATTTAGGATTTATGGTTTTGATATTATAACATACAGATTCTTTTTTAGTAGGGATTAAATGTTAGAAAAAAAAAACTATTACTAAAAACAATGAAAACTACCACAATCCTCATTTCTTAGTATGGTTGGACAAAAGTCTTCAAGTAAACACACCTGAAAAGCTTAATCTTTATTGGACATTGTTGTTTGGCATTGTCTTTAGACTTTTTATTTATTTTCTTTTTTTCCTGTTGCCAATGAAATATCTTAATAGTATATATTTTTTCATTGAACCGAAGGATGTATCACGTACGATCAATTATAATGTAATACCTGAACTTGCAGCCCTTGTATCTAGAGCTACATGGTCTTTCAACCCATTTCAAACAATGCACTTCTTATACTAAAAGAGGACTGCTTGACATTGCAACAAAACTGTACAGATAAAAAAACATTTTAGGTTTGAATACCAAGTGCCATTAATCAAAACTATCAACATGAAACTACTTGTATATGAACTGAAAGAAAATGAAAATACAAACATAAATACTTTTCAATTATAAAGATTGCAAAAATGTTGTTAGAGATCATACCGGTAATCGGTTGCGTCTTAAATGCTTTTCAAATATAAAGATTGCAATAGTGTCATAACTACACTGAAGTTACTTAAACATGCATCCACATATAAAGTAACAATTTAATGGATAGGCATTTTTATAGATATAATTATTGGGTTGGGTAACGTGTCAAATATGTTATGCTCTTATTATGATGCTAATGGAACAAAAAGTCATTTTTATAAAGATAGAAGTGTCTTTGCTACTGTCTAAACACGTGCGTTTTCATGGCCCTAAGCTAACGAACGTATATGATTCTGAGAATACTATATAGAATTATCAAACGGTAGCGGTTATAAAAGATACTTAAGACTTAACAATAACTACTAAAATAAAAGCTACAAATAGAGAACACAACCCTGAAAATGTAACTTCAACAAACATGAGACAACATATGATAAATGAAGTTGAAAAAGAAGAAAAAAAAACTTACAGAGATGGTGATAAAGCAACCTATCTGAGGACGAACTGCAAGGAAAAAAAAGTAAAAAAGAAGAATAATGAATGTGAACAAACATGACCAAAGGCAAAAATAAATATATGGAACAAACTCTAAAGTTGATCCATTTGATCTCAACGTTAAACCAAATGACTTCTACATATATTTAAACAACACATTGTATAATTAATTATGCTTATAATTGAGCTTCATAGCTCTATTTTCTTTGAGCTTAAAGAGCATACAATCAACTACTACAAATATAAGTCAAACAAACAAATCAGACATTCTAAATAAAACATACTCTACCTTTAATAAAGGAAAAACCCTACAAAAAAACTCCTTTATAAACCTCAGTTTGTACCGGCTGTTTATATAACTTACAAAATTATTTTGACTTTCACCTCCACGGTCAAAATCAGACCCATTCTCATCACCCTCTATGTTAATAGCAAACGTTATAAATGCGCCAAGAACCGACCATAAATGGCCATTTAAAACAGTGATAAATCTATAACAACATTTCAGATCTACCAAATCAGACATATTAAACATTCGTTCTAAACTCAAGATTTAGAGTAAATCGAAGATAAATCCCCCAAATAATAAATTCTAGGGCTCAAAAGATAAATCCCGCCGACGGAGCTCAGAAAAGGAAAACAACCAACATGCTGGTTAGGGTTGCGATAAATCACCCTGCCGCTGCCATACACGGGGATACGCCAGAGGCCACCATCCACAGACGGAGGCACGCCGTAAACCACCATAAAAACCATTCCGAGATGGAGCTTCTAGAGAGATAATCGAAGAGTAAACTACTGGCACATAAGAATAGATCTTACCTTTAACGGCCCCTTCTAACAACCACCGATCCCGAACACCAAAAACTCCACACATTTACCATGTGTTGTTGGCGATGGCAGTGGGAACGGAAATGATGGTGGTTTGTTGATCGATTGCATAAAAAACGGTGAGGGAGACGCCGGATCTGATAGCGCGTGTGAAAGAGGGTAGAGATGAAGCAGATAGATAGAGGGAGGACTGACATGAGAGGTGAGGTAGAGTGTGAAATGATCTATCAACACTGTACTGTACTAAGATCTGATTTTTTAAAAAAGATTTAGTTTATGGAGAAAGAAGACACGTATCAGAAGTTGTACCCAATGCACAAACACTTGTACAACCAGTTCTATGAATATAATATACCATTATATTGCCAGTTCTATGAATATAATATACCATTATATTGGATTTTTCAGTTGTAAAATGTTTAGGGTTTAGAATAACAAAAAGGCAAAACTATTTATATAATTATGGCCAACTTATATTTAACATTTAAAAAGCTTACCTATTACATAATCAACTGGTAGACAAAACAGTTAAGTTGCTAACGAAAATAAAAAAAAATTAAAGAAAAAAGTTAGAAAAATAAATCCGATATAAAATAAACAAAATGAAATTTATGAAAGAAATCCACGATATAAAAAGTTTAATAATGGAGTAAAATAGTGAGGTTTATTAAAAACCATAAAAATATTATATATGGAACAAAAATATTGAGCTTTATTCAAAAACCATTAAAAAAATTATTTCTTGAGGACCAAGGTAACCTCATCTTTCATCTTTGTATATATAGGTAAGGTAACAAGTATTTCATTGTTCAATTTCTAGGTTATTCAATTTCTAGGTTATTGTATACGGTTTTGCTTAGGCTAAACGTAATGGGGCGTTTTCGACCTCGATAACGCCCCATAACGCCCATATATAACGCCCCGCCCATTACCCTCCGGCGTTATGGGGCGTTATGGAGGTCGAAATCGCCGGGGGCGTCAGGGACAAAACGCCGAGAGAAGGGTTAAAACCAAAAAATATAGCCGTTCAACGGCTATATTTTTATCCGTTGCCTTCTTTTTTTTTTAATTTAATTTAATCATATTTATTCACTATATATACCCCATCTATTTTATAAACTTTCACACACCACACCAACTCAATTCTCTTCTAATTCTCATCTTCTATATTTTTTAAAAATGTTTCCCAACCAACCCAACAACCAACCCAACTCTCGACCTAATACCGGGGAGAACGAACCCGATCAAAACCTTTGGCAAATGTTTATGAACATGCCTCTCCCTCAATACCCGCCAATGAACCCCGCCACTCAACCTTTCCCGAACCAATTCACAAACATGAACCTTTACTCTCAAGGTTTTTCCCAATTCTCCCAACCACAATTTGGAGGTTATCCACCTCAACCATTTCAAGCTTCTCCAACCCTACGACCTTCTCCAACCTCGCGACAAACTCCAACCCCTCGAGCATCTCAACCCTTTTCTCTTCAAGATGAGGATGTTGAAATTGTCCAAGAAACACAAGAGGTCGGTGCATCACAACCAAAACAAAAAGCTAGAGGAAAGAGTAAACGATCTCACAAAAAAAAGAGGACGACGCGAGAGCGACGAAGGAGATACAATTTTGGAGCGACGACGAGTGTTTCGCTCTTTGTCGAGCTTACATTGAAGCTTCGGAGAACCCGACAAAAGGTTTTTTTTTTTAACTAAAAGTTATATTTTTTTAAAAAAAATAATTTTTTTTACTAACTTTTGTCTCTTTTTTTTTTAGCAAACAATCAAGATGCGAGAGAATTTTGGTTGAAAATTTTATTTTAATTAAGTTGTAATCTTTTATTTTTAATTAGTTGAAATTTTTATTTTAATTAAAATAGTTTAAAAAAAGTAAAAAAATAAATAAATATTAAGTAATGATGGTGGGGCTTTATGGGGCTTTATCCACTACACCATAAAGCCCCATAAAGCCCCTTGCCCAGTCAGCGTCCACATAGCGCATAATGCCCCTTGTAGGGCTTTATGGGGCTTTAACCATTACGGATAGCCTCAGGGCCGGCTCTGAGGTGGCGCAGGAGGCTCAATCGCACCGGGCCCAATGAATTTAGGGGCACCAAATTTTTTTTACAAGTTCATTATATATATATATATATATATATATATACTAGTCTAGGCTCACTGTGCATTAATAGTCCAGTCCATTTATTTTGTAAGAGTAATACTTTTGTTGCAAAATGATTTTCTTCCGTATTTTTAGCTTTTCGTACTTGATTATGGATACTATAATACAGGGGCATTTTTTTTTTCCTGTGCCGGGCCTAATTTTTTTTTGACGTTCTCAGAAACGGCCCTGGATAGCCTTAGAGATCTCTTCTAGCTATTTTTATTATGATTTTCGATGTACATCCGATTCTTGGCAAATGTGATATTAATGGAATTCTAGAAGTGTTTCCGGTGAAAATCATCCCCGGTATATGAAAGGATCTACACCATTAATGCATAGTTTGATGAAACCAAAAGAAGCATAATATATTAATTCTTAAGAGAAGCCATATGCCCTTAATGTATTGGTGGAGTAAATCACCAGGGGGTGATTTTCACTCGAACCACTTTTGGAGTACAAATAATATCACAGTTGCCACGTATCAGATGAATATCGAAAATTATAAGGCCGTTTCTATACGGTTGGGAGGATTCAAAGTTTATAGTTTTTTTTTGGAACGGCATCGATCAGGCGACTTTGGTCTCACGTGTAAACCTACCCTTGCGGGGCTATGTCCAAGGTCGATTACTCGGACCTCCGTGAGAACCAAGACACCCCCTCCTGAAGCTTTCTCCTGGCAGAAACCCCCTCCTGGGATAACATGGGGTAAAACTGCCTCCCCTAGGATTAGAACTTGGGTCACTAGTAACCAAAGCCCTAAGAGCCAAGGGGGTAACCAATAGGACAAGTCCTAGTGGTTCAAAGTTTGTTATCTTGGATAACTGCTTCGAATTTGAACTAAATTGCACATTCGGTTCTTCTAGTTTTACAATGAAACTTTTGGCCTGAAATTAATTTCTGATGAATTTTCATGAAGCAATTAGCTCAACCCCGGCTAGGGTTTCTGCCCCTTGGACCTCGCTTTTAGGGGCGCTGCCGCGAACTCCCGTTAGTCCTGAAGACATTAAAACAAGTGTGCACTCGTTTTTAAATGTTACGCGCAACCTCAAATTACACTAACATATCCGATATTTACATCTACATGTTATGACTTTCCACTATATATCATGCTAAATAAAATGACATTGAACCACATGAATGTGCCAAATAGTTGCTAAGAATGACATATGGTTTATTATGAGAATTTCCCTGATCATTATCATTTTATAACATTTTTGTTGCAGCAAAGGTTTTGTAACACATTGTTTGGCCAATGAATTGGTCTGTCAGACTTCATCAAAGTTCTACCATTGACACATTAAACGTTAACTTTGATTTGCAATTTATTTTGAAGATCGCAAGAATAATAGATCTACACTATTTTCTATTGTACTTGCCATTTGCAAGTAAAAGAGGTTACATACAAGTTCCTCGATCGTCCTTACATACAAGTTCTGTTACACAATTAATCATAAAATTTTAAGAGTTTTAAAACACATCCCACGTCATATTCTTTATCCTTAAAAATACTAAATTTATGTAATGGATTGGTATATTTACCAATCCCTTATAAATATTCCTTAAAATTTGAGGATAAAGTTTTATTATAAAGATGCTAATGTAATGTAGAACAAGAAATAAATATTTCTTATATTTTCCATAAATTTTAAGGATAAGATTTGTTATAAATATGCTAATGTGAATGCTCTTATAGTTACAAAAAAAAAAAAAAAAAAAAAAACTACAAAGGAGTGTTGTACGCATCAAGCTCTTCGTCATTTACTAGATGAAATTCACTATCATCTTCTCCCTCATTAATAAGAGAATAAGCACATGCATTTTCTACAATATCAAATAAGAAGTTTTAGTTACTAAATAATACGCTAAAAGTAACCGTAACTGATATATGTAAAATATAACCTTGCGTTTGAGATGGTGGTTCTTATACTTGCTCGTCAAGCATCTGATCATACACCACAAAAATCAGTGATAATAAAAAATCAGTGATAAATTCAAGCATGGAATATGAATTTGATCATACACCACAAAAATCAGTGATGTAGGAGTAAAAATATACTTGAATGGAGTAAAAAATCAATGATCATACACAAAACTCAATGAAGTAGGAGTAAAAAATCAATGATCATACACCACAATTTCTGTAAAACTTCGAATATGGCTTACATACAAGTTCCTCGATCATCCTTACATACAAGTTCTGTTACACAATTAAGTATGAAGTATGGCGTAAAACTTCGATTTATGTTAGACTGTTACACAAAGTAGGCGTTGGTCAATTCCTGGCTTACATACACAAAGTCGATCGTTCCTAACTGGTTAATAACTTAGATTTCTGTACATACCTAAACAATGATGATCCAAGTTCGTCTCTACATGTTCGTCGATCGTCCCCGTCCCCCCTGCAAGTTCGTCAATCGTCCCCCTCCCCCTGCAAGTTCGTCGATCGTCCCCCAATTTCATGGAGTCTGGGGTTTTTTGTTAAGCCTTTTTGGATTCCTATGGACGACGTAACAAGAAAACGACGTAACCCTACTTTTTAGTTTTTCTACCTTTTCTTTAGATTAATAATAAACAAAAAAATAAAGAAAAAAACCCTGGTTCAATCCGGTTCTGGGTTTTATCCGGTTGAACGGGGAAAACCCGGCGGTTTAATTTCTGATCCAGTTTTCCTAAAAACCGGTTATAATCGTACCGGAAGACCCACCGATTCACGGTTCAACCGGCCGGGTGAATCCAGTTTTTCAAACATTGAGTACAACGGTAAATAATTTGTGGTTGTAGCCAAAACTTGGTGATGTATATATATTTTCCATGTAAACACCTTTTGTGTACGGTATTTACTTTGGTTGCTTAACCTTAATTTCTAAGGGTATTTACTTTGGTTGCACTACCTCGATAACTTATCCAAATTGTCAAATAATGCAATTCAATGAATATACATGACATAAGAAAACATTAAATATATGAATTAGACCTGTATATTTGTATTCCAAAGAGACGACATTTTTATTCCGTTCTATTGAAACACATAACACTCGAAATCCATATGAATTTCTTGAATTGAATATGAGTTTATCTGATCAAAGGTTGGTATCCACTCCAATTGTTTGATATGAAAGTGTATCACGACTTCAGACTTATCCGGTGGTTTGCTCTACGATTTCCAAGATTTCCCAACAAAGATTAAACAATTTTGTGAAGATGACGAGCGGTGGTGAATCTGCAAAGGATATAACATCCAAATTCGCTAAGTTGGACGAGTTTGAGGGTTAATATTTTCGAAGATGGCAGAAGAAAATGCACTTCCTACTCACGACTTTGAAAGTAGTTTATGGTCCGAGTACTCCAATGCCTGAAGAAGTTACTGATGAGACGCCCAAACAGACTAGAAGCCGGTAAGTGGTGGAATGATGATTACATATGCCGTGGGCATATTTTGAATGGTATGTCTGACTCCCTTTTTTATATTTATCGAATCATCGAACCTGCAAAAGAATTATGTGATTTACTAGAGGCCAAATATATGGTAGAAGATGTATCTAGTAAGAGATTCCTTGTAAGTGATTTCATGAATTATACTTAACTTTGACGCCGTAAGGGTCAACGGTGGTTATTTGACAATTTTTTCTCACGTTCATTTGATCTCAACTGAAGGAGCCAACTTTTAATCTCAGCCGTGATTAGTAGGTGGTTTTAAAACCATAATACGGTTATTTTGCCCTTGTGACATCATAAATTACATAATCAAAAACTACTTTTAACCGATGTTTGACTTTTATTTTGCAAATACCGTTCATTTTTTTTAATCGAACTTTAATTACGAGTAAGAAAAGTAGGTTAATTTTATGCAATATCTTACCAGAAATCTATTCTAAACTACTACATGAAAATCATACATTAAACGATTAACCAAATTAACCTAGATTAAACTATTAGATGAATTAACCTATATTTAACTATTATAGACCACAACCTATATTAAACTATAACACAAATTAAACCTAGATTTAACTATGGGATAGGCTATTCGTACCCCCATAATTACTTGTTGCACTCCCTCCTGAGATTTTATTTTCAAAACTGTCATGTTCCACCCCTGTAAAATTATTTTATAAAGATAGTTTATTTCAGAAACAAAATCTTAAAATAAAACAACAAAAACGATAATTATTTTTTAGGACTATTTTTTATAAAAAAAACGATTTAATAACAATTAAAAAAAAACATTTTAATAAGAGTTTTTTATAAAAAACGTTTTGATAACAAATTATTTTAAATGTTATTTCAACAGTTCTTATAGACTTTAAAAAAAATAACAATTTTATTAAAAAAACGCCTTTTTAACAGTTTTTTGTAAAGACGTTTTAAACAATTTAAAAAAAACATTTTTGAACAGTTGTAATTTTTTAATTAAAAACGATATCATTTTTTAAAACTGTTTAAAAACGTCTTTTAGCAATATTTATAAAAAACTTTTTTTTTAAAAAAAATATTTAAAAAAAAACATTTTATTAACATTTATTCTAAACAAATTTTTTACAAATTTTTAGCTTAAATAACGCTTTTTAACTGTCGCACCCCCAAAATACCACTAACGGAGTTTATACCGTCAAGGGGCGCGACTAGACCAGGATCCACAACCATAGTTACAAATACTAAACGAATCAGGGTTAGTTCAAACACAAGTTAAAAATCAAAGTCTTAAATTACATACGCAGCGGAAAGATAATTGTCCTTAGCACTAACCACGTGCTTTACATAAATGTTGTTTTAAATTCCCAATTTAGTTTAAATCAAAAACAAAGGTCTTCAAGTGCCATGCCAACCTCCAGCGGATACTCCTTAGCGTTCTGCAAAAGTTTAAACCACGCAAGTGTCAACCTAACGGTTGGTGAGTTCACAGTGGGCTTGTCATGCATTGGCCCGGTCTCATAATCACATTTCGTGTCAAGATATACTTACAAGTTATTTATTTGTGAAAAGCAATGCTCGTAATTAAATCTCAGTTTATGAATGGTTTGTCCGTGACCTACGTCATCGGGTATGTACTAGTTCCGTAAAGTTAAAGGACTCAACCGATATCGCGGGTAGCTAATCCGTTGTTCCATGCTCTAAGGAAGTTTGTACCAAAGCTGACTTATTTTGTGGGGGCCGAGCCATCCCGTACGGTGCGGACATACGTCATCGCGGTTTTTGCCTCCCCCGTGTCCTCCCCGGGACTACGGTCAAATAGGCTGATATTGTTCCTCCGTGCACTCCCCGTGCCACGGGGCGGAGTTTGTCAAACTCCAGTAGATCTACCCAACATCCCCTCGCTTTCACAAATTAATGGCACAATTTAAGTTGAGGACTTTTAAGTTATAAGGCATCCTTAGAAAACATGTGATATCATATGGTTCAGACTTTAACCTACACTAGCCATATTAAAACGTTTTCAGTTTTGTTTCAGAAAAATAGTTTGTTCACAGTTCACAAGTGTTTCCCATAAAACACTTCAGTTCATCAAGTGGGTGCCGAGCATCCCGAGTTCTCTTGTTCATTGGTAAGTGCCTAGCACTCTAGAGTTTATCAGCATTGTTTTTCGTTAAGTTATTCGGTGTGGCCCAAACGGACTCACAGTAAGCGGGTTAGTGACACTCACCTTTGGTTGCACTGCTACACTTCAAGTAATCCAAGTATTGTTGTTTAACGAAGACCTAGAACACGTTTAGGTCTTAAGTATTAGTTTCGTGTCTAATCTTTACTTAACGTCACTATGGCCCATAACATAGCACGTTGCAACTATGACTCGACATACCGACACACGACACCAATGGTTGATCATAAACAAGGGTTCATATAAATCAGATATCAAACATGTTTCATCATGGCATAATCATGTAAGTCATGGCATAACACTTAAGCAAATTTCACAAGTTTGGTTTTTAGGTCAGGTCTTAGTTTCGCTAGCACAGTTTCGCTAGGCAGTTTCGCTAGGTGCACGGGCAGCACTTTCGCTAGGCAATGCCCGGTGACACAGTTTCGCTAGGCTAGTTTCGCCCGAAACTGCTGACGCAGTTTCGCTAGCCTAGTTTCGCAGGGAAACTGGTTTGAACTTTCGTTCAGGTATTTCGCTCGGTAGTTTCGCTTGAGCAGGTCTGGTCAGGTTACCCGGCGACACTATAGTTTCGCTGGTCAGTGTCGCTGGAAGGAGATATAATTTCGCTACTTAGTTTCGCCCAGAGAACAGACAGTTTCGCTGGTCGCGAAAAACATACGGATTTGCCTAAAAATCAACCTAACAGCTTCTGATCTTACATGCAATTCATTATTTAGCATTCATAGGCATTTACCAACATAAATCAAGCAACTTTAACACGTTTACATGCAGTTTCATCATCAAATCACCAAAACAAGTTCAAAACCCTAAAATGACCAAAATGATCTAGATCCCTAACATGGTTGGATTCTAAACGTAAAGTCATCAACTTTATGATAGATCTAGCATCCTAAAGCATATTTACAGAAGATCAAGCAATATCATGAAGGTTTGGTCATGCTTTTTAAGAGAAACACATATAAAACACAAAATGGAGGTTTTTGGGACTCACGGTTCGATCTCCTAGCTTGGTAGATGATGGTTTGGGGCTGAGATCTCGACAAC
>JBCNJP010000019.1:35648808-35722532 GCA_039602395.1 Deinandra increscens subsp. villosa | reverse complement strand
GTCCTGGTTTGCTCGTACCCCTTAACGGTATAAACTCCGTTAGTGGTTAATTTGGGGGTGTGACATTTGACCCCTTACATTTTTTGCGTTTAGGCTTATTTCTCATTTCATCGTATTAATTTACCCCCATTTTATTTGCAGCTTCTTCGTTCGTGGCTGCTAGGCCTTCACGATTGTCATTTTGAGTGACTTGGACAAAGAGAACAAATTTGATTTTCAATCAAAATTCTATTTAACTATATAACATTTACCAACATTTTATACAACTTCTTATGCATCTGTTACAAGTTCAAAGCACAACTTACATCATTCTTTGCATGAGGTACCACTCCAATGCTTAGCAAATACTTTTGTGTCACAGTTACAAGCTTGGGATGCAGGTGTGTGATGCATGTGGAAACTTTATACATTTTTACTCAGTTATGGTTCATCTCTCTCACTAACCCCCACCTAAAGGCATGCGTGATACAATTCTTCAAGGACGAGACAGTCCTTGCCACAATATCTTCTGAGCTGTAGCCGTATGGGTTCACTTCTTTACCTAGGCACGCCTCCTACATTACATCTATTCTTCCATAGGCACATGTAGTAGTATTTCAAGCCCCAATTCTAATTTTTTGTGGATTTAGGGTTGATTTCTCTCTTTATGTTCAAAATCTTCAACAGACCTCAGTCTTTCTTCTATTTCATCTTTCCTGTGCTTTCCGACCGAAATTTTGTTGTTCCAGACATCGATCTGAAGCTTTTCGGACAAAAGGTATGATCGAGTGAAAGTTTTTTTATCTTTACGTGATTAATATGTACAATTGTGCTTCTTATATACCGTATTGAGGTTTTCTGACCCAGATTTTGTATATGTAGCCATGTAGGTATCAATCAAATGCTTTCTTTTTTTTTCTTTTTTTTTGAACGGCGAATCAAATGCTTTCTACTACTAGGCAAACTTGATTCATAATGTTTAGAATAATAATTGAATTGTTTATATTTTCTACTATATTTGTCTATACAGGTGTTGATCAATAATTTTCTACAAACAGCTACAATTTATTCAGATTTTTTTATGTTCAATTCATTTCTTTAGTGGATCTTTTGACTTTGCCTCTGATGTAGTAGTAGTAGTAGCCACACAGTCATTTCTTATTATCGAACATTCTATCAAGTTGCAGGCTTTCTAATTACCCTTGGCCACTTTTACATGTCAGTTATTATTGAAAATGTTTTTAGAACTTTGTGTTTTAAGTAGATTCGTCATATATAGTTGAAGACTATATAGGTTAAGATAGTTTTCTTTATGTGCTTATGTAATGCTTTGTATATGGCTAGGTTTAGTTACATTATTTTCATACAGATTTTGCCACTTATATAGGAATCTATATGAAAAAGATGTACAAAAACAGTTGCAAAATAACTATGCCTACTTATTTAAAGATTTCTTTTATAAAGTTTAAACAAGAAGATGTTGCTATTCGTAGATCCAACCTAACGCATTGTCAAAACTAAATATAGTTTACTTAAAAACCATGGTCTTGCAAGTTGTGCAACACACACATATTTTAACTCCGCATATAACAAGTATTGAAATCTGCTCTGCAAATTAATAGATTTGGACAGAGGGTCATTTTGTATTTAAATCAATATTTATATCTACATTAGAGATTGGATGGCTGTTTTTTTTTGTTACTTAATTTGGAGTTTTGGATGGTTTACAAAAACTTAAATCGATATATATATCTATTTTAGAAAGAAGGTTTAATAGTTGTTTCCATGTTCTGATCTTGCATTTTAATTTGGTCTTCCTTTGGCTAAATGTATATTATTTGTAAAGTATGTCCAGTTCCTTTAAAGCATAAAAAATACTCAAAAATAAACTATCATGTATTCGTCGTTCTCTATGTAATTTTGGTGTATATTTGATGTTTAAACTTCAATTCTTCATTCCTTTGCAGCTGTCATCTTCTGCAGCTGTTGTTCTTAGTCTGCAGGTACAGGAAATATTGTTTTACCTTTTCTTTATGTGTGAATCTTACATGTATATTTAGAAGGTTTGACTGATACATTTCTTTTCCAAGCAAATGCCATCAGATTAGGTTGTTTGAAGTCAGATTATTTGATTCATGCCTTACATTTAAATCTGTTGTACGAGCCTTTTTAACCACAGAAATGTTTGATATATGCTATGCTTATTTTGGTACGACAACATAAGTTATTATTGCTAAGGTTTCTTTATCTTTTAAATAGATATCTAACTATTTAAGTTTCTTATATTTATGTAAAGGCATGGTCTGCCAGTTCAGTTCACCATTTTATAATTTTTGGAACGTTCTTTTTTCTTTTTACTAGATTAAGGTGATTGTGTTTTTTTCCCAGATTATGCAGGTTACGTTATTGAGTTTTAGTAGGTTGATGATCATGGATCATGTAAGATTTTGGTGGAATTGAATGGAAAATTAAACAAATGAGTGGTTATTAGTTTTCACTTTGGTGTTGGCGTTAAGGAAAGCTATGTGATTTTCAGGTAAAGGTTGACTACCATTAAAAGTCATCCTCAAGTTTATTTTGGTTGTGTAAAAACAATGGTTTGCCTTTTTAGTTACTCATCTTCTAATTTCTTTTATCATAGTTTTATTCACTGAATTTAATGATTTTCTAAGCTATTTGTGATTTTTGACACATGCTACAGGTCACATTGATGAGTTTGAGTATCCAGGTTAAATTTTTCTATATTAATACTAGCATAAGGAATAGTATGACACCTCATTGGTATAGTTGTATCCTTTTGAGTAATTAGATGTATAAATCGGGTTTTCTTTGAGATTTTTTAATCTCAAGGAAGGTAAATTATATTGAATTCTGTTTTGAACTTTATACAAGCCGTAAATATCCAAAACTCTTATCACATATTTTTTTTCATTTTTCCAGCTTGATGTTGTAAATATATATTTTTTATACATTATGTATAGACTGTAGTGTGAATATCATTTTGTGTTTTTTCAGGACTTTGGTGGCAGTTGTTGGAGGGTTTTCTGCTTGATATTGTGTTTCTGGTATGATCATGATCTTATATAGTTTATTGTTAGTAAGTTGTTTATGAAATGATTATAGTAGCTTTTAATTTATATAAAAGTTTTAATGGTAAGATGTATTTGGTTATGCTATTGCTTTGTTAATGGACGTTAACGTATAAAAATTTTATTATCTTTCCAAGAGTGTTAAGTTTTGTTAACGTATAAAAACTTTTTTTTAGATAAAACTAAGAAGATTCTCTGCATGTTGTACTTTCTACATAATTATGTTTAGGTTTCGGTGAACTTATTGCTCCTAAACGCAACAGTGGTATCTTGGTGGTCTGTTTGATGGAATCAAAGGTGAGGGTATGTCAGGGGTTAACATTAGCCAATTTTACTTATTGGGTACACATTATTGAATATGCATAAAACTGTATTGTATTTTTACCTAGCCAAGTTATAATCTCCTCCTCATTGACAATTGAATGAGTTTGGAATGGTCATTGTAAACTTTTTTTTGGGACAATGACTTAACTATCCTTGAAACATTGAACTTTTACCGGTTAGGCATTGTGCACAAACTTCATGAGGTACGTGCCCAACCGGATGAAACTGCCCTATTTGATGTGTGTTATTATTTGTTGGTTTGCTTTCATGAAACTGGTCTACTCTGACAAACCTAAACTATTTCTATGCTACTTCTACACCATTTTTTTTTTTGTAATTATATATGCATGGTGTGCAATGTCTTTAGCAAATACAATGAATATAGGACTATTGCTAATGCTAAACAACTGTTAGAGAGCACTTTTACTTAAACCCTTAGACTTTTTGCCAAGTACTGGTGTGCGCACAAGCATGTCACGTATACAACCATACTGAACATATTAGGTCGGTTTAAATTCCCCCGGGCCGTGCATCGCACGGGACTGCACTCTAGTACATTAAACAATTAACCAAATTAACCTATATTAAACTATTAGATGAATTAACCTATATTTAACTATTACAAACCACAACCTATATTAAACTACAACACAAATTAAACCTAGATTTAACTATGGGATAGGCTATTCGTACCCCCCTAATGACTTGTTGCACTCACTCTCTGAGATTTTATTTTTAAAACTGTCATGTTCCACCCCTGTAAAATTATTTTATAAAGATAGTTTATTTCAGAAACAAAATTTTAAAATAAAACAACAAAAACGATAATCATTTTTTTAGAACTCTTTTTTTATAAAAAATCGATTTAATAACAGTTTTAAAAAAATGTTTTAATAACAGTTTTTTATAAAAAAAACGTTTTGATAACGAATTATTTTAAATGTTATTTCAACAGTTCTTATAAACGTTTTTTAAAGAGTGTTTTCAGTTTAGAAAAAAAATTAACAATTTTTTTTAAAAAAAACGCCTTTCTTAAAGTTTTTTGTAAAGACGTTTTTAAACAATTTAAAAAAAACATTTTTGAACAGTTGTAGTTTTTTAATTAAAAACGATATCATTTTTAAAAACTGTTTAAAAACGTCTTTTAGCAATATTTATAAAAAACGTTTTTTTTTTAAATATTTAAAAAAACGTTTTATTAACATTTATTGTAAACAAATTTTTTTACAACTTTTTAGTTTAAATAACGCTTTTTAACCAACTTTAGTTTTTTTTTTTATAAATGTTCAGTTTTTTTTTATAAATTTTTCTTAAACAACTTTCAAAAAACATTTCTTAATCAAATTTAATAAAAAAAATTTTTAAACATTTTTATTTTTTATAAAATATTTGTGTAAATATATGTAAAAGAAATTGTTTTAACAAAATTTATGATTAAAATATACCAAAATAAAATTAAAAGGTTTGAATGGGAATTTTTTATAAATTGAAGGAGGGGGTGCAACAAGTAAAAATCAATTACAGGGAGGGGGGGGGGACGAATAGTAGCACCCTTTAACTAAAAACATTCCTTCATGCTCTCCTCATCGACGGGTTGGGGCAACACATGTCGCTTGTCGAGTACCGGACAATCCTCAAGTATCGGCTCGTGGTCCCCCTGTTCCATGTGGATGAAAAATGTCCCGTATGCAACAAGGTGTGTATGGACTCGTTTGGGGAGCACACAACCCACTGCAAAGAGCTCCCGGGTTTTAAATATCGACACGATGTGGTCCGGGACCTTCTGTTTGACATTTTCAGGAGGGCTGGGATATCGGCCAGGAAGGAAGCTCTGGTTAACTTTCTGTCTGACCCCTTGGATGGGCGCCTCAACCCTTAGACCAACCGACATTCTTGTATTTGGGTGGCAGAATGGGAAGCATGCATGTGTTGATTTAACGGGGTTTCTCCCCTTGTAGGGTTGCGGGCTAGTACTTTCACAGCGGGCCAGGCAGTGTCCAGAGCGGCTGCTGGGATGGTGAACAAACACGAGAAAGCGTGCATCGAAAATCAACATGTGTTTGTTCCCTTTCGCTTTTGATACCTTTGGTCACCTAGAGGCAGAAGCAGCTGCCATGCTGGGACGGATCCAAAAGGTCATGTATAGGAATGTCGCAGCCTCTAGATTGAAGAATGTTGTTTTCATACATCTAGGGTTTGCCATTCAAAAAGGGTTGGCGACGCAGCTTGTTGCTCGCCCTCCCTGCGTTGTTACTTGAGTCTTGTACGTTCCATTACAAGAATTTAGTGTAATAAACTTGTGATTTCAATTGAAATTGAAAATTCATGGTTGCAAAAGAGAACCTGATGGTACCATATTCTCAACCTCAAAATAGTGAAAATGAATTCATGGGGCCAAGGAGTTTTAAGGAAGTGCTGTACAAAATTCAATTCATAGGAGATGGTTTTAGGGGAATGATATGCAGTGGGGGGATATTAGTATTCTCAATCTCTTGATATATACTGGTCTGAAACAAACCAATACAACAAATCAACGAACAAACATACAAACAAAATTTAGCAAATCAAATATTTCGTGATTCCCCTGCAGCGAAAACAAACCCCATATATATATATATATATATATATATATATATATATATATATATATATATATATATATATATATCCTCCAATGAAACTGAGCTGCAAGTCCGAAGCCACATAAAAATCCACCACAATTCTAGTAACCAAAACCTCTCCATTGTGAATCCAATCCTCAAGCTTTTTCACTTTGTCTTCAAGTTCACTTTTTTACCTCAACAAACCAGGTATGATTTTCTTAACCACAATTGATTTCATACATGACAAGAACAAGAATAACACCGATGCCCTGGATTCTGAGCGACGAAGCCCTAGTTTTTTTCTGGTAGATAGAGAGTAGATCGATTGAGAAAGGAACGAGGAAGTCCTAGATGGAGAAAAATGTTGGAATTAAACTTCAAAATACAAGCTCTTAATATTAGAAGTTTGTACGTAAATGTGCAGAATATTTGTGAATGAATAGAAAAGAAAAAGATGGAGTTTTTCAATGAAAAGCTTGCTTTATTCAACAGTGAAAAGGACTATATATAGCCTTACATACCAGACTTGGGAAACCTAAACAACCAATAAAATACTAGTACTTTCCTAAAGACTAGGTACATGGGTGACTTTTTGTCACACCCCCAAAATACCACTAACGGAGTTTATACCGTTAAGGGGCGCGACTAGACCAGGATCCACAACCATAGTTACAAATACTAAACGAATCAGGGTTAGTTCAAACACAGGTTATAAATCAAAGTCTTAAATTACATACGCAGCGGAGAATTATTGTCCTTAGCACTAACCACGTGCTTTACATAAATGTTGTTTTAAATTCCCAATTTAGTTTAAATAAAAGTAAACATCCTCTGTGCCATGCCAACCTCCAGCGGATACTCCTTAGCGATCTGCAAAAGTTTAAACCACGCAAGTGTCAACCTAACGGTTGGTGAGTTCACAGTGGGCTTGTCATGCATTGGCCCGGTCTCATAATCATAATTCGTGTCAAGGTATACTTACAAGTCATTTATTTGTGAAAAGCAATGCTCGTAATTAAATCTCAGTTTAAGAATGGTTTGTCCGTGACCTACGTCATCGGGTATGTACTAGTTCCGTAAAGTTAAAGGACTCAACCGATATCGCGGGTAGCTAATCCGTTGTTCCATGCTCTAAGGAAGTTTGTACCAAAGCTGACTTATTTTGTGGGGGCCGAGCCATCCCGTACGGTGCGGACCTAGTCATCGCGGTTTTTGCCTCCCCCGTGTCCTCTCGGGACCACGGTCAAATAGGCTGATATTGTTCCTCCGTGCACTTCCCGTGCCACGGGGCGGAGTTTGTCAAACTCCAGTAGATCTACCCAACATCCCCTCGCTTTACAATTAATGGCACAATTTTAGTTGAGGACTTTTAAGTTATAAGGCATCCTTAGAAAACATGTGATATCATATGGTTTAGACTTTAACCTACACTAGCCATATTAAAACGTTTTCAGTTTTGTTTCAAAAATAGTTTGTTCAGAGTTCGCAAGTGTTTCCCATAAAAACACTTCAGTTCATCAAGTGGGTGCCGAGCATCCCGTGTTCTCATGTTTATCAGTGAGGTGCCTAGCACTCTCGAGTTTGTCAGCATTGTTTTTCGTTAAGTTATTCGGTGTGGCCCAAACAGGCTCACGGTAAACAGGTTAGTGACACTCACCTTTGGTTGCACTGCTACACTTCAAGTAATCCAAATATTGTTGTTTAACGAGGACCTAGAACACGTTTAGGTCTTAAGTATTAGTTTCGTGTCTAATCTTTACTTAACGTCACTATGGCCCATAACATAGCACGTTGCAACTATGACTCGACATACCTACACACGACACCAATGGTTGATCATAAACAAGGGTTCATATGAATCAGATATCAAACATGTTTCATCATGGCATAATCATGTAAGTCATGGCATAACACTTAAGCAAATTTCACAAGTTTGGTTTTTAGGTCAGGTCTTAGTTTCGCTAGCATAGTTTCGCTAGGCAGTTTCGCTAGGTGCACGGGCAGCACTTTCGCTAGGCAATGCCCGGTGACACAGTTTCGCTAGGCTAGTTTCGCCCGAAACTGCTGACGCAGTTTCGCTAGCCTAGTTTCGCAGAGAAACTGGTTTGAACTTTCGTTCAGGTATTTTGCTCGGTAGTTTCGCTTGAGCAGGTCTGGTCAGGTTACCCGGCGACACTATAGTTTCGCTGGTCAGTGTCGCTGGAAGGAGATATAATTTCGCTACTTAGTTTCGCCCAGAGAACAGACAGTTTCGCTGGTCGCGAAAAACACACGGATTTGCCTAAAAATCAACCTAACAGCTTCTGATCATACATGCAATTCATTATCCATCATTCCTAGGCATTTACCAACATAAATCAAGCAGCTTTAACAAGTTTAACATGTATTTTGATCATCAAATCTCTAAAATAGGTTCAAAACCCTAAAATGACCTATTTTGCACAAATCTCTAACATGGATGGATTTCACACGTAAAGTTATCAACTTTAGTACAGATCTAGCATTCCTAAACAATATACTAGCAGATCAAGCAGTTACATGAAGATTTGAGCATGCTTTAAGAAGAAAACATATAGAAAAGCATAAAACATAGTTTTTGGGACTCACGGATGATTCTAGGATCGATGAATGAGGTGAGATGATGGTCTCGAGGCTGGGGTCTTGGTCCTTAGGTGATCTTCTCGGCTGACCAGGAGAGTGTGTGTGTGTTGTTGTGTGGTTTGAGCAAATGAGGCTACTAGGGTTCATTAAGTTTATTTATATCAGGAGCCAGTTTCGCTGGCAGTTTCGCTGGCCAGGCGAAACTAGCTCTGGTCTCGTGCTATTGGATTGTCTTAGCTGGCTACTGGGCGACACTATAGTTTCGCCCAGTAGTTTCGCTGGCGACCAAAAAGGGCAAGTTTTCACATAATCGAGCATTTACAATTAATCATGCTATTCACAATAATAAGTCATGTATTTAAATCACATTGCACATAAAGACAATCAATGATAAACACATAACACATATGGACGGGTTCGGTGATCAACCAAGGGTCGTGGACGTATTCGGCCTAGTTATGCATTAGCTACTAAGTTAACACTTATAACGTAACTAACGGGTTTGTCTAACGGAAGTTAACCTTGAAATTCTCGGGTGTCACATCATTCCCCTGAAATTGGAATTTTCGTCCCGAAAATTATTCTTGTGTCGTAGCGTTCGCAGCATCAGCTGTCGTCGTAGCTATCGTCGCTGGGGGAAAGAAAGCAAAAAGTTTTAGGGTTGTCACACTTTTTCTTTTCTCTTTGCCTACTTTCAAACCCCTCAACGTAAACTTCCACAAGAATAGGTCATCCCATTTACCCACTCTACATTATTGACACATGCAAAATTACCAAATACTTATAATCCAAATATGCTAACTAAAGATGATCCATACCCGTGACCCGTTATTCAAAACCAAAGTCAAGATTAAACCCAACATTCACCTCCTTAATCTTGACCCATCTTCGTCCTCAAAGCAACGTCGGTTCCTCCTCTTCAATCAAGTTTGCTTCTTCCTCTTTGCCTTTCCATTTGGTACACTCATGAGCAAAGTGTCCAAATGCTCCACACTCATAGCACCTAAACTTACTTTTATCACCTCGACCCGTGCCTCTTCCATGACCTCTTCCACCTCTTTCAAAGCTTTTTCCACGACCCCTTCCTCTTCCATAGAATCTATTATTTTCACCATTCTTTTGTTCACTAACCAACAGGAGTTGCCCTTGATCTCCTTCTTTCTCACCATGGCTTTTAAGTCTTTCTTCGTAGGCTTTAAGCCTTCCAACCGCTTCATCGAAAAGCATCGCATCCAACTCAAAACATTGTTCGATCGAAGCTACAATTTGAAGAAAGGACTTTGGCATTGCATCAAGTATCCTTCTCACCATTTCTTCTTCCTCAACTTCATGTCCAAGACTCCTCAACTTTGAAACCAATCCACTCAACTTAGTAGCACAATCATCAACGAGTTCTCCTTCTTTCATCCTCAAACCTTCAAGCTCTCTTTTTATTGTTGCAATTCGAGCCGTCCTCACCCGATCTACACCCAAGTAGCGGATTTTTAAGCCATCCCACACTTTCTTCGGGTCCGTGTGACTCGACATTTGCAACACCATCTCTTCCGGTATTGCTTGAAACAAGAATGCTAGAGCTTGTTTTGACTTCGTGGCATTTGGTTCTTCCACAAGAGTCCTTGGTTCCACCGTCTCCAATAGGCCATGTGCATCTAAGATGGACTTAACTTTGATAGCCCATACCGGATAGTTGGTTGCGGTCAAAGTCGGAACTTGGTAAGACATCGTACCTGCTTCTTTTGTTTGTACCATCGCCATTCTTCACTTTCTTTTCTGATTTCTTTCTTTCTTCTTGCTCCCTGGTACTTGATGCTGATCTTTGCTATTTCTTGCCTTCTTGCTTCAGTTTTCTTGCTAACTTGCTGCTGCTAGATTCTTGCTACTGCTACGTTTTCACTTGCTGCGTCTGTGCTTTTCTTGCTGCTGCTACGTACTTCTTGCTGTGAATACTTGCTTTCGATCACGAAACTGCGATCACCGTGCTGTCTTTTTTTTTCACTGGTTCTTGCTTGCTAATGCTTGCTGCTACTTGCTTCCTTCTTACTATCTTGCTAATCCCAGGTATGAGCCATAGGGCTCTGATACCAAATGTTGGAATTAAACTTCAAAATACAAGCTCTTAATATTAGAAGTTTGTACGTAAATGTGCAGAATATTTGTGAATGAATAGAAAAGAAAAAGATGGAGTTTTTCAATGAAAAGCTTGCTTTATTCAATAGTGAAAAGGACTATATATAGCCTTACATACCAGACTTGGGAAACCTAAACAACCAATAAAATACTAGTACTTTCTTAAAGACTAGGTACATGGGTGACTTTTTCTTTTCTCTTTGCCTACTTTCAAACCCCTCAACGTAAACTTTCACAAGAATAGGTCATCCCATTTACCCACTCTACATTATTGACACATGCAAAATTACCAAATACTTATAATCCAAATATGCTAACTAAAGATGATCCATACCCGTGACCCGTTATTCAAAACCAAAGTCAAGATTAAACCCAACAAAAATATCAATAGATTGTTGCCTTGAACCCTAGTTTTTGTTCTGATTGTAAGAAAGGAGAAGAAAAAGAGAAAGATTGAGCTCTAGAAGGAGAATGAAAGGAGAAGAAAAAGAGAAAGTTTGAGCTCTAGAAGGAGAATGGCAGGTTTTTTAATATTAATTTTTTTGTTTAATTTTAAAGATTTTATAAAATGACTATAGTACCCCTGACTTAACGATGGTTTTTAACTCTGTTAGTGATAAAGGACCTTCTATGAAACACTTCAAAACATAAAGGTTGTCTGGTGCAACAACTTTGCTTAAAGGACCTAATTCGAAATTAGAGTAAAACATAAAGGACCTTCTGTGTAATTTACTCTTCTTTCAAATATTTGTAAGATATGTGAGAATATATTTCTTCCAATTGTTTATAGTAACTTCCTGCATAAGAATAAAATTAGATGTTAATTCAAAACTATGGCTATAAAATAAGAATAGAATTAAATAACTATTGTTTGCGAAGGGTGATTACCCTTCGTGACAAGATTTCAGCCGTTTAAAATCCAATTTTAGAGTAATCACAGCCGTTCATGGTCCATGGTAATTTCTTTTTTGTGGTTTGGTCGTTTTTTAAAAGTTCGCAACTGCTTTAATCATGCAGATCAGTTGAATTCGTGCAGCAGTTAAGCTTAACCGAAACTCACGTCCAGATATTTTATATTAAAAGCTAACAACTGGATGAGAGTTTGATTTGTGCGGAAATTAATTCATCTATTCTTTTCTTTTTTTATTAAATTCCGTTCGGATTTTATTTTCAAAGAATAATTGTAAGGGAATAATTTGTGGCTTGTGTATTAAATAGCTCATTGACGGACTATCTTGAAGGCCTATGTGATAGAATAGGTGAAAATTAGTTGGGTTATGGGTATATTGGGTCATTAGGCCATTTTAGAGTTGTTTGGCCTCAATTAGAAAGTGTTTAGAGGGAGTTTATTGGGCTTATATGGTCCAATACGGGAATTTTAGGCTAACTAGGGCAAGGAGGATGACTTGTTTGTTAAGTTGGTCATCTCCTAAATAGAACTCTCTAATCACTAGAATAGGTTGTTGATTTTGGGGTTTCCTAAGGTGTAATCGAAATTTTCTCAAGGATAATTTCGAATTCTTTAAGTGTTGAACAACTAGGTTTATTCAAGTGTTTTATTCTTGTGGTTTGTGTTTTAATCTCGTTCTACATTGCTTATTTACTTTATTTTTTCGATTAGTCTTGAATCACCTATAATCACCGGATTCCGCACGGTGATTATAGACTTTGATATCGCGTGAGGAGTTGAATTGATCCTTACAATAATTTATACTGTTTTTGTTTTTTTATATATAAAAACAATGTAATTTATATTTTTTTGTTACATATTAATATTTTACTAAAGGTAGTTGTTATATTATTTAGGGTGAGGTTATTATGAATGTTTAGTTTGAATAAGAAGTAATCATAGCCACTAGATCTTCAATTAAATGAATATCTATGGCCCAAAAATTTTCTAGGTAGAATTAGAAAGAAAAAACTAAAAAAAACAATAGATAGAATGGTATTTTTGATTTTTTATCAAATTCCCCCCATTTTTTAAACCTTCATAACTCTTAGATACAACTTTATTTTTTTTTTTAAATTAAACCATAAAAACGAGCGTCATTTTATCTTTAAAACGCCTACAGTGTTGTTATATATAAAATAAAAAAAAATTACTCTTTCGATTGTATCAAAATGATCAGATTGCTGTGTCAAAATATTTAGATCATTGTGTCATATTGTGTCACAAATGTTCAAATCATTGTGTCATATTGTGTCAAAATGTTCAGATCATTGTTTCATATGTTGAGAGTATTTAATTTTATATATAACAACACTATATATACTTTTGACACGACGACACAATGACACAATGATCTGATCATTTTGACATAATGACATAATAATCGTAACATTGTGTCAACAATCGAAAGAGTAACTTTTTTTCATCTTTTATATAGCAACACTATACACATTTTAAAGATAAAAAAATACTCGTTTTTATGGTGTAATTTTTTTTTAAAAATAATGTCGTATGTGAAAGTTATGAATGTTTAAAAAAATGGGAGAAATAGATAAAAAGTCAACAAAAGTGCTAAGACTAAAATACATCTCCTTCCTTGTTTATTAGATCAAGATCCAATGGCTGAAATTCCTTTTTATCTTTCTTACCGAAAACAAACTTCTCATTTGAACTTCTCTCATATTATTTATATACTAGTTTTTTTATCCCCCTGTGTTACACGGCTGTCTTTTAGAAAAAACTATAAATACAATCATAATCTATGATAATTATGTATTTTTATAGCTATATAAAAATTTCTCAGTAATTATAGGTAGGTCAGAGGTTTTACGACGGTGGGCATTTAGGCGGTGGGTCTCCTCTGGGATAGATGTGCAACACAAAGGGTCTTGATTACTCGTACGGATTGCGATCGTAACTTGTCGTGGGTAACATTGTTTGCCATGATGAAATCCTTGGGTAACCAAATGTTCGCAGTTAAAAGAAAAAAAATTCTAGTCGCGGAAAATAATGATTTTGTTTATTATATTGAAATGAAATACTTGGTAAATTTGAATTTAAACTCAATTAAAATAAAAAAATTATAAAATTAAATAGAATAAATATTTTATTTTACATGTCTAATATTTAATTAAAATATTATTATGAATAATGAAATATAAGCATTATATTAAAGTATTAAAGTATATGCAATAATATATATTATTTTTAATAAAATATAATATATATGCAATAAAAATATTATCTTGAATAAAATATTAACCTTAATATTAAAATTTAGTATTTGGATTACTAACATTAATATAAAAATTATATTTGAATAATAATTTATTGGATAATTACTTATCAAAAGTTTAAATTAAATAAACCCTAATATGGAAATTTAGTATTTGGATAATTATTTATTAAAATTTTGAATTAATCCAAAATTTTGTGGTGATGACAAGTGTCATTTTTACTAATTAAAGTATGACAAAAAACTTTTTGTTTATTATATAGTACTAGTTTTTTATCCGCATTTTGTTACACGGGTGACTTTAAAAAAAACTATAAATACAATCATAATCTACCACAATTATGTATTTTTATATCTATATAACAATTTATCAGTAATTATAGGTGGGTCAGATGTTTTACGACAGTGGCATTTAGACGGTGGGTTTCCTCTGGAATGGATGTGCAACACAGAGGGTCTTGGTTACTCGTACAGACTGTGGTCGTAACGTGTCGTGTAATAAGGAATTGTTTATTATATTGAAATGAAATACTTGGTAAATTTGAATTAAACTCAACTAAAGTAAAAAAAATAATTATAAAATTAAATTGAATAACATATTTTATATTACATGCATAATATTAAATTAAAATATTATTATGAATAAAGTATTATAGATTTAAAGTATTAAAGTATATGTAATAAAATATGTTATTTTAATAAGATATAATATATATGCAATCAAATTATTATCTTGAATAAAATATTAACCTTAATATTAAAATTTAGTATTTGGATAATTACTAACTTTAATATAAAATTTTGTATTTTAATAATTACTTATTGGATACTTACTTATTATAGTTTAAACTAAATAAACCCTAATATTAATTTAGTATTTGGATAATTATTTATTAAAATTTTGACTTAATCTAAATTTTTATGGTGATGCCAAATGTCATTTTTTACTAATTAAAGTATGATCAAACTTTTTGTTTATTATATAGTATAAATATAAATATAGATAGTATAGATATAGATATAGACGTAATTAATAAGGGAAAAAGACCAAAATATACGTGTTGACCAACTATTCACTAAAATAGACCTTAGACTTCCCCCCCTCAATATAGCCCCTTGACTACGGCCGTGACGACCATAGGTCCACCGAGCCAATTATAATTTGTCAAGTCATCACAGACGACCGTGTATACGGTTGTGACGACCGTAGTTACGGTCTTGACGACCGTAGGTCCATTTCCCAAAAATGTCACTTTTTTTTGGGGGAAAATGGGCCTACGGTCGTCAAGACCGTAACTACGGTCGTCACGACCGTACACACAGTCGTCTGTGATGACGTGACAAACTGTAATTGGCTCGATGGACCTACGGTCGTCAAATGCCGATCTATGGTCATCACGACCGTAGTCAAGGGCTATTTTAGGGAAAAGTTGCTCAACAAGTCCATTTTGGTCTTTTTCTCAATTAATAAACTATATTATATATTTAATTTAGTAATTAAATAATTGGTTATTAATTAAGAAGGCAATAAATAAAAAGTTGGATATGGAAATACAAATAATTGATTAATTAGGGTGGTGATTATCCATACAATAAATATTTTTTTATTTATTGCCATGGAAATACAAAAACTAAAAATAAAAGGGATGATTTGAGAATTAAATAACTGGTTATTAAATAATTTAGAAGGCAATAAATAAAAAAATTAGATATAGAAATACAAATAATTGATTGATTAGGGTGATGATTATCCATACAATAAATATTTTTTATTTATTGCCATAGAAATACAAAAACTAAAAATATAAGGGATGATTTGGATGGAAACTTATAATGAGATGTAACATGAGAATGACATATGTCCCAAATATTTTATTTTATATAATAGTATGATATGATATGATGATGATAGATAGATAGATATAGATAGATTGTATGTTAAAAGAAATATAAATTCATATCAAATATAAAGTATGTATACATATAGTATACACCGTATGTTATATCTATATTATATTGTATGTTATATTACGGTGAGGTTATAATAAGAAGTTGGTTTTAACTAAGAAAGATAAGAAGGATTTGTAGCCCTTAGATCTCAATTAAATTAAGATCTATGGCTACCATTTAACCCTTAAAAATTAGTGATTAACCTTTACAATATGTAAAGCACGGAGGGGTAAAAAGGTTAATAATTAATTGTCAAAGAATCCTTTCATAATCCCAAAACAGCCAAAAAGAAAACACAAACTTCCCAGTTCCCACGGTGGTCATCGGCGATTTCAGAGAAAGCTAGGGTTTCTATCGCCCGATCATTTCCCGACTACTCACAACGTCGTCGCCATGCCTCAATTGTCGCCGAGTCTCCACGCCGTCGCCACACCTTCAGTTGTCGGAATTGAAGATGATTTAAACAAGGTACACTATTGTATGTCTCCCTGGTGGTGCGATTTAGGTTTAACTCTTACTATTTCTACTTAGTCTATCCATTTGCCTTCATTTGCTTAGCATTATTACAAGACAAGTGATTTGGCTTTCACTTTTGTTTGTGAAGGTAAATCGAATCAGGAAGCTTTCGAGTAGCAAAATAGTAGCCCACAACACACAGAGACTTTTCATTTAGAAAATGAAATGAAACAGGAAGAAGATCACGTCGTCACCATCCTCCTTTTCAGAGTCACCTTCGCCCCCGTCTTCGTCGTACGCTTTAGAGTCGTCGTCATCAACATCTGTATACTCCGCTGAATCCCATTCAATGTCGAAATCTGATTTGATGTTAAATTCACCACAATCTCTTAGGATTTCTGAAATTGAAGAGCAAAACAAAGAGAAACGGAGCAAAAGGAAAAACGATCATAACAAGAAGGCTTCAAAAAATGGTAACTAAAAAATGGTAACTAAAAATTTCTTGTTCATGATTTTGTAAAATTGTGTCATTGTGTCACTAATCTTTCATCATTGTGTCACACATGCATCATTGTGTCTTCGCTATTACTGATTTTATTACTATCTTTGCTAGGTGCTACAATAGGACACATGACACAATGACACTTTGACACAATGACACAATGACACAATGACACAGAAAAATCATATTTGATATGTATCATTATGTCATTGTTCTTGTTCATATTAAATATGCCAAACTGTTTCATATTGTTTCATATTATTTATAGATGATTCTGATGGAAGGGTCTTAGAATTAACCTTCAGCCGATGTGGGATTATGAAAGCCAACACAATCTATACTGGGTGTGTAAGTCCCGAAAACGGTCCAAACACGATATCCAATCTCGATTGAGAGTGCGGAATCCAAACAATCGAGTGATTCAAGTATAATCGAAAAATATTAAATAATAACGATGAACACAATAATAAAACAAACCGATTTAGAAGACAAACACGTTGAAATCTCTGATTGCAATACACGAATTCGAAATTCTCCTCTAGAGAATTTCGTGAACACCAAAGTCGCAAAACACTATTGAGCAACCAACCCTAATTACAAATTAAAGCTATCTATATATAGGGAGATTAGCTTGGAAAACAAGCTAATCTATCTTTGGTAACCCTAATAACCCACTAATTCCCGTTTTTGACCATATAGGCCCATAAAACTCCACCTAAACTCATTCTAAATGAGCCCAAACCTATCTAAAATGGCCCAATGACCCAATATACCCATAACCCAGCTTATTTTCACCTATTCTAACACATAGGCCTTCAGAATAGTCCGCCAAGTGATGATTTAATACACAAGCCACAAATATTCCCTTACAATCTTCCCCTTGGCTTGTGCTATTAAATATCTTCTACTTTCAATCTTCAGACTTCAGTCTTCTCCTTGGCTTGAACATGGGTTGGTGAAGATTCTTTTCTTGAACGATCTTCATTGGGCAGCAACGGTCGAGTTCTGGGAGTTTTCTCTCAATCAGCATCAGCTTGGACTTCAAATGACAAACAAGTAATGAGAGGAGGATTCTCAAATACTTGCTTCTTCTTGAAAATGTTGAGTCCTTGCTGAATCATCAGTAACTGTCTTGACTTGCATGAGACTTCAGAGGATAAATTTTGAAAACCTCTGTCTTGGCATTTGTGACTACTCTGCATCTTTTCTTCAATTAGCTTCCCCTAAACCTGAGAACGGTGTCTTTGGAAGCTTTACTTGAACAACCAACAAACTTCCCCTGAGCATAGGGTAAGTCCTTTTCCGGCTGGTTCTTCAACACGAACAGTAACAACATCAGTGCATTGGTCAACTGAGTCCTTGACCATCTTGTCCATGAGTTTTCTTTTCTGACTTAACCTGTCAAGCACAACATGGAACAAACACTAACCAGACATGATGACTGGTTATCGGGTTAGAATTATTTTACCAAATACTTCCCCTGAACCCGAGGACTCTTCACATTATCTCCCCCTGAGATTCTGGAGGGGTGATACTTTCTTGCATAAAACCCATAAAACTTATTAAAACCTTTAAATTAACCTGGCCATGGTTGAAAAATAAACAATAAAAACTTAAGATAACACAAAAGAAAAATAAAAATAAAAACAAACATACCAAATTACTAAACGAGAAGGTTTCTATGGGATCAAACCGTATGAATCTGACTGAGGAACCCTTTTCAGCTTCTGTTACTCGAACACGTCCAGGTGATTGCCAATATACTGATCCACTTTAAACTCAAACCCTTTTCTTAATCAGGCTGTTTGTCACTTTATTATCTTTTATTGGTGCATTAATTATGAACAGCAAGTGGGTTTCAACAAATCCTAGGTACATGTTATTACACACTATCAAGCACATAAATTCCCTACCACATATTTTCACAACCTGATCCAGAAGTTTGAAACTGAGCTCGAGACTTGGTTGAGAAGAGAAAGAATAGATCACATAGATTTTTGGGTATAATATACAAAGTCAACTGAATTTTTGAAACATTTTTAATAATGCTCTCATCAGTGACAAAGGCTGAGGGTTTTGGACTCTTGAGGGTCTCTTTTCTTGTGCTCTTTGGCATCTTTTGGGTGTATACATGCATTATTTTTTTTATTTTTTTTTATTTATTTTTAATTGCATATATTATTTATGATGATCTGTAAGCACGTATGTATGGACAACTCCAGGTCATTGCTCACGCAAAGCAGAGGAGAGCCTTACATACACGCGAAGCATCCCCAGGTCATTGCTCACGCAAAGCAGAGGGGACACCGACTTTTTGAGCTCATTTTCACACTCTTGGAGACAAGCGTGTGTATCGGGAACTTGAACATGCAGTCAAATAGAAATGCAATTAACCTAAGTGCTGTTACCCAACAAACTGCCATACGTTATCTTTAAGTGTGTAACGCATACCTTTTCAGATTTAAGAGCCGAGCCTACCAGCATATCACCATGGATCATGTCTTTCACATCTGCCTTACGCGTGTCAGCCATCTCCAAAACGGAAATTTATTTCACTTCCCACCTTCTAAAGGAAACAAAAGATTAAAAATTAAAAAGCACAATTTAATTTTGAGGGGTCAACAATTTCATCTTTTCTATTCTTCCCCTTGCTTTTTGATTTTTAATAACAACACACATTTTTTTTTTTGATTTTTTTTTTAACACTCACTGACACAATACTAAATATGTACTAAAAACTGGCCAAGCTAACCTTCAAAGTTTATCTTTTGAAATTTTTCAGAAATGGGTTTTGTTTCATGCACAACCATACTTCACATCAAATTAGCCAAGAAACAAACAATTCAGACAGTGTTACCTTTTCTGCTGATTTTTCAGATTTACCTCTCACAAGGAAACATACCCTCCATTGAAATCTTCATGTCATGTGGTGAGAGATGCCTCCTATCCTGTGCCTGGAACAATCACTATCACAAACAAACAAGGTTAATGAAAGTCCTCCTTGACTGTTCCTGCACAAGGTGAGAGATCAGTTAGCCATAAGTACCCAGGCCATTGTGGTTCTGGGTATACCTGAAGAGTCAATGAAAGTTACTTCTTTTAAAAACATTCCCTTTGTAAAATCAGGGATTGGGGGTGTGGCTGCCTTGGTTGGACTGAGAATGTCCTTTTTGTTGACATCTCTGGGTTGGTGATTTTCTTTCCCAAAAACCTGTGGTTTTCTCGGTGGTGAATTTTTAGTTTCATTTTTCTTTAGAAATTTTACCTCTTGAAACTGTTTGGAGTGTTTTTTGTACACTCCAGTAGGCTTGAAAGACAGGTTTACCACCTTTGAAACATTCCACCTGTCATCCTTCCTCCAACCATTTGATTTAGCTGAACCAACTGGATTTGGATGGATGGGTGATTTTGAAACAGATTTGAAAACTGGTTTGGGGATTCAACAGATTTTGGTCTCCAAGCTGTTTTGACAGATTTCTGAGATGCTTTGTTTTCTTTAAAAATGGTCTTTGGCCATTGCTTAGGAGCCTTGGGTTTCTGCTGTACTTTGTGACTCTGAGGTGCTTGTTTCTGCACCTTGGGTTTTGAAGGTCCAACTTTGGGCTTTGGCCCAACATGTGTTTGGCCCAAAGGGACAGTCTTTTGTTGGACTTTCTTAGGATAATAGGGCTCATAAGGACGGTGCAGACAGTTTCTTGCCATGTGTCCTGGTTGGCCACACACATGGCAGGACTGTTTCTTTGGATACACGGGAGCCTGTGGTTGGTTCCGCCCAGTGGATATCCAAGTTGGCTTTGAAGCGTTTTTATGGATCCAGAGGGCTTTACCATGGGGCTTAGTGGTCAGAACGTACTCCCGTTGTATCGGTTTGAATTGGTCATATGCAGAATTGACCTCTGGGTACGGGACAAAATCCTGTGGTTTTGCGTCCCGTACTTTCTGCACATTTTGAATGGGACAGTTCACACTATCCTCAGATTTTTTCACATCACCTGTGGGTTTGGGAACATCAGTTTGTGGTCCCTTACCCCTTCTTAAAATTCTAACAGTTCTTAGGGGTTTCACAGGTTCAGCATCACATTTCCCAAAGTTAAACACACTACAAGTAACAGATTCATCAAACACATTTGACTTGGGAAATGTTGACTCAGACTCAAAATTTTTTGAAGCAAAATTATCAGTTTTAAAAACTGGAAACTTTTGACTCTCAAAGCAAACACCTTTTCCCTTTGAACCTGCTTCTTCATTTATTTTATCTGCACAAGAAGTAGAAGTGTTAGTAATGTTAGAAACAGGAGCAGAAATTTTAATGGGACAAGCTGCTAATTTCTTTTCAATCTCAGCTTTAGCATCCAAGTTGGTCTTAGAACACTCATAATCTGAGATCATTTCATGCATCAGGGGCATCGGTACTGTATGAGTGGATTTTTCATCTTTTATTTCAGTACCGAGACCCAAACCAGAGTTGGCTTTTACATGACGCATTCGAGCGTCTGTGTTGTAGAAAAGTGAGCTAGCCTTCATCATTTCAGACACAATCTTATCATTTCGCTCAACTTTGGTTTGTGATGTTTCTAATTGCCCTTTAAGTTGCTCAAGTTCAGTTTTTAATGTGGCAATTTCTTCATTAGCAACTGTCAGATATGTGTTTTTGTTACTTAAGTCCCTTTGAAGATTTTTTATGTCAACTTTAGCAGCTTCAAGTTTCTCACTCAAGTTTTTACTTCTACCCTTATATTCCCTCAACTCTCTATCAACAAATTCACGATTTAGGGTTTCATTGAAAAACTTAGTTTGCCATTCTTGAGAATCATTGAGAATAGATTGACATTTAGGGTTAAGACATACCTCAGAGCTGCTGGTAGATACAGAATTACCTGGTAGAAAGGATGCCATGAATGTCTTTGATTGGACCGGAAAGACTTGATCGGATTGAAAAGGGTAGATCAAAAAGTCTCAACCGGATCGGAAAGCAGCTTTTGGATCGGAAAGTGGGTTTTCGGTCGGAAAAGGGTTGGATCGAAAAGTATGATGCGATCGAAAAGTGAAGGCTGGATCGAAAAGTCTCGAAGGGGACTTTTCGATCAGGGAGCACGATGGATCGAAAAGTCTCAGGGGACTTTCCGATCAATGAAGGCTGATCGAGAAGTCTCAAGGGGACTTCTCGATCGAAAGGGTCGGATCGAAAAGTCTCTGAGGGGACTTTTCGATCGATGAAACTGATCGAGAAGTCACAAAGGGGACTTCTCGATTGGGCAGGCTTGGTCGAAAAGTCACTTAGGGGACTTTTCGAGCAAGAGGAACGAATCGAAAAGCCACTGAGGGGGCTTTCTCGATCGGAAAGGGTCAACGGAGGGACTTTTCGATCGAAATAAGGGTCCAAGCCACAGATTTTCGATCGAATAGCTTATAGAACACGGGCTTCTTGCTTCTGCAACAATTGTTACCTGCACAACACTCCCAAGAAACTCATAAATAAAACCGTTAGTAACACCTTGAAACACTTGGAGAAAAAAATATGAAAATAAAAAGACGAATTACTCCACAAGGTGCAGAAAAATTCAACGATCAAAATCCTGTCCAAAATAATTTGCACCCACTTGAATTGAGTGGCCGTTTACAGCTTCAGAAATCGGATGAAACAGGACCACACAATCTAATTAAATACCGATGGCAATACCGTAAATATAGCAACTTAAAATCAAATTCAATGTTTTACGTGAATTAAACCAGGATGGCATAATCGTAATTTTGGTTATCTTCTACCTATGTGAATTAAGATTTCAGAGAGCCTGCAACACGCTTCTAGAATACCGATCGAAAATTCAAACCACGGCAAGCCGAAAATCAACTTGAAACAATCGTCAACCGAAGACCACAAAACGAAAATCACCTAGATCGCAACCCAAACTTGAACGAAAATCAGGTATGCATTCGAAAACAGAAGCTCGATCGAACACAACAACACGATTGAAAACCTCATTCAAAAACCTCAACACGATGGAAAACCGCAACACGATCGAATACCATGAATGCAATCGAGAATCACAATTGAAAGCCTGAACTCGAATGAGAACCAACGAAAACCCGAGATACAAGCGAAAACCTCTTCACAGATTTGAGCCTCCTTTGATCGTAAACGAGTGAAATGCAGTCGTAAACCCTTAACACAATCGAAAAGCTGTTCGTAAACTTGTTCGAGAACCTCAGATGATAGTAAACCTCTGACGATCGTAAACCCCAAACCTTGATCGAGAACCCGTATTACCGATCGAAAACTTCTTCAGAGATGTGAACCTGATTGAAAATGATTTCTAAACGTGTAGAAAAAGTTTTTCAATATGTTATTTTTGGAATGATTTTTCGAAATCCGCTTTCCATAATATGGATCTCGATCGGGAACAGACTTGACTTGGACAAAAACTACACAAACAAATCAATCCACCGCAAATTCCGAGATTGATTGAAACGAGATCCGGTTTCTCAAAATTGCTTCTTGGACGAAAACAAGCAGAACACGTCCACAAAGACGAAATCACTAATTCAAAGACGAAACCACCAGGAATTTTGATTGAGAACCTCAAGCTTAGCGTCGAAAATTACCTGAAACTCACAAAAACTTCAAGAAAACCGTTAGACGTTCTTGAATCGATATCGTGCGAGCCACGAAACAACCGTTTCTTGGCTCTGATACCAATTGTAAGTCCCGAAAACGGTCCAAACACGATATCCAATCTCGATTGAGAGTGCGGAATCCAAACAATCGAGTGATTCAAGTATAATCGAAAAATATTAAATAATAACGATGAACACAATAATAAAACAAACCGATTTAGAAGACAAACACGTTGAAATCTCTGATTGCAATACACGAATTCGAAATTCTCCTCTAGAGAATTTCGTGAACACCAAAGTCGCAAAACACTATTGAGCAACCAACCCTAATTACAAATTAAAGCTATCTATATATAGGGGGAGATTAGCTTGGAAAACAAGCTAATCTATCTTTGGTAACCTTAATAACCCACTAATTCCCGTTTTTGACCATATAGGCCCATAAAACTCCACCTAAACTCATTCTAAATAAGCCCAAACCTATCTAAAATGGCCCAATGACCCAATATACCCATAACCCAGCTTATTTTCACCTATTCTAACACATAGGCCTTCAGAATAGTCCGCCAAACGATGATTTAATACACAAGCCACAAATCTTGGTCCTTACAGGGTGATATAGGAGGAACTTAAGCTAGTTTGTCAATGTGGGATGTGGTGCATACCTATTGAATGCAAAGTAGAGATGGCAAGCAACTAAAAAACTAAAAGTGTTCGAACTAGTCCTTCGTTACCTTCTACAAATGCTAGATACATATTGAGTCAAGTGATTTTTGTTTAATATTCTGACAGTCATAAATTTATATTAGAAGTTAATTCTAGGAAATCTTATTTGAACAATAATATACAATTACACAGTCACACACATACACGTATATATCATATTAGGCATTAGGCAATAATATACATTTTAAAACAAATTTATTATATAAAGACATGTAAAACTTTTATTAAGATTATTTATGCATTATTTTCGTATACGAACAATATTGACAATATATAAGTTACAATATTTTGAAATATTTGGCTATAAAATGGTAAATAGACAATCATTAAGTATTCAGACGTTATAAAAACAAACAGTTAAAATCATTCAGATTTCAGACATTTGAACCACCTTTTATCATTCAGAAGTGGTATTCAGATTCAGACGTTAACCTCTTATAAAAAACAAACGAGGCCTAAGATTGTTTCATATTGTATGAAACTTATACATTTTTTTCTATCAATTGTGTTTTATATATTATTATTAAGTTCAGAATGAAGAAGAGAAGCAAGATTTCATTATGGAAAAAAGAAACAAGACACATGATGTAGATGAAGAAGAAACAAATTTTTATTAAGTACAATGGTAAAAGAGCAAACTGATGTGTGTGGTTTTGGATATGAAATGATAGCGGGTTTCGGGCTAAAAACGTCAAAATAAACTTGAAAATATTAAATTATATTTATTTCTGATGATCATCATGAGTTTTCAGGTTTAAACGATGTGGGCACGGAAAACGAGGCGAAATACGGAGAAAATAGTGAAGCTGAGAAAACTCATGACTTGGAAGCCATGGGATCCCTTTTCATGACTTGCCAGGCCATGTGATCAGGAATCAGGGTGTCACCAGTGATCGGAAGCCATAAGATAAGCTCCCATGACTTGAAGACTTGATTTTGGCCAGCGCATGACATGCCCAAGCCGTGAAAGGCTCATTCATGGCCTCCGAGGCCGTGAACCGACACTGTCCCACGCCCTGCAGCCCATTTCCGAGATCAGAGCTGAACTGCCGATGGCGCATGACTTGCCCAAGCCGTGAAACTCCTCCCACGGCCTGCAAGTGGTGCGTCGGACCAGAATTTTTGGAAACCCTAGATTTCGAAATATTATAAATAGGTGACCTCCCCAACCACCAAAACTCGTCCAAGTAAGCAGAGAACAAGCCTAGAGTGAAGCCTTTCGAAGCATTCGAAGATTTGAAGCATTCGACGAGTTGAGAATCTTCGATTTTCATCATTTCGAGCTACATTTCGGTATTTTGTTTGAGTTTGATTATGCATTTCAATTTGAACTTTGTTTATTTCTTTATGACCATGAACATGCTTGGCTAAACTCATAAGATCGCTTAGGCTAAGACGAATCCAACTATGGTTTGATCATTAATTGTATCGGTTTTCGTTTATGATTGTGTTTTCAAAGTAAAAGTTGTGGTCTTATTGTTTGGTTGATGTAATTGAATTCCCTATTAAATCTGGTCCATTTCTTAACCTTGTGGAAACCTAGCCCTAGTATGCAAGCCATCTTGAGTTAGGAATCTATCGTATAACCGAATCATAGAATCTGCGGTGTACGCACGAACTAGAAATAGTTGGGATCGTTGGGAAACCCTAGTACCAATTAGGAGTCCAACCCGTAGGGAAGAGTGAGAAATCACCTACCCTCTGCTAGTAGCCACCCTTGATATTGTCTAGTAACCGATTAGTCACCGATAGGTCGGGTCTACCGCTGCTCAGTCGTATCCAGGGCCTTCTAGGTCAACCATGCAATAGGAACACAACCGCTTCACAACCCTTGAACCGTTTGGACCAATCCTACCCTAACCCTTCGACCAGTTGTGAGTTAAGTCACCGATAGCTCGGGACTTAGCCTAGGGCACTTTGAAACACAACCAACTTATCAGTCCTTAACCATGGAACAGTAGTAACCGTGTAGGGCGTGTCTATAACCCTAAACGTGAACCTATCCATAGGAGTTAGGTAGCCTTGTCTTAGGACCCTAATTCACCATAACGATAAGGAATAAACGTAACATGTGCGTCTATCAAACCTAGGTGGAGAGGTCAATGCCTAAGCGATCCTCTCTTAATACTGAATTTTCTCCGCTATCTCCAATTGCTTATTTTGTAGTAATCTTTATTAAAATTAATTTTCAAAATTACAAAAACAAAACCCGGCAACAATTATTAATTGAGACTGTTTTAATAAATCCGTGCCCCTGAGGTTCGACAACCCGGTGTTTACCAATACTGTGCTACGCACGACAGGTATACTTGCCCTAGTGTGTTGGTATAGTCCCCTGGTGAATAACCAGTTTATAAATTTAAAATTTGATATTGTAGAATCCTACTTTTTATATACACTTATCAACACATCACAAACCTAAGGTGTTCACCTGGAAACCTTACAATTGTTATAAACAATTTATTAGATGACCAGAAGAAGGCTGTGAAAGATATGAATTTGGAAATCTGTTGAATCTATCAATCCACTCAATTCCTACATCATTTGGATACTTCTTACTTAAAAACTATGATTCTGAAACAAATATATTGAATGATGGTGAGAAGAAAATTAAAATATCATATGAATTGATAAAAGAAGTTTTTCAAATATCAAACGATGGTAAAGAAGTTGAGCAAGTGGAAAGAGCACATCCTAGTAATCATGTAGTTCGTGAGTTTAGGAGTCAATTTGGTGAAAAATCAGGAAGGTTGTTTTGTAAAAAGTTTAGTGAAAATTTCAAGAAAATAAAAGATTCAGGCAGAATGTTCAAGCTAAACTTCTTGGTGATGGTATTCACAGTACTTGCGGAGGTGATGATGAGTAACACTGCTAATCAAAGGTTTCTGATGTCAGTGACACAACAAACAAATGTGAAGAAGCTGAATTGGTGTGACTACATCGTGTATTGCCTAAGGAAAACAAGAAAATTTTGGGCACAAAATGAAACTGAGCTATATGCTGGTCCACTCGTGATTCTTGCGGTAAAAACATGAACTTCTAAAAATATTAGTTTGACACAATAGCATATTTATTTTGACATAATATCACATTTGACACAAAATAGCAGATATGACACAATGACACAATAGCACATATGATAATTGTTTTTTTAATCTTCAAAACAGGTTTTGTATGTATATCAGAAGGAGAAAATAAAAAATAACAAAACACTGACATTAAAGAAGATTGATTACAATACACTGTTGGAGTTGGAGGCGAAACTAGATTCAATCCTTAAAGAAGAACCAGTTGAGGTCTCCCCTGAGGATGAAGTGGATGAAGATGAAAATGAAAATGAGGTGTTTCAGAAAAGGAAGAAGTTAAGGAAGATGAAATGGAAATTGAGGAAGAAGTTTCAGCAACTAAAGGTACAAGCTCTTAGACACGATGACACGATGACACAATGACACAATGACTCGAAGTAATCACATATACTAATGTGTTCATTTCTCCCTTTAGGAAAACAAGAGGAGCTACAAAGTGTAACTGAAACAGAAGAGGTATGAAATTGTTACTATTATAATAAATTTGACTTAATTGCAATTTGTATGATGTTTAACAAGGTTGTTCTAAAAACAGGTTATGGCAAATATGCTTCAAAAAGAGCTAAATATTTTTGACAAACATGCGGAAAAAGTTTCTTTGCTGTTGGAGAAAGCATCAAGTGATTATTTAAAAGGAATATTAATTGAAGAAAAACATAAACAATGGAAGTTATTGTTGAAGAAGTATATGGATATAGGCTGTGAGAAAGATAAAAATGAGGATGGGAATGTTGGTGAAACAAAGACAAAACAGATGGAGCAGGAACATATTGAACTTGATGATGTAGATATTGCAGCAGATAAGGAAAAAGGAGATGGTTTTGAAGACACACTAGGAAAAAATGATGACACAATAACGCTTCAAAGTGGATCTAGCTTCCTTCCTATAACCTTATCTCTGTTCGAGGAAATAGAAAATTGCTCCCTTAATGAAAAGAAAAATATTCCCCAACAAAAAAACATGTATGATGCTCTTGGCTTTGACCTACATCTCAGTCAGCCAGCACCACCAACACAAGAAACAAATGAAAAACTGTCGAAGGAACAGAGAATGCAGTTGTGGCTGAAAAGGTAACATTGTGTCATAAAGTTGTAATATTGTGTCTTATTACATACTGGTTGTGTCATATTTTGTCTTATTTGTCTGTTGTTGTTTTTGTTCCAAGCAGGTTGTAGTTGGAAAAGAAACAACCATGAAAGATATAAAGAAAGTTGTTTATGATAAAGCTAAAGTATCAAATGTGGAACAAAAAGAAGGAAGTGAAAAAACTGTCATAGTACAGAATGAAGGAACAAAGAATGCAATTATGGCTGAAAAGGTAACTGACGTGTGCTGAAGTGTCTATAAAAAACCGGTCAAGTCAAAAAGGGAAAATCCCGAGTGACTAAACACACACGTAGGGCAGTGTACCCATCGTATGCAGGATAGTATCGGTAAATACCCGGATGTCAAATCCAAGGACGCAATGCAGGCTCTCGATATGCGAACTTTGCTAATATTTAACCTAAAATATTTTGAATTTCTGATAAACAAAGAAATAGAATAGCAAGTAACTAGAAACAACTAAAGAACAAAGCAACAGAATCTAGGAATGAAAATCAGTAATGAGACATATATCACTCGGATAAGAATCCTCTAAGCATGAATTTGACCTCCAATCTGACTAATCAATATGACAACTACCCTGCAAATGATAACTACCAAGGAAACCTAGACTATAGACACATCCTAGTTACCAAGGCAATCCCAAATAAAAGTCCAGGTAGAAAACTGAATGAAACCGCCTAATTGCCTAGTTGCTTCGGTCAAAGCTAACCAAACACACACGAAACAAGGATCACACAAGGAAGGTCTTCCTAAGTAGGCCCTATAACATGAATAAATCTGAATCAAGACCCTAAGAACTTAGGCAATGCTAAACACGAAATGACAAGTCAAAACCTTACGGTCATAAGCATTCTAACCAACCAATCAATGTCTAGCAACCACCTAATGTGCAAAACGAATCAGTCAACTCAATTTCAACACAAATACATACAAGATCAGCCCCAAATCTAAATCATACAATCATGTAGATGGTCATCGGATCATGCATTAACCTAAAACTATAAAAGTCTAAGATTAACAATGAGGAATTTAACAATTTGGTTGAAGTTCTTCAAACCACATCAAATTACCCACATCATATGATTCAAATAGAAGCTAACAATGCATATATGATCATTCAAAGCATCCAATTCAGAATTAATAGGCAATTTCATCAAGTCATAATGAAAAGTCAAACCGAAAAGTCAAAACATACTTAAAATCATCAAATCCAAGTGATAAAAGGAAATCTAGCCTAACATCATGAATCCAAACATGAAGCAAATCAGATCTGATGTAAACATCTCAAAATAAACAAGATCTAGGAAGAAATCAAGGAAGAATGATGAAACCCAAACCGAAATCTTCACTTTTCCAAGCTTTTCTTCCCAAAATCCTTACTCCTTTGGCCTTGATCTCTCCAAAATCAATCTCAGAACCCTTAAAATATGTAAACTAGTAGAAATGGGGGAGAGTGTGTGGAGAAAGACGGCCTCCCATCTTTTTATAAGGGTTTTTAAGGTTTTTTCACGTCTGATGGTCGATGCGGGCCATCTGGGTGTGAATAAATGGTGCAAGTGGCCCGCATAAAGTGTTCCTGAAAAATCCGCCCAGCCTGCATGCAGGCCATCTGAGTGTCTGTGTAGCAGGCATGCTGCCTGCATGGCCCTGTTGACTGCAGCTTTGACCAGACCATGCAGCCCATCTGAAAAACATAGGAAATGGGCAGATGGCACGCATGTTCATCATAATCTCAAAAATCTCTATTTTCTTCTATCTTCACCTCCGGATGCCAATCCAACTCCAAAGTGCCTCGTTTCCATCCAAAATGACCACACAACCCCAGCCAACACCTTAAATCCATATATATAACAATTAAGCATCGAATCCAACCAAAACATAACCAAAATATAATCAAAATGAGGGATTTATTCATCAAAATTAATAAACAAGATTCTATGCATTAGTAACATTGTGTCATAAAGTTGTAGTATTGTGTCTTATTTACATATTGGTTATGTCATATTGTGTCTTATTTTTCTGTTATGTTTTTCTCTTTACCAAGCAGGTTGTGGTTGGAAAAGAAACAACCATAAAAGATATAAAGAAAGTTGTTTCTGATAAAGCTAAAGAATCAAATGTGGAATAGAAAGAAGGTAGTGAAAAAACTGTCACAATACAGAATGAAGGAACAAAGAATTTAGTTGTGGCTAAAAAGGTAACATTGTGTCATAAACTTGTAGCATTGTGTGAATATATTGAATAATGTATTTGTCTATTATCTTTTTGTTCTAAGCAGACAGTGGTTGGAAAAGAAACAACGATAAAAGATGTAAAGAAAGTTGTTTCTCTGAAAGCTACAAAAGGTGAAAAAAGGAAGGACACTTTACTTGAAAAAGAAAAAGACGAGTATAATGCTCTTGGCTTTGACCTACATCTCAGTCAGCCAACACCACCAACACAAGTACCAAATGAAAAAAATGTTGAAGGAACAAAGAAAGAAGTCGGGGAGGGAAAAGAAAGGTGTTTCTTCTGTGAAACCTAAAGAAGGTGAAAAAAGGAGACCTTGCTTCAAAAAGCTAAAGAGGAGGCTGTGGTTGTACCATTAAAAAACAAAAAAAATTATGATTGATTTGAAAAAGGAGCAAAATTAAGGAAAAAGCAAGTAGTTGTTAATCTTCAACAAGAAAAGAAAGTTGATGATGAGAAAAAAATTGCTGATGAAATGTTTAAGCTTGTCCAGATAAACACTTTAGATGTGATTAAGGAAAACACCATGAAAGAAAAAAACTTCCAAGCTATTAAAGAACACCAAAGGAAGTAAAAAACAACCAATGGATATAAATTCACAACACCAGAGAAGGATATTGTGCGCCATGACGAACCAATCTTTGTTTTGAAACCAGAAATCCATCATGATGTGAAAGAGCAAAGACCAAAACGCAAAAGGGTCGTAAGCGAAGCCCTATGTTCATCTTTTATGGAGAGGCAAGTTGTGTTGGCAGAGAAGAGAACAGCTACCGAAACCCAATATTTCACAGTATATATCTGCTGCAACTGGGAAAACCTGGTATGACATCTGCAAACCAACACAATGACACAATACATGATATCACAACACCTAATATATTTTATTTTACATTGTTTTGTAGGGATGTTTTATTTACTCTTACTGATTGTATTACTATTCTCAAAGTTCAAAGAAAGTCTTAGACCTTCAGTTGAAATTCATGTTAATGTGATTACTGTATGGGCTCATATTCAAAACCATGAAGAGCAATTCAGGTCAAAAGCCTCTCCTTACAGGCTATTTTGCACGTCACCTATGATTGTAAGTTATCATTATAAAACACAATGAAAAGATACGACACAATGACCCAAGTAGCATTTTTACTTCTTTTATTTTTTTCATATGTTTTACAGCATAGGGACACTTACAACAAAGATGAAAATTCTATGCTAAATGAATTTACTTTGAATATGAATGAGTTGTTAAGAAAGAAAAGACTGGATGATATCAAAGCATTCGATATGGTCATTATACCCATCATTCAGCCACATCATTACTATATGGTGAGTTTCAATTTAAAAGAAGCCAAGACAGTTATAATTGACAATAGTGCCTCACAATAATATGAAACAAAGTATCATGGCATCCCGGAAAAATTGGTAAGTTTAAAATATTCTTCCAGTTTGACACAATACACTATTTTATGCACAATGACACAATGAAACAGTGACACAACGACTGTTTTATGCAGTCCATATCCCATCCAAAAGCCAAAAATATAAAAAAAATCAACTTTGGAAAGATTGGAGATGGCTTGGAGAACCACATCCAATTAAATTGATTATGGATTGTCCTTAATGAGACATATGGAAACATACATGGGAGATAATGATTGGAAATGTGGGTTTGGGGAAGAGAAGAAAGGCAAGCAAGGTGCGGTGATAGAAGACTTACGCAGGAAGTACATTGTAAGGATTCTATTACACGACATCAATGAATCAAAAGACTTTGTTGTTAAAGACTTCAACAAATACATGGCTCTAAAACCACAAGAAAAAAGAAGACATCAAAATTCTGCACTAAAAAGAATCGGATAAAGGATGGAACTTGAATTAGATTAAGTTTGAATACAATTAGACTTCGATTGTGCTTTAAGCTCTTTTTGGTTGACACAATGAATGCTAGATGCAATGTCGTTTGTGGTTTAATCTTTTGGTTGAAATAAATTTGTTGTTAGATATAATGTTGGTTATATTTTACTTATTTTTGAAGATCTGTTTATTATATTTCATATTACACAATGGAATGTATTATGTTGTGACACAATAACACAATATAAATTTTAAGGAAAGAGATATATGTTTTGGCTAAAAATTGCAAGACTTAATTTAGTAACCAAATCAGTTTGTGAGGTTAGGTGCCCTGGATGTAAAATATATTGAACAGATTAAAACGGTTTGAATTTAAAGACAAAATGGATTAGATGCAAACACAATTGAACAATTCCCTAAATGCAAGTAAGAACACCAAGATTTTTGAGCGGAAAAAGCCCTTAACCCCTGGATATCTCCAAGAGCCACCGAGACAAAAAACCCCTTGGCAACGATAACACACGTTGCCTGTTTATTCCACTGAAAATAAGTTCGAGTACAATTGATTGCGGGTGTTGCTAAGTGAGTGAGTGAGAATACAAGTGTTCATCAGTGTCTAAAATAAGCCCCTAAGCCGCGTTTAAATACATTGAGTTCCTAACTATAACTCCGAGATTCTTGGATCTTTATTCCAACGGCTTCAAGCTGTTATTGACCGAGTTTGGTGGTGAGACTTTTATTCTGCACGTGTTTCTTCTCTTGACCAAGTCTTCAAGATCGTTATTCGACCCTTTATGCCTAACTAAAGATAAAATAAAGTCAAAGAAAATCTGTTAGTCAATATGCCCTGCATGCTGGGTTACCGTACATGCTGGGGTTAAACAAAGTAAAAATGCAATCCCTAGATGTATGACATCCTGGGGTTTAAACCTGTCAAATAATATTAGTAAAACTTAGGCTGAAATCCAGGGTATAACAATATAGGCAAATGTCACTTTGACACAAATGACACAATGACACAGTAAGACACAATATAGGCAAATGTTAAACTATATTATGTAATATTAAGTATATCTTAAGAAACAATGAATCCCTGAATGCTTATACACAACGTACTATTATGTTGCCTTATCTACTCCTGAACCACTTGCCCTTTCTTTTTCTTGAGCACTTTTCATATATAACTTGCAAGTACGTTGATTATGACCGGGCTGCTTGCAAAAACCACATGCTCGACCTTTCTTACCTGTTTGACTAATCCCAATCTCACGGGTAGACTTCAAGCACTTATGACTACCGGACCCCTTCGTCTTTGATCTAATATGGACTCTAACTTTAGAATTTGATTTTTCTCCGATTTCATTAATTGCTTCAAATCTATCTCTCCTGCTAGGAGGTGGGGCAACAACTCGAACATCATCAGCAGTAGACATGTAACTCTTCACATGATCTCTATAAAGACTCAACTGTTTTATATCACCAACCAATCTATTTATAATATAGTCATTTGCAAACCTGATTTCACGAATAACTACTTAAATATCAGCCCCCCTAATTCCAAACTCATCAGGACTAACAACAGATTCAGATTGAGTATTTGGAACAACTTCTCTTGTCCAACGTCTTAAAGCATACTTCTTTGGGAACTCTCTTACTTTAAAAAGTCTAAGATTGTAGAAAATATGTTTGCATAATGTTCCAAACTGTTCAAACCTCCTACATCCACATCATATTGTAAGGCCTTCCTTTAAAAAAGTAACCTACAGAAAGATTGACATTGAAACAATGTCGATACAGAAAATAAAACACAATGACACAACAGATTCACAAAAAATGACACAATACGACACAATACGACACGATGACAGAATGGAATTCATACCGTATAGGTGCAATTAGACGGATCCTTCAAATCTTTGACTTCAAATTTGTGGACATCACCAATGTGCTCAAGATGCACATTCGTACAATGGTAAATGGCATCATCAATCTCCAATTGTTAATCCACAAATATTGTTCGGGTAAAAATTTGGGCAACTTGCTTTTCAAGAACAAATGAACTCCACAAATCAGGTTGTTTATATCTTGTTTCATGATTAAGTTTCTATGCTCATACCTTTGAGTATCCATTGCCGTCTCGAAATGACTATAAAACTCAACTAAAGTAGAATTTGGATTACAAAACTGCCCAACATATTTGTTTTCGCTCTCTGATCTTGATGTAGTGCGCATGAGACCGAACATTTCTTCATCATCAAGATAAAAATCAGGTATCCAATCCTTTCTAATCTTATAAAGCTCAGATAACCAGGTATAGTATGGTTACTTAAACCACATTTAGAAAGAAGAGAATTCCATCTGTCTTCAAATTCACTAGGTGTGATCGAATTTGACCAGGCTATATCATTTAAATTTTCTCTGAAATCATGCTCATTACACTTTTGATAACCAACCTGATATATCAAAATAAGAAACTAAGTTAAAGATGTAAATAACACAATGTCATAATTGACATAATGACACAATGACACAATTAGACATAATAGGAAAACATAATACAAACCTTCGGAGTCATCTTCTCCATTATATGCCACATGCATAATCTATGACGGGAATTTGGCAAAACATCTAATATCACCCTCTTCATTGAAGCGTCTTGGTCAGTAACCACTACTTTCGGTGGATTCCCAAACGCCTTAATGTAATTCTCCAAAAGCCACTTGTATGACTCAACAGTTTCACATCCAAGAATGGAAGCACCTAGTGTTACGTTCCTATTATGATTATCAATACCGGTGAAAGGAATGAAGACCATGTCATACCAAAAAATAAAAATAAAAAAGAACATTTAAAACATATTACAGAATTACATAAGACATAAGACACAATTTCACAGAATAAAACACAATGTCATTTTGGTACAATGACACAATAACACAATAACATATTGATAGAATGACATGACATCAGACAAATTACACAATAATATAAAATAGACACAATGAGGTTTATTAATGTACTTGATTAACGTCGCCTGTATGCTTGAACCAAAATTTGAATGAAATCACATATTCAATCGAGATCTATTGAAGTGCAATTGCAAAGTTGATTTGAATGTGGATTTGGAGATCGAGATCTTTCAATATGAGTAGAACGATGGAATTGAATCACCTTGATAGGTTTATAGGTTTCTAACGTGGAGAACGTGGAGAAGAAGATTATAATTATTAATCATATTTAATTAACTCTTTACCCAAACTACCCCTCCCCCCTTTTTAATGAGATGCCACATGTCATAATATAAATCCTTCTTATATTTCTTATTTGAAACCAACTTCTCATTTGAACCTCTCTCATTATATCACTAAAAGTCTTTGCACATCTTGTTATGTTTTATAACGTGTCTCATATGCACACTAACTTTTTGTTATTCCTTTCGGATATCCACTACCACGATTCGTAATTGGCTTTTGTAAATTTGGGTATCCATGCCAACTAGTTATGTGTTTTTCCAATTTTAGATGATAATGTTTTCTTTAACTATTTTATCGTATATTCGTATTATTATTGTGTGATATATCAACCTTACTCGACCTGAACCGACTAAACATAAAATTTTGACATTTAGTTGTTAGAATTTCACACACCACTAGTTAGCCTAGTGACAAAGGTGTATGACCCCTTAAGAGGAGGTCTTGGGTTCAAGTCCCACTTGTAACAAAAAAAAATAAAAATGGGGGTTACAAGTTGGGCCAGGGGGTTTTCTCACCAGTGGTGAGTTTCCTCCTGATGGGATTGGAGATGATCGGGTGGGTGGTGTAATGTCCCCGTCAGTGATCCAAATTTGCCGTTCAAAAAAAAAAAAGTTGTTAGAATTTCGACCACCGAAAAATAAATGAACCCCTAGAAAAAAATCCTGGATCCGCCCCTGGATTCCATCATCTTCTTGCCTGCTTACTTTCGATTAGGGTTTTATGTTTTGCTTTTTGTTTTTTGTTTTCCTACATGAAAGACTGATGGTCTCGATTGTCGGTTCAGCTTCTTCTTGATCATATGGGTTGCCGTTAATCTTCTTTTTGGTCACATGGATTGTCAATTTTTGAGATTTCAGTGGTTCTTTAGATGTTTCTTTGTATTGATTTTATGTGGAAGGCATATGGCGTCAAGTAGTGTTTATAGCCTCTTATGGCGGTAATGGAAATATGTTCCTTTGTGATATCGACTACTAGTTTTCGCTTTCCATCAATTTATCTACATTGTGGTCCTTTATATGTTTCTTTATATTGATTTCCATCAATTTATTTACATAGTGGTTCTTTAGATGTTTCTTTATATTGATTTTATGTGGAAGGCGTATGTCGTCAAATAGTGTTTATAGCCTCTTATGATGGTAATGGAAATCCGTTCCATTGTGATATCGACTACCAATTTTCGTTTTCCACCAATTTTTTTACACAATTTTAGTTTTAAACTTTTATCCTTTTATAACGTCCTTATGTTGTTCAATGAAATGCTTACCTTCTTTTAATCTGTTTTTTTGGTACTCTTTTTATGCATGCGGTCTCATTAGGTAGCTCCTTCAATTTTTGTTAGTGCATGTGTTATCAGGCTATCAGCCTTTGTTATGTTTTTTTTCTTTTTGGCTTTTGCTAACTGTTTATCTATTCTTTTCCTTCTTTTCAATCAAGTTTTTTTATGCATTTGAGAAGGGGGAATACAAAATACACTTTTATTGCAAAGACAATATGAAAAACAGATTTATTCAACCAAGGAATTCTCAATGTATAGATTCAGGTTTTGTTATGTCTTTGTTTTTGTCTGGATAGAGGTGTTTGGTGTTTTTTTTCTAAATGTTATCCTGTTCTTTCTACTCTTTGCAGTGCAAACATGTTTGGATTTCTAGAGCTCCTACTGGTATTGTTCTTTTTAAGGTGTTTCTTTGTGTTGTCTTATTGATGTTTATGTTTACTGGCTAATGCCTAATAGTATGCTTGGTGGAAGTTTTGGTTCTCTGAATGGCGATTAAACATGTATTTTTTTAGAGATACAATATGAAGATTGTTGTATTTAGTATATGCATTATACAAGTTGATAGAATGAATTTTATATGAATGCTTTAGATTACAAATAGCCATTAGAAGTGAAGATTTTCAGTGAAATATATAACCCTAAAAAGGGTTTAAAAATGAAACAAATCAAATGAACCAACAGAAAGAAGGCAGACACCAAGAAAAAGAAAGTTTTGGTATGTTTAGGTGATAGAATTGTTTCCAAAAGGATAATAGAATTAGAAAGCTTAATAACAGTAAAGAAACAAAAAGTTGAGAGTAAAAGAGATGTTTTTCCATAGAATCCTCAAGATGAATTCGGGGTTAAACATGAGGACGAGAACTCGAGGGATTTTTCCATAGAATTCTCAAGATGAATTCATCTAGCAATCGGATTAACAGTTTGCAGGTGGGTAACAGGTAGGTGTCCGACCCGACTGGGATTAAAGAGAAGGTTTTCAGGGTTTTTAAAGACATGTTCAAACCCCAAGATCATGGGGATGAGAACTCTGGGTTTTCCATAGAATCCTCAAGATGAATTCATCTAGCAATCGGATTTACGGTTTGTGGGTGGGTAACAGGTGGCTATCCGAACCGACGGGGATTAAAAAGGTGTGCAGGTTTTTTAAAGAAATGTTCAAACCCCAAGAGCATGCCTGGCCACCAATATCCTGCAACAGTATTAGCAAGCTCTCTGCTGAGAATAGGATCGTTATAACAACGCCTTTTTCTAGGGAGGAGATTAATTACGAATAGTTTGTGAGTAAACATAGGTTTGTATACCATACTAGATTAAAGCATGCGATCCATGAGTTAAGTCTAAGTTCATAAGTATTGTAAATGTGTAATGAAATAGAACACATAATATAAGAGAATAACTAAACCCTTGACAATTAGACTTCCAATCACCCGACACCAACTACTGGTCAAGTGAAGTGGTTTGTTAAACCAATAGATCTATTATTGTAACCCCGACTCGATGTGTTAATGATTACGTATTGAAATTGAAAGAGAGCTTGATCCCAACAACAACCACAATCCACATAAGTTTAACATACTAGAACACACATAATAGTCATAGAATTCACATGGAAATTGAGAGTAAAGAATAAGGAATTTGAGAATGATATAGCGTACATGTTACACCCCAAAACAATAAGAAAAAGGCGCTATCAATACTCACCTAGTATTAGAGTTGTGAACGAAAGAATGACTCCACGAAAATGAGATGGTAAACCTTGGAGATTACCTTAACAAACGAATAGGACAAATGAATTTAAGGAAAAAAAATGACACGATTGACCAAGTTGACTCGACGACACATTGGTGATTTCTATTTAGTGATAAACGTACGTATTTATTATGATTCATATACACCACATAACGTACATTTATGCAACAAATACTCTAGTTACATGCATATACAATATTTACACGCATAATTATTTATTTACACGCATATGAATATAATTCATGCATAAGTGTCATGATTCATACAACGATCGCTTTCTTATTACATGATAAACATTGAGAATGCATACACAAAACTTATCATCACATGCGATCATGCGACTGTTGGGAATTTCCGAGTTCGACGAGTTCGAGATTTGGTTAGATGAAACTCAACGTACCACTTACCGTTTGACCGTTCGCACAACACAGTGAAGTTCATGACTCGAGACTCTCATTAACCGAAGACATGGCATTAGTGACTTTATTATTTATTGTAACATTATTTATTTTGTCACTAGACTAGTTGTGTTATTTACTAGATTGCCCTTTTGTCTTAGTTGGTTAGTATATATGTAAGTCTTTCTCATGTGACAGACTAGCTTGATGCATGTATGAGTGAGAGAGCTTAGTCATGATACTTTGAAGTTGTGTGTGGTTCATGAACTCTTGTTCATGAACCTAGCATGTGTGGGATAGGTAAATGTAAGCATTCGGTTATATTTATTCACTTATCTTCATCTTGTTTATCACTACTTCTATATTATCCTCATCATCATCATCACATCTCACAACACCATTGTTGAAGATCCGGTCCATTATGTTCTTCTTGGTGTTTATTTGTTCTACAAATACGAAGCTCATAAAGTCTCCGATCCGCTTCCGCTGTGCCATCGGGGTTTGGCTTGGCTCACCGACCCCGGTTTCTACAATTGGCATCAGAGCCATGGTCGAAGAAAACGCAACGATTCGGTTGGTTTCTTCAACTTTGTGTTAGTTTGCTTATCTTTGTAACAAATAGAGAAGTTTTTATTTTTGAAGTTTGGGTTTTTGTGTTAGAAATAGTCACACAAAATAATATGAGTTCTTGAGTTCTCTTCAAACTCATCCCAAACTTCATGTTTCCCAGATCTTCACGTTTGAAGATTGTTGATTTGATTTTTGGTGGATTAAATTAATTGGAAAACAAAATAAAAACCCATAAAGGTGAATAGTGAAAGAGTTGTAGCCTCACTTACTTTACTGACTTTTGTAAGCAACCACTCTAGTTCACCTTTTTGTCAACCACCCTAGTTTCTCTCTCCTCTTACACACATCACTTAAACACTCAACCTCCTTTTAATCAATTTAGCAGAATTTTTATTGATTATTATTAGTGTTTATATTAATTTATTTTAACAAGTGATGAAGAACTAAAAACTACGAGACTGCAGCTCATTATCTTGGTTTTTACGGGTTCTTATCTGAGAGAAAAAGGGTTATCCAACATGTTGACAACCGGGTTTTTAATCAGCAAGTTCAAGAATCGGGTTTCCGTCAAGTATTTGACAAGGGTGACGAAGATTACGGATCTGGGGTTATATTGATGTTCGATGATGGTTCACGTTCTGGGTTTATGTTGTCGGCGATGGGTAACAGATGGGTGGTATTAACAGGCTGTTGATACATGGTTCCTGATCGTCATGTGAAGTATCGAGAACAAGACGGATCGTGCAAGTTTAGGTCTGGACGAACCTTGGTCGAACTCCAGGTTCGGAGCCGCCGAAGCTTGGCCGAACCTGAGGTTCGGCCAGTCGTGGTTTCAGCCTATAAATAGGTTTGTCTTGTATAGATTTAGGGAGCTTCCGTGTGATATACTTTCTAAGTGTACTCTGTGGTTCTCAGTGGTTAATACAAGTCTCAGTTGTATTTACTCTCTGTGTTTTACTCGTTTACATTGATTTCTATACGACTAAGTAGAAGATCCTCACGCTCAAGCAATTTCAATTGGTATCAGAGCTATAGGTTTACTCTACTAGTCGGAGATCAGTGTTTTTCGTGTTTTCGAGTTCAAATTCACGTTTTTGAGTTTCAAAATTCGTTTATCATCTTCATTTCTCAAAATTATCGTTCAAAACATCATGATTCACGTCAAATATGTATGTGGTTGCTCATTTTCAGTGGATTGAGTGTTTACAGCTCGAGAGGTGTCGATTTCAGTGAGTTTTTCCAAATTTTTCCAAAATTTCGCGTTCGGCCGAACTCCTCGTTCGGCGTAACTGCTCCGCATTTCAAGTTCGGAGTAAGCTCGGTCTAACTGCTCCGAACGCCAGATTCGGAGTTCGTTCGGAGGTTGTTCGGAGAGCGTTCGGACCATTTTGTTCGTTCGGTGAGAGTTCGGACTAGGATTGGAGGGTTTCGGAATCTGCTGGGTTCGGTAAAAGATCGGAGAGAGTTCGGACTGTGTTTCTGAGTTCGGACCACGTTCGGAGGAAGTTCGGAGGGTATATTAAGTTTGGACGAAGTTCGGAGTGAACAGTAATCTGTGTTTCAAAAATGTCCGATTTTCAAGCGTTCGCGGCTATTCAAAATTCGGTTCAAGCAACTGTGCAAACGATGATGAACTATGATAATGAAATTGGAACAAGTCAGAAAGTTCCCAAATTGATAAAGTTGGAAGATTATCATAGTTGGGTTAAACGGTTTGAAGCATATGTCGATACAAATGATATTGATATGTGGTTAGCGTTCACTGAGCAATATGTTTATCCTAAAGATGAAACTGGTGAACCTATACTTCAAAGAAAAATGTCTTCTGAACAAAAGAAAGCTTATCAAGCTGAGAAAAAGGCTTATGGTACTTTAACGATGGCTTTGCCTAAAGAGTTACTTCATCAATTTGCTGGTAATTACACATCGAAAAGTCTATGGGATGCTTTAGAGAAAAGATGTGAAGGCAATGACCAGTACAAGAAAAGTCGACAAAAGGTTTTGAAGAAAGAGTTTGATAGTTTCAAACATTATCAGAATGAAACGATTCCCAATCTGATTGCAAGATTTGCTCATCTGATGAGTGAAATGCGCTTGGTGAATCTTACTAAAGACGAAGCTGATATGAAAGAGAAGATTTTAGAAGCTCTACCTGAAAAATGGGAGAATTATGTTATGATGATTACTCATGACAAGGATTTTCAAGGATTGTCTTTCAATGATTTAGTTCAAAGAATTCAGGCTAGGGATATGGAATTGATGGTGAACAAGTCTCTTCCTACACAAATTCAGAATCCTGCAGTGTATCATGGTGAAAATGATTCTACAATGAATGCTGGGAAATCGAATATTCTTAATTCTGCACCCCCGACAGCATTCCTGGCAGGTAAATCTGAATCTTCAAGTTATTCTTCTACTGGTTGTACTGTTTCTGTTCCGAGTTCTTCAAATCAAATTGCATTGTCTGCTCAAACTATCGATGATTATAATGCATTAATGTCTGCTTTGGTATCTTCATATTTTGGTGTTATCACGGGTGCTGTGAGTAATGCTGAGTTAGCAAATGAAGATTATGATCAGATTGATTATGATCATTTGGAGGAAATGGATCTAAATTGGCAGTATGCAATGCTGGTTCGACGAACGAAGAAATTTTTCAACAGAACTGGGAAGAAGAGATTGAATCAGGAGGGTAAAATTGGTTTGGATAAATCGAAGGTGAAATGTTATAAATGTTCAAATTATGGTCACTTTGCTCGAGAATGTCCAAGTTCTGTAGACCATAAATTGAAGACTGGTCAACATGCACATTTAGTTTATCATTCCCCAAATAAAATTGAGAAGGTGGAGATGAAATCTGCTAATCTTGTTCATGATTGGACCAATACGTTTCCACATTCAAGTGAGTTTGCATGGAATGTAGATACTGAAGCTAAAAGGAATAATTCTAAACCTGCAATTGCTTTGACTGTTCGTCATATTGATGATGATAGCATCTTAACTGATTCTGATTCTTATTCAAGTGTATCTTTGGTTCAAGAAGAATTACCTAGAGTCTCTGAGAGTTCAAAGGTTGAAGAGACTGAATGTCTTAAATGTAAGAAATTTCTTCAGGAGATTGCAAGTTTTGAACAAAGTCATCAAATTTCGACTGAAGAGATAGTGGTGTTAAAGCAAGAATTAGAAGATTTTCAAAAGAAGTATTATGAGTTGGTTCATGTTCATGAAGATGTTTTAAAAGAGAAAACAATATTGGCTGAAGAATGTGAGAAAGCAAAGGCTGAAGCTTTAGATGCAGCTCAAGATTTTGAGAATCTGTTTGAGAAAAGTTATCCGGTTCAGAAAAAGTATGAAGAAGCTACAGCTCTTATTGCTACAACTGCTGTTACTGTTGAAAAGCTTCAGAACAAAATTTCTATGCTTCAAGATGAGAATACTCTCTATCGTGATAAAAATGAAGTTTTGACAAAGGATGTTGAGATTTACAAGAAAAAGAGAGAAAGTGTTCTTGAAGAATTATTTGCTGAATGTGAGATCCGAAAGCTACAAACTTATGAATATGATGATCTCAATGCAAAATTCATCAAATCACAGAAAGAAGTTTTTGACGCTCAACAAAAGATCAATGATTTAAAACTGGAGATTTTGGAGTTGAAGCGGCAAGTGAAAAATTGCAATTTATCACCAACAATGCTAAATTTCTTATATAAGCAGGATCAGAGTTCAGATAGTTCTCAGAAGGCTGATGTTCACTTGGTTCCTCAACCAGTGGATTTAACTGAAGTTACTGCTGCTCAGATTGATCCAAAAGATGAATTGCATGATTATTCCAAGTTTGTTACTCCACCCAAGAAGAATAAATCTAAGTCCAAAAAGAAGGAAAAGTCTTTGGGTGAAGCTCCAAAATTTGTGTCAAAGTCTATTTTGTTGGAGAATGAGAAGGTTTTTGATAAGGTTGTGTCAAGTTCTTCATCTGCAACTGAAGAAGACAAAGTGTTGGTTGAAAAGAACAAGTTAAAGGACATTAAAGCCAAATTCACAAGTGAAGCTAAGGCGAGAGAAGCTTCGGGTTCTTCCTCAAGTACTTCAAAGGTTTCAGGCTCCAAACACAAAGGTGTGGGGTTTGTTGTGAAGGAAGAATTGATTCAAACAAAGAAACCAGTGAAAGTTGCCAAGGCTCCTAAAGCAAGGAATGCAAAGAAATCACCATCTCAGAAGGAATTCACTTACTATTCTGGAAGATCGTCATCTTCAAGGAGTCCATCTCCTAGGTATGATTCCTCTGATGATTTCTTTGACAATTTTGATTCTGAACATTCATCAGGTTTTTCAAAATCCAAATCATTTTCAAATGTGTTTCGAGAAAGACTTTGTTATGTATGTTGTCAACCAGGACATCTAGCTGCTGATTGTCCGACGACTGCATATATTCACAAAACTGCCAAATATGTGGATAACAAAGGTCAAATTTTTGATGAACCATGGTCCCCAACGATAAAATCAAATCGTAAATCGTCTTGGTCTAAACCAAGTACGTCGGTTGAGTCTGATTCCGGTTCTGATCAAAAATTGAAAATTTTACAAATTTGGAAACCAAAAGTTGTTTCCACGGCCAACAAAGACTTTGTGGAAGACACCGGGCGACCCGACGATGTTACATCGGGTCGATCCCATAGCGACTAATGATTTATTTGGTGTCAACAGGTGTTTCAAGAAGACCTTTCAGTGATTGGATAATTGCTGATTGTGAAATATCTGTTCTAATTAATCTGACTTTCAAAATTAGTTGTTTTTTTTCAACAAGACTTAAACAGCGAGTATTCGTGTTGGTTGATCAATTTTTCTTGGTTTTTCACTCCGTCTCATTCTGAGGGGGAGTTTGTTTTTGCAAAAATACAAAAATAGTGTTTGTTTTTCAAATCGTAAAAATGAAAATCTATAAATAGAGTTGTCATTTTTAGGGGGAGAAATTTGAAAAAGTAAAACAAAATATATATTGAAAAATGCAAAAAGCCAAAAACATTGAAAAATGAGAAATTGTATCTGACATGATTGGGAAATGATGGTACATTGGCTGACAGTGTCTGACTCATGGATAAAGTAAGTGAAAAAGCCATAAGACCATTTGTTCGATGTGCAAGGTAGGCTCGGCAAATCAGAAAGTATACAAATGTGATATACACTAAATTTGATGTTTGACCTAGTGGACAACATCTTGATGCATATCTCATGATATATCAAGAAAAAGATATGTGAAAAATAAAATGAGAAGTCACTGTGTATACATGTGTTCATTTTGCAAAGATTTAAACTTGTTTGATTTTCTTTATTTTGTCAAACGTTCGGAGTTTCTCTGCGTGTCGAAAGACCGACCTGATCGTTGTTCGTTTGACGTTCTGCTTTATTTTCTTTGGTGTTTCGTATAACTCATCGGACTTTCTCTGCGTGTACGGGAGTACCGACCTGATTGTTGTTGAGTTATACAATTTCAACTTGTTTTATTTTCTTATTTTGTTAAATCCGAGGCCTTATCTGCGTATCGAAAGATCGACCTTAAGGTAGACGATTTAACGTTCTTATTTCTTCTTGCATGGAACACAGTTGACTATATCATGAATACAATCATTATGTGATTAAAATCACAAATGAAATCACAAAGTGTGATAAGCAAAGCCTATCTGAATATGTCTGATAGTGTGGGGTACATTGGTCAATGCAAATCTAATAAATACATTAACATATCCAGATGTTATGAGTATGATTGTGCCAGAGTTTAAAGTTGGACAAAGTATATCTGCAATCGGCATGGTTTATGTGCTACAATAATCGAAATTGAAGTGTAGTTCAGCATGTTATGACCAATATGATCCCAAGTCGTGATCTTTCTCACAAAAGTCAAAAATAGTGTCTGTTTTTGTATGGCATTTACTTTCTTATCAGAAAATATTAAAAAGATTTTAGGTGTGTTTTGATATAAAGTTTCTAAAAGCCAAAAAGATTTTGTTTCTGATTTGTTTTCGATTGATCAACATGAAATACGAGATTTTTTTTCAAAATCAAGATATCTTGGAGTCTCGAAGAGACGTTTTGCGCCAGGATTATTTATGTCGGCAGGTTTCTAAGTGGAAGAGAACATCACAACTTCAAGTCTTCTGAAGGATGTTGATACAGAGGCTATACACGTTGCAATATCAAGTATTCAAGATTGAATTCTTCGTCTAGATCGAGGAAGAGTTTGATTGAAGATACAAGATACAAGTTTTATTAAGAGGAGATGATACTGCACATGCCGAGGGGGAGTTTGTTGATACATGGTTCCTGATCGTCATGTGAAGTATCGAGAACAAGACGGATCGTGCAAGTTTAGGTCTGGCCGAACCTTGGTCGAACTCCAGGTTCGGAGCCGCCGAAGCTTGGCCGAACCTGAGGTTCGGCCAGTCGTGGTTTCAGCCTATAAATAGGTTTGTCTTGTATAGATTTAGGGAGCTTCCGTGTGATATACTTTCTAAGTGTACTCTGTGGTTCTCAGTGGTTAATACAAGTCTCAGTTGTATTTACTCTCTGTGTTTTACTCGTTTACATTGATTTCTATACGACTAAGTAGAAGATCCTCACGCTCAAGCAATTTCACAGGCTGTTAATTAGAGTTGCTACTCTCTGGGTAATTAACTTTTAGCATCAGATTTGTTTAAGTTTTTGCTCAACTCGAGATTTTTAAAGAAAAGAAAGACCCGTTTCGGCCGAACCATAAAGCAACCGGAGTTCATCAAACCGGAAATACACCTCCGTTTTGGTTCATCCTGCGACCTCCGAGAGAACTCGATAGTTCCAGAGTAAAAAGAAGTTCCGGAGTAACCCTCTATTCTGAGGGAGCTCATTTTTGCTTCGAGAAAACTCTTCGTTCCGTGCTCTAAAAAAGTTCCGAAGGAAAGCTGATAGCTCCGAAGGAACTGAAAATAGTTCCGGAGTAACCACTTGCTCCGCGCGCTTGTTCCGCAGTAACTCAGAAAAGTTCCGATGGAACTTTTTCAGAAGAACTGTTCCGGAGCAACTCGAAACAGTTCCGGATGAACTCAAATGTTCCGGAGGAACTCAAAAATCTTCCGGAGGAACTCCTCAGGTCGCCCTTCCGTTCCGGAGTAAACTGTTTGCTCCGAGAGGACCGGAACTGTTCCGGAGGAACCTCCTTGATCGCCAAATCTGCTCGCCGGAATTTGTCCAAACCCTCGATGGGTGGCTGCTGCTGGTTCTGTATGTGTTGTGTTTAGGACACAAAAGGAGATAACATATCCTTATATGGGTCTGCTAATTGTGAACCGATTTGGGCTGATCTCTTCAAATCGTTCTGGGGCCTGCTCATATATAATTTTCTGCTGGGCTGCTATTTCATATATCACGAACTGGGCCTGCCTATTTCTCCTTTTTGGGCTGCTGATTTAATAACTTGTTTGGGCCAGCTTACTCCTATATTTGTTTGGTTTATTAAAAGAGCTGGAGATTTGAAGACAAATTTGGGCAGAAAAATTAACAGTGTGCTACTGTTAAATTGCAGAAAATTACTACAAGTCCAACGGGGTGTAAGCCGTTAAATCCTTCGCAACAAATTGGTGTACAACCAAGGTACACTTGTAGAAATCAAACTAATTTTTCTCTTTTGATACTTGCTTCGTTATAAGCAGACGTGTTTAGAAGTCGGTGGAGAATAGAAGAATATGCTCAAGTTTGGATTGTCTTCTACATTGAAGAATTTGTTTGCTAATGATTGGATTAAGTTCTAGCTTTTGAAGAGTCCTTGAGCCATAACCGTGATGGTAAAAACAAAGGCAAAGTTGGAGCTTATGACTTGTTGAGGTAATTTATTTGAAGTGGTACTTTCTATGGGTGATGCATCGGTTTGGTATTCTTGGCAAGTATTTTCAAGACGGTTGAATTATGAGATTAATTCTCTAATTTTTCTTTGATCCTTTATCTTGTTTACCTTTAACCACACTTAGGATGATGATGACACCTTAAACGTAGTGTGCTTGTTAATCTTGGTAAACACCCTATGGGCCTTTTTATTGGTTTGGGGCTAGAAGAAGAATAATTCTTTATCTTAGGGGGAGCTTCACAAAGGAGAATGGTTAAATGAAAGATTTGAAACCGTATGAAGACCTTCTTGAAGCCAAGTTGCAAGAATACAAGGGAACCGATTGTCACAAGAGTTGAGTTATTGATCCGCTTGTTCATCAACCAAATAGGGGGAGATTATTGGGAATTTCCGAGTTCGACGAGTTCGAGATTTGGTTAGATGAAACTCAACGTACCACTTACCGTTTGACCGTTCGCACAACACGGTGAAGTTCATGACTCGAGACTCTCATTAACCGAAGACATGGCATTAGTGACTTTATTATTTATTGTAACATTATTTATTTTGTCACTAGACTAGTTGTGTTATTTACTAGATTCCCCTTTTGTCTTAGTTGGTTAGTATATATGTAAGTCTTTCTCATGTGAAAGACTAGCTTGATGCATGTATGAGTGAGAGAGCTTAGTCATGATACTTTGAAGTTGTGTGTGGTTCATGAACTCTTGTTCATGAACCTAGCATGTGTGGGATAGGTAAATGTAAGCATTCGGTTATATTTATTCACTTATCTTCATCTTGTTTATCACTACTTCTATATTATCCTCATCATCATCATCACATCTCACAACACCATTGTTGAAGATCCGGTCCATTATGTTCTTCTTGGTGTTTATTTGTTCTACAAAGACGAAGCTCACAAAGTCTCCGATCCGCTTCCGCTGTGCCATCGGGGTTTGGCTTGGCTCACCGACCCCGGTTTCTACAGCGACGAATTATTTTCAAGAATATTTATCGCATGGCAAGATATATATTTAGTACACAACAACCGAGTTTCGCATAACGATCATATTTTATCCACATACTAAGCATTTAAATTACATGCATAACATATTTTACAGAAAGTATTCATCACAACACATACTTATTCATTAATCATAATAAGACTAAACTTTTATTACGTCGCAAGCAAGGATTCAATCAAAATTTATAACTTTATAGCATTTTCATCATCACAATGCGTACCAACACCTAAACATGCAAGATCTTCGTAGATCTAATGTTTCCTAACCCATATCATTATCAAGCTACCACCTTTAACCATTTTCATGCATGTATAATCATAAAAATTTAATCTTTAACATTCATGCATCAACAAGATAGCACTTTATCAAGCTAGCATCTAGATCTCATGCAAATGTAAATTTTTTATCATGTCATGCATTAAAATACCATCTTTATACATTAACATGCAAGATCTAACATTTACATCATCAAAACCTAACTTTTATTAATAAAAATCACATTTTTCTCATGGAATAAACTAGATCTACACATGAGATAACATGCAAACCCTAGATCTATCCTAGATCTAGCATAAAAATCAAAACTTAATGCATGAAAGCAAGTAACACAAGGATTGAAGCTTACCAAACCGAAAAGGATGATGATGGATGATGATCTATGCTTGGATCCACACAAAAAAATAAAAAATCCTTAAGGAAATGATGATCTAATGATGGGACAACAAGAATGGCGGCCATGGTTTGTTTAGGAGAAAAGAAATGAGGGTTTAAGGGTTTAAATAGGAGAAAAATCAAAATTTTTACCGCAGATGGGTCCTTAGGGTGGGCTCGCTGTCCGCGAGCCGCCCACGGAGGCCATCATCGGTCGGTTGTTTCGTTTCGAGCTTAATTCTTTGTTATTTGGCCTTTTTTTTACTACGGGTTTCTATGTTTTTCACCATTTTCATCCCCCATCATATCAACCACCATCAAGCCAATAAATCTGAATATAAACATGCCATATATTGAATTATTTTTAAAAAACAAATTTCACATAATACGTTTTCAGGTAAAATGACGTGCGCATCAGTTTTTGATTAATCCCTAGTGTATCAAGACTCAAATTTGTGCGTTTTGTGTGTGATGACTTGTGGTGCGGTTTAAGTATATGGGACTCATAAAATAACCAAATTGACACACTAGATCCCAAGACGCAATTTCCCAATAAACGACAAATAGCGTATTGAAATCGCGTAAAAACCGCAAACTGATTTTTGTTTCAATTAAGGAACCTAATTGGTCCAAAAGCTTATCAATTAAATATTTTGCTTTGAAAAAAAAATGATTATGGATTATTTAAAAACATTATTTGGATATATAAATACCCGAAAATTCTTCAGGTACTTATTAAACCGAAAATCAGAAAAACACGAAATTTCAAAATGAGTTTGATATTAGAACCGGATAAAATACTAATGTTACACTTCTTAAGGGGGGAAGAAGCTCCCACTATTTCCCATGTGATGAACTCCATGCACCACCCTTCTCCATAAACCTCCTTTCTCCAACTTGTAGCGCCAAAACCACTTACATAGAAAACTAATATTTACATAGTACCGGATAATATGAATGCAAAGTAATTTAGTAGTAACGGATAAAACCTTATTTATGAAAATTAAGATTTAAACCTTAATAACGATGGAATTTGATGAAGCAATAAAAAAACCATCATTATATGTCATATATGTCATTGTCTTGTACCAATATTAATCTTTTTGTTAGGTCAAGTTTGGGTGCTAATTATTACCGTATATAGTTTTATAATGATTTTATACACGAGATATTTGACTAATATCACTATGTACACACCTGGTTATAGCTTATTAAAGTAGCAACAAATTGTAATTAACTAAGCACCACCTGGTTACAGCTGCTTAATTTCCAATTTTCCATGGATCCATCATTGATCTCAGACCCTAGAGAGGCAAAATGGGTTGCTGAAACTAGTCAACTTTTGGATCGTCAGCTCAAAATCGAAGCTGAAATCCCCCCTGTTTCAATCTTCCAAGTACCAGAAACCATAACCTCCAAGAAACCAGAAGCCTATAAGCCACAGCAGATAGGCTTTGGTCCATATCATCATTTTCAGCCTGGACCCTATTCCAAAATGCAACACCAAAAGCTCCTTTCATTGCCAAGGGTCCTCAAACATCACAAAATCCCGGATTTTCGACAAGTTTTGCTCCATAAAGTCGAGAAACTTGTTCCAGTAATCCGGGCTTGCTACGAGACGTTCCTCCGAGATGATGATGTCACCATGGCTTGGGTGTTCGCCATCGATGGCCTCTTCTTGCTTGATCTGTTCCGAACCTATGACCGGGGTCACCCGATCAACAAAAGATTATTATTATTGTCACAAGATATAATGATGGTGGAGAACCAAATCCCTTTTATGGTGCTCAAGGAAATCAACCAGGCTTTACATTCTTCATCAAGTGATAACTTTTCACCTTCCATATTTCGATCTTTTTGTGAGATCAATTCACCCCTGGAACTGTGTTCCCGGTTACAAGCTCCTAGTTCTGTACAACATCTGCTCCATTATATGTATTTCTCAATCATAAATAACCGCCCCCGGCCTCCCGCGCCATCACCACCCTCACCTTCACCCTCACCCTCACCTCCTTCTACCCAAGATAATTTACCAGTTGTACCCATACAGCAGAGTTTGGATATCGTTTCGATAGTAGAAACCGTCATTGATCTTTCCAATCTTATCGAAAAAGTTCCCGATAAAGAAATTGTCCAGTTATATGAACAAACTATCACAAGCCTGCCAGAACTCTCCACCACTAAAACTACCATCCCTTCAGCTTCCAAACTTGCTGCTAGAGCGGGATTTCGCTTTCAAGATTTACCCCAAGATGAGGGCATACAACATATAAACGTTATTGGGAGAAACTTTTACCTGCCGCGTATTACCTTGAATCGGGACTCGGAGGTTATATTACGAAATCTGGTTGCTTACGAAACGTTAATAATGCTCGATTCCGACTCCGATGATTACCATCCACTTATAACAGAATACATGGGTTTGATGTGTGGGTTGATTGTGAATGTTGAAGACGTGAAGCTACTTAAGAAAGAAAACATAATCAAAGGTGATTTGGGTGAGGATGAAATTGTGAAAATGTTCGTTGAGATGAGTGGTGGTTGTATGCTGAGCTTGAAGACCAAAGAGAAATCCAAGTTGCAAGAAAAGATAGATGAAGTGAATAAGGTTTATGAAAGTAGGCCAATGATGAAGGTGGAGTATTTTTTGTTGGAGAAACCAGCGAATTGGATGCGGGTGGGTTTAACACGTATAGGAAGTTTTGTGGGAGGTACATGGAAGATTTTAGCATTCATGGTTAGCATTGTGACAGTTTTCATGTTAACGTACCAGGCCTATTGTGATGTTTATGGATGCGAGAAAAACAATCTCAAGTTGATGCTGCCATATGCTTCTAGTTAATTAGGTAGAGTCTCATCTGATCTGATGATCAGATGATACATAGTAATAATAATAATAGTCCCTTTTATATATTAAGTTATTAATTTAAATAATCATGACGTTGTGATAAGTTATTAAGGAATTGTGTTGTTTGCTCATTTAAAAAGAAAAGACTAGACTTTTGTTCTTTGGACTACCATTTGCTCATTTTGTACAATAAATAAGTGGATCAATGTGTGCTTCGCAGCGGACTCGAACTGTTTTAGAAAGTTATTAAGCAAAGCGATTAAGAATAAATGCAATGTGAATTGTGAAACTAATGTCGACAATGCATGTAATTTTATACTAACAAAGAAAGTAAATGTTAAAATCATGTAATTACACAACGTTTGAACAATCTGAAACCAAGGTTCGTTTAGCATGTAGAAAATCGATATACAAATATGATTTCGTAATTGAAGTTGTTACATCAGTTTGTATAATTCCATCGAAAATAAAAAACAAACTATTTCAGAAACCCAAATCGCCGACTGGCCGACTGGCCGCTAACCGTCTAAGCCTAGGGTTTAGAAATATCCTTCCTTTAGTAAAAATCATCACCCTTATTGCGATTTCCTAGCGATCATAGAAGACAATTAATAGCCATATCCTGCCAGTTTCTAATGACCATGCAATATTACATGGGTTTAGAGGCTTGTATGGTGGTGTTGCAGCCCAAAAATCCTTTAAAAGAGGCCCATATCCATTATAAACATATACAGCTTCTTCTAAAAATTGGGGGCCTTATTTTTCTGGGGCTCAAAGCCCTAGAAGTCGGCATGCTGCTTTAGAGCATTTATAGTCCATTTCCTATAATTCGTGTGAGTGTAAACTGTAAAATTTGAGGTGTAATTTTGAGTGGTTGTGAGTTGAGTAGAGAGAAATATTTGAGGAAAAATTTGGTGAATCCTTATATTTAAGGTAAAATTTAATAAATCTGTAAAAATTGAGGTTTGAAAAGAGAGAACAGGTAATGATAAAGGTATTAAAAAGTATTATTTAATTGTGGTTGTGAGTGGAAGAGAAAGAAAAATAATGATAAGTATATAAATTATAGGGATAAGGATATGGAATAGATTGTGAATGCTCTTAGAGAGGTAGAATTCGATGAGTTCAAAGTCGGCTTCATCACTATTTACATTTTTTCAGAGGATTGGTGCTTTAAGTTTCTGGTAAGTGGTAACCAATCCTTTGTAGTTAATCATTTATTCATTTTCACTATCTCACCTTATGGCTTTCTTCCAACCAACTGATTTGAAATTCTGTGGCAATTTTGATTTTTACCTTTTCACATTCACGGAATCACGATTTCTTCCATTTTCCCGGTGAAGGGTGATCGGCTTCTTCATTTTTCTTGGTTAGTTTATTATGTGCTAGTAATTTTTTGTTATGATTTATGTTCCTTGTTCTTTGTTCCTTGCCATTTGGTTATCACATATGCTCATTAGATTCCACTCAAAGAGAGCTATATTCCGAAGACTTTAGAAAGTTGTACATATACTTTAATTTTGATGTTAATCATGCAACATGTACACAATATTAGTTAAATAAAACCATTAAAACCAAGTATTTGTTCTGATGATATTAAATATTTTTGATGAATAGAGTGTGGTTTGATCTGATAAAATATTAATTACATGGTCTAAAGTTGCTGTATAATTGTTAGTTAAATGTTCTCATCATGATTTGTAACTGGTTGCAATAATGTTTCATGCTATTAGTTATATTCCTTGCATTAGTTTATGAATTATTGAACATATCTTTGGGAGACAATTGGATGGACGAGATATGTAAGTTGTGGGCATCAGTAATCACCCGTGCCAGTTCTTCACAGCAGATCAAAGGTAAATTTAGGGAAAAAGATGAAAATAGCTCATTTGATCAAGTTTGGGATGAAAATAGCCCTATGAAAATTTTTTCTCAATTTTTAGCCCTACCTTAACGGTCGCTAACGACCTCCATTTAAACCAAAAACGACCGTTCCTGATGACCAACCAATGTGCGACATGTGTCCACCACGGTCGTTAATACGTTGGAAAGGTCGTCGACGACCGTCGTTTACCGTCAAACGACTGTGGTCGTTGGCGACCACACACGTAGTCGGCGGTCGTTTGACGGAAAACGACGGTCGTCGACGACCTTTCCAACATATTAACGACCGTGGTGGACACATGTCGCACCGTGGTTGGTCATCAGGAACGGTCGTTTTGGGTTTAAATGGAGGTCGTTAGCGACCGTTAAGGTAGAGCTAAAACTTGGGAAAAAAATTTCATGTGACTATTTTCGTCCCAAACTTGATCAAAGGGGCTATTTTCGTCTTTTTCCCTTTTATTATTGTTTACTTTCTTATTTATCATTCTATATTCGTTATCATAAAAAAAAGTCAATAAATTAAGACTTGAGAGCCCCATTTTTGAAGCTTGCTTGGGCCCCCCGCATTTTTTGGAGGGCAAACCATATCTTTACCAACCCAATGGACTTTTCTATCGACACCTGAAACTCTCCATAAGAACTTGAGACGTATAGACTCTAATTTGTTAATCACATTCTCCGACACTTTAAACAACGAGAAATAGTAAGAGGGAAGAGAGTCTAATACCGCTTTCACCAATATGAGCCTTCCCCCAATGGAAAGATTGCAAGCCTTCCACAAGCTAAGTCGATCTTCAAGCACATCCACCACCTTAGCCTAATTCTTTTTTAAATTCATATTTGCCACCCACCACTAGACCCAAGTAACAAAGGGGAACTTCCCATCCTGACACCGCAACCGATGCGCCCACTCCGATATATCCGTGGAAGGAGTACTAATGCCGAATAAGGCGCATTTATTATGATTGACTTTAAGCCCGGAGGCCAAATAAAAGCACCGGAGGAGCCTATTAAGATTAAGCATATATATTAGCACTTAGACCACTTTCCCATAGCGTCGTCGGCAAAAAGGAGGTGAGACATAACCGGTCCCCCATTCGAAGTTGTAATCCTTCAAATATGCCCAAGTTATTTGCTTTCTCAATCATTTGATGGAATGCTTCCATTATGATGATAAAAAGATAACGGGATATTGGATCCCCCTTGCCTTAACCCCCGATAGCAATTAAATTCACGAGAAGGCCACCCGTTTACAAGGACCAAGACTCTCAAAGCATCCAAAAGCCCGCCAATCCATCTTCTCCAAATATGCAGAAAAACAATTTACCTCATAATATTGTCTAAGAATCTCCAATCTAAAGTATTATATGCCTTTTCAAAATCAATTTTGAAGAAAAATCCTTTTACTTTCGACTTCTTCAATCATGATAGCACCTCATTTATAATCAGCGGCCCTTCCAAAATACTCCTTTTCTCAACAAAGGCCATTTGATTCATGGAAATCAACTTATCCATATAGGGCTTCATTCTTGAGACAAGCACCTTAGAAATCACCTTAGGAATACACCCAAACAAAGAAATGGATCTAAAATCATTTAATCCTTTTGGTTCTTTTTTCTTAGGGATAAGTTATAAAATGAGGCTCCTCAACCCCTATTAATCACACCGCTGGCATGAAAATTCTCGAGCATGGCAACAAAATACTCCTCCAAACGATGCCATTGATTCTTTAAGAAATCAAAATTAAAGCCATTCGGCTCGGGTGCTTTATCGCTACCGCACGCCCAAACCGCCGATTTCACCTCCTCTTTGAAAAATGGAACAATAAGATTACTCGCCTCCTCCAAAGAAAGCCGGATGATATTATCCCATCGCATGAATGGGCACACAAAGTCCGGTTTCCTAAACTTCTCCTTAAAAGAATTTCTAAATTTCCGTCTTGAATCCCCCGGGGTCATCAATCCATCTATCATTAGCTTACTCTAGTGGCAAAGGTGTATGACCTCTAAAATAGAGGTCTTGGGTTCAGGTCCCACTTGTAACAAAGAATCAAAAACTCGGGGGTTACAAGTTAGGCAGGGGTTTTTTTCACCAGATGTGAGTTTCCTCCTAATGGGATTGGAGATGATCGGGTGGGTGGGGTAATGCCCCTGTCAGTTATCCAAATTTGCCGTTAAAAAAAATCAACAAAAAGACTGTTATTTCTATAAGAGGCAATATTTGATTTTAACATACCGTGAAAGAAAGCCGTATTATTTGTAATCTTAAAACTCAAGTTTTTTTTTTTTCATCTTTTGCTTTTTAGAGTTTGAACCCAGAACTAAAACTCAAGTGTGAAGTGTCACTTTATATTTTTAATCTCCTTTTATAATTCAAGTGGCGTTGTAATCTTTATTTTGGGTGTTAATGAATAATTCTATTCCAAGTGGCACCGAAGTCTTCACCTTAATCAGTATATAAACACATGGTTATACCTTAAACTACCACCACCTCCTCCATGGATCAATCATTGATTTCAGACCCTAGAGAACAAAAATGGGTCACCGGAATCAGTGAAATTTTGGATCGTCAGCTCGAAATCGACGGTCAAATAATCCCTCCTGTTTCCATCTTCCAAGTACCAGAAACCATAAGCACCAAAAAACCAGAAGCCTATAAACCCCAGCATGTAGGGTTAGGTCCATATCATCATTTTCAGCCCGGACCCTATACCAATATGGAACAGAAAAAACTCTCGTTGTTGCAAAAGAACATCAAATATCACGAAATCAAATATTTTCAAACTGCGGTCGTCAATAATGTCGAGAAACTTGTTCCTGTCATTCGCGCTTGCTATGATAAATTCCTCCCAGATAATAATGTCTCTATGGCTTGGGTGTTCGCCTTGGATGGTCTCTTCTTGCTTAATCTGTTCCAAATCTATGACGGTAAGCATCCGAAACTTGGTCCTGTTGGCAGGCAGTTGATATTCTCTGCACAAACACACACCTGCACAGTAATTTTGAGAACGATCAAACTTGATCAGGACTCTTTTCTGTTCTGTTATTTCTTTATATATTGTGATAAAAGTGACAAAAACAAATCTTCTAAAGAAGGGAAGTCTAGGACTCTTAAAACAGAAAAGCAGGAAACCGTTGGAAACAATTAATCACAATTCAAAATTGATTTGTTACACCAGGAAGACAGCAGGTAGACGGCTCGGTTATTAGACCGAGTCAAACAATTACTGGGTCTTCAGATCCAACAAAGAGATTAGTTGCACAAGACATAATGATGTTAGAGAACCAAATTCCTTTTATGGTGCTCAGGAAAGTAAATGAGGCTTTGCAATATTCATCATCAGGTACTAACGACCCACCTTCCGTACATCGATATGTTAATAATGCGTCTTATCCCGTATCCTTGTCACGCCAGATAAGGATACTTCCTCACCCTAGTACCTTTTCACCATCCATATATCGATCCTTTTGTGAGAAGCACTCACCATTAAAGCTGTGTTCACCATCAGATGCTCCTCATCATGTAGAACATCTGCTCCATTACATGTATAATTCGATCATATATATAGATATCAGCACTGCTACTGTTTGGGTTAGCGTTTTGCGCTATGCCGGACAGGGTGCAAACTTTGTCAATGCACTTCCAAAAAAGGAAATTGTTCAAATATATGAACAGATTATCACAACTCTACAGAATTTCTCCAGCAGTAAAATTACCTTCCCTACAGCTTCCAAACTTGGACGTAGAGCCGGATTTAAGTTTCAGAATCTTCCCCAAAGTGGGGGCATAAGGCATATAAAAACTGAAGGAAACGATATTTTCCTGCCGTGTGTTACTTTAAATAATGACTCCGAGGTGATATTAAGAAATCTGATTGCTTACCAAACATTAATGCCCCAGTCCAATAACCACCCTCTTACAGAATACATGGGTTTGATGTGTGGGCTAATCGTGAGTGTAGAAGACGTGAGGCTTCTTAGGAGAGCGAACATCATAAAAGGTGACTTGGGTGATGACGAAGTTGCCAAAATGTTTGTGGGGATGAGTGGTTCTATAATGAGCTTAAAGACCAAACATGAATCTAAATCCGAGTTGCAAAAAGTGATAGATGAAGTTAACAGGGTTTATGAAAGTAGGCCAATGAGAAGGCTGTGTTCGATCTTGAAGAAACTGGCGAGTTGGGCGCTGGTGGCTTTAACATCCTTCGGAAATTTTGTCAAAGCTACGTGGAAGATTGTGGCATTCATATTGGGGATTGTGACGGTGATCATGTTAACGTGCCAAGCTTATTGTGACGTTTATGGCTGTGACAAAAATAATGTTACGTTGATGCCGTACGCTTCTGGTTAGCTCTCGTCACGGCTACTATATATATTGTGATGTTTAAGTTGGGCTAGCTAGCTAGTTACCTCCAATGCAATTTGTTCTTTCGAATGCAGTTTGTTCTTTCGACTTATTTTTCATAAGTATCGAGTTTGTGTCGTTTGTACTATGTTTGTCACTTATACATAATAATAAATCTGTAAAGTGCTTATATTACATCAGGTTTGTAACCCGTGTATTACATTTATCACACAGCCAATTGAATACTTATTGTTTATCCTCATTATAAGTAAAGACAATATAATTAAATTACTGTAGGTGGAAAGTGTAATTTATTTCTCGTGTTTTCTTCATATTCTTATGTATGAGGCTTTTATCTTTTTTTTTTAAGCATAACAAAGACATTTAAATACAAAAATATGAAAATTAATTAAACTAATCAACTAAATAATGAGTCCAAATGATTGAAGGTTCTTAATGAAATACTCTTTAAAGTTAGAAAACCCATGTATTACATGGCTTTGAGTAATGAAAATGATATAGTTCATAAACATCTAAATATTTCTTATAATAGAATTTTTGTATTAAGTATAATATAAAAATGTAAAGATAGAGTTATAGTTCATAAATATCCAAAATAGTTATTTATATCTACCATTTCTTATTATATTATCTTTACTATTCTAGTGTTGATTTAGACTTTTGATTTGTCAAACACACACTACACACTAATAAAATTCTTGTTGTATACATGTATATGTGAAGTTGTTGTATTAAGCATCAATAGTCTTTAAAACTAATAAAATTTTATAGAACTATGATAAAAAGTTAGGGGAAATTACATATATCTCCCTAAAAACTAATCAATTGCATATATACCCGGCCTATAACTTTTATTGCATAATTCTCTCTATTATTAACCTAAATTACACATTACCCATTCTTATTAATTTATTAACAGATAGACAAATTTATGCTTATTTCCTCAGAGAGAAGTTCAAATTAGAACTTTGGTTTTAACCATCTTTGTTGACTTTTAGTTAAGTCATCCCATTTTTTTTTACAACATTTATAACTTTCACATACAATATTATTTTTAAAAAAAAAATTGTGCCATAAAAACGAGCGTTTTTATCTTTAAAACGCGTATAGTGTTGTTATATATAAGATTAAAAAAAATACTCTTTTGATTTTTGACACAATATGACACAATGATCTGAACAATTTTGACACAATATGACACAATGATCTCAACATTTTGACACAATATGACAAACCGATCTGAACATACACAATAAGACACAATGATCTGAACATTTTGATACAATCGAAAAAGAATTTTTTTTTTAATTATATATATAAAAACACTGTACGCGTTATAAGATAAAAAACACTCATTTTTATGGTGTAATTTTTTTTGTAGAAAAATAATGTCGTATTTAAGAGTTATAAAGGTTTAAAAAATGATGGGAACTTGATAAAAAGTAAAATATACTCTTCCATCTTTTGTTTTTCTCTTTAATTATATACAGAAAAACTTTAGGCCGTAGATCTTCATTTAATTGAAGATCTAATGGCTATAATTACTTATCCTTCTTATCAAAACTAATCTTCTCACAATAACCACTCTCTATTTCCTCAAATATTAAAAATTACCTAAAAACCCTAAAACTAACTATTATCCTATAACTCCCAAACCCTAGACCTCTAAAACCTAACCCTTAACTCCTAACGTCTAAACCCTAAACCTCAAATCCCAAACCTTTAAACCTTAAACAAAAACCCTTATCCAATAACTCCTAAACGCCAAACCCTAACACTACTACAAAAAAAAAAAAACCCCCAGCTTTCTTGATGCTTTTTGCTCGTCAAGAAAGGGTCCAGATGACGCGCAAATGCGCGTCAAGGAAGGCAGGGTCAAGAAGCTTATTGACGCGAAAATGCGTGTCATCTCTTTTATGATGCGCGATCGATGACGCAAATTTTATGACGTTCAATGCGTGTCATAAAATGCGTACCAAGTAAGCCCTCGTCATAAATCTGTCTATGACACGCATTTTTGAGCGTCAAGAATTTTAATTTTTAATAAAAAGAAATATTTTTTCTAGAATCACTAGTTTCCACATTAAACGATAATTAACCTCATAATACAACATAAAAATACATTTATAGCAAAATAATGCAGTTCATATATATACATATATATATATATATATATATATATATATATATATATATATATTAGGGTAAGGATCCTGCGAAAACTCTTTTTTTTTTGCGAAAACCTAAAAACTAACACTAAAACATCATAACTTTTACATACGTTAATATTTTTCTATGAAACTTGCACCAAAAATCTTAAAATTCTATTGTCTTTGATCCTGGAAAAGAAATTGATATTTCGAAAAAAAAAATTTAGTGCACATGTGTATTATTAGTGCACATGTGCACCATTTTCATTAGTACTACACAAATGAGAATTGTCATGCGAAAACATATTTGTTAGGTTAAAAACATTTAAAAAAACTAAAATATTGATAGAACTAATGATAATTCTACATATGCACTATAACTATTAGTTATAGTCCACATGTGTAGCATAAAATTTAAAAAAATTTAAAACGTTAAATATATTTTCAGAGTTAAAGATAACACAATTATAAGATTTATGGTGCAATTTCTCTTTTAAAATATCAATGTATACGACACGTATAAAGTGCTTTATTATTAATGCACATGTGTACTAATAAAAAACCACGAAAAACTAACAAAATTATAACGTATTTGATGTGATTTTTCTAAAAAAAACATTAAAGCATACTATATGTATGAGTTTTATTATTAGTGCACATGTGCACTAATAAAAAAACGACGAGACGTTAAAGTTTTTTTTTAATTTTTTCGCTAATTAAAGAATTCATAATTCTAAGGTTTTTGGTGCAAATTTTTTTAAAAAATATGATCGTATGAAAAAGTTATGAAGGTTTTAGTATTAGTTTTTAGGTTTTCGCAAAAAGATGTGGTTTTTACATGATCCTTACCCTATATATATATATATATATATATATATATATATATATATATATATATATATATAGGGGATGGTTATGTTGAAAACCACTCCGAGTTGGGAAAACTTTCGAAACTCTTTAAAAACGGGGGCAAAAAGTTCTTTTTTCATTCAATTTTTTTATGGTGATTCTTTAGGTTATAGGCTACCCCTAAGTGGAAAAAACTCAAAAAAACGCCCCGGTAATTTTTTTTAAAAAAATCTCAAAAAACGGTTGTTACATATGTAACCAATATATGTATACAATGTTACATATGTAACAAGACCGTTTTTGACATTTAAAAAAAAAAATCCCTGAGGCGTTTTTTTGATTTTTTTTCCACCTAGGGTAGCCTACAACCTAAAGAATCACCATAAAAAAATTGAATGGAAAAAAAAACTTTTTGACCCCATTTTTTAAGAGTTTCAAAAGTTTTCCCAACTCGGAGTGCTTTTTATTTTACCCTTCCTATATATATATATATATATATATATATATATATATATATATAGGGAGAGGATCATTTGAGAACCAAATGGTTTTGAGAACTTTTGAGAACCATTCTGAGCCACTAATTTATATGTATGGAAATACCCCCCATGAATTTGAGTGGCCCCCCTTGAAAATTAGTGGCCTAAAATGTTTCTCAAAAGTTCTCAAAACCAATTGATTCTCATTTGAACCTAACCCTATATATATATATATATATATATATATATATATATATATAGAGTTGGGTTATAATACAAAGTACTTTTTACGTGAGAAGTGTGAGAAGTGGTTGATGTGTTAATTTTTGATGCATGATATTGTCTTTTTATTATATTTTTGATAAATATATGACAATCCTAAAATAAATACACCATCCATTGGATTCCAAACACTACCAAACACCATTTATTAAGAATTATTAAAAAAGCATTGTGTTAGGATATTATTACACTGTGTTTACATTGTGTTATCCTTTAACTCTAATTTTGATAAACATATGACATTCTAATATGGAAAAAACAATGTATAGTGTTAAATAGTTAAAAAAAACATAACTAAAAGATAACACAATGCATAAAAATCTAACACATCATCCACTTCTCACACTTCTCACGCAAAAAGTACTTTGTATTATAACTATACCCTATACCCTATATATATATATATATATATATATATATATATATATATATATAGAGGAAGGGTAAGATGAAAACTAGTGTGAGTTGGGAAAACTTTACAAACTAAACATGGGCCCTTGATCATGCTCATCTAGTGGTTCTCATTTTTTCTCTAATTTTCTTTTAAATATATAACTTGCTTTATCTACTTTTAATAAGGAAAAGGGTATTATTGTCAAACTAATATTTCAAAGTTACTGAACTCCCTGCCACCTTCCCCTGTCAAATCCATCCTAGAAGCTATCTAGTTTCCCTCCCATCTTCTCTAACTTTCTCTTTTCCATAGATTCAAAATGTAAGATTTTTTTGTTTCCCTTAATCGATCTTCACACATCTCCTTCATTCTCATTTCCCCTTGATGATCTGAAAGAATTTTTTACCTTCGGTGACCTTTTAGTTTCCTATTTTAACTCATTCATCCTTCATTGTATTTCATAATTAAAGTAATCCCCTTTTTTCTTCTTTGTTTTCTCAATTCTATTTTCACTGTCGTTTCTTTTTTGTTTCTAGATGGCGTTCCAACCATTTCTCAGGAAGATGCTATGCTATTTTCATCCACCCTACGACTGGTAAGTGATTTGTTCCTCATTACTTATTTTTTTTTAGGGTTCGTGTTCTTGAAATTGACCATTTAAACTATAAATTACTTATGTTATTTTACAAATCCTTCTTGTAAACCCTTATTTTGGTTCAAATATTATCGTTAATTTTTTTTTACGCAACCCCAAGATGAAAAGGAAGACCGTCGTTGTTGTCCCTGATTCATTTGTTATACATGTTTCCCCCTTTTTGATGTTTCTAAAAATGTCGGTAAGATTAATTGTCGTCCTATTCTTGATTTTAGCAAAGGTAAGATTTATCCATTTTTTTAACCAATTTATTTTTAGTTTTTTTTCTGCCTATTTGTCATATTCAAATTTTTTGTAGTCTGTTTCTATATAATTTACATGGTATTTTACATTCTAATTTGTTTCTATTTTGTTTGAATATTAATGACATGCTAGTTTGACATATTCAATATTTGTATTCTGGTTTAATATAATTTACATGTTAATCTGTTTTGTTGTGTGTTTCATAGTTTTTACATATTTTTTTCAGTTATTTTTTTTAATTACATATAGAGTAAATATTTAATTATATTCTTTCTTATTAACTAAATGTTTACTCTTGATTTTTCATGTGTAATTCTCTTTCAATAATTTCCAAATATTCAGTTGTGTCAAAATCAATTTTGGTGGATAAGAGTAATAAGACCCCAAATGCCAACTATCAATAATTATCAAGAATGAATCATAATTAACATTAAGGAGACGCCAAATGCTAACATTAATGAGACCCCAAATGCCAAATATCAAGTTTTTTGTGTCAAAGATAAAGATAATTAATAAGAATAAAGAATAATTGGCTTTTAATTTTTTTTTGTTAGTTTGTTATATTTTTTGATCATTTTTTAAATATTTCAATTCGTATGAAATGAAACATTTTGTATAGCGTTACATGTGTTATTAGATTTTTGTAAGTCTACGTGTGTGAATTTTTATATTAATAATGGATAACATGAAACATACGTAACATGTTTACATGAAACATACCTATCACAATCTCATTTTATTGGATGAAATCATTTTTCTTGGTCGTTCGATCAAGGTACATATGTAATCTCACAAGCATTTATTTTTTGATGTAAATTTACATATCTAATCTTGGTCTACATATGTAAAATTTTTGTATATTTCATGTGTCTCATAAAAGTTTAACCATATGTGTAATGTTATATCTAATGTTACATATATAAATTTTACTTTTTGTAATATGTCTTTTCAATCATGTTACATATGTAATTTTACTTATCTAAATGTTATGTTTGATTATCTATTTAAAGACATTACATATGTAAATTTCCTATGTATCATGTGTAGCTCAAAATTAAATTGTTTCTTGATTTTTGTCTACATAGCATGCACTACTACAAAAACTGCCTTCCTTGACACGCGAACGATGACACTCGATAATTCTTGACGTGCAAAAACTGAAGTGTCAAAATAAAATGTCATTTATAGGTAATTCTTAAGAATTCATGACGCGCATTTTTGAGTGTCAAGAATTTCTGTCATATTTCAAAAAAAAAAACACGGAGGACATATAAAAACCGCGTGTCAAGAAGAAAGTGTCGTCTTTTATTTTTTTTTAATTTTTGGCTCCAATTTTCCCCCCAATAATTTGCCCTAATCTTCAATTTTCAGTCTTTCCCCCACACCCGTCTCCTCCATTCTCTGCTCCATTCTCCCTCACACACACTTTCACTCAAGAAAGTGGCTACGGATCTCGTAAATCTTGGAAGAAAGTGGCTACGGATCTCCGTCTTCAGATCGCTCACCCGATTCTCAATTTCCACCGTTCTGCTCGTCACCCGCTGGCATTTTTGCCCTAATCTCCACAGACCAAAGCTTCGTCTCTCCCCTATCTCTCTGCTCCATCTCCGGCGATCTCTCCCCCTCTCGTCTCAACTCCGACCGGCGACAGCCGCTCGCGTCGCCGCCGCCTCCCTCCAGCCGGCGACGCCGCTGCCTCATCTGACCTTCTCAGATCCATCAGACTTCAGTCCGCCCGCTCGCAGGTACCTATGTCCTCCATCAGATCTTCTTTTTGTTTGAATTCAGTCTTCTTGTTATACGATTGATGCTTATTGTTCGTTGTGGATCTCAGTTTGTTCCAATTTCTGGTACTTCTTGTTTATAGTTTAACCTAAATCGGAAATTTTTCATGATAAATTATGTAATTTGTGTGTTTAATCTGTAATCCGATCCTAATTAGGGAAATAGATTGTTGATGGCGTTCGCTGTGTTTGATTGACGTTATACGTTGACCTCTTGCTTCGTTTATTTGTAGTTCATCGTTTCTGATCTCAATTACACACACGGAATTGTAGAAATTGAATTCAGTGTTGAAAATTGAAATCGAACGGTTTACATTTTGGTGATAATGAAATTGACTGTGGTTGTAGAGTGATGGTATTAAATTAGAACTTATTAGTTTAGTAGTGTTTCAATTTGTCATACTGAACTTTGTGAATTATGATCAAAATGAGTTTATAGCGCTTCACTGGTTTGAGGTTCCCAGCAATTATGATTTTTATTCCTCAAATATTTTTTTCTTTATGGAAAACTTGAACAATTTTAATTGCTTTGTTTTTAGAGAATTCTAATTTACAAGTACCAGTTAACCACTTGTGTGAGCTGGCCTCCTTTTGTTAGTCTCTAAATCAATGGATTTGAACTGTGAAATTGACAGGCGATTGGGCTCGCTTTGTTTGATTTGACATATATGTTGACCTTTTGCTTCGTTTATCGGTTCCTTTTGTAATTTAATGTCCCTTGATCTTAGTTAGATATATAGTATTGGAGAAAATGAAATTGGTTGAAGATTGGAATCAAATGATATACATTTTGATAACAAAAAAATTAACTGTTTGTGGTTATTGCTCAATGGTGTTAAATTGGAATTTATAATGGGTAGTAGTGTCTAAATGTGTTATACTCAACTTTGTGATCTGCATGAGTTTATAGCACTTCACTAGATTTAAGTGTCCACAAACTACGATCTTTATTTTTAAATGAAATCCTCTCTTAGAAAACTGCAACAGTGCTCATTTCTTTGTTTTTAGAGAAGTCCAATGTATAAATATCAGCTAACCACTTGTGTAAGCTTCTTGGTCTCATTCATTTCATTAATCTCTAAATCAAAGGATTTGAATTGTGTAATTGATAGTCAATTGGGTTCACTGTGTTTAATTTGACGTTATACGTTGGTCTCTTGCTTTGTTTATTGTTCCTTTTGTAGTTTATTCATTATTGTCCTTGATCTCAATTTAATATATAGAATTGCAGAAAATGAATCAGTGCTGATGACGGCCTCCCTCCAGCCGGCGACGCCGCTGCCTCCTCTGACCTTCTCTTCATCTCATACATGCAGGTACCTATGAAGGTTTATAACAGATCATTGTATTTCTTTCTTACTACCAGGTTTTGATCCGGGCTGCTGGGCTAGAATACATTAGACGAGTCAAGTATTATTCAAACTCCATCTTTATTTGTTCATATGTGGTGTAATGCAGCATATCCCTAAGGTAAATGGAGAAATGCCCACTGCTGATGAAGCAACATCAGATAATCAGAGGCTAATGGACAGGTTATTGTTAATACTAATTTTGTACTCTTAGGTCTTACTGCATCGTTAAAAGTTTGTAGCTGTTTATGGTTGATTATATTGCCCTTTGTATTCAGTTGTTTATTGCTGTACTCGTATGTGCTTTCCAATGATATTTTTTTTTAATCCAGATTGCTGATTTATGAGCTAGTTGTACTTAAAGTTTCAGGGGATGGTAACTGCCAGGTTTGAACTCACACCCTTCCTAAACCTAATCCGCTTTGACTATTTAGTGTGCATAGCATGTAAAATTTGTCAATCTTACAGAAATTTGTAATACTTTGGCCTCTTCTTTTTTATCTGGTGCTTCAAGAAACCACATTTTAATAAATATATCCACCATTGGATTTAATGAATGTGCCAGTGCTTTGTGATTTTGTTATACCCCCTTTCTCTTCCTTTATATGTGTGTCTATAACAAGCCATGTATCTATATATAAGTGTGTTCTTTTCTAATTATTCATCCTCGTTTCTTGTTTAGTTCCGGTCCTTGTCAGATCAAATCTACCGCTCCAGTGAGCACCACAAGCTTGTGAGGGAACAAGTAGTTCATAGGTTAAGGTAATATTGTTGTAATTTCTATATGTTGTTTTGGCTCTTCCTAAGCTGGCTAGCAGAAGTGGAACAGTAAACTGTAGATTGGCATGAATATTGTAAATGGAAACATGTATGTTTTGTAATTTAAATGCATGGGAGCTACAAACACTCATTTGCAATTTCAAATTACACTTGTTTCCATTCAGCATAGTCATGAGTTTGTCATGTTTCATTCTACCTAGCCAGCAATTCCTTGCTGTTGCAGGATTTGGTATTGATGATCTCCAATCGTTTGTGTGATCAGCTCAAGTGTCACCCAGAACTGTATGCGGCTTATGTTCCAATGGCTTACAATGAGTACTTGAATAGAATCAGCATGTACATCACGATTTCTTTGGTATTTACAATGTATTCCTTTTTATTTTTAATCTCTAACCAAAATCATTACAGGAATGGCGAATGGGGTGATCATACCAATATACCATTGACCCAAAGACACTCACTGCCTCCCCTATTTCACTACTAATCTCATATTTCTGACAATTGCAGTTTAGAGTCAAGATATTCGTCTTAACTTCATATAAGGACACATGCTACATTGAGATTTTACCATGTGTTCAAAAGTCAAAGAGAAGTAAGTTTGTTTATGAACTCTTCTCATTATATTTTCACTTGTCAAGCCATATATTGATATACAAGCAGTATTAACAAGTAAAGATTATCTGCTAGAATAACAGATGCATTTAGGGATTCAATACTTGAAGAGCTGAATATTGTTGTTAAAGTAGTGGCTGATAATCTCACCCTGTTTGTTACTTCAACAGAAAAGTAAATGGCTGGATCAAAGGGATGCCTATATGGGTTTAATTTGCTACATTTGTAGGTAAATGGCTTGATTTCTTCACATAAATTGCTGCTAAAGAGAAAATTAGGGGTTTATAGCATACAGGGTCAATATTTTTGGTACTTATTTAAGACTATTCCTGGGCTGGTTTGGATTTTCTAAGAGTGATTTCCAGCAAGTGTTTGTTTGTCTTCTGGGTTGTTATCTTTGGTCCATGAACACTGGTTGTATTAATCAAATAACACAATTTTATGTAAATTGATTAAAATAACACAATTTCATGTAAATTTTTGCTATTAACCTACATCAGAACTCATGTTGTCTTTAGAGATTGGTATAATTGTTCCTCCTTGACAGCAACAGCATATGCATACATAGGTTTGCATAAAACTCCAACTTAGTCTTATAAATGATCACTATTTACAAAGTGCAATTCAGAGTGAGAACTATTAATAACTCACTCTTAAAGAGATAACCAAATAACCACATCCTAGTGGCTTGATGAAAATACAGGTGCTATGGATGAGTGACACGTGACACTCCTTTTTTTTTTCCTTTTCTTTTTAACAGAAAGGGTATAAGGGTATTTTACCAAAAAGAAAAAATACCCCCTCATTTTTAAAACGCCTATAACTTTTTCATCCGAAGTCGGTTTTTTATAAAAATTATACCATTGGACCCATCGCTTTTTTATCTTTAATTCAGATGTGGTCCCGACTTTTTTCGAAGGTTTTTTTTCAAACGTCCGTATTAACATCAATGCTACAGAAAAAGGCACCGATGCTACCCAGAAAAGGCATCAATGCTATTTTTTGTAACATTACATGTCAGTACGGACGTTTGGAAAAAAAATGTCAAAAAAAGTCGGGACCACAACTGAATTAAAGACAAAAATGCGACGAGTTTAATGGTATAATTTTAATAAAAAACCAACAAAAGATGAAAAAGTTATAGACTTTAAAAAAATGGGGGGTGTTTTTTTTGTTGGGTAAAATGACATCTATACCCTTCCAGGTAAAAGTACCAATTGGACAAGTGTCATGCATCTTGTGGCTGAAATTGGTTATTTGGTTATCTTTCTAAGAGTGGGTTAATAATGGTTCCTTCCCCTATATATATATATATATATAGGGATGAGAACTATTAATAACTCACTCTTAAAGAGATAACCAAATAACCACATCCTAGTGGCTTGATGAAAATACAGGTGCTATGGATGAGTGACACGTGACACTCCTTTTTTTTTCCTTTTCTTTTTAACAGAAAGGGTATAACGGTATTTTACCAAAAAGAAAAAATACCCCCTCATTTTTAAAACGCCTATAACTTTTTCATCCGAAGTCGGTTTTTTATAAAAATTATACCATTGGACTCATCGCTTTTTTATCTTTAATTCAGATGTGGTCCCGACTTTTTTCAAAGGTTTTTTTTTCAAACGTCCGTATTAACATCAATGCTACAGAAAAAGGCACCGATGCTACCCAGAAAAGGCATCAATGCTATTTTTTGTAACATTACATGTCAGTACGGACGTTTGAAAAAAAATGTAAAAAAAAGTCGGGACCACAGCTGAATTAACGACAAAAATGCGACGAGTTTAATGGTATAATTTTAATAAAAAACCAACAAAAGATGAAAAAGTTATAGACTTTTAAAAAATGGGGTGTGTTTTTTTTTTGTTGGGTAAAATGACATCTATACCCTTCCAGGTAAAAGTACCCATTGGACAAGTGTCATGCATCTTGTGGCTGAAATTGGTTATTTGGTTATCTCTCTAAGAGTGGGTTAATAATGGTTCCTTCCCCTATATATATATATATATATATATATATATATATATATATATATATATATATATATATAGGGGAAGGATCCTGCGAAAACACCCATTTTTTGTGAGAACTGCGTAAACAAATCTTAAAACCTACATAACTTTTTCATACGTTAATATTTTTTTTTAATTTGCAACAAAAGTCTTAAAATTATATTATCTGTAATCCTATAAAAGTTTTAAATAACTTAACGTTTTTTTTATTTTTTTAAATATTTTTTTGTGTGGTGCACATGTGCATCACAAAAAAAACTCATACTTTTAGTATGAGTTAATATTTTTTTTTCTTAGTCGCACCATATGTCATATATTTTCATCATTTTTTTGCGTTTTAATTGAATGATGCACATGTGCATCATACCAAAAAGAACGCTCATACATGTGATATACATTAATAGTTTAAAAAGAAATTGCACCCTAAATCTTATAGTTGTGTTATCTTTAGATTTAAAGAAAAAAATAGCATTTTATAACTTTTTTTAATTATATGATGCACATGTGCATCTCACGGGAAAAAAAAAACGTTCAGTTTTTTCTTTTTTAATATTTTGCTCCAGATTTAAAGATAACGTAATTCTAAGACTTTTGGCGCAAATTTTATGAAAAATCGTTGACGTATGAAAAAGTTACGTGAGTTTTAATATGTGTTTTCGCAGTTTTCACAAAAAGATGTGTTTTCGCAGGATCCTAACCCTATATATATATATATATATATATATATATATATATATATATATATATATATATCAAACATTACAAAGTTAACATAAAAATCCTAACACTATATCATTTTTCTTAGCATTCTTACAACATTTATGTCCCTTCCAAGTAGACCTAATTCCATTTGAAGAGCAATCTTGCATTTCAATCTGCATATTACAAACAAATACAGATCTTGTCACTTGCAAGCCATGGTTTGAATGAATCATGTCACTTGCTGATGTGTTGCAAACACATCTGCTTTTGCCGTGTAAATTGTACATTAATTGAGTCCGTTTTAGTTCCATTTCGTTTCATTTTATGTGTTTTGAGTCATTTTCTATTTATTGAGTCTTAATTATGTTTTTTCTTCTGTTTTCTTAGGTAACTGTTCGTTTCTCGAGGCCACGAGAAAGTTGGAGAGAAGCAAAGAAGAAAATAACAAAGAATTGCAGAAAAGTAAGGTCTAGGCGTATCGCCTAGACTAGAAGAAAGAATAAGCGATACGCATAAAGGGGAAGAAGTCAAAGGCGGTCAGCCGGGTCAGTGCTCAACTATTTTATCACTTAGTGCCTCCAAGTGTATCGCTGGGGGACACATATGCCATAGGTGATATGCGTACAGCTTAAAAATCCGCAAACCCTAAAAATTCTTATAAATTTGCGACTAAGGGTTAAGTTTCGAGAGTTTTCGATATGTGGTCGATTCCAGACGACTTGGGAGCGAAATTCAGAGGTGGAGCTGAGATAGAGGAGAATTATTGGGGGATCAAAAATTCATCATCAAATCAATACCCGGTTCATCCGATTTCTTCATAATTCTTGTTAAACTCTAGTTTTCAACATGTTTCTTATGCAAGACTTAATCTTTACTACTGTTTCTACATTAGACATGATTGTTGGCTAGGTGATTTGTATCACCTAGACCGAATTGATGAACAATTGATGCTTATGACTCTATTTTGGCTATGTTAATTTGATTGATGTTTATGATTCTTTAAACTCCATTATCTTCTGTAATTGATGCATATATGTGTGCTTAGTTTAGGGTTCCAATTTATAATCGATGCTTGCTTGATCTGAGGATGTCTTCTGGTTTGGGTTGGGTAGTTAATTCGTGTGACTGTGTGTTTACAAATTAATGTGGTTAGCTAACTTTAGTTAACCATAGGATTGAACATAAATTGTTGCCTTAAATTTTGTGTGTTGCTCTCTAAATATGCTTATTTGGTTGATAGTTGTCGGGTAGTTGGGTTGGTTAACGAACTAGGATATCATTATCTCAAAAGGAATAGTGTCCTAGGGAATTGGCTAATCTGTTACTCGTGTCAGTTATAGAAAATCAGTGGTAGCTTCTGTTATGTCTAGGGTTCCTTTCATTGTTTCGAGGGTAGTTAGCTGAAGTGGGACGGAATTAAAAAGTCACGAACCAATGGTTCGTGAGCAGCGAACCATTAGGTTCGTTGCTTCTTGGTTCGGTGGTCAGTCAACTCTATAAATAGATTGACTTGGTATGTTGACATCAGAACTCCTAGAACTTCTGTCATTCTGAGTGTGTTAAGTGTGTGTTTTAGAGAGAGAAACTAATCTGAATCTCTGTGTCATTGTATCTTCAAGTGATTCAAGAAACAAGACTTATTTACCTCTTTGTCTCATTGATTTTGATCAAATAACCAGTAGTAAGATCCGTTAAGGTACTTACAAGGATGATTCTCACTACGACAAGGAGGGGTCTTACACTAACACAAAAGTATCCAAGGGAGAGTCTCATTAAAAAAAATAGAGTTGTTGTACGTAATATGTGTGTGTATCTGTCTATAGGAAACTTTGTTTGTATTTTCATGTTGCAATAGAAATTTTTGTACATATATTATTTTTGTCTTCTATATCTTATAAAGGAAATGATTTCACTCTCGATTGTGCTTCTGTACGTTATGGCTGATGTCATGCGTCGAGGCCATGGTGGCAATGGTAGGGAGGAACCACCACCTCCCGGGGCGTGTCCAAGTGATCATGAGATGGACCGTAAGTCTTATTATAATTTATTTATGTACCATATTTATTCATTTCTTATAAATGTATATTGTGACTAATAATTTACGACTATAATTGTTGTCCCACCCCGAAAAACAAAAGGGGAGGAAAAAGCCAGAACTCACACAACAAGTATCGAAAGGGGGAGTGGCTTTTGATGGGATTTCGTGCATATTAAGTTAAAACCATATTAGAGTAACGTGGCGAAAAAAAAGCACGGATCAACCTGAACTGAAACTTTAGGTCTCTCACAAGGAGTCCAGATACAAGCAATTAAGAAAATAAAATAGTAAACACACAACCACATGGTGTTTAGATTTGTACCTTTATAATGTAGATGGTAGATCAATAGTAGAATAGGTAGCCGAAGGTCGCTAGAGTCAAGAAAAACACAAACGATCAAAATCCTAGAAATACATGTATGCCACGGTACTGGAAAATAAATGCGAATTTGTAAACAGAAATGATAACAATGCTAGCTTTATTGAATCAGAACAATATTACAATACTACAGAAAGGGGTAGACGCAGAATAACGAAATAAATAGGAAAAATAGAAAATAAATATAAAAGACGAAGCCAGAGCTCGTGCTGAACACGATTTTCTTAAAACAGATTTCGGTCTGTTTCCCAGGATACGGTGGCTAAAGCAACGTATTGCTGGAGTTTTTACTTGCCTGAGATCGCAGAGAGAGTCGAGGTCGAGAAGAGGAGAATGATTTTTCGGTATCTTTTCTTGTCTGCTATTATCGGGTTTAAATAACCACGAGATGGAGTGTTGTCCAAGACAGCAATCAGTATTAAACGCATATCAGTTTCCGAAATAACTAAGTGCGTATTAACTGCGCATATCGTATCCAGATTCTGGGATGGAGTTATCTCCAAGATCAAATCGTTTCCAAAAATAGCTAGCGGGGGAAGCAAAAACCAGTATGCGCGAACCCGACCGTTTTTTAGTCGCATTCGTGTCCGCAGGATACGCGAGCGCGCCCATGATTTTTTATCCGAGTTTCTCATTTTTCAGCACCCCCCCATGCTCGTAGATGTTGGAGTATAAAGTAACAATACAAGTTGATAACCATCCAAGTTCCTTCG
>JBCNJP010000019.1:35605599-35648308 GCA_039602395.1 Deinandra increscens subsp. villosa | reverse complement strand
ACGTCTATAGACGGTGGGGAGTAACATCTGTAAACATCCCATTTTCTAAAGTAAAATTAGTTTTCTTATTATTTTAATCACAAATGAGATCGAGTCCTTGACTAGTTTTGGTAGGTCCACATACGGTCTTCTGGAACAATGACAAACAATAGTAATTAGATTTGTCGAAGCCGAAGCACGTGTCAAAACGCAGAGTGGACTTTTAGAACTAGGACAGAAACAATAATATTAATGAGGATAAACTTGTCCGTATTGTAAAAGACATCATCATACGGGCCCTAATGTTACTCGATATTTTATCCTCTTCTTCTTAACTAAAAAGCATCTAGTATATATACCGCCAAGACTGTGTTATGAACTATTATTTATTTCTTGATTCAGTAATCACTAATCAGTATCATATCAGCTTTCTTTTTCTTTTATTTCACTTCATTTAATCAAACTCATGAACTACTCATTCATATCATGGCTAAAAATAGAAATAATAGTTAAAATTTAGAATAAATTACATAGAAGGTCCTTTATGTTTTATCCTGATTTCGAATTAGGTCCTTTAAGTAAAGTTGTTTCAACCGACATCCTTTATGTTTTCAATCTGTTTCATAGAAGGTCCTTTATTACTAACGGTGTTAAAAACCACCGTTAAGTCAGGGGTAATATAGTCATTTTACATAATCTTTAAAACAAAACATTTAAATAAAAATTTTATTAAAAAACACCTTAAAAAGATCTGAGATAAACATTGATGTACTCTTTCTTCCTCTACTTGTTTCTTCCTTGTACGAATAACACAGAAAATCAAAGGGCTCAATCACCAACGACATCGACTTTTCTTTTCATAAGCAAATTCTAATTTTTTTGTACGCACAACACATAAACATTGACTTTTCTTTCATAAGCAAATTCCAAATCACCAAAAAATGGATTCACCAAACAGAAGCTAAATAAGATAACTTTTCATTGCAAATTAAGATAATAGATAGTACCAATACATGACTACAACTTCCTTAAACATACATCGATTCGAATTTTATATCACCAAATTCCCAACACAAATGAAAAAACCAAACCAACTATAAATTAACAATCTCCTCTAATCATCTTTGCTTTCCTTCACCGTATCTTGAACCTCAATCACTTTACTTTTGTTCAGCAATCACGATCGCTCACTGTTCAAACAATTAGAAAACTTCTATTATAATAATTTGACTCAAGTTGTTAGACCTTGGTGCGACAGGAAAGAAAAAGAGCTACTTATATTACCTACTCAAACAACAACATGAAAAATTAAAACCAGATGGAAAAAGTGAAATCCATACAACGTTTTCATTTAAAATATTATGCGCCACTTAATTGATTAAAATTCCTACTCAAACGTAGAATTGATCAAAGATCAACAAGATCAGTGGGTTGATCAACATATTATGCACCACATGAAAAAGTGAAATCTATACCACTGATCCTTCATCCTACTCAGACAACTTCTATAATTAACTTAAGAAAAAACGTTATCTTGTGGAAAAGGGGAAATCGAAAAAAATTACACAAAAAGAAAGAGTGAACTGGAAGAGGAAGATCGATGTAGAATATTGGAAAAGAGGAAGAGGAAGATCGATGTGGAAAAGGGGAAATCGAAAAAACGTTATCTTCGTATTCAAACAAGATGTTTAAGATCAGAACTGGAAGAGGAAGATCGATGTAGAATATTGGAGCCCTAATCGCTAATCAGAGTAAAGAAGAGATCGAACCAGGTGAAGAGATCAATCTGGTGTGCGTACCAAGGAAGAAAGTCGTCTTTTAAGATCTAGAAGCGAACCAGGTGAAGAACATCGATCGATCTTCTTGAACCAGATGAAGGGATCGATCTTGAACCCTAGAAGAGAAGAACCAGGCGTCTTGAACTTTTCCAGGTACCAACATCGATGTTCATCGTCTTTTTAATACATTTTTTGTTTAAATGTTTTATGTTAAAGATTATGTAAAATGACTATATTACCCTTGACTTAACGGTGGTTTTTAACACCGTTAGTGATAAAGGACCTCCTATGAAACAGATTGAAAACATAAAGGATGTCGGTTGAAACAACTTTACTTAAAGGACCTAATTCGAAATCAGGATAAAACATAAAGGACCTTCTATGTAATTTACTCTAAAATTTAGCAGGGGCGTCTCCGAGATTTCGGATGCCCGGTGCGAGTTTAAAAAATATGCCTTACATATAAGTTTTTTTTTATAAATCGATGATATCTGTTATAAAAATGTGCCACGTCCTTTATCATTATTGGACTTAGTGATTTTTTTATAAAATTGCTCATTTAATTACTTTAAATATGAGTTAGAACTTAAAAATTAAAAATAAATATTGAATGAGATATGATATAAAAAGATGAAATATTTTTCTTATGCCCTCTGTAAAACATATGCCCTGTGCGGTCGTCCACCCTGCACACCCTCAAAGACACCACTAAAATTTAGGGGCAGATGTAAATTGGAGGAGTCAATTGAAAAATAAAGAGCAGAGACGTCGTTAGGACAAAGACAGACAGTCCATGCGGTCATGCGGACCACGCCGCGTCCACTACCCTCGGTTCGCGAGTGATCATTTTTATGACGTAAGATATCGCCCCCTATTACATAAGGGAGTATTGTGTAGGGCATGTATGAGGGTGCTCATGCGTGTGAGACCTAGGTGAATAATTTGTCTAGTTAATTCCCCAAATCAATTTACGACACCTAATTAACTAAAACTCATTACACTCACTCATCATACATCTTTATTTATGTGGTGTGAGTGTGATGTGGGCGATGAGGTAAAGCTCACATAGCTATACTTTTATTTCACACTTGTATCATATGGGTATACCTCTGCCCTAAATGATATCGTATTGTATAATCATGTGATGATTGTATAACTACTCGATGCGAGTACATATTTCCAACAAAAAGAAATCCTTATATTTTGAATAAAAATAGATATTACTATTCATGCGTTGTCGTAAAATAACATGGTTATAAAAAACAGTTTGCATTGATAAAACGCAACTGTAAATAAAAAGAAAATACAAAAAAACTACACAAAAACGTTAACATCAACAACTTAATTAATATGACACTACAAAAATAGATACTTAAAGGAACGATGTGAAAGTAACACTAATACTAATGAAGCGCTATAAGAACGATTTTAAAAAATTATTATTTTTTAGAAATAGAGTGGGATCATAAAGTTACCACGACTCAACAATTAATAATGTTATCTATAACTTATTTGGAAGAACTTATATTTTTATCTAGAAAAATTATAATTTAATTGATTATAGTAAATTAAAAGAACTAATTATTTGATTAAAAAAATAATAAATGGTAAAAGCTTCCCAATAACAAAATGATAAATAATACCAACTTTTCCCAATGAGAAAATATAAATAATCTAAAATTTATATTTTATATTTTATATATAGGTATATAATATAATATTATATCATTTGATTTATTTTGTTATTTAATAGTTCCAATAAATTAAAATACATGATAAAGTATAAAATTGCTTCTTTTAAATTGTCCTTAACCACTTAAGCTAGGGATCATTGACATTTAAACGAGCTAAGGAACCAAAACAATAAACCTATATTACAACTTTTTTTAATGGGAAATTGTATACTATTGTTAATTACGAGATTTAAATCCTCAATCTTTAAGAAATATATACCTACTTAAACATCTAAATATTATTAAACTATAAACCCTTTAGTTATATTACAAAGATTTAAATGCATAGCACATGACACTATTAGAAAATAATAGTCACTTATTAATTGACTTTCATTGCCAATACCCTCTGATACCCTCTATTGATTATTTTATATGTTAGTGTTACCCTGCTGGTTAAACTGTCGTGAGTAATACTAATGTTAAAGAAACACCTTAAAGAAACACCGACGGTACTTATAGACGACCTAAAAATGGGACATGTATCAACTACCAACACATTACTAATAATGTTGCCTTTTCATTCATTACTATTAGTCACCAGGTATATTTGTACACGATTGTAATTGATTTAGTTTTATTAGGAAACTATTGGTAGTATCGTGTTTAGCAAGTCATGTATCTTTGTATATATTCGTTGAGGTGTAAATGGAATAGACAATCAGTTCTTAAATCTTTTATGGTATCACACCTCTTTCGATCCTCCTCCCTCCCCTCCTCTTTTTTCCGACCGGCCAGCCCCCCTCTACCCACCCCATCGGAATTTTCTACCCGATATCCCTCCCCCCATGGATCCTAAAACCCATCCGGCTATTACCGTTGTAACATCCCAAATTTTGAATAGTTAAATTTCCTGTCAACGTCTAGTCAATTAAAATCCTATTCGTAGTTGAAAATCTCCCTAAGTATTGTAGAACTTACTTTATGTAAATTTTGGGGTTTAATGGGTAAATTCAAGTTTTTAGTGGCAATATAAACAATTAACTAAGTTGAGGGGCCAGAATTGCATAAGCCTAAACTAGAATTAAACAAAAAGGAAAAAAAGAAGGGGAGGAGGTCGTGAATACGACCTGGAGATCGAACTCCCTCCTCTCCACCTTGCTCCTCTCTAATTTCTGCAATCAAGGGATTTGAAGTAGTCAATCACCCCCCATCATCCTTAGTGTGGCAAGTAAGTAAAACCCTCTGAACATTGCATGTGTAGGTCACGAAATTAGGGCCTTGAATCTGCAAATTTATGATGTTATATGAATCCCATGATGCTAGAGAACTCATATGTGGCATGAATTCCTAAATTGGTTAACAATTTGTGGTGTAGTCACCAATTACCCATTCTTGAACCTTCATGTAAGTAACCACTTATGATACTTGTGTAATTGCTTCCATCTCTTGAATTCATGTATGAAATTGGTGTTAAATGGTTTATTGATGATGGGTTGGTGATGAATTTCACCTACAACATGTAAAATGGTTACTTGAGAGTCATGGAAGTTTAGTTCTATGTGTGTATCTAAGTATGCACACAAGGTGTTCGATGAAATGCCTAAAAGAGCCAAAATATGATAAATGCAACCAAATTTCTAGTTTTGATGTTAATTGGTCATGGGGAACTATAAGTTCACAAAATTGACTAACTTGATGAAAATTAGGTGCATTTGCTAGCATGAACATTGTATGCCACAATCAACAAGATGATGTCAATGAAATCATAATGCTAGGTGCAAACTTGTTAAATATACTTGATTACCATTCCTTGTGAATTTATGATTATATATGTAGCATAGAAACCATGTGATTGAAATGTGATAAATGCTACTATGATTATGATTATGATCCTAACGGGTTAGTGACCCATTAGGTAATCAAGGTGACCAAGTGAATAGCGCCGGTGTTGGAGGAAGTAGTGGATCAAGCTCAAAAGGTAACATTAATTATGTTACATGATATAGATAAGTAAATGTGTCTTTGTTATTTGGAATAATAAACTATGAAGTATATAATGGGCGACGAATGGTTCTAGGAACCGTGAAGCTCAAAGCCAATAGGTCCTCCAATGATAAACTTGACCATAGAAAGGATTCGGATGAATCGAAGAACGTATGAAAGTTATAATGGCTAAAATGGGCTTGTAGGAGCTATGCCAAGTAACAAAAGAATGGAAATCTTAAATGGTTAGAGAACCATAGATTCCAAGGCTTAAATATGGTCAAGTGAAGCATTTGGGGTAAACCAAAGGTGATGACCCGTCCTAACGGGTCAAATAATGGTACAAGGCTTATTTGGTCAATTTCTGTAATGATTTAGTGAACTAACTATAAGTATAGTGGAATTTATGTGAACTATGCACAAAACTTGTAGTAACGGTAATGCATAAGGCTGAACTCACAACGATTGTGTAGGACTAATTGATAGTTCTACATATAATTAGCACATTGCTATATTACCTACATTATGAACTTAGATGTGAATTACATGTGTTGGGTGAATTCTGGATGACAATCCTTGATGGTTGTCACAAGAGATTCCTTAGTGGGTCAAATGGGTCGGATGGATCCCGTTCATGTAAATTGGGTTGGTAATTGACCAAGGTATGTGTAAATGACTAAAACTTGCATTTAGAGTCAATTTATAAGTGTTGAAACACTTGTTATAAGGTAGGAAAGTTGGGTTGGAAAATCTGGGCAAAATTGGGTAAGAAAGCCAAAAATTTGGCTAAGTATAGAATTGGCCGAAAATAGCCAACATTCTGTCAAAAAGGGTCCAGAGCGTACCGCCCAGAAATTAATTATTCTGGGCGTACCGCCCCAGAATGAAAAACCAGATTTTTTATCATTTTTTCTTCATCATTTGATATTGTAATGAATGGTTATGCAATAGAAACTCACTATTGAATGTGAGTATGTTGCAGGTAAAGGGAAGGCTTAAAGGATGCTCATCAAGACTTGGAAGAACCGATCACGTGAAGGCTAACGACCCGTACCGTATTTTGTTTATAACTCTAGTAAATGTTGTTTAACAACCTGTGAAGGCTAGTACTATATAAATGATATATTTTGTAAAAGCTAAGCCCAAGTGTCGGGTTGTAGGGTTAATAATCATGTAATTTTGAACAAAAATTTTCTGGGACCAACCTTGAATGTTATAAAATGTTATGTTTGACATCAAATTGTATACGGGTGTTACAACCGTCAACAATATCCGGAATTTTATCCCTATCACCCTCACTTTCAATGACGATGAATACATTAGTTGGTCGGAATTGTTCAAGGTTCACTGCACCGCCTTCGACGTCACTGCCCACCTCTCCCCGCGTGAACCGCCCACTGCCACCACCGATGCCGCTGCCGCCAAGACATCGGAAGAAAACTGGAAACGTCTCGATGCCATCGTTTTGCAGTGGATATATGGCACCGTTTCCACTGAGATTCTTAAGATGATTCTCAAACCGGGTGTTACCGTCGCCACCACTTGGGCCGCCTTGAAGAAGATCTTCAACGACAACAAGAACACCCGCGTTCTCAACCTCGAACGCAAACTAGTCAACACCAAGTTGGAGTCCTTTTCCTCCGTCTCCGCCTACTGCCAAGAACTCAAGAACTTGGCAGACCAACTTTCCAACTTGGAGTCTCCGGTTTCCAACCAACGGTTGGGTCTTCAGATGGTCTCCGGTCTCTCCGAAGCATATGACGGAGTGGCCACCATCATCCAGCAAACCGACCCATTGCCGGATTTTAATGATGCTCGTTCGAAATTAATTCTTGAGGAAACCCGGAAGTCCGGCCAAGCTGCCGCCCCTGCCGCGTCTGCCAGCGCCACTGCCCTCGCCTCTTCGACCACTTCGGAAGACGCTTCACCCTCTGACTCTCGTCCGCAGCAGTCCCGTGGCCGGAACAACCGCCGGAATAATAACAATCGGAGCCGCAATCCGAATCGAGGGGGGACCAGACCCTCTCTGCCGGCTAACTCCTACGCGCCATGGGCTCCTCAAGCCTCATGGACTTCGGCCCAACAGCCCCGCCTCCAGCCCAACATCATATGGACTCCTGCTTCATCTTGGGCCCCTGCCCCCTGCCCGTACCCTACCACTGGCCCAACATGCCCATTGCAGATGCAGCCAGGCTCCAGCCAGCAGATGTCGAACGCTCCCGGGTTGCTCGGCCCACGTCCTCAACAAACTTACGCTGCTTCCGAGGTTGGGTACACTCCGACAGAACTTGGGAATTCTTTTAATGGGCTTACTTTAAACCAATCCGGGCCTCAATGGGTGATGGACACCGACGCTACTGCACACATGACAAACAACCAAGGTACGATTCGATTTCCTGTTTTTAATGGTGTTGGAAATATTATTGTCGGAAATGGCACTACTATCCCAATCCATGCCACCGGGACACCTCTCGAGAGCTCCACTGAGTACCGGCAACTCGCCGGAGCATTGCAATACTTGACTTTTACCCGACCCGATATCTCGTACGCAGTTCAGCAAATTTGTATCCATATGCACGCTCCAACGACGGCTCATATGAATGCCTTGAAACGGATTCTACGATATGTTCAAGGTACTTCTCACTATGGTCTTCATATTAACCCCTCGACCTCTTTTGCTTTGATTGGTTATACAGACTCGGACTGGGGCGGTTGCCCTGACACGCGTCGCTCGACATCGGGATATTGTGTTTACTTGGGGGAAAACCTAATCTCTTGGTCGTCGAAGCGCCAACCGACTATCTCACGCTCCAGTGCAGAGGCGGAGTACCGAGGGGTTGCCAACGTCGTCTCTAAAGTTTGTTGGCTTCGCAATCTCTTGTTGGAGCTACATTTGTCTACTGTGACAATGTGAGCGCTATTTATCTCACAGGCAACCCAGTTCAGCATCAGCGTACAAAACACATCGAGATGGATATCCACTTTGTTAGGGAGAAAGTGGCAAGGGGGCAAATACGCGTACTACATGTTCCTTGTCGACATCAGATTGCGGATATCTTCACGAAAGGGTTGCCAAAGGTTCTATTTGATGATTTTCGATCCAGCCTCAACATTCGAGAACCTCCCGTTTCGACTGCGGGGGTGTATTAGTCACCATGTATATTTGTACACGATTGTAATTGATTTAGTTTTATTAGGAAACTATTGGTAGTATCATGTTTAGCAAGTCATGTATCTTTGTATATATTCGTTGAGGTGTAAATGGAATAGACAATCAGTTCTCAAATCTTTTAATTACCGACGAAGTAGCCATCGGTGATCCGTTAAAAGTTTTGTTTTTTTCTTTAAAATAAATTTGAAATCTATTTATTTCTTGAATTTTGAAAATCACAAATTATAGAGTATCGATTTTTTAATAGAAAAGAATTTTTTTTTCATGGAATTTTAATTAAAAAATATGAACATTTAAATTTATAAATTATGGAATTTCAAATTATAAATCTTCAAATTTCAAATCAAAATACAAAATAAACACCACTAGTGATATACTTTTGTTTCAAATCGCGTTATTCTTTTCACCATCTTCAATCGTGATGTGTGATAGGTGCTACAACCACGTCCATCACTAGACCACATTTTTCATTTTTTTTTTTATTTCTATTAGTTGGCTAACTCATGTTAGTTTATTTCCCATGCATATTAGACTTGGACACTTGGTCATCATCCATGCTAGTTACTTAGTTAGTTAACCCATGATCATTTCCTTGATCACATGTCACGTAATTTAGTGGTTATTTGTATTTTCCATTGTAAGCTTAAATAAGGGCAACCTTAGTTTAGTTTGGAAGATTAGCCTCTAAATAAGCCTTTAGATAAGTTTGGAAGATTAGCCTCTTATATAAGGTATGAAGGAAAATATAGAAAATTGTCTCAGCTTTGTCTTCTTTCCCTAGATTTCTTTGGAAGATTTGCCCCTATAGTTGGCTTTTATCAGTGTCATCCTTCCTTATAATTGTTTCTAATGAAATTGTCACATGTCAACTCAATTTCAGAATCATGTATTTAGTTTTATGTCGGCTATCCACCGATTCTAGGAAATCTTAGTAGATTGAAAAATAACAAAACTAAAGATGAGCAATCATGATAGGTAGAAAAAGAAAACTATGATATATTATTCATTATATAATTCTCCGTCTGCTATCCACGGATCCACATATATTTTTTACACACAAATATATACATTGTACGTATTATATAATGACAATGTTTTAATTATATTTTCTTATTAATTATTAACGAAATTTATATTTAAATTTTTTTACCGGTAAATTTGAATCACTGATGAAGACATTACCGTACCCACCCACTCAATTATTTCTATTTCTTATCAAGAGGAAACTTATCATTGAGAAAAAAACATTTAAGGGTAATGTTTACACATTTTTAGGGAAGTTAGGAGAAAAATAATATGATGTTATAAATGTAGTAATGTGGTTATCAATATGCATTATGGTTAGTTATCCAAGAGTCCCATATGTTATATTATCTCATTACTTGTATTTATCACATAGACCTACAAAGGCCTATAAATAGCATATGTACTTGTAGTAATAATACAATGATCTTCCTCCTCATCTTCTCCATTTTACGTTAATGTTATAGAACACATTATCAGCACGAATTGCTACGAGTTGCTCTTGAAGTTGAAGAATCATATATAAGGTATACTAATATTTTTGTTGTGTTTCTTCTTGTCTATAATCTCTCTAAATAATCCATATTACAACTCATATAATATGGGTTAAAGAGAGATTTCATTCATTGTTTTTGTTGTCTTTCTTCTTGTCTATAATCTCTCTAAATAATCCATATTACAACTCATAATATTGGGTTAAAGAGAAATTTCATTCATTGTTTAATACAAATATAATTGAGTATTTCTTTACGAATCAAATTATATCCTAAGAGTATGTACTTCACTCAATTAAACCTGGTTTTGATGTTGAAAGATATGACAATACTTAATAGCCACCTATCATTCGATCGATTTACAGCATGCCATGCCCAAAACATGTCCCATTAGATTATACAATAAAATTCTTTGAAGTAAGAAATACGTTAGTTTACTTTATTTATTTAGTTATTGAGCATTTAGGTGGTAATATAAAACATTTCATATTATTTATATATACTAGAAAATAATTTGAATATAATAATTCTAGGCATTCTGTTCATATTTCTAGACACACTATATTCTTTCTTTTGACTAATAAATCTAAGCCTATAACAAAAGCCTATAACAAATAAAGTAATTAGTTGAGAACATGTCATAATTTTATTAAATTTTCTTTTACTGTTTATATATATCTCATTTGTTTATTTGTTTATGAGATTCATTATAACATATCATTGTAATACATAACTTCAGAACTACTTGCTTATCCTAATTATCTTACTAAAATTTGCTTATTCATGAAATCAATTTGTAGTCTATATTGTTTCATGTTTATATAAACTAAGTGACATATATTAACACACATGTTTTGTTATAATATAGCTCATTATGTCAAATCTTGCAAAGCTTGAATTTTTGGCTTTAGACATTACGGGAAAAAACTATTTGTCATGGGTATTGGATACTGAAATACATTTAAATGCTAAAAGTCTTGGTGATACAATTAAAGAGGGAAATGAAACATCTATCCAAGATATAGCAAAGGCGATGATTTTCTTACGCCATCATATTCACGAAGATTTGAAATCTGAATACCTCACTACCAAGGATCCACTTGACCTTTGGAACAATTTGAAAGAAAGATATGACCACCAAAAAACGGTGATATTACCGAGGGTTCGTTTTGAATGGACCAACTTAAGATTACAAGACTTTAAGTCTATAAGCGAGTATAACTCGGCAATGTTTAGAATCACCTCGCAACTGATTTTGTGTGGGGAAAATATCACTGATAAGGAGATGTTGGAGAAAACATTCTCCACCTTTCACGCATCAAATATAATTTTGCAACAACAATATCGTGAAAGGGGTTTCACAAATATAGTGAACTAATATCATGTTTACTTGTTGCTGAACAAAACAATGAGCTTTTAATGAAAAACCATGAGACTCGTCCAGTCGGTACAATGCCACCCCTAGAAGCCAATGTGGCAACATATATTGATCAAAGGGGAAATCGTGGACGTGGTCGTGGTCATGGTTATCGTGGTCATGGCCATCGTGGTAATGGTTATCGTGGTTGTGGATATGAGCGTGAAAATAATCGGGGAAATAATCAAGGTGTTCAATTTAGAAACAGGGAAAATTATCATGGTAGAAACACAAGTAGCCATCACAAATACCATGACAATGAAAAGGAAGGTGGAAAAAATAAAAGAAAAAATGGAACCCCATCAAATGAATGTAATCAGTGTGGAAGTGACAATCATTGGGCTCGTACTTGTCGTACACCCAAACACTTGGTGGAACTCTACCAACGATCAATTAAAGAAAAGGGCAAAGGCATAGAAACAAATTTCACATATGAAGATAACAATAACCTCGGTGGTCATAATGATTTTCCTGATACAACTAATCTGGATGTTGATGATTTTCTTATTGATACAACTAATCATGATGCTAGGGGTTCCTTTACTAATGCAACTCATTTGGATGCTTGCAACTTTCCGTACGTTTGAACAATGAAGATTTTAAGTTGTGTTAAAATCTTGATGATTATGTTTTGTTTTATGTGTATGAGATGTTTTGTTCATGGGACTTTGTTTTGATGGAAATTTGTTTATGAAACTTTGTTTTGAATAAATAACTTTATTTATATATCTTTGTTTTGTTTTGAGGCATATGGAGCGTTTAAACAAACTGCTTATTAATGATGAAGATACATGTCTAATAGATAGTGGAACTACTCATACAATTCTCAAGAAAAGGAATTATTTCTCTAAATTAATCATAAAAGAGGCAAACGTTAATACTATATCTGGTAGTACAAAACTAATTGAAGGATTTGGAGAAGCTTATATAGTGTTATCAGGTGGAACACAACTTAAATTTAACAATGCCTTATTTTCCCCATTGTCTCGAAGAAATCTAATAAGTTTTAAAGATATTCGTCTAAATGGATATCATGTTGAGTCTACATGTGAGGGACACAATGAGTACCTTCAAATCATAAATATGATTTCCGGTAAAAGGCATGTATTAGAAAGGCTACCCGCACTTGCCTCTGGTCTGTATGGTACTAAAACTATTGCAATTGAATCAAACGTAGTCATAAACCAAAAGGTTATGGACCGGGAAAACTTTATTATTTGGCATGACCGGTTAGGCCATCCTGGATCAATAATGATGCGAAAAATTATAGAAAATTCATGCGGGCATCCTTTAAAAACACATAAAATTCTTCAAGCAAAAGACATTACATGTGTTGCATGCTCACAAGGAAAGCTAATTACTCATCCATCACCGACTAAGGTAGGGAATGAATCCCTTAATTTTCTAGAAAGGATACATGGGAATATATGTGGGCTTATACATCCTCCTAGTGGACCATTTAGATATTTTATGGTTCTAATTGATGCATCAACTAGGTGGTCACATGTGTGCTTATTATCAAGCCGTAACATGGCATTTGCACGACTACTTGCTCAACTAATAAGACTAAGAGCACATTTTCCAGATTACCCCATCAAGAAAATTCGATTGGACAACGCTGGTGAATTCACATCCCAAGCATTTAATGATTATTGTATGTCTATTGGGATATGTGTAGAGCATCCCGTACCTCATGTACATACACAAAATGGGCTTGCTGAATCACTTATCAAGCGACTTCAAATGGTTGCAAGACCAATGATTATGAAATCAAAACTACCAGTCTCTGCTTGGGGACATGCAATCTTACATGCATCGACACTAATTCGCATCAGGCCAACAAGTTATCATACTTCCTCCCCATTAAAGTTGGTTCTTGGTCAGGAACCAAATATTTCCCATCTAAGGATTTTTGGTTGTGTTGTATATGTTCCAATCGCTCCACCACAACGTACGAAGATGGGACCTCAAAGGAGGCTAGGAATATATGTTGGGTATGAATCACCGTCTATTATCAAGTATTTGGAGCCATCAACAGGAGACCTATTTACGGCTCGATTTGGTGATTGTCATTTTGATTAAGCAACATTTCCAACATTGGGGGGAGATAAAAAACAACTGGAAGATAATATAAGTTGGAATGAATTATCATTATCTCATCTTGATCCTCGAAGTAAACAGTGTGAACTAGAAGTTCAAAGGATAATTAATTTACAGGGATTAGCAAATCAATTACCAGACGCATTCACTGACCCAAATAGAGTGACTAAATCACATATACCAGCTGTTAATGCTCCAATGAAAATAGGTCTCTCGACAGGACAACCACGTATTGGTAACGAGTCTAATACACGCTTGAAGCGTGGTAGACCAATTGGTTCCAAGGATAAAAAACCTCGAAAGAAAAAGGGAACCAATAATGAAGATGATCAAGTCGAGGTAGCATTACTTCCAGAAAAGGAGTCTCTTGAGGAGACATTAGACATGATGGTTCCAGATGAACCTCAGGTACCTAAAAATGAAGAGATCTCAATAAATTATATCATGTCTAGAAAAGTATGGAACCGAGACAAAATCGACGTCGATGATAAATTCTCATATAATGTAGCGCTAGAAGTAATGGAAAACGATGAGGATCAAGAACCAAAAACTGTTGAGGAATGTAAAAATAGAAATGATTGGCCAAAATGGAAAGACGCAATTGAGGCAGAACTGAAATCTCTCACAAAACGAGAAGTTTTTGGACCCATAGTCCATACACCTGAAGGTGTAAAGCCCGTTGGATATAAATGGGTCTTTGTGCGAAAACGCAATGAAAAAAATGAGATTACAAGATACAAGGCACGGTTGGTAGCTCAAGGTTTTTCACAAAGACCCGGAATTGATTACGAGGAGACATATTCTCCGGTGGTGGATGCGACAACTTTTCGTTATCTAATTAGTCTGGTAATACAAGAAGGAATTGATATGCGTCTAATGGATGTCGTAACAACCTACCTCTATGGCTCACTTGATACAGAAATTTATATGAAACTTCCTGAAGGATTCAAACTACCAAGCTCATGTAAATTAAGTTCTCGAGAACATCTTTCAATTAAATTAAACAAATCACTATATGGGCTAAAACAATCTGGGCGTATGTGGTACAATCGCCTTAGTGAATATCTGTTGAAAGAAGGTTATAAAAATGATTTTGTTTGTCCGTGCATCTTTATAAAAAGATCAGAATCTGAATTTGTTATAATTTCCGTATATGTTGATGACTTAAATATAATTGGAACTCCCGTGGAACTTCATAAAGCAGTTGAATATTTGAAGAAGGAATTTGAAATGAAAGATCTTGGAAAGACAAAGTTTTGTCTCGGGTTACAAATTGAACATCTGAAGGATGGGATACTTGTGCACCGACAAACTTACATAGAAAAACTGCTCAAAAGGTTTTATATGGACAAATCGCACTCATTGAGCACCCCAATGGTAGTAAGGTCACTTGATGTTGCGAAAGACCCGTTTCGACCTCCAGGAGACGGTGAAGAAATTCTTGGACCAGAAGTACCATATTTAAGTGCAGTTGGTGCATTAATGTTTCTTGCTAGCCATACACGGCCGGATATATCGTTTTCTTTAAATTTGTTAGCGAGATATAGTTCATGTCCGACAAGGAGACACTGGAATGGTGTGAAACAAATTTTTCGATACCTTCAAGGTACTAAAGATATGGGGTTGTATTTTAATAACCAATCGAAAACAAGTTTGGTCGGTTTTGCAGATGCAGGGTATATGTCTGATCCTCATACTGGTCGATCTCAAACTGGATATTTATTCACAAATGGAGGTACTGCAATTTCATGGCGTTCAGTGAAGCAAATAATCACAGCTACTTCATCTAACCATGCAGAGATATTAGCAATCCATGAAGCTAGTCGAGAATGTGTTTGGTTGAGGACACTAGTACAACACATCCGTGGATCGTGTGGTATTTCTTCCAAAGGAGAGGGACCAACAATATTACATGAAGATAACGCAACATGCATTGCACAATTGAAGGAAGGGTACATCAAAGGCGACAGAACTAAGCATATTCTACCAAAGTTCTTTTTCACACATGATTTACAAAAGAATGGTGATATTGTAGTCCAACAAATTCGGTCTAGTGAAAACTTGGCGGACTTATTTACCTAATCACTTCCAACCTCAACATTTAGAAAACTGGTTCATGGGATCGGGATGCGCAGACTCAAGGAGCTGAAATGATAATCATCAGGGGGAGAAAATAAGCGCTGCACTCTTTTTCCCTTAGCTATGGTTTTTATCCCCCCGGGTTTTTCCTTGCAAGGTTTTTAACGAGGCAGCATCACCAAGCATATTTTTGATAACCAAGGGAGAGTGTTATAAATGTAGTAATGTGGTTATCAATATGCATTATGGTTAGTCATCCAAGAGTCCTATAGGTTATATTATCTCATTACTTGTATTTATCACATAGACCTACAAAGGCCTATAAATAACATATGTACTTGTAGTAATAATACAATGATCTTCCTCCTCATCTTCTCCATTTTACGTTAATGTTATACAACATATGACGCTTATTTGAAAAGAGAGATATTATATGAGGAGTGAGAGGAGTTAGGCTTGCACCGACCATCCTTATTGCCAATAAAAATTTCCATTCTAACTTGAGGATAAATACTAGTTACGTCATTTCATGTATTTTTTCGAGCCTATTTCTCTCATCAGGGATTGCTCGCATGAATACGGTGTTGTTTAAAGATCTAATTTAATGTTTTCATTAGATTTCATAAAAATGACGTTTTTTATTTGGTTTTATATATAAGTTTAGATGTTAATAAGATCCTATTTATTTTCCTCTAAAAGAATTTGTGCTCTGTGTTGTTTTTAAGTAAAGTTCCAATTTTAATTAGTATTTGACTATTGAAATTTGTAGTAAATCAATAGCGCCACTATCACTAGAAAATTGATTTTCTAGACTAATACCAATATTTCAATTTCAACCATGTTATCTAGGTAGGCAACTCATGTCATTTGCTTAACATAGAATTTTAGATTTTAAACTTTGTCTTCTACGCGTTATGATAAGATAACATGTTTAACCTCATCATTTGAGTTTGAGTCTCAATTCTGATTGTCTTAGATAAATCACAAGTTCATTTTTAAAACACTATTATATTGAAATAGAAGACAAACATACAACAAAGTGTGTTGCTAACCCTTTTGAATAATAATCTAAAACTACTATAAGTTCAAACATAAGATTTTTAACATTGTCTTCTACATGTTACGACAATACATCATGTTTAACCTCATCATTTGAGTTCAACTCTCAATTTGAAGATACCATTAAGTTTAACTTAAGAAATATGGGATTTTTAACGTTGTTTTCGACGCGTTACGACAATACATCATGTTTAATCTCATCATTTGAGTTTGAGTCTCAATTTGAAAATACCATTAAGTTTAACTTAAGAAAGATGGGATTTTTAACGTTGTCTTCGACGCGTTACGACAATACATCATGTTTAACCTCATCATCTGAGTTCGACTCTCAATTTGAAATTACCATATAAGTTCAACTTAAAAAACTTGAGATTTTTAATCTTGTCATCTACCCGTTACGGACGGACAAGACATCATGTTTAACCTCATTGATCCTTTGAGTTCGAATCTCAATTTAAGAGAGGCGTGTTAAGAGAAGGGCACCGATTATCACACCAACATATATACCATTGAACATAATGCTATTTAATAAATAAAAAATCATGTAAGTAGCATTTGTACGATTCTTCTTGCTTCCTATGAAAATATAGGATAATCGAAATTGGATAATATGGAAATCAAAAGAATTAAAAGCCAAGGGTTGACATCTTTCTATGCTTCAAAGATAAACTCTTTGAATAAATCTACTTTTTATGGCATATGTTTATTGTTTGTTTATAAGTACACAATCAATGGCAGAAAATCTAGTAGTCTTTAGAAAGAAACGGCATTTATTCCCTTTTCTTTCCATCAAGCATGTCCACCATCAATGGAGTAGCATCATGTGCAAACCCAATTTATTCTTTGAGGAGCCAATTGTATGTTTTGATTATATTTTATGTAACATAACTAAACGGGTTTAATGGTTCGTTTACTTGTAAAGTTCCCAAAAACTAGAATGGGGCATTTCAGAAAGTTAATAAACCACCTCAACACAAGGAAGAGGGGTTGTCGCAACAAAGTTTTATTGGGCTATGGAGTCGACATGTCGTTGGTATAGGGTACGTTGTTGTTGTTTTGCCGCTGTAGGTTAACTAGGTCGTCAGAAGTGAGCTTGTCGCCATAGACCAACCTATACCGACGACAAGTCATCGGCATAGATTCTATGTTAAAATATTAAAAAAAAAGAATATTAAATAAATAGAAACCCTCCTATAGCGACAAAAGGGAAATCATTATTATTTTTTTTTTTTTTGAGCTATGTCGACGATATGTCGCCTCTATAGGTCAAAAAGGAAAATTATTAATATTTTTTATTTTGACATATGACGACAATACGTCGTCCTCATACAGTACTGTTTTTCAGAAAACCCCAAATTAATAGTCAAATTAACAATCAATTCAAATGACCAAAACCACAAAATTAAATGCAAATCCAAAACCGTTCAAATAAAGGTTACGAAACAAATATTCAAATAGAATCAATAATGTTAAATAAATTAAATCAGACTATCTAATCATCTTCTTCGTCACTTTGTTGTTGTTGATGTGGAGTGGACGGTGTTTGTCTTTTCTCCATCATAGATAGTAGTTGATTTATATGTTACATATATTGATTCAATTTTTGTTGTTGTTCTCATTGTTTATTCGGCCATTTTAAGGATGGACCGCTCATGATGATGGGAGGTACATATTTTATCTTTCGATCAACACCCTTTGTCTAACATTTTTTTGGACGATCTAGGGTAAGTAAGAGGCATTCATCCTCATCAATCATAGACGAATCACCAACCTATCCTCATCAATCATAGACGAATCACCAACCTCATATTCCTATTTTTCCTTCTCTTCTTGATTTTTTTCCTACATTAATAATACAATAAATATACATTAGATTTTCTATAAAAAGTCGACATCATAACCATTGTAAAATGGATAATCAACATGTTAACTATAAAGAATAAACGACAACGATTTCCAAATTTCAATAAACATAAAATAATAGCAACAATAGAAGCAATGCCATCCAACTTTTCGGGTATTAAAGACGGTCAAATGACTCGAACACACTTTAAAACACTTATTATATCCAACTAAAAGACTATATAGGTCAAAATGACTCGAAGCAACCTTTTATAGATTGTGAGTAGAAATAAGAAACTTAGAATTACATGTACCGAGTGGTTGCAAAACCCTATTCTCTTCATGTAATTTGTTCTTTTTGTTAGCTTAGGCTCTTCTAACCCTTGTTTTTAATAAAAAAAAATTTGACGTTAAAAAAACACTAATATATTCAACTATAAAAGACTAAATGGGCCAAATGACTCGAACCTACTTTAAAACACTTAATATATCCAACTAAAAGACTAAATTAGTCAAAATGACTTGAACCAACTTTATTACAGTTAATATATCCAACTAAAAGACTAAATTGGTCAAAATGACTCAAGCCCAATTCAAAACACTAAATAAATCCAACTAAAAGATTAAATGGGTCAAAAATTACTTGAACCTACTTAAAACACTTAATATATCCAACTAAAAGTCTAAATTAGTCAAAATGATTTGAACCAACTTTATTACACTTAATATATCCAAGTAAAAGACTAAATTGGTCAAAATGACTCAAGCCCAATTTAAAACACTTAATAAATCCAACTAAAAGATTAAATGGGTCAAAAAGACTCTAACCAACTTTATTACACTTAATATTGTTTTTTTTTTTTTTTTTGGAACGGCGATTTCATGTATACTAGGCTACCGCACCCCTCCGATAGAGGGGCCCCGTACCCCACTGAGATCAGACGAGAGTGTCTTAACCGTGCCTCTGCTGACGTGTTAGCTTGGGGCTTGGGCGTTCCCCCGGGAAACCATACCGCCGGCTGCCACTTGACAGTCGTTGTGCCACCACAAGAGCGGAACTCTCTGGCGTAACACACGGTGGGACGAAAACCCGGGTGGACTCGGGAATCAAACTGACAACCTTACACAAGGCTTAGCTCAAATCCTTCATTGCCAATTCCCCCAAAAGTGGCACAAGTGAGGATGGGACTTGAGTCTCTTGTGGAGAACCCAAGTCCCCAACCACTAGGCCACAAGTGAGGGATATTACACTTAATATTGTTGAAAATCGGTGGCTCGTTTAGGACAAAATTCATTTTTGTCTAATAATATGAAATTGTATTTTATAATTATTTATCAGAAAAAAGATTATACTAAATAATCAGATGCGAAAACGTAAAGTTCAAAACTTTTAACTAAGGAGCTAGGTATTCCACACCAGTGATCCAGTTAAAAATAATCCAGATAAATATAAAACACAGCCATATGGTGTTTAGAGATCGACCTTGACGATACCGAGATGAGACACTCTGAATGCGATAAACGGATGCGCTAGAAGTCCCTTGATCACCTGTCCAACGCTTGAACAACTCGAACCTGTATCCCGACACGATAACCGGAAACTCTGGATATCGAGACCACGGGACTACGTGACAGTTCCACACCCGTAAAGGTACGTGACGGCGGGTGGTGACCGGAGCGGCTATGATTCCTTCTTATCTTTCTTATCCAAACCAAAATTCTCACGATAGCCCCTCGCTCTAAACATATATACTTTATACACTTACTTTATACATATAATTGTTGACAGATCAAACACGTTTAATACAGAAATGATCACAAGTAGACTATTAGAATCTAACATTTAAAACAACAAGAGACATATGTTTATATACTGTTTTTACAGCTCTCTCTTTGAAATTAGATAATATATTTATTTATAATGATAGTAATTAACTACATATTGTTAAGGATTGATTCTATGGCAACTTTGAAAAGATGTTATTCCCAAACCACGGTCTAAATATTTTAGATGCAGATATGTATATGTACTTTTGGCCATTTAAAAGTTTATTATTGTTTTTATTTAACTTTGACTTATTTTATTAATTTATAATTTACAACTGAGTGGACAATATTGCATTTTTGATGATCATGGTTCAGGTTTGTATTATAAAAATTAAAGTCGAATAAATTTTGTCTGTGTTTATAGAATAATTGTATTGTGTCGATGAATTATTAATAACGGCTTTGTTGTTTTCTCCGGTTACAAACAATATTGCACCCATTGATTCTGTAACTGTTTCAAGAAGATTCAAGAAGTTTTGGTGACATTTGTTTGGGTAATTTAACGGTATAGGACCGTGGAAGATTTGTAAGGATTGGGGGTATGACATTTAGAGATATTGTAGGAATGATAAATGTAACCCTAAATACACAACAATTCACCACCACAATGTTCACTTTTGTTCATATACAAGTCTTTTTTTTTTGGAAAATTGGATTTTAATAATCCAAGTTATTACCAGTTGGCCAATATTAATCCCAATTTCAAAATTGGCCTATATTAATCTCAATTATTAAGGTCTTGGATTTCATTGGACCCCCGTTAAGTTTTCCTTAACTCCGTTAGTTGTTTGCTGACGTGACATCCTACATGGCTTTTATTAATTAGTGCCACGTCAGCAAAAAACTAACGGAGTTAAAGAAAACTTAATGGGGGTCTAATGAAATCCAACACCTTAATAATTGGGATTAATGTAGGCCAATTTTGAAATTGGGATTAATATTGGCTAATTGGTAATAACTTGGATTATTAAAATCCAATTTTCCTTTTTCTTTTCCTTTTATTCATTTAAAAACAAGAAACATATCTAGATCCATCACCACCTCCATTAGCCACATTCACTATCATGGTTGTAAAACCCTAACCCTAGCAGCCACACCACCATTAAATCACGACCGTCGGTGATTCTCCCATCATCGCGTCTAAACACTCTCTTTTGTCTCACTCAAGTGAATTGGTTTCGAGAGCATTCCGCCATTTTTTAGGGACGTTCACTTTCAACCCTCGAAAACATCCATCCGTTTTCTTTAGGTTTCACTTTCAACCCTCAAAGCATTCCGCCAAATACGCGTGTCATTCTATCCGAAAAATATCACAAGGTAAAGCCGCAACTCACTTTGGGCCAATAAGCCTATTGATGAATATATGAAAGTTGTCGTGTCTCGAGCTGCAGGTGTCATCTGCATTCGCATCAAATAGGAATATCCTAAATGGGCCACTAATGTTGAATGGGTTGCTTTCTTTCTTGGACTCATAAGTTGCCACTGAAAGCCAAGCCTTTCTTCTCAAAGTGGACTTTAAGAAAGCATACATTAATTGTGTGAATTGGGATTTCATTGACCAGTTACAAGAATAGACGGGGTTTCGCGACTACAAGGAGGAAGTGGGTGACAGGAGTTTTAACTTTGTCTAGGGCGTTGGTATCTGTTTAGTGTTGATCGAATCCTGAATCGTTACAATAATAGACAGATAATATATGAAAAGATTACCTGTGGACATCTGATTGAGATCAGCAGCAGTAAGGTTGTCCATCCTGTTAGTAGCCTTGGTTCCCCTTTAGGGTGTATGCTAATGATGGGATGATTCGTGAGGGTTCACGAATTAGAGAGAGAGAGAGCCGAGAGAGAGAGAGATCGAATATTATGTGTAGGTGATTATTCTTCTCTCTCTAATAGATGCTCTATATATATACACCCAAGGGGAAACTCTAATATATCTAGTATAAGTCTGAGTTTTCAGCTTCTGATGATTAATAAAATACTCACTACCACTCATAAAAAAAATGGAATTTCATGTTGACGAAAGCATGTTCATGGAGGCAAAATCCAATCGACTTCCCAAAGTGGGAAAGAAGCTTAAACGGACAAAATGACGGACGCAACTTTGAATTGCGCCTCCAGTTTTTAAATGAAACTAAAAATTAATTTTGTCTTTACGTTTTAGTACTTACCATTTTAAGTATTTATATTTCAAGCTACAAACTCTCTTTCCGTTAAGCTCTATTGCGCTTGTTATAGGGGAATATTAGACCACTAGGTTAGTAACCAGTATAATATACGGATTGAATATGGATTCAATATAAGAGATAACTATAAAAAAAATTAATAAGAGAAATGAAATTTATAAATGACATAATTTTTTATTATTTTTGTAAAGTTTGACATGATTGGATTTTCATTAATTTTAAAAGAAAATAAATTTGAAATTTTTATTTTTAAATTTGGCAGTTTGACATTATTATATTCAATATTTAAGATACGTATTGAGGTTGAATATGATGATGCCAAATGGAAAACAAAACCGTTAGAAACAGCCTAACTCTAAACACACAACAATTCACAATACAAAACAATATTTGGTGATTTAACTAGTGCGGTGATAGAACGTAGATAACGTATATAGTAAGAAAGATATCGAGAATGAGAGAAGATTTCGGCAATTATAAAACATGGTCTGCTGGTCTGTTAAGGATAGACAAATAACGCTTACCTCTATCTCATAAAATACATGTTAATCACGCTTATGTTTTGATCACCAGAAACGCCACATGGGAAAATTTTTGAAGGTGCAATTGGTAATTAAACAAAATGGATGTGTTGATTGGTACATTGGCCCATCATGTATTATCTGTGAAGTTAAATCCACAGTTTGGGCAATTATAAAACATGGTCTGACCTTCATCAGCAGATCTGGTCTGTTCAAATAAAAAGAAACACAAAAGCATCATTTCATTTATCCAAATTAAAAAAAAAGTACTCATGAGTTTGTACTGTACAAGCATGTGATGCATAGAAAGTAGAAATCTTATATACAAAGGAATGGAAAGGAGTACCTGCTGTGTGTGATAGTATACTCCCTTGTGTGAACATTTAGGACATATTACATTATAATCCTGTTAAAGAAAAGAAACACACACAAAAGTTATAAAAAAATTGGGCAGGTTTATTAAAAAAAGCTTTTGATTTACGTAAGGATGTTCATAAACTGTTACGGTTATCACAGTTCTCACCATACTATTTCATTTGAAAAATACACGCACTTAACTACAAACACTCATATATATATATATCTGCATATATTTTATGAAATATCTTTATCAACTTTAAATATATAATACAAACTACTAATTTGATAAAAAAATACATTTAAAAAAAAAAACCAGTTGAAAGCGAGCAGTATCTCGATTTTGGTCAATCCAGCCAACTTGGCCAGTTTGGATTGAAGTTTTCTAAAAGCGTAGTTAACGGTTTGACCTGAATTTTCATGAGAACTAGACCATCAACAGCCTTAATTTATGTAATGAAAATATACTTGCCATTGATCTTGTTCTTTCTCCAGAAATCTCAATCGATGACAAGCCCAACTCTCTTCTAATTTGCTGTAATATAACAAATACAACTTCAATTCGCATCAAATTAGATAAGTAAGCTTCCCTCTCTTGTTTGAAGAAGATAATAAAATGATATGTTCAAACAACTAGAAAAGAGTTTTGAAGGCGGCATATTGTGATTATATCTGCAGTAAGTACATACCTCCTCGCTCACTGCGTATTTTATCTTCTTTCCAGAAATCTCTGAAATAAATTGATGTTAATTATGTTAGGGTTTAAGTTATTAAATGTACTTAAAAAGGTACTCAAAGGGTACTTAAACTGAAGCAGAGATCAGAACCAAAATTCCAGAATTCTGGAGTTTAAACCAGAAGTAAAAGACCAATTGGCTACCACACAAAAAAACTGTAAATATCAAACCAAAAAGGCTAGTAAATCACGATCCATTTGACAACTATCCAGCTCACTTCAAATAAACTTGTCTACTTCCAACCTTATTTGAATTATATTTCAAAACAAAACACATGGCCTACAGGTAGATAATTTGGTGATCTCCAAATGTCAAGGTCTCAAAATATTCATCACAGTAAATCCTAATCCTGATAATCCTTTAAAAACTGCAAATACAGTTATCCTAATCATGGCCACTAAATAACTTACAGACCAAGTAACTACCATAATTCTAAATTAACTAAATATTATCAAACAAACACCTTGAAGTTATAAAAATTGCCATCTTGCAAGCATTAGGGTTACAGATTGAATACCAAATTCTAAATTGTATGAACTTGTTTACAGAACCAACAATCATTATCACCTATAGGCTATAGTTGGTTGCAGATAAAAACAGAAAAAAAAATTAAAAAATAAATAAATAAAGCAGCTGGAAATAACAACCTATACTTTCAAGCAGTCTTACAGATTATAAGATTTCTGATTAAACCAAACCTAAATTTATAGACCAGGCATCCAAATGTTGTTCAACATTCTGATTAAGTTAATTAATGATGAAAATCAAAAGGGATAGATGAAATTTGACCTTTGGTATTCTTTTTGGATTTGCAAAGAGGGCATCGAACGTATTTTCTGGAATCGAATGAAAGCAGCGTGCCACAGATATCACAGAACATGAAATCACTTTGGTTAATGCTGCTATCCATCTTAGTACCCATGATTACTGACCTGCTGATCGTTATCGACCTTGATTCTTCGGTTGTGGAACCAATAAAGCCGAGAGAAGTGAAGGTTGCGGCGGCGAAAAAAACTACCCAGACCTAGAACTGATTATAAAAGGTAAACGGGTCGACAAAATGGCATTTTAGGTTCGTGTTGGCCAGGAGGGTGTTAATCGGGTGTTCGTGACGACGGGTCAATCCAATTCAAACCCGAAAATTATGATTGACCTCGACTCAAACCTAAAAATAATGTCATACACATGAATCGAACGATACGATTATTTGCGGGTTAATTTAACCACGACTCGTTTGATCCGATTTTTTTTTAATATATTAATGGTTTAAAATTATAATTTTTAGAAAAATATACAAATGTCTATACAGTGGCGGACTTAGGTTGGTGGGTACGGATTTCCCGACACCCATGAAAATTTTCTACAGTGTGTTAATTTTTCGATTTTTTACGAACCGAACCCCAAGAAATTTTATGACCGAATCCCATAGAATTTTCACACCTACCCTCGACTTAAAAAGAATTTAAGTTTTAATTTTTTTATAAATCACTAATAATTAATAATAATAAACTAAAAAAATCTATAAAAAAGAAACAAAAAAAAAACCCAAATCATTACTAGCACAAACCCAACTAGGTTCAAACCTAAAAAAACTTAGAAAAAGCCCAAAAAACTTTTAAAAAATAGGGAGTTGGGTTTGTGTGGGGCTGCGCTAAGTCGTAGTACGCACAGAAGAAAGGAGCGGGAGAAAGTGACAAACAATCGACACTTGACCTTGACGCTTCGTGATTTCGCCGGAATCAAGCCTCACCAGTCGCCGGAATCAAGTTACTCGGTTAGCTACAAACCACTGCCACTGTTTTATACTTTTATACTTTTACTATTTCAAATTGAATATTCAAGAAAGGTTTTGGGTAAAAATTATAATTAGTTGTGTATTTGTGTTGTTTTTGGGAATCGGGTAAACAAAGTTAAAAAAAAATTGTTCTCGAATGTTGATTGATCTGTCACCGACCCGACCCGAACCGAATCGGTCTAAAAATTTATTTGTATATAGGGTGGACGATATTAAAAAAAAATTGTATATAGGGTGGATGATCAAAAAAATTTATACGCCGAAAATTTCCGAACCCCATAAAAAAATTTCTGAGGTTCGCCACTGTGTCTATAGTATAATTATACTTTATTACATAAAATCGTACGTTAACTTTGGCTTTAACTTTTAAACTTTGATAAAAATTACAATAATTATTTAATTTATAACATAAAACACATTTATAAATATAAAATATGAAATAAATGGGGTAAACGGCACCCATTAATCCAATTTGTTAAGGTCTAGGTCAAATTGACATACATTAGAACATACATAGCATGTTCAAACATCAACAATAACAATTAAGGTAAAATCAAAGCTTCAATTCAACTAATTTTATACACCCAATTCAAATTTAAACATGTAACTAGGAGGGCAAACTTACCCAATAACTTCTAATGAGTTTAAGTTAGAAGCTCTCTTATCTTGATTCTTCACTTAAAAATTACAAGTTCTTGTGGCTAGAATCACAAATTTTGAATTCTTGGCTTAAAGGAGGGTTTTCACGTTTTGAGAATGCTCTTTCGAGGTTCAAGTAATTACTTTGCCAATTGGCAGATTTGGTCCCTCCATCTTTGTCCTATTTATACTTTTATTCAAAGGTCATGGATTTTCAGGAAGGTACTTTACTTACACAATTTGCACACAAAACATGGCATTAAGCATTTATATAAGTGTGATGCATATTAACATCACACTTCATACATAATTTAACATAACTAAACGAGTTTTGAGAATTTATTCCTCACATGTACATTTGCATAACTAATTAAAAAAATAACTTTTTTGTTTATTTATCTTGATGTACAATAAAATCAGGTTATATATAAATATAAGACCGACAACCACACACATTACATCAACCAAACTTGCAAACTAAAACTTCTTAAGCTAGGAAATTAAATAAAGTAATTAAAGTAACCGAATCATCCTTATTTGACACAAATACTTGCTCCTAAAATAAACCAATTTCTTCTCCAAGATTCTCTAGATTACAATTGTTCCAACACGTCACCCCCTAATATACAATGAAGAATCCAACAAATTCATGTTTATGTTCCCTCAAGTCCTTTTTTGAACATGGCAAGCATGGGTTTATCAATGCACAAGAATATAGCGGGAGAGCTTTGCATAAGATCCCAGTTCCAATAATATTTTCTATGTGCTTGGATGGATTCAACATCTTCTTTGTACACAACTTTTACTCCACATCTTATAGGCTGTTCATAAGGTATATAACCTATAGTCACAACAAGATTACCTTCAATGATAGGAGACCAATCTTCAACTTCAAATCCATCATGTGCCTGCTCAAAGCGACTTAATGGTACATAGCCAATACACACATTGTCATCCTCATGCGCCTCATCAACAACAAGAGATTGCAAACCTGACTCAGGAACAGTTTTCCCGTCATTCTCAAATCTAAAGACCGTGTAAGGATAATCTTGTTGAAATGAATGCCTAAAAATGCCACAGATTGCAAACCCTATGATTCGGGTTTGCCATTCGGAAGGTAGTCTTAATGTTATTTTGTTCCCATGTTGTTGTTGTTCGAACCAACTTGGAACCTTGCTTCCTGGAATAGCGATAGATAAACAAGCATCTGCAGAAGCCCATTTCTGTGCTCAACATAAAACATTAAATTAAAATGGTTACTTGAACATGTACCTCATGAAATGTAAATATGGTGTTGCTAATCCTACACCTAACAGAGGGCTTAGATGGTCTTTTGAAGTTATATTAGACGGTCATCTGACTTTTTTAAACTTCTAAATTCTAAGTTTTTTGAAGTTTGAAGAGCCAGATGCCTGTTTGAAAATATCAAACGGTTAGCAAAGTGTGAAAAAGTTAAAGTCAAATTCTAAAAAAGTCACATAGCCGTGGACACAACCTCAAATGACTGTTTGTGGATGGTGTGAAATTATAAAGTAAAGGGTGTTAAATATCTAGTCCTGAGATATTACTCACCATAAGGAAAGATTGCTCTAACATCTCATCAATGTATATTTTATTCTCCTCGTTTAGAAGTGTTTTGCAACCATAGAGCCATATCTTATACAATGAGACATGCTTTGTTGATAGATCTTTAATATTTTCAAGCGAATCACAATGATATGCTTTCAATACTTCAAGTGCTGATGGGAGTGCACACAAATCTTTAAGTCAATTGCAATAGTTCAGCTCCAGGTGCTTAAGTCGAGAAAGGTGAGACAAGCTTGCAGGTAAGTGGAATAATTTAGAGTTTCCACTTAAATGCAATTCTTCCAAGGCAGAAAATCCATGAAGATCTTCTGGGAAGTCTTCTTCTCCAATTTGTCTCAAACTGAGATCCAACTTTTTCAAGGACCATAGATTAGTGAAAGCATGAAAACTAATGGACTTTGACCTCCATAATTCAATGGGGTCTACTTTTCTAAAGTGATGCATTAATCCTAGCTGAAGCTCTTCTAATTTTTCAAAGCTTCCAAACCCATCAGGCAATTTCTTTAGTTTGGGGCAGTCATTAAGACGAAGGGTTTTAAGATTCTTCAACTCATGAATGCATTCTGGAATGTTTTTAAGACTCAAACATGCTTCAAGACTCAAGAAACTTAGATGAGAGAGAGATGTCAATGATGGTGGCAACTCCTCCATTTCAGAACAACCGTCAAGAATGAGAGTCTGCAGTGATTGTGTCTCAATCATGGGCGGGAGACACTTGAGCTTTTTGCAATCTCTCATGTTCATGTAAACAAGTTTTTTGAGAAATCCAAGAGACTCATGAACACTCACCAAATTTTCACATTCGGTTAATGTCAACGTCTCAATGTTTGGGGCCCCTGAGACATCAGGAAACTCTACCAGGATGAATGAACGGTGAAGGTTAATATATTTCAAGTTTCGCATAACCTGGCAAAACAGATTGAAACAAAAAAGAACTATATTTCAGAATAAAAGACCATCAAAATTAACATAGTTTATCTATGTTCCTATTAAACTGACTTGGTAAAGTAATACCTTTTTTCCTATCCATAAATGCTCAATTTGACTAAACTTCATTTCAAGCCCAACAAGTTTAGGCATGTCTTCTAATGGTAGAGAAGAAAATGGGTATCCATTCCAAGAAAGCCATCGTAACCCATATGGGAGAACACTAGGTTCACCATATGTAAATGCTTCGTAAACATCAAGTAGGCGTAGATTCTTCATGCTTTCAAAAACATCAGCATCTAAACTTAGTTGCTCATCGCTTATATTGTTGTGTGCCACAATGGCTTCAATTGCTTTTAGTTTCTAAAACAAACAATTAAACTGAGATTAAACCACACTCACTCATAAAACAAAGTTAAAACATATGAATAAGTCGACGATCAATTACCTTGTTTTTCATGATGAAGTCATAGATGTCTTCGCGTTTCCAAAACCTGCTATTTGGGAAACTATCTTGAACTATTTTCCTACCCATTTCTTGAATAAGATCATGCATATGTATCTTTTTATCTGAAACAGTTAAAAAAGATTTTTCGATAAGAACACTAATTCCTATCTTTGCCTCAAAACCAAAGCTATCAATTAGTCTTTTCACATGTTCTTCATCTTTGCCCTTGAAGAAACATGCAGTATCTAGAAAAATCTCTTTATCATCATCATCTAGACCATCAAAACTTAACTTTAGTGTCTCAAATATATCCTTATTTGGTGTGTTGGCTAGCTTATTTAAAGCACTTTCCCACACTCCTAGTTCTCTTCCATGGAAGTAAGAGCCGAGAACTTTTAGTGCTAGAGGAAGATAGCCGGTGTAGCTCACTGCACAATGAGACATAACCTCATAGCCTGCCGGAGGGCTGGTTCTTTTAAAAGCGTGTCTGCTGAACAACTCAATAGCTTGGTTCATACAGAAAAGAGGAGGTTTGTACTTGGCATTTGCATCCGATAATACATGCTCATCTCTGGTGGTTATAATGATTCTGCTTCCTGGACCAAACCAGTCATGTTCTGCAGCCAGGAACTCTAGTTGCCTAACATTGTCCACATCATCAAGAACAAGAAGAACATTCTTATTGCGAAGTAGTGATCTTATCATTCCCGCTCCTTCCTCCGGATTCCTAACCTTGAACATCTGAGGTATTGCTAGAATATCTTTTAGAATCTGTTCTTGCAAGGCACATATATCTCTTTTGCTTGAACTGTTCTCTCTGACGTCATTCACAAAGCTACTACCCTCAAACTTATGAGCAATTTTTGTATGAAGAACTTGTGCAATAGTTGTCTTACCAATTCCTCCCATTCCATGTATCCCCACAAAGTGCACTTCTTCTCTTGCTTCCATTTTTAGTAATCTGTACAATCCATCTATACGAGGCTCGATATCAATCAGATTCTGCTCCAAAACTTGAGGTTGTATGCTATCGAATATCTCTTTAACAATCTTGGTGACAAATACGGATTCACCCCTATATTTGAGCATTATTAGCAAAGTTAGCATTCATGTAAACTATCAAAACGATGAAGTTTCATATGAGTAATAGAATATCAAAAGTCGTAATCACCTATATGGATACGTTGACCATAAAAATTACCTAGTGTCATTTAACTCGGCATTATACGATCCATCTGATATATGGTATATACCATCAAGAGTATACATCCAATAAAACTTACTTAACTTACCTAAGTGGTAACCAATCCTATGTTTTTTCATTGGTATTAGACCATAAACTAAGAACATCCATCCGATATACAATCGATCAAGGAAACTGGAAGATTCAAACTCGGGTAAAAAGTTAGGGAGATGATTGTTAGCCCTAGTAATTCTTAACCCAAGTTAAATATTGCAATTATAAAGGATCTTGAGTTTTTCACCTGTGAGATCCTCACCAATCTTGGTCATGTCACCCAGCTATCTTTTTTACATCTAAAATAGTTGAACTTGAGTTTTGTGCTTCTTAAAAGACTACAAAGTTGGTCAAATAGCCATTTAGGTAAGTTTTATGATTTTAGCATACTATACAATTAAGCCCAACTCCTAAACTTTCTGCATAACAATGTGGAATACATAGTGCAAATTCTAAAAGTGAATTAACTAACTAATGAAGGAAAACTAACTCTTGATGTGTTTCTGAGATATGATAGCCAGATAAATTGGCAGCTGCAGCCAATGCTTCCCTCCATTTGGTCACCTTATACATCTCCCCCTTCAACTTCTCCTCGTGTTGATAAAAGGTAGCCTCGAAGTCCCCTTTTTGTCCACGCACATGAGATGGATCTACATGGTAGAACACGGGTAAAACCCTGTGCCCCACGAGATCAGTCTCGCATTCCATGATTTTGACAAGCTCGTCTAAACACCATGAAGAGTTGGCATAGTTTTTAGAGAAAACAACCACAGCAAACTTCGACTCCTCAATTGCTTTTAGGAGTTCGGGAGCGATGGATTTTCCCCTCCTGAGCATTTCATCGTCCTTGAACACACGTATTCCTCTCTGAACAAGAGATGAATGAAGATGATCTACAAAGGTATATCGAGTGTCTTCCCCTCTGAAGCTTAAAAAAACTTCATAAGTCCATTGTACGGTTACTACAGAAGATGAGGAAGAGGAAGACGCCATTCAAATACACAAACAAAGGTTTCAAGAAGCGAAATATGCAAATAGCAGAAATACAAAAGAATTTAATTGCTATTAATCTCATATGATTAACGATTTCTTATATAGAAGAGAGTTTCAATTCGTAGATGGTAAGTAGCCTTTTTCTTAATAAATGAAGAAATGTTAGTTGAGGAAGATTTATCTAGAGAAAACTAAACTCGAATAAATTTTCTCTGTGTTTATAAAATAGTTGTATTTTTTTAGTTCACATACATGGGATGAATTACTAGTTTCGAATTCAAATAACTACTAGTAGTAACAAACCATCTTTGAAAATATTACGAGCACAAGTTATAAGAAATATTAAGTATGCAGATGTTAGGGTTTATGAGCTAATAGAGAAGATGATATAGGTTAGGGAAGATAGAGGAGGATATTGTTATTGCTGAATGATGAAATGGAGTACAAATCTGACCAGGGCAGTGCCCTCTCTCAATACGTAAAGTATGAGCCCAAAAGCTAACAAACTCTCACATGCCTAACATCACATTATTCTCTCCTATTAATAGAATCATTCTTCTAACAAACTTCTCAGCCACTATTGGTATTACCCTTTTTGCCCCTTCTAGAATAAACCAATATATCACGAGGTCTATCACTGCTTCCCCCATCGGTTAAAGTCTTGTCCTCAAGACTTGTTTCTGGAAACTGCCCTTGTATCCATGAAGCATCTTCCCAGGTGGCGTCATCGACAACCTGATCCTGCCACTGGATCAGCCACTGTTCGATAGTATCGGAGCCATCGGAAACGCGCCGGGTGGCCAAAATTTTCGCCGGCTGTAAGGCGTCGGAATCACCGATTTCCAATTCGGGAGGTAAAGTAGGACAAGTAGGTTCCTTGACAGCTTTCTTTAACAGCGACACGTGAAACACGGGATGGATTTTGGATGTTGACGGAAGCTGTAAGTGATAGGCCACCGGCCCAATCTTCTCCAAAATCTGGAAAGGCCCAAAAAACTTGGCGGCCAGTTTCTGATGGATGCGATTGGTAACAGAAAGTTGTCGATAGGGCTTCAATTTAACATAAACCCATTCGCCCACCAAAAAAGAAACGTCCCGACGCTTTTTATCCGCTTGAAATTTCATAGCCTCTTGGGGAAGCCAACAATTGCTTCAACTGTTTCAGAGCTTCATCCCTATCCCTGAGCTCTCGAGCCACCGACTCTACACGAACCTCTCCGGCCACGTAGCTGAGGACCGAGGGAGGCCGGCGACCATAGACTGCTTCGAAAGGAGAAGTGCCAATGGAGTGATGGAAAGTAGAATTGTACCAGAATTCTGCCCATGGAATCCAGTTGGCCCAAGTTTTGGGTTGATCAGCAGCAAAGCATCGAAGGTAGGCTTCTAAACAGCGGTTGACGACTTCCGATTGGCCATCGGACTCGGGGTGATAAGCAGAACTCATACGAAGCTTGGTACCCATTGAGCGAAAAATTTCTTGCCAAAATTTGCTCAGGAATAAAGGATCTCGATCACTCACAATTGATTTGGGAATACCATGGTGACGGATGACTTCTTTAATGAAAAGTTCAGCCACTGATTTCGCCGAGTAAGGGTGTTTCAGGAGGAGGAAGTGAGCATATTTAGATAAGCGGTCCACAACTACTAAGATAACGTTAAATCCTTTAGAGGTTGGCAATCCCACGATAAAGTCCATCGAAATGTCTTCCCAAATAGCCTCGGGAATATCCAAGGGTTGTAATAAGCCTCCGGGAACTGCTGAACTAGCCTTACAACGTTGGCACACATCACATTCACGGACAAATTTCTTGACAGTGGTCGTCATTCCCGGCCAATAAAGAGTGGCAGCCAAGCGGCAGGTAGGTACGATAAAACCCCGAGTGACCCCCGGTGGCAGTGGTATGGAATTCGTGTAATAAAGCAGGAATAAATTTCGAGTGCCGGGAGATAACCACCCGATTCTTATAATGAAGCACCCCTTGATTAAAAGAGTACCCCGGAAAACGTGCCGGATCCTGCTGAACTTTCTGTCCTAACTTTTGAATGTCGGCATCTCCTTTTGCCTCTGAGATAAGCTGGGCTCCCTGTAGCCATAAAGGGGATGAGGTGGCCATCTGAAATTCCCCGGAGTCAGCCCGACGAGAGAGGGCGTCAGCAGCCCTGTTTTCACGGCCCGGCTTGTATTGAATGTCAAAATTGTACCCCAAAAGCTTAGCCACCCAATTCTGCTGAGCCGGAGAAGTCACCCGCTGTTGAAGTAAAAATTTGAGGCTTTTCTGGTCCGTATACACAATAAAGCGTGTGCCCAATAAGTAGGTACGCCAATGTTGAACAGCGAGGACCAAAGCCATCATCTCACGTTCATAAGCGGATTTGGCTAAGTTCCGATCACTCAAAGCTTTGCTGAAATAGGCAATGGGTTTCTGATTTTGCATTAGGACTGCCCCGATACCTCTGCCCGATGCGTCGCACTCCACCATGAACGGAATGGTAAAGTCGGGAAGATGTAAAACAGGGGCGGTGACAAGGGCCTGTTTTAGAGAGTCAAAGGCTTGCTGAGCTTCTGGATGCCACCCAAAAGCGTCTTTTTTGGTGAGATCCATGAGAGGACGAGCGATACTCCCATAATTTTTGACGAACTTCCGGTAATATCCTGTAAGACCGAGAAACCCACGAAGGCCCTTCAAGGTCTTAGGTACTGGCCAATCTAGAACAGCCTCAACCTTTTTTGGGTCGAGAGAAACTCCTTGCCCATCAATAATGTGACCCAAATATTCGATGGAGGTCTGGCCGAAGGAACATTTTTGCCTGTTGACCCGAAATTGATGTTCCACCAAAATACCCAATACTAAGCGTAAATCAGCGAGGTGAGTATCCCAAGTGGGGCTGTAAATAAGGATGTCATCGAAAAAAATTACCACCTTTTGACGTAAGAGGGATCGGAATACATCATTCATGACGGCTTGAAAAGTGGCCGGAGCATTGGTGAGACCAAATGGCATGACAAGATATTCATAGTGCCCGTCATGAGTTCGAAAAGCGGTTTTAGCGATACTTTCTTCGTGCATTCTGATTTGGTTATAACCAGCCTTGAGGTCAAGCTTAGTAAAGAAACGAGCGCCGTGTAGTTCATCCAATAATTCGTCCACCACCGGAATAGGATACTTATCAGGAATTGTGGCAGCATTGAGTGCTCGATAATTGACACACATACGCCAACTGTTATCTTTCTTACGGACCAGAATTACCGGACTGGAGAAGGCACTTTTGCTTGGGCGAATCATGCCCAAGGACAACAATTCTTGAACTTGACGTTCAATTTCCGACTTCTGCAAATGTGGATAGCGATATGGGCGAACGCAGATTGGGTCAGGAGATGTTAGAAGCACACAGTGATCATGGGAACGGGGAGGCGGTAAGCCTGATAAGGGCTTAAAAATAGATGGAAACTCAGTAAGGAGGCTATCCAGAGCTGCAAGTTGCACTTGGGATAAGGTACCAGGAGAAGGTGACTCCTATACTAAGGGTTGATAAGACCCGGAGTTGAGAAGAGACTCATCCAGAGCTAACCATTGTTGTAAGGCAGGGTGGGATGGTTGCCCTATCCGTAAACCTTGGAGACGGGTCAGTGAACCCTTATAGTAGAACTGCATCCACGCGTTATGCCAGTCATGTGTGACTTCTCCCAACGATTGAAGCCAAGCCATACCCAGAACCATGTCCAGATTACCCGTATCAAATACCAGAGCATCGACAAGAAAAATGCAAGAACCAATATGGATTGACAGTTGTAAACAACGTTCCGTGACGAATACATGGTGACCATCCCCCAGTTTAATACGGATACCTGGAAACGTCGTGGAGGACAATCCTAAGGCCATCACCAGCCGACGAGAAATGAAGTTATGTGTGGCCCCACTGTCGACCAACAAGCTGATTGGAATACCCAGAATAGCGCCGGCGAAGCGCAGTGTTTTTGCCCCTCCAGAATCAGTTAAGAGACCCGCAAATTCTAACGCCAAACAAGTACCTGTCGGAGAATCCCCGGATGGAGAAGATAGTGGGGAATCCTGGCCGTCCAAGAGCAGATTATCCCCCTCCAATGGCTCATATTCATCGTCACCCAAGATGAGAACCCGAAGCTTACCCTCGGGACACTTGTGAGTAGGACCGTAAATCTGACCACAGCGGTAACATAACCCTTTTTTGCGCCGTTCGTCCCATTCAGCGCGAGATAACGATCGGATGCCTCGATCGCGAGGAAATATGGAACTGGAGGTAAGAGAAGCAGGGCTAGGGTTTCGTGGCAGAGACGGGGTCTTAGAAGTGTCCGATCGGTTAAATGGGCTCCGATCGAAAGACCGAGAGGGAAGTGGGCCTAAAGACTCAGAGCGGCCCACTGATTTAGGCCCATCAGAAGGGAGGGTTGCCTGAGGCCCATACGGATGCAAATATCGGAAACGGGAAACATTACCGGCGGGGGGACGAAGCATTTCTTCTACATCTTTGGAGAGATGCATCGCCTCCAAGCGAGTTTGAGGCCGATGGAGACGCACCCACTTACGTACATCCTCTTTGAGACCAGCGATGAAATACCCTAGGGCTTGGGATTCCGGCAGAGGAGGAATCAACGAGAGTAGGTATTCGAAATCATCTATGTAATCATAAATTGAGTCGGCTTGCCTGATATTAGCCAATTGCTCGTATGGATTGCTGATTTCCAGCCCACTGAAGCGCTGGAGAAGCTCAGATTGAAACTCTTTCCACGTAAGTTTGTCACGAATTTGGGTGATAACGGTGAACCAGTGCTGGGCGACACCCACCATACTTAACTGAGCCAATCGTAAGCGCAATTCCTCCGGGGTCTCGTTAATGTCGAAATACAGAGTGGCTTTCAGGATCCAGCCCTGGGGATCGAAACCACAAAATTCCGACAGCTTCACCTTCTTAACGGCCCAAGGGACCACCGGTGGGTCAGGCGGAGGCGGATTGGAACCACCGGTCCCGGAACGACGGCTGTCGTAGACACGAGAACCGCCGTCGTCATCGTCGGACAGAGGAGGGCGAGGTTTCAGGCGCTCGAGCACAATCTTCTGGAATTCAGCATTAGCCTTCTGAATTTCGGCGTTGGCGAGTCGATCCCCATCAAAGGTTGATTTCAGAGCAGCCAAATCTTGTTGGAGTTGTTTGATTTGAGCATCTTGGGTATCCAAACGGGATTGCATACGCGTCTCCATGGAAAAGGAAGGAAGAACGGCAGGTCAAAGGCAGGTCGGACCAATGTTAGGGTTTATGAGCTAATAGAGAAGATGATATAGGTTAGGGAAGATAGAGGAGGATATTGTTATTGCTGAATGATGAAATGGAGTACAAATCTGACCAGGGCAGTGCCCTCTCTCAATACGTAAAGTATGAGCCCAAAAGCTAACAAACTCTCACATGCCTAACATCACATTATTCTCTCCTATTAATAGAATCATTCTTCTAACAAACTTCTCAGCCACTATTGGTATTACCCTTTTTGCCCCTTCTAGAATAAACCAATATATCACGAGGTCTATCAGCAGATGTGAGGGTGTCCCAAGACGCCATTCAAATACACACAATCAAAGGATAAGAAGTGGAATATGCAAATAGTAGAAATCCAAAAGAAACTAATTAAATTGCTATAAATCTATAATGATTATCGATCTCTTATATGGAAGAATTGAAGTTCAATTCGTAGATGGTAAGTTGTCTTTTTCATGCAAGAACAAAAGAAAGAAGAAATGTTACTTGAGGAAGATTTATCTAGAGAAGGTTCTTTAAGGAATAGTGACATATATATGCTGTTTTGCTGGCCTGTTTATTGGGTACCGATTTGGAGAGCGATCACCAAACTCACTTGTTTCTCACGCACACATGAATGAAAAACAAAGATGAAACCGGAGACACAATATTTATATTTGATCTATTGAATTTGGCTTACCTCCATTTTGCAACTAGTGATTTATATTTCTTGTGCTCGAACAAGATTACAATTACAATGTTCAAAACTACACTCCACTGTTTTCAGCATATATGTACATATTTTTATCATCTTTCACCACTAGTTGCAACAACATTCTCATCAGTTAAAGTTAACTTGAAGACCCGTTGAACCTCCCCCCGAGCAATATCAGCCAATGACTCATTCTCTGTCTCTCTCTGCTCCTTATGTATTACATCACTTACACTACTGACGACTGATATTTCCATCCAGAGGAAGTAACTGATGGATAAGTCTTCATCGTAGGAACATTGGTTCTCACAACACACTGTCTTCTTGGAATTGTAATTGAAACACCCCTATTGGTTCCGCTGTCACAAGATCCTCTAACTGGTTTGACTGAACCTTTCTTTGCACGTTTAACCTGGATCTTCGCTTGACTATGGGTTTTCCACTTTTAAAGGTCACTTTCTTCTGTCGACAAGGTTCCATGAACTAGACTTTTTGGTTGTTTACTAGAGTTGGGTTAACACCCTCCTGTGGTATTTTGACCATGTACAATGAACTTTTTTTCTGACTATGAGCAACTACCATGTTCCCTTTGACTACCTTCCACTATCCACCATCAAACTTGACATCATGACCTTCGTCATTCAGCTGTCTAGCGGAAATAAGCTCATTCTTCAGACTTGGAATAACTCTCACATTCTTTAAGGTCCATGTGGTTCCCACTGATGTTTTCAAGTCACTATCCCCCCATGCTAGTTACATCACACTGCGTCAAAATTTGGCTTCAGCGACGCCAAAAAAATATGGATGTAGGTCTTTGGCCACGTTTTTTTCCCAGCTCAAGCGTGACCAAAGATCCCGTCATCGTATGTAGGACATGACCACGTTGAAATTTTAGTGGCTGAAGCCATCCAGAAGTGTGGTTAAAGGGTACAAATATTTATTGTTGTAATCAAACATTTCTTCCTAATAAGTGTAGCTAAAGGGTCCCGACGACCACATGGTATTTTTTAATGTGGCCATTGGTATTATATAGCCACAAATATGGGTGCTGCAATCAGGCATTTTGTCCCAATCAGTGTGTCTAAAGGGTGGCAACAACCACTTTAGAGTATCATAAGTGTGTCCGTGAGTATTATATAGTCACATATATTTGTGTTAAGTCCACATCTAATAGAATGTGGCTAAAGGGTTGTTGCAGTCAGACATTTTTTCCGAATAAGTGTGACTAAAGGCTGACAATAACCATATTAATATATCATAATTGTGGTCGTTGGTATTATATAGTCACATATATTTGTGTTTTAGCCACATACATTAGAAAAAAATGTGGTTAAAGGGTTGTTACAATCAGACATTATGTCTCAGTAAGTGTGGCTAAAGGGTGACAACGCCCACATTAAAATACCATAAGTGTGGCCGCTAGTATTATATAGTCACATACATTTGTGTTTTAGCCACATCCATTAGAAAAAACGTGGCTAAAAGTTTGTTGCAATCATACATTTTGTCCCAATAAATGTGGCTATTGGTATTATATAGTCACACACACACACACACACACACACACACACACACATATATATATATATATATATATATATATATATATATATATATTAGCCATATCATTTGGAAAAAAAATCACTATAAATTAACATTTGGTGACACATATTGATTGTGATTTTATATGGTAATTTTGTCCCAATAAGTATGGCTAAAAACTAACATTTCATCACACATATTCATTTTGGTGGTATGTGGTCATTCTCTACCAATAAGTGTGGCCGTTGCTACCCTTTAGCCAATTGTCTGGACAAAATGCAAATTAAGAATTATTTTAAATATTCAAATTTTTTGTTACATTACAAATTTAAACTGTATATTAACATCAAAAACCTAAAAATCAAATTATACGTTAACAATAATAAATCAAAATAAATACATATAATTTATAATACAAATCAAAATTAAATAAAATTACACTTTTTTGTTACATTACAAATTTAAACTGTATATTAACATCAGAAACCTAAAAATCAAATGATATGTTAACAATAATAAATCAAAATAAATACATACAATTTATAGTACAAATCAAAATTAAACAAAATTACACTATACACAAGCATTTAATTTTACCAACATTTGTGTTGACACATTTTAGCATGTTCTTCTCCGGTAAATAAGGTATGGAGCACGTTAGGACGCATGCATCTCACTTGGGTCTATTAAACGATTTAAACATTTTTGGTTTAACATTTACATTGGTTTGAGCGCTTGTTTTGCGCATAACTTTTCATTACATTTACTTTTACGCTTCCACAACGTTTAAACTGCTTTTGGCTCATGAGATTGAGTAACAATACATATTTTTTAGAGTTCATTTAGTGGTTGTTCATATGACTAATGACTCAGTCCTGGTTTGTCACGCGCCTCTCAATAAAACTCCGTCAAATGGACTTTGAGGGTGTAACAATTTATTATTACTATTAGTCATTAAAACTCAAACCCACTTAATTAATTGTCTAGGATCTAGTGACAATTGGCTATTGATAGCTCTCGAGTCTTGGAGCGATATTTGATTACTTATCTTTGTACAATTACACTATAGGTGCACCTGCCTTTTGTTTGTAGTTTGTTTCTATAAGTTATTATTTTTAAAATTAAAGATTTAAATGTAAAAATCATCATCATTTTATATATACATCCACACACATCAGATTTTAAATGTAAAATAATTTTTATTTTTCATTTTTATATAATTCTTTATATTTATTTTATTTTTTATATTATCAATAAATAATTTATTTATTTTAAAAAAGCAATTATATAATATATTAGAAATAACCATAAATTACTTTTATATAATAAAAAGTTAAATTGGATCGAATTGTGCGTATGAATAAAAATGAGTTAGATTAATGTAGACGAAGGATAAAAAAACTTCATTTTTAATGAAAGATTGGATCAATCTAGTAACATCCGCTTCTTTTCCTATCAATAACATCAGCTTATTTTATATTTAACAACAAAAGACCTATTAATTTTATGTTCTAACGAGATTTATTGTCTTAGTTTTCTTTAGTTGAGGTCTCAAGTTCAAACCTAATTTAAAAGTTTTTTTTCTTTTGAAATGATGAGTTTTCTTTTTAATGGTGATTCCAAGTAAGTCAAACTTAAAGTTAAACTTAAACTTGAAGTGTTAAATGTTGAAAGTCTATATCAATGAAGCTAAGGCCGTTCATTTTTTTTTTATAAATAACATCCGCCTATTTTACTTTCAATTTCAACTTTCTAAAGGCCTGAAGAAGTTGGCGGCGACTACTTCGTTTTGGGCTTTTGACTTCTCTTCACATTCCTGAAACCTTCGTTCGCATATTTCAATGGCGTGTTCTCAATCTTCATCATCTTCTTCTTCTCTACCAACACGCGGATGGACATACGACGTTTTCCTCAGCTTCCGAGGCGATGACACTCGCTACAATTTCGTAGATCATCTCTACGCGGCTCTAATTCATCACGGAATACACACTTTCAAAGACGACGAGACGCTCCGTCGAGGCCAACCGATCTCCTTCGAGCTTTTGAAATCCATCGAAGAATCAAGGTTCGCAGTGGTTGTTTTCTCTAAAAATTACGCGGAATCGTCATGGTGTCTAGACGAGCTATGCAAAATCATGGAATGTCATGATCGGATCGGGCAGAAGGTGTTACCGGTGTTCTACCATGTGGATCCATCCGATGTGCGTCGACAGAAAGGAAGCTTTTCCATGGATTTTCAGCAACATGACGATATTGGAGAGATGGAGAAATTGAACAGGTGGAGGGAAGCCTTGAGTGCAGCTTCGAATCTATCTGGATTGCATATCTCGAAAACACTGAAAGAGTTAGTTTCCTTTCGCTTCATGCTTCAGATTACTTAAATTATGATTATAAAATCCATTGAATGATGTGGAAACTTTAGCAACAGAGTTTCTAATGTTATATAAGTTTATTTATTGTAGCTTTTCTCAGTTTGTTATGGGCTAATATCATATAACCAATTTAACTTACTTAGAAGTCACTTCATTTAGTTGTGTAACTGATATGAGCCTATCAGGACCTGGAAAATGATGGTTTTGTGAGGATTTTGAAAACCAGCATAGTGATATATAGCTTGTGAGAAACTTGATTCAATCCAAACTCAATTCCTTAATAAGTTTGTAAAAGGAAAAAAAAAAAGAATATGGGACTGAGGGTTGTATTCTTTTCCAGATTTTCTATATGTTGTTTTCATTGTATTATAGTTACAACAAAAGATTTACAATAGAATTTAGCTCTAAGATAACCAGAATTAAGTTTGCATGGTTCATGATCATGTTAGTCAACTTTCTGATGATGCTGAAATCTACAGAGGGGAATCCACAATTATCAGCAAGATTGTTCAAGAGATCTTAGGAAGCGTAAAACCTCGTGGTACTGAGAACAATCTAGTTGGTATAAAGTCTCGCATAGATGAATTGTATCAGTTATTGGGTATGGAAGCAAGAGACGAAGTGTTGATGGTGGGTATATTGGGGATGGGAGGAATTGGTAAGACGACTATTGCCCAAGCTTTGTTTAGAAGAATTTCTTATATGTTTGAGGGTAGTAGCTTTGTCAAGGATGTTAGAGGAAATAGAAATGAAGATATATGTGGGTTACAACAAAAGATTCTAAAAGATGTTCTAGGGACACCTCGTGTGTCTATGATTAGCGATCCTGAGGATGGAGCAGAGAGGATACAAAGACAATTATGGAACAAAAAGGTCCTTCTTGTTCTGGATGGTGTGGATGATGTAAAGCAACTAGACTTCTTAGCTGCTGCACATGAGTGGTTTGGTCCAGGAAGTAGAAT
>JBCNJP010000019.1:35552627-35605099 GCA_039602395.1 Deinandra increscens subsp. villosa | reverse complement strand
ATAAAAAAAAATTGCTATTACCGAGACCCGAATGCCACTGTCGTATCCCAACACTTCATCATGCCATGAGCAGTAGATACTACGCACCCGAACTCGTAGATTGCCGGTCGACCGAAAAGGATGTTGTACCTAGATGGCCTGTCGACCACGAGGAATGTCATTCGCTCGGTTCTTGTGTGCAATCCATCAGTTAACGTTGCTGGTAGTGTAATTTCTCCTTTGGGGAGGAACATGTATCCACTGAATCCGACTAGGGTGGTTTTTGAAGTTTGAATCGATTGCTTGACATCACTCGGCAATTGTGAGAAGCATGATTTGTACATTATATCTGAGGCACTACCACCATCAATGTATGTTCCGTGAATATGGATGCGAGCCAAGTCAGTTATAACCACCATTGGGGTGAGAGTTGGAGTAGTTGTATCTAGTGAGGGTAAAGAAATGGGTCGATTGGCCCATGCTTCTTTTCTCAACCTCCGTTTCTTCTTATGGGAGTTGTGTGTCACAAGGATGACTGTCTGTTCAGCTTTTTTGTCTTTCTTTTGCTTCTGGTCTTTTATCTCCTTCACTAGATGGGCCAGTTGCCCTGTAATCACAGCGGCTGCTATTTCTTTCTTCAATTGATGGCATTCATCCGTGTCATGACCTCTGTCGAGGTGAAATTCACAGTATTTTCCCATGTTTTGATTGGATGTATTGTTACCCATCGACCTTGGTTTATTGAAATGCCGACTCGCATCCTCCATTTGCAGTATTTCTTTCAGAGTCTTTGTAAGATTTGGGAAATCATACTTCTTTTCCTTGTGACTTGAGGAACCTGACCGATCATAGGGTGTGAAGCCCGAGTGCTTCCGGTCTTCTGGTCTCCCATGTCCGGCCCCGACTGCCACGGTCGGCGGTTGTCTTTTTGGTGAGGCGGTCGGCCATGTGACCTGGCATGACAGGAAGATGACTTGTCTCGGAGTTGTGCTGCTTCCTCTCCTCTGGTGAATGCTTCGGCTCGGTCGAAAGCTTCTTGCATTGTAAGGGGTACGCGGGCACTCATCTCTTTGATTAGTTGCCGTGTACGCATACCGTGAATGAAACCAGATATCTTCTGCCTTTCGTCTGCATGGCCGATAGTCAACGACTCTGTTTTTTATCTTTTCATGAAGACTCTTAAAGATTCCTACTCACCTTGTCGGATGTTGTGTAGCTCAATAGGGTCCTTCGTGTATTTCCTTTGTTGGCCAAAGTGCTGGGAAAACAGCTGTTTGAGCTGGACATAGTTGTCTATGGACTTGTCTGGTAGAGCATTGAACCACAGTCGAGCCGGTCCAGATAGAGTTTGGACACACATCTTACACCAGACTGCAAGTGGCCATTGTTCGATTCGGGCAGCTGACTTGAATGCATGTAAGTGATTTTCTGGGTCGGAACTCCCATCATATGTTTTAACTGTGGAGGGGAGCTTTCTCTTTGGTGGGCATTCGAAATTTTCGATTCTGGCGGTGAACTTGCTTTCTTCCTCTGGCACATATGGTAGTGACACGTCTTTCGTATCTAAGTCCTTGACCTCAATCACCGGTATTGATTGGGGTGGTGTGGCTGGAGTTCTGCTTGTGTCTGATGGTCCTATCGGCCTTGGTGGGAGATAGCCTGGTGGTGGCATGTCATATGGCGGGTAGAATGGCATCGGGTAGCCTGTCTGCCCATATGGGCTCATGTATGATGGTGGGTAGAATGGTGGTACCTAATAGCTTGAAAAGTTTGGTCGGGATTGGCCAACACTGGTTATGTTTCCCGAGGGTGCCGTGTTGGAGGGCTCTGAATTTACCTGAGTCGGCCTTGAAGTATCTCCTGACGATGGCAAGGTGGTGTCAACTATTACTGTGGTACTGTCAGTTTGCACTACTGTTGCCCCTTTGCTCGTTTGTAAGTCTCCCAGCGGTGGTATTGGGCCTAAGCAGGGGCCTTCATCTTCATATGACAATTGGAGGTAGACACCCTTCAGTTTCTCTGCTGCTAAAAAGTCCTTCATAGCTTGTCGAAGAGGTATGAAGTTTCTACTCACCATTTCTAGAGTGATATTGAGTACCCCCCGTGTCAGTTTCTTCCGAGGAGTTTTCCAGATGCTGTTTGTCGTTAGGAGTTGAGAAATCATCAGTAGTTTCCCTTGGATGATTGGCTGAGTCGTCAGTCATTGTTGTTGTTGGAAGTACTGTGCGGATGGTGCTAATGTAGAATCGGGCTACTAAAGATTACCAGATAAGTGAGGACTTAGGACGGGTCAGCTTAGCAGTCGGACTACAAGGGATGAGAGGCTGAGTCTTCTGGCTAGCAGTCGGCTCGGCTACTTGATGCTCGAACTAGAACCTGCAAAACAGAAAGCACCGTTGTTCTTGGGGAGCACGATATGGTGGCCTGCGACCAAGCTCGGGCGTGAGAATACCTATGTGTTTCGAAGGATTGAGTATAATCAGATGAGAGAGAGCGCATTGAATGAAGTTTACATGCTGGTTGCGGGGTATTTATAACCCACAACCTTTGTTCTGTACTCTAATTAATACGAGGAGCCCAAAGTAGAGTGCTGCAGGTCTGACATCCGGATTGCGCCCAAATACCACAGTGGTTGTTTTGAGTGAGGACGTCGGGCTTAGGGATGTCGACCAAGTGTGTGAGCATTGGTATGTGCCTACATATCTCGACCTAATTTGACTGGAGAGCCTAGTCATGCCGAGTGCAGTCAGTCGACCTGGTAAGGTCCGACCAAGGTAGGTTGGTTTAGTATTGAGGGTTACCAGTCAGCCTGGTAATTACTTGACTGGCAGTCGACCTTGTCAGGGTCGACTGGTCATAAGGTTTGTTACGAGTCGGCCTGGTGGCTTAGTGACTGGTAATCGACCTTGTCAGGGTCAGCTGGTTATAAGGTTTGTTACCAGTCAGCCTGGTGGCTTAGTGACTGACACTCGACCTTGTCAGGGTCGGCTGGTCATGAGGTTTATTACCAGTCGGCCTTGGTAGTTTAGTGACTTGTTGTTTGAGGTAGGGTGTATGCCACTTTGTGTATGTGATGTAACCTGACTCGGACATACGTCATCAAAGGTTAACCTATTGTAATCCTTTTGTTAGTATAGATATCTTAATCATTTGTTGACTGTCCATTAAGAGATACTTTTAGTTGACACTTCTATTATTATTTGCTGATTTTTAAGTTATTTATCTGTTATGCCTTTGGTTTGTTGTATGTTTGCCTTAGTCATTAATAGGATGCTTAAAGATAAAACCAATTTCATATAGCATAAGTATTAAAACACTTTAAATGTACCGTATTATCTTTTGGTTTTTCACTGTATGTGTAGACTACGATACATTGAACCATCCGATGCTACAATCACTAATTAAGAAGATTAATTGAACACAAGAAAATAAACGGTTGTTATATGACGCTTATAGTGATGTCCATTTTTAGTTAACGGGTCATTTAGTGATATTATTGAATTTATGGGTTTGTTTCTATACGTCATCTGTTTCTTATGATCATAGGACAATCTCCTAATGGCCAAAGAAGGATTCTTATTTCTGGATCCATTCATTACCCAAGAAGCATCCCTGAGGTACAACTCATCAATGCTCTTCATGGGTTCTTTTCTTTTTTCATTTCCTTTTTTGTTTGCTTTTGTTTTATTATCAATGAATGTAAATGGGCGTTCAAGATTATCATCCTTTTTAGTAAAAAAAATGTAATTTTAATTATTCAAATGAGGCTGGATCTCATTTACAAGGCTAAAGAGGAGGAGGTCTGGATGTGGTTTAGAGTATGTTTTATGAAATAGGCATGAACCAACCTAGCCAGATCTCACTAAGTTGGTTTATTGCTATTCAGATTTGGATGGATGCTGATCACATACATTTTATTTTACTTGGTTAAGATTTTGGATGTATTTTTACAATGATCACATATATTGTGTGATTTTTATTTGGTAATTTACGGTAAAGAATTTTGTTCTAATTAAATTCTGGTAACATTGACTTTCAAAAGTCAAAATCAAGGGATTCTGATAACAAGAATGATATTCTCAAACATATGCTTCATTCATTATCCCACCAATAACAAAAACATGAAAAAATTACAGATGGCAAGCAGCCACCATTAAAGAGGACAAATGAAATAAGAATAGTAAGCAAGCTCCATATTCATTGCTGCAAGAAAGGGATTTTTTAAAGACCAATGGCTTAACATGTACATTTTGTAAATCTCACAATAACATGAAAACACAAAACAAACTTCATGAAACATGTACTAAAAAAAATAACAATCTACATGAATGTAATTAGTTTGTAACCTACTTACATAAAAAAATAATAAACCAAAAGTAGTAAACAAAACAACTAGCAACGAGGATGGCCCGCCGTAACGCACGGACGAGTCTCTAACTCGTATGATATTATAAGTAAAAGCCAAGTTTAGAACACATGACCCAAGCTTCCAAAGTTAACCAACTCACCACTGCGCCATCTCCACAACTGCGATGTTATTTGTTAAGCGACGTATATTAATATAGACGAAAAGTCAACAGGTAATCATTTGACTATTTAAATATAGTAAAAAAAAGTTATATAGAAGATATGTTTATGTTATTTATCTCTTATTGGAATGACTAGCTAGTCACGTTTTGGTGTTTTTAACAAAAAATGATTGAGACTTGGTACGTTTTTCTTGGAGTACAAGTAAAGTCTCACACATTTTATGTCACGTACGTCTTTCCTTGCTGCATGCAACTTGCAACATACCAAAAATTATAAAAACCAAAAGAACCATTTCTTCATCAAGCTCAAACCCTTGTCGAAATCATCAGGTCACGTGTACAATGAAAATGAAGTTTTAAACTTCAAAAACAAAGGTTCACTCGATCCAAACCGTTCATAATTACAAAGAACCAAAAGTTATCATTCATGGAGAACGAACTTGCACCCCGTGCAATACAACTTGTACATCCGATTTATTCATATTCAGCAAACACCAAAAAGTCACTCCTGTACAATTGAAACCATGTTTCCTTAACCAGCGAGTACACACGGCTGGTGCGTAGGAGGGTTCGTTAGCATGTGAACGACTTCCCTCATGGTAGGCCGAGCCGTGCTCTCGTCCTCCACACACATCATTGCGATCTTGAACATGTTGATAGCACTCGAGAGAATGTGACCGTTGAGCCTTGAATCCAACACCGATAGTACAACAGCAGCATCTGATGGCTCGGGTATCTCTGAGATGGTCTCTCTAACCCACCTCACAATATCCACCCCGTCCCCAAACTGCCCCACCGGTTTTTTGCCTGCGATTAGCTCAAGGAGCACGACTCCAAAGCTATAGACGTCACTCTTTTCATCCACCTTCAAGGTGTATGCATACTCTGTCCAAAAAGGAAACAAAATCGTTCAAAACAAGTAAACGCGTTAATCCCATAAAAAAAGAACATAAAAAGGTTGAAAAACTAATGCGACCCTCTCTCTCTCTAGTGAGGCGTGATATGCCTATGTGGACACCTCTATCACACCCAAGTACCGCGTTCTCGGGTGTGATAGAGGCGTGGTGGGCTTATCGTGATGGCTTCAATAAGGCGTGAGGTAAGAAAAGTGTTTTTAACTTATTTTTAAAAAATAATTTCCAACAACCTCAATAATACACCCCTTAAATGTGCACAACACACATTGCATAGGTGACACAATTTTATCATCATTGTCACTCTAACTCATTAGAGATAGTATAAAAAACACTATAAATGTGCAACATACTAACAATGATATATTTTGTTAATCATATATGATAATGATGGTATGAATTTGTATTTGTAAAAAACAAACAATTTATATAGAATATTATTATGCATTGAAGACATGTACCTGGTGCAATATATCCGTATGATCCAGCTATGGAAGACATACACTCAGAACCACCAGCATCTCTCAAGAACTTAGCCAACCCAAAATCAGCAACATGGGCTTCATAATCGCAATCCAACAATATGTTATTCGATTTCACGTCTCGATGAACAATCAACGGCGAGCAATCATGGTGTAGGTAACACAATCCCTTGGCGGATTCAACCGCGATCTTGTATCGCGTTTCCCACTGCAAATGCGCCCCTTTTGACCCGTGCAAAATCTCACCCAAACTCCCGTGTGACATGTACTCGTAGAGGAGAAGATTCGTTTCTTGATTCGATACGTAACCTAGTAGTCTCACAATGTTCCGGTGCTTGATTCGTCCCAGAGTTTGGATCTCGGCGTCAAACCCGTGGTTTTTACCGATAAGACGTTTGATGGCAACGTCAATCCCGTTAGGCATTGAGCCACGGTACACGATCCCTGCACCGCCTTTACCGATCACATTCTCGTCTTTCAAGCAGGAGATGACATCTTCGACTTTGAAATCTAACCGCTGGAAAGCGGTTAGCTTCCACATTTTGGATCTCGCAATTCGTTTTTTCTTCCTGATTTGGATGAATACGATTGTGACGAAAAATGTTACCGAAATCAAGCAGATGATTGTGATCAAGAGATTTGATGGGATAAAATGCCTCTTGGTGTGCGATTTGGTATCACAGAGGACTGTCAGTGAGGTGTGCGGGGAACAGAGGTTAGGGTTTCCGGCGAAAACAGAGTCGTTGAAATCCTTTAGCTGTCCATCGGAGGGGACTCTGCCGGAGAATTGATTAAACGAAAGATCTAATACCGTCAAGCTCTTCATGTGACCTAATTTGCTCGGAATCTCACCGATCATTTGGTTCCGAGAGACGTTAAGGATGTTTAAGTTCTGCAAACTCAAAATTCCTCTCGGAATTTCACCGTTCAAGTTATTCCGGCTAAAATCAACCGAAGTTAGCCCCGAACAGCTCCCAATCGAAGCCGGAATCACGCCGGTGAGACTGTTTCCACTAACGTTAATCTTATACAACTTTTTCAGATTCAACATCTCCTCCGGAATTTCTCCGATTAAATTATTAGATTCTAGAGAAATAGAAGTTAAGTTCACTAAACCTCCTATCGCCGGAGGTATTTTTCCGGTGATCAGGTTGTTAGATATCGACACACTCTGGAGAGACTGACCGTACATCTCCGACGGAAGCTCGCCGGTGAAATAGTTATCGTCGAGCTCAAGCATAGTCAGTAACGGCAGGCTGAAGATGCTCGCCGGAATAGTTCCGTTGAAGAAATTCTTCATGATTCGTATCTTCGTCAACGACTTGCAACCGCCGAGTTTCTCCGGTAACGGCCCCAAAAAGTAATTATCCATCAGTATCAAAATCTTCAACTTCCCTGTCACATGTACCATATGCATAATTAGTTGTACATCATTTATTTTAAAACCGTTTGATTATTTCTTAATAAAATCATATATTTAGTGAAAATATGTTACCTCCTTTGCATAAATCTTCTGGAACGGTTCCGGTGAAGTGGTTACCGGTGACGTCAAGTACAGTTAGCTTGCCGTTACGGCCTAGATTCTCCGGCAACGAAAGCGTGAAATTGTTCTCCCATAACTGAAGCACCTCTAGATTAGGGAGATCTCCGATGAACGACGGAAGCGGACCGGCGAAATGATTGAGAAACAGATTCAGTAGCGTCAAATTCTTCAACTCCGAAAAACCTTCCGGTATTGCACCGGTGAGATTATTGTTGGAAAGATCAAGCGATTTCAAGCTGACTAAGCTTGAGAGATCCAGCGGTATTTCTCCGGTTAAATTGTTGCATTGAAGAAACAGAGTATGCAACAGTTTTAAATTCCCTAGGCTCTCAGGTATCTCGCCGGAGAGACTACTTCCTCCGACGTCGAGAAGCTGTAACGACTTGAACGAACCAAATTCCGGCGGAATTCCGCCGTCGTAGCGGTTGTAGTACCCTAGCCAAAGCTCCTCAAGCTCCGGTAACCGTGATAACCTCCACGGAATCCTACCGGAAAGTTCGTTTCCTTGCAATCCTAAACTCTTTAACCTCTTGAACTCCGAATACTCCTCCGGAATCTCGCCGCCGAAGAAATTACCTCCGAGAAAAAGCGTTTTCAGCTTCTCCAACCTCACAAACTCCACCGGCAGCTTCCCGCTGAAATTATTATTATAAACATCAAACACCTCAAGCTCCGCCATGGCAGTTACAATCTCACCGGGAAACTCACCGGTCAGCGAGTTCGTAGAGAAGTTAATAAACCTAATCAAAGTCAGATTCGCCATCTCCACCGGCAGTTCACCGGAGAGCGCGTCGGATACAAGCGTGAGATTAACAAGCTTGTTCAAAACCCCAATCTCCGGCGGTATAGTTCCGTACAACGGAACATTCGAGATAATCAACGACGTCACACGCGAGTTTTCGTCACACGAAACTCCAGAAAACGAGCAATGTGAATTGGAAACGATAGAATTAGGTACTCTAGGTGGTCTCCAATCATCTAATCCTGACGTGGCTGGAGCCACAACCATGGATTTTTTTAGTTTTAGAAGTGCATCAAGATCTGATAATCCATTTGAAGATACAACAAAGATAAAAATTAAGAGAGAAATAAGAGGATTCATGTTGAATGGTTGTTCAGATGGTGGTGAGGGGGAAGGGAGACATGAATGAGAGAGTTGATGGGGGGAGGGGGTGGCGGTGGTGGTACTGTATTATAGCCTGAGGGATGAGTAGTAGTAGAGTATAGAGTGTATGATATATGGGGTAGAAAAAATTGGAAGAATCTCTGACGAGGATCTCCTTGATTTGAATAAATAATAATTAAGAACATCACTGGTGATACATGTTCTATGTACATATTAAAAAGGTAACAGACTACTGGATAATTTAAAATTGTCTACTGGATAATAAAATTTATATAAAATTATATATTTATTTGAGTGGAAGGAGGATAATAGGGTAGAGGTGTGTTTAAGGTAGGTGTGATAAAGAAAACCGAAAAAATCAAATTGGAGTCGGAAAAATCAATAAATTCGAAACGAAAATAACTGAATCGAACGGAAAAATCGAGTCGAAAATAACGGCTCGGTTTCGATTTCATGTCAATTAAGAACGGAGCCGAACCGAAAAATTGAAGCGGCATAAAAATTGAACCAAACCGAGGGTCTCATGTGTGAATTAGAATTTTAGGAGGGCCCAATGTAAAAATTAAAACCTTAAACCACCCACATCGGTGGTATTTAACCACGTACGTATGTACGCGTTGTGGCGTACGTACGTGGAGGCGTACGTACGTACTCACGTACGCATACATACACCATCAAGTGGGCCCCATGTTTTTCTTTTTCCTTTTTCTTTTTCTCTTAAACGGCTAGATTTTTAAAAATTCAAACTTTTTGTTTTATTTTAACATTTAATAATTCAAATAAAATATAAATATGTTTAAAAAAAATCGGAAAAAATTTCTAAAATTCATAATTAAATAAAACATTAAATTTAATAATTTTAAAAAAAACGGCTAGTTTTTTTTTTGTCTTATTATAACGGCTAGTTTTTTAATATAAAATATTAATAACGGCTAGTTTTTTTTGTATTTTTCCTAACGGCTAGTTTTTCATCACTACTGGTTGGGTACTTGAGCTTGAGGTGGTGGTGGTGGTTGGTAAGGTGGAGGTGGTGGTGGTTGGTAAGGTGGAGGTGGTGGTTGGTGATGATGGTGGTGGTGGTGCTGGTGCTGGTGGAGGTGATTGTGGATGTGGTTGAACTGGTTGGCTACTTAAGCTTGAGGTGGTGGTGGTGGTGGTGGAAGTTGTTGTTCATAGCGGGTTAACCACAACATCCGGTAGTGCTCTGAGACATCTTCAGGAGGTGTGCTAGACATGGTGGTGGTAGAGGTTGGTTGATGGTGGTGAAATGAGACTAGATGTGTGAATCTGAGTTCTATTTATAACCTTTTGAAAACTAACCGTTGGCTAAAATATCTAAGTTTGAAAAACTAGCCGTTGGCTATTAAATATTATTATTTTAAATGATTTAATATTCAAATAATAATGTTTGAAAATTTAAATAAATATTTATTTATTTATTTATTTTTTTTATTTATTTTATAAAAAAAATATTATTTTAATTATGTCGATAAGTTTTTTTTTAAATAATTAAAATATACGTTTTAAATAAAAGAATTAATTTGTTAACTAGTTTTTAAAATAAAGATTAAATAAAATGGGGATGTGGAAATAAAAGGTGGTATGTGGGGAAGTACTTGATGTGGAAAAAAAGTGGGTTTTTTGGTATGTGGGAAGTACATGATGTGGCATGCTGACTGGACCAAAAAGGTGGTATGTATGATGTTATTGATGTGGGTGGTCTTAATTAGGGGTGAGTATGAATAGTATTTGATTTTTACTATTATCTATTTATATTCTCTAATTTTTTATTTAAAAAGTTTAATAAATATTTGATATGTTATAAAAATAAAGATGCAATTCTCATAATAAATGAATGATTCTAAGACTATATATTTGAAGTTTAAAACTATATTAACCACGTACTAAAAAAATTAATCGAATTAATCGAAACCGAACCAAAACCGAAGAAAACCCGAAAAACCAAAACCAAACCAAACGATTTTTTTCATGTTAGGAACCGAAAAGTTCGGTTTTCGGTTCAGTTAGACCCAAAAACCGAACCAAAACATGCCCACCATATGTAAGATGGACGGCTCTATATAGCTTATAATGTAGAGGGTTAAATAATGTAGAGGGTTAAACTTTTTACTCATTTAGCTATCGTAGATTGAGTAACATGTATAAACAAATAGGGACATTTATATATTTATGATAACTAATTATATGTTTTTTAAGTTAAAAAATCAATTACATATATTGCTTTATAAGATGATTAATTAAATATTTTTTTAAAATAAAAAATCTCGGGATTCGAGATAGACTGAAAGTGATGCATGACAGACAGTAAAACTATGATGGCAAACGATGAAAGCCCATATAGAATGTAATAGGGGATTGTGGCAAACGATGGAAGCCCAGATAAAATGTAATAGGGCATTAACATATGTTAGGTCTCGCGAGGGCTCTAATTAAAGTTGGTTCAGGTGATTTTAAATAGTTATATATTGCGAGGAAAGTAAAATCAACTAGAAGACAAAATTCTCATAAAATGATTTTTTTGTATATCTCAATGTAAGTTCTTCCAAGTGATATTAACTTCGATTGATAAAATTAAAATCTCATCTTATCTTTATTTTTAATGTTTATTTTCTTAATTTAGTTTAAACTTAACCCTAAAAGTAAGATCTGGTTAGCAGTTGACAGAGGCAAAGTATCAAGAGCTCTCATTTCCTTACGTTGTGTCCTTGGACGACCCCGGTATCTTACATTCACTATACTACGACGTGATGGGTGCACTTGCCTGTGTACATGGTGTATAATGATTGTCCGTTGTCCTGTTCTATAAATTTAAAGCTTAAATGCAATAGTGGTGTTTAAACCGACACATGATTATCATTTTTATATACACCCAAACGTACAACAACTATGCTTTTGGAAGGTCTTCTCCTGCCACCTAGAGTAAACCTCATAGAACCCTTCGTTACTTTTGTGAAACGGTTTTCGGTCCCTATCATATATAGATAGGTTTGCTCCCACCTTCACATTATCGATACAAATATTATTCAGGGCCAAATCCATGTGAGTAATGTCCCTCATCTCCATGAATTTAACAAAACCAAATGGTCTTTTCTCCACGTCTTGCTTCCTAGAAACAAAAACATCTACCACTTTTTGATGTACCAATAATTATACATATTTTATCTACAAATATCCCCTGCATAACGGGATAAAACTGACTAACTATCACTAGAAAACAATGTTTTTGTATTCTTTGTAATTTTTTAGGTTTATTCAAGCCAAAATAATAAAAGGAGCGGAAAATAAAGAAAACCAGATAAAAAGATAAAAGATGGTGATTCGTGGACTTTAACACGCCTCGTGTTAAACATTGCACGACCCGTGCCCAACCGCCAGCGAAGCCCTAAAACCTTCTGACAGACACGACCCCATGCCACTAAAGCTCTATGCACAACACGATCCCGTGCCCCTGCATGACAAGCCCCCGTGTCACTATTGCATGCACAACATGCCCCATACCCCTGCATGACACGCCCTGTGTCATTCTCCAAAAGCTGCCTATAAAAGGAAGGTATCCCCCTCCATTCCAAATCGCCCAGAGCTCTTGCTCACTCTCCCCTTAGTTTATACCTCGTTTTCTTTATGAGCCACTTTGTTTTCGTGTTCTTGTGTCTTCTCGTCAAGATTGTAAGAACTCAAACTTTTGTGGATAATGAAATGTTAATTGTTTATGAATCGTTCATTATCTCTTAAGCATATCTTTATGCCATGATTAGTGGCCTAATTCTTACACTCATTTGGGGATAAACATATCTTTGGAGGATTGGTAAACTGTTTTTATAAACTTGTTTTAAGGTGAACTAATGACTTTATAGAAACTCTTTTGATTGAAAGTTTATTATTGATTTCTTTGAACAATCGACCATTACGTATCACATACCATTTGAGGAGTCAACATCTCATCAACCGAAATTGTGACACTGGGTTGGGGGATGATGCACGATCCTTCAGGTAACTCGCGCCCCTTGCTACATGATACGTTTGGGGTCGTTATGGTCTATGTAAGCAAACTCAGCTGACCACGCATGTGCGGGCTAAAAGTATCGGGATGGAAAAAGGGTTGGTAAAATTTTGTCACTTCGCGGAAGCCGAGATGGTACGTGTTTGTGAACTTGGCTCTGGTCACGCCGGACGCGTATGCGCAAGAGCGGTACGCGGAAGAAACGAACCTTAGTCCCTTTAAAAGATTATTTTTTATAATAAAATATTCTGACACACAGCGTTGTTCCCCTGCTGTTCATGACAGCGTGTCGAGTATGGTGTGTTGCATGAGAAGGAGCCCCATAACTATGTGGCATTAGATTCACAATATTTGTTTACCAACAACACAGTTCCTCAGGGTTCGTACTCCCCGTAGACGATCACCCGGGAGAGTAGTTACTGAACGGTGATTTTATTGGGTTTAAAATGTGATATTTATATGGGTTAAATGTGGTATTAGCTGATTGAAAAATTAATTTTTATTAATAGATGATCGTCACTGAACGGTAAAAAATTAAGCCGTTGGGCTCGATTTAGAGTGGCCTCATGCGTTGGGTTTTATAGTGACTATCGGAGTTACTCGTTTTTAAAATTTTAGTAGTTTCTAAAACGGATTTTAACATAAAACATTTATCCGCAATAGAATTACTTACATAACGCGGGCATTGTAAAACACGCAAACATGATCAATTACCAAATCACACAAACACGAAATAATTAGAATACTATCTAGGTTAATAGTCATAATCAGATATACCTCAGTGATATTCGAACAACCGCTCAAGACACCAGGATTCAATGAGCGAGAGCTAATGAACCAAGCACACAACTCTAATTGTCATGTCAGGACTTTGATGGCAGCGGGTGACGATGAAAAACCAGCTAGAAACTTTATGTCCAGCAGGCCCATCGCATATCGCAACGGGTTCAGGATTACCTCCGCGTGGGGCAATGGTCTCGACGGTCAAATAGTTAACCAAGTTGGGTCGCGTGTTGCGACACTCCAAGTACAGCCCCCGCATGTCGCGATGGGCGGCAGCGACCCGAAGGTGAGTTCGCGACCGCTGGCTGTCAAAGGCAACATGAAGGATGGCGGCGACGGGAGTGGAGGCGGCGGTGGCAACGCGTGCCGCTTAACATCCGCATGTGGCTGGGCGAAAAATGGGTTGTGCGGCTCGGGTTCTCTGGTCATGGTGAGGCGGTGATCAGATCCGGCGATGGCTCGATGGTCGGAGGGTGACGCGGTAGAGCCGGTTACGACGACACATGTGAGGGCCAACGACATAGAGAGAGAGAGAGAATTTTAGACTTTTAGTGATTGTGAAAACTGGTAACCTTATCTCCCTGTCTAATGGTTTTGTTTATAACCATTTAAGTCCATAAACCCATTTTTGAATTAGGTTACATTTTACAATATTAGCCTACCAGATATATTTAATTAATTATATCAATTAAATACATGTTATCCACCGATAATTGTTAAACTAGTAATAATTATTCAAACCTATAATTATCTAGTAATTATTATTCAAACAAATAATAATTAATCTATACTATAATTACGAGTAAACTTCACTTTTGGTGCTTAAGGTTTGTACATTTTAACACTTTTAATCCAATTTATAAATTATAACATTTCAGGGCCTGAGGTTTGATTATTTTCTCACTTTTGATCACTTTTTAAATTTCTATCTAAATTAAAGGTTGAAATCAGTCAAATAGGATATTAATGAGTGGTATTTTCCTAATTTAACTCTTATCCCTTTTTATTTATTTGATACAAAACACAGTAATTGACTTCTGCTGCTGAGGAACTTTCTTTTAATCATATCTGCTACCGATGAACTTTATATATTTTCGTTTTATATCAAATAAATAATAGGGGATACGGGTTAAATTACAAAAATACCCCTCATTGATATCATATTTGACTGATTTCAACCGTTAATTTAGATGGAATTTTAAAAAGTGACCAAAATTGAGAAAATAATCAAACCTCAGGCCCTGAAATGTTATAATTTTAAAAATTGGATTAAAAGTGTTAAAATACGCAAACCTTGGAGACCAAAAGTGAAGTTTACTCTATAATTACTAATCAAATTAGTATCAAATTAGTAATTATTCGACCTACCATTTATTACAAACAATTAGTAAAATTTAATTTTATTGTTCCGCTATATGCCGGTTAACTAAGTAAGCGGTCATGTACTCATTGATCCCAATGTAACTCTTATCGGCCAAAAACAGGTCGGGTATGTTAAATAGTCGGGTCTGGACATACATTATCCAACATCATGAAGCAAAGCAACCAAGACAAGCGGCAAATCAAAGCCCTATGTGTGACGGTGTAAGTCGTAGCCAAGCCGCACTAAACCGTCATTTTGAAGCTGCCCACCCCTTCCAACATAATATCCAAGAAAAGTTTCAATTGAGGGAATCATATGATTTAGTGAAGTCAACTTTAAAAGACATCGTCTTCTTTTTCATCTTTAATCTTTCATAACTTTATCCATGAAATTCATCATCATCATCATACTCAGTAAATCCCACCAAAAGCAAAACTAAGTTAGGTTAAGATGTAGACAACCTTACCTCTGTCCCGTAGGAATAGAGATGTTGCTTCCAGTGAGATCCCGGCTCCGTAGTTTTGCATCAAGCCTTGAACATAAGGCACATAAAACTCAGCAAACCGGGATAAAGACCGATTGGTGCATGTACTCCTTGTCTTCCGGCTATCAACTTCACCACATGATGCATGATTAACCGTCCATTACTTTTAATGTTATTTTTATAAAATTAGTAAAATAACGTTAAAATTAGTGCAACTTCACTTTTGCCCCCAAGAGCCCACACATATATATACATTATATGCTCACACTGTAAGGGGGTATTTATCCATGAGATTATAAAACCTAATTTTTATTAAAAACTTTAAAATCATACATGTCGTATTACGATATTATGTCATACATACCGCATTCTAATTTGTCACCCGATAGTAGTTGAGAACATCGATTAGCCACAACTGGTATCAAACGAATAATTCGTATCAAATACAATTAGAGTAATTAACATATCAAATAAGGTATTAGGCCATGTGTAATGGTTTAGAGCATTCACGGTAGAGCCCCCATAAATATGTGAGTATAGTCCTTAAAATTTAAGGTGTAGTTGTGAGTGGAGTGAGAGAGAGAAAAAATAACATCCTTGAAATTTGTGGTTGTGAGTGAAAGAGAGATAAAAAATAATGATAAAAGTATAAATTATAAGGATAAGAATAAATAATCTATTGTGAATGCTCTGAGTGATAGGGGTTTGATAGTGAATAACACCCTTAAACACTGCCCACTGGGCGTATTGGATGGGTGTGATGGAGGCTTTTGTGGTGCTGGTCGTGTGCACTTTTCAAGATTTCTTTTTTGTTTTGTTTTTTTCCCTCTCTAATTTAAATAGTATACTTCAACTTACACGTACACAACCATCATTTACATCCTTACTCACTACATATTTTTTTCACCGTCACAACATATCATATGTAACATCCCGCGTGACAATCTATTAACCTTTATACCTCTACACAACTACATATGTTCTTAGAAGTCATGGTTACCGAGAAAGATTATATATATATATATACATTTTTTTTTAAATTGTCATTTTATAAAAACCTCTACCAAGGCAGCAAGGCCAAACTAATGGATATCACAGGTAATTTCATGAACGAGAAACAACTCACTATATTCAATAAACCGGGACAAATACAAATACCTAATACTATTATAAGGAAACTATCTAAACTAGGAAACTAAATAAAATAATCAAAGAATCAATATCTTAACCAAATAAACTAATTAAATAATTAAATCTAGTTTTAGTCTAATCCTAACTCAATTAAATAATTAACATAAATTTACTAATCTATCTCTAACTATGGACCAATTACAAGATTAGTCCAACAATCACCCCCTAATCTTGTAATGTTCCTCCAAGATCTTGAATACTGAGTAAGACACGAAGTTCTTCCATGTTAATCAACGATCTTTTGTGTTCTCTTTGCATCAACACCTTTGCTGCAACCAACACAACATCACACCCCCTCTTCTCCGACTCCTTTGGGATATTCACACCCAAAACTTATCCAAACACTTGAACCATTAGCCACAAACAAATTAACATAATTTTTCTTCTACCTTGATAAAGCTCGCTGCTTGAACAACCTATCAAAACAAATTCTATATCATCATCTGACCCTTGTTTCCTACCCGGAAATTCCGACCACATCAACTCGTATTTCCTACCCGGAAACTCGTCACAATCGTTGACTGTGTTGTTTCGGTACCCCCTAGCTCCAGCATTCCCGCGATTTCGTCATCGGTCGGTCCATTGATCGCTAGAACCCACACCAGTCCGTCGAGTGCGGTTTCAGTCTTCTGAATGAGCAAACAACAGTCTTTCTTGATCTTCTTTAAGTTTTTCGTTGCGTCGAATTACCTCTTCACATGGTTTTAACCTTCCAATAAGAGATTGAAACAAAACGTCACTTGGCTCTCTAAATAACACCATTGCACCTGCATTTACCATCATCAATAGTTTGCTACGGGAAAAAAAATCCAAAATTCATGCTTTTTCTTTCTGTGACCAATTTCTATTCTAAAAAAACAACAAAACAACCCTCCTGGTTTTGTTCTTACGACACATGGTAGCCAAAAGAAACAAAATTATCCACTTTTTTTTTGTATGAATACGAACACCGCAACTCCTTGTTTTCTTTTCTTCTAGTCAGGCAACAAACTTCTTTCTTTTGATTTTAAATTTTAAACGAATAAAGCAACCGCCTTACTAATCTTTTCCTTCCCCCGTCGTCAAATTTGAGATTCACTGTTAGAGGACAACTACGTAGGAACACCTACAACGAAAAAAACCAAAACGCCACCCTCAAACTCGGATGAACTGAAGTCTCAGAACATGCTTCGATCTTTCTCTTATAGTAACCGTCATCACCGATCGTTTGTCTCCGGTCTTCGTTCTTCGTGCAAGCTTCACCAAGCTCTGATAGGAACAAGAAACAACTCACTATATTCAATAAACCGAGACAAATTTACAATAACTTTATCAACCCATATTTATACTAATTTTATACCTTGAAAAACAAGAAACCTAATTCTATCTAAACTAAGAAATTAAATAAAATAATAAAAAATCAATATCTTAACCAAATAAACTAATTAAATAATTTAATCTAGTTTTAGTCTAATCCTAACTCAATTAAATAATTAATATAAATTTATTAATCTATCTCTACTATGGACCAATTAAAAGATTCTCATAGTTATTAGAATATAAGACTAGGGTTAATTAGTATAAACCCACGGGCCCTTTAGGTATTAGGGTTTAGAGTAATTCTCTATATAATGTTCTGTGTTTATCAATAATATTCATCGAGTTATTTCTGTAGTCTTATAATAGTGTCATACACATACATTCCACAAATATTTGTTTATAAACGCATAAAATAGAGAGTAGAGTATTTTTGAGTTGCAAAATGGATTAAAGAGGAATGAAGATTGCATTTCATTTTTTCCGTTGAAAAGCTGCAACGGAGGTTTAACGTTGAGTTAACGAAGATATTGGAGAAGAAATTATATAGGAACAGTGCAGGGGTAAGATATGTTGATTAATTGTTGACTGCATTGGCATTTGGCTGTACGGTATCTCTGGCGGCGAAAAGACTGCGCTAATAGTGACACCCTACTCTGCTAGCAGTGTCCGATCTCTCTTATGGGATGTATTGCTAAGGTGGTCTCAAAAGTATTGGCGAATCGGATGAAGGGGGTGATGGATTCTTTAATTTCGGAGACTCAAATGGCTTTCATCGCCAACCGAAATATTGTTGATGGTCCTCTTATAATTAATGAAGTTTTATCTTGGCTCAAAAGATGTAAGCACCAAGCCATGTTTTTTAAGATAGACTTTAATAAAGCCTATGACTCCCTTGATTGGGACTTTTTGGATTCCATTCTTAATCAAATGAACTTTCACCCTCTATGGAGAAAATGGGTGCGGGGTGTTTTAGAGGCTTCTCGGACTTCGATCCTCATTAATGGTTCTCCCACATCGGAGTTTGATTGTTTTAAAGGGGTGCGCCAAGGAGACCCTCTCTCCCCTTTCTTATTCATTGTGGCAATGGAGGCGTTGCATTGCATGATGAGGAAAGCGAGCTCAATGGGGATTTTTCAAGGTATTAAGACTCCTAGAGAAGGGCCGGTGATTACCCACCTTGTGTTCGCGGATGATGTTATGGTGTTGGGTCAATGGGTGGGTAGTAATTTTCTCAACCTTCGGCGTCTCCTTTGGTGTTTTTTCCTCGTCTCGGGCCTTCGGGTTAACATTAACAAATGTGGTCTTTACGGTGTCAATGTCCCGGAGGTGGAAACTAGTGCTAAGGCCGCTCTCATGGGGTGCAAAGTGTGCGAATTTCCATTCAATTATTTAGGTCTAATGGTTGGGGCGAACATGAATATTAAAAAGCATTGGAGGTTAGTCATTGAAGCTTTTCGTAATAAACTTTCGGCTTGGAAGGCTAGACATCTTTCGATGGGGGGTAGGCTAACCCTCATTAAATCGGTGCTTGATGCCCTCCCGACATATTATTTTTCTCTATACCGAGCCCCTAAGAACGTTTTAGAGACATTGGAAAAAATTCGCTTTAATTTTTTGTGGGGTGGGGACGGAGAAAAGGCTAAAATTCATTGGGTTGCTAGAGATAAGATATTGAGACCCATAGCCGATGGTGGCCTGGGGCTGATGGATCTGGGTTCTTTCAACAAATGCCTTCTAGCGAAATGGTACTGGAGGTATAACACGGAACAGGAGAAGCTGTGGAGGAACGTAATATTTAGCATTCATGGCGAGAATTCGAACGACAGGTTGATTCCTTGCAGATTGGAATCCGGGGGTGTTTGGAAGGCGATTGCAAGGGTGGAACGGGATCTCGGTGCAAAAGGGGTGGCTTTAAATGAACTGTTGGTTAGGAATGCGGATGGGTGGCATTGGGGGGACAGAAATGGCGAGGGCTTCTCTGTGAAGTCCATGCGCCTCTTACTTCTTTCTTTACAAGGGATGGAACATGGATTTGATTTTGTGTGGTGCAAGGCCGTTCCTCTCAAAGTCAATCTTTTTATTTGGAGGGCTTTTCTTGGAAGATTACCCACAAAAGACGCTCTTGCAAGGAGGAATATTCATGTTGGTTCTTTGTTTTGTTTCCTTTGTATGGATGCGATGGAATCGGTGGATCACGTGTTCACGGGGTGTACCTTCGCGAACAAGATTTGGTCAATTGTGACGCAATGGTGTCACCTCCCTAATCTTTTCTTTTTCTCAATTAAAGACGTGGTCAAGATACACAGTGGGCTGTCGGTTTTGGAATGGAAGACAAAGGCTTTGAACACGATCATGCTCACGACTTGTTGGTGCTTATGGAAAGAGAGGAACAACGTGGTGTTTAATCAAAAATCCCCTTCGGTTCATCGGGTGGTGTTTGAAATTAAATATTGGAGTTTCCTTTGGTTTTTGAATCGATGTAAGTCTCGTAACATTAATTGGGAATCGTGGTATTCCTTTTGTTTGTAATGTTCCTTGTTGGCGGCCTCTAGCTTCTTGCTAGGGGTTCTTTGCCCGTTCTAATGCATTGCCGTTCAAAAAAAAAACATTTCATATAAGTATATATATATCTTTAATTTTATATATTTATCTTTCAACCATATTTTCATATTCTGATTTATGAATTAACTTTTATGATACATATATATTTATACTATATATAATATATTTTTAGATGAATAGAAAAGTCATTTTATATTTTTGAAAAGACTAAAAGGTTATAAGCAGTGGCGAAACTTAAAAATATTAAGTGGGGGGTCGAGATCTAATTTTTTTTTTCAGAACGTCAATTTTGGGGTAAATGGGGGGTCGAAACCGGAGTATATCAAAATTTTCTACACGAAAATTATATACCCCATACATCGCAAAAAAAATTTCGGGGGGTCGGGCGCCCCCTCCCGTCCCTTAAAAGTTGCGCCCCTGGTTATAAGGGGATGCAGTATCATGAGGAGCCGAGTGGCTTCCACCGGCTAACCATACCGCGTGTAGCGGTTCCTTGGCCTGGCTCCTCTTTTCCGGTTCTTCATGGTTCCCACAAGCCAGCCTAAGTCGGCCTCTCTTGACCGTTGGAAATGTGACCATTGGTAGCCAACGGCTACCCACCTATTTTTTTTTCTTTAACATTTTAAACATACACTATATATACTCATTCATTTTTTTATAAAACACACATCTTTCTCTCTACAAACATTTTCTTCATCTCTTTCACTCTACAAAAATGAGTCTTTACGATGAAGAAGACTTTTTTCCACCACTCGAGATTCTGACATCGTCAAGTAGCTCCGATGGTTCGTACCAGAACGCGATGCAGTACTTTAACCTATGTCTTAACGTCATCGAACAAGAAGAACAAGAAGAGGTTTCCGCTCCTAAACGGAGGAGACGTATTTACCGTGATCGTGAAAACGGTCACCAACGATTGGTGGAACTATATTTCGCCGAAAATCCCCATTACCACGAGGGAATTTTTAAAGAGCGGTTCCGTATGTCTAAACGTTTGTTTTTGAAGATTGTTGACGACATCACAAACAGTGAGTCGTGGTTCACACACCGTTTGGATGCGACGAAGCGGGAAAGTTTCACACCTTTACAAAAGTGCACGGTGGCTATTCGTCAACTCGCATACGGTAACGTTCCTGACGAATATGATGAATCTTTAGATTTTTCTGAAAGAACTGCACGTGAATCCCTACACTATTTTTGTAAAGCCATTATTAAGCTTTACAAAGATGAATTTTGGCGTGCACCTACTACCCATGATATTACTCTTTTATATAATGCCCATTTAGAAAAGCATGGTATTCCGGGTATGATAGGTAGTATCGATTGTACTCATTGGGAGTGGAGGAATTGTCCTAGAAAGTATAGGGCACAATATCATCGTGGCGATCATAAAAAACCAACAATTTCACTCGAGGCAGTTGCCTCCCAAGATATGTGGTTTTGGCATGCGTTCTTTAGTGTTGCAGGTTCAAACAACGACATCAACGATCTTAACCAGTCACCTTTGTTCAATAATGAGATGCATGGGGTTGCACCTAGAATGCCATTTGTTTGCAACGGTTGAGAGTACAAACGTGAGTATTACCTTGCAAATGGCATATGGATCCTTGGTCGGTCTTTGTGAAGGCATTTCCACATCCTTTTGAGATTAAAGAGAAGAAAATGAAGAAGATACAAGAGGGGGGCTAGAAAAGACGTGGAAAGTGCGTTTGGTCGGTTAAAGGAAAAGTGGGCAATAGTTGATCGAAAGGGTCGTCCAATCAAAAAAGAGCTAATGGAGAACATTATGTACGCAATCATCATTCTACACAACATGACTCTCAAAGACGATGGCCTTGCTATATCACCGGTCCACATTCGGGATTCGCCGGTTAACCGGGTTCTCGACCCGAATGTTATTTTAGAATTGCGAGATAGCGAGACTCATTTTAAACTCAGATTCGATATCACCGAGCACATCCAAAACACAATGGAAGTGTTTTTAACCGAGGAGGAGGTGAACGCAAATCCTCAACCCTAGATTTGTATTTTTTTTTAAAAAATGTTGTAACTTTTATTATTTTTAATGAATGTTGTTTAAGTTTGCTAGTGTATTTTTTTTTTAATTAATATTGTTTACTTTTATTATTTTTTATTTTATTAAAAGTGGTTTAAATAAAAAAAATTAAAAAAAACAGATGGCTTGGTCAAGCCACACCACCACCATACCATATGGTGTGGCTCAACATTGCTTCAAAAACACATGATTTGAGTTGACACAATTAAATTGGTTGGTAAACATGGCTTCACCAAGCCATGCCACCACCATACCTCCTCCCCTACGAGGAGAATGTATGGTAGTAGTGCGGTTTGATGAAGTAGTGTCCACCAACCAATGAAATGTTGACAACTCAAATTAGTGTTTTTAAGTGTGGTTTGGGAATTGGGAGCCACACCATATGGTATGATAGTAGTGTGGTTTGGGTGGCTTCAAAACTTTGAAAATTGGACCACACACACAGTGTAGCTTCTCCAAACCGGATATCACCCAAAATGGAACCGCAAGGCTTGGATCCGCCTTACGCGGTATCGTTGGCACTTAGAACCACGCGGTTCCCCTTAGAGCCGCCCAAAGAAGTCGGAACGATACGTCGATACCGTCCCCCTAATGCCTCCTTTATGTTCGTGCCGCATTTTTATCTCCCTCCACAATTTACGCTTCTTACTTTTCAATATATGGTCAATTACATCTTGCAATTAAAGAAATAAAGAAAAGAAAGCCACCTAAAAAAACAAACGTGAATTCACTGTAAACACAATAAGATGTCTTAAGTATATAGATTCGTAGCATTCAATTGCTAAATATGAGGTTTGATTAATACGAAAATTGGGTTCCCCGGTTTTTTAGTTGCGGTAGAGAAGGGGAAAAACGACCGCATTTGAGTTGCGTCTAAATCGAGTTTCCGGGAAACGTGGTCGGACTGTGTCTAAAAGAAAGAAAAAAAAAGGATCATTGTGCGTCGCGGATGGTAGTTAGCGGCAATGTTCTTCACGTCCAATTACACCAAATACCATAATATAGTCTCCATTAAGTCTATGTGTAAAACTAACTTCCAGTTACACCCTTTTAATATATTAGTTTTATAAAATTTAATCCTTTCTTATTTCTATTTTACTCGGTCTTTTAGTTTTCAAATAACTTCAACTTAGTCCATCAACACTAATTATATAAATATACAATGCAAATTATAGATGAATAGTGATCTATTTCTTTCCTATAAAATGACCACACCTTTCTTTATAATTTACATTTTTAGTCCCTCTGCGTGTCACTTCCTGATGTTATCATTTTGAAAGAGGTGGCAGTCTCACATATAAAGACTATTCAGACACAGACACACGTTTTCTTTTCATGTGTGGAAATGGGTGGTGGCCCATGAGTCACCAAGTCACCACACGTGTTCTTTTCTTGCTATGTAGAAGTGTGTGTTGGCTTTGAGAGATGCACATTATATTCACACAATATATTCATTTCTCTAAATCACTTTCTCTCTCTAACTAAACCCCCCGCCGGTTCTTCTCCTCCATTTCTCTTGACGTTAGGCTACGATTGTTTCTGGTCGTTGTGTTCTGAGCTTTGTGACGTTGTCGGCGGCCGACGTTATTGACGTTGAAGCGGTTGCCCTTGAGGCATTGCTCTATTAATCCGGCTGCTGTTGAGACGTTGCTCAACTGAACTGGCGGTGGGTTAATTTGAGTTCTGATCTGACTTCGATCTGTGTTCGATCTGTGTTCGATCTGTTATATATGTAGTTTGGTGGTGTCATTGCTCTGTTTTCTACAAGGTTTGTTTCTTGGTGGTGGTGGCGGCTGTTTAGGGTTTTTTGGTTATGCATGTGCTTAGTCTTTTCTGTTGGGGATTCTTTTTACTTTGCTCTTCTGACGATTGAATTTCTTATCTTTGATTTTGTCATTTTTGGCTATGATTATGATTTTTGATTTGGTTGAACTAATATCGGATCTGCCGATTATTTATGTTGGATGTTTGCTGTTGGGGTTTCTATTTCGTTTTTGCCGGCTACTATTGGTCGAGGCAACGGCGACCATTACAGTCACGGATCTCAGATGTTATGGTTATTATCTGTTGTTCTTGCTTGATAGATTTGTGGTTTTGGTTGAGTTGTTGGCGATGTTATTGGATTTTTGTCTTTCACTTTGGCTATGAAGGCCATCCACAGGATCTGAGTTCCCTTTACTATGTCTAAGGTCGTTGCTTGAGATCTAGAAAATGAAAATCCATTAAGTGGTGTTTGTTGGGTTATTGTCGATGTTGTTACGAGCTCTGATGGATTTGGCAGCATCAAAAGAAAAAGACAGCTTCATTTTTACGTTTTATGATGATGTTTATGCCTAACGTAATGGTCTACGAAATGGTCAAGATTTTCTGAACTGTGAAGGCTATGATGGTTCACCTATGTTTCTCTGTTCTTGGCATCTATGGTTGTGGTGAGCTGGAGGCGTGAGACCTTAGTTCTCCTTGGTTTATCGCAGCCCTCACTGTGACCCTTGCCAACGATCTGATGAGTAAATGAAATTTGAGCCACACATCCATTGCTTATTTTGTTTCATTATAATCTGAGTATTTCTCAGATTTTATTCCATAAATGGTTACATGTAAATTATGAATTTTCAGGCGATGCTTTACACAAGGCATCAACAAAATCACATTTGTATGAAATATGTGTCATTAACTGTTGGAAACCACCACTGTTTGAATGTTTACAAGAAACAGGACCAGCCCACTTCAAACAGTAAGTTTAGACATTAATTTTGAAGATTTCTTAAATAACTTTGAATTTGCCAGAACACTCAAACGACCGATTATCTGATTCTGATTATATGTACTTTACGCTTCTTAGGTTTGCATTCAAAGTGTCTCTCACAATAGAAGACGCGTCAAACACGCAGTTGGAGTGCATTGGAGATCATCGGGCTAAAAAGAAAGATGCGACTGAGTTTGCAGGTCAAGGAGCGATTTGGTACTTGAAACAAACTGGGCATTTAGAGAAGTAGAATTTGGTACTCATGTTTCAGTCACACAATGCATATATATTATTCACTTATTTCTGTAACTAGGCTACAAATGTTAAAAGAATATATAAGAGGTTTGATTGTAAAAATGGTTTTCTAATTAAATAGGTTTTCTTAATCATATAATCTTTTGTTAAAAATAGTTTTCTATTAACATATACGACGAAAATGTGGTATTGCAGGCCCGCCGCAACGCGCGGGCGGGTCTGCAACTTGTTTTTTATATAAAATAAGTAAATAAATCACTTATAAAATTTTCCTGTTTTAAATTCAATTGCAGATCAGTAAGATGAGCGGTTTAATATCCAGTCCAGTTCTAAAAACATATTTGAGATAGACCTTAACCTTACAAGTATTTCTTTTCTTTTTTATTTTTAAGGTTTAATAATAATAATACACTAAAAAAGTAAATATAGAGTACAAATTGACGAGGGAAAACTTGATTTTTGACCTCATAGACATAATATCTTCAATTGTTTTAGTTTTTATCAAGTATTTTGATTTATGCGAGACAACTCACCTTTTGTTTTGCTTTTATTCCTTATATAGGTTCTTCCCATAAAAGACTTATCTTACTAAATTTTCTTAAAATTTTTAATTGGTTGGTATTTTGGTCAAATTTTTACTGGATGGTTAACTGAGTTTTCTTTAACAGGAATTTCAGATTACTGACGGTGGGATTACACCATCGACTTGATTATCTTCTTTTCTGAGGTGATAGAGACTGAAACGTCTCTTATGGGGAAGTGAGTACATAAACTCTGTACTCAACCAAGACACCAGTTCGAGGATAACTAATCCTCTACCAGAAAACCTCTTGTGAGGATTGAACCCCTGACCTTTCGGTCAGGAACTCAACCCTCTCCAGATACCATTAAGACAATTGAGCGTTGGTTGGTTAATTGAGTTTTACATTGTTATTTTGAAAGTCTATTATAACTTATTTTCATATTTCCCGGCTGCAAAGCGCCGTGCCGTGTATAACACTAGTATTCTTATAATATATACACGCCCTTAATTACATTTACTATCAAAAAGTTAAATTATAATAAACTTTACATAAACTATTACGAACTACGAAATAAACTTATTTATCTTAACGTTGTGTTATTTAGAAAAAAATATCAAAACAGTTGTTGACCCATTTTGAGTTAACAAAATAGCATTTGACTCATAAACTTTCTAAAATAGCATTTGAGTTAACAAAATAGCGAATGTACTTTAATACTTTTTATATTTTAGTTTTTAACTTTTTAATTAATTAAGCTCCTTAATGTGTTTTTACTTAATAATTTTTATTTGATATTTTTTTTAAATCTAAATACAAAGTACTTTATAAAACTTTTTTTCTAAACATTTTAATCTAAGTTTATTAAAAACAAAGTTATTTAAAAAAAAGCAATTAAGTCTCCTAACTGACTTTCTATAACTCTTAAAAAATTTGAGATAATATGTAAAGTGATTGGTTAAAAGTATAGTAAATAAATGTGTTCAAATAAATAAAGTTTTTTTTATTAGAGAGAAGGTGTAAGTAATTATATAAATTTTTAAAAAGTTCGAGTTTAAAAAAAATTAACTTGTAAAATTAATGAAAGGGGTTCCTTTTCTAAATTAAATTCAATACGAGTATTTAAATATTAAAAATAGACGAATTTTAAATATTAAAAAAATATATAATAAAACACATAAGATTATTTGTTAAAATATATATTCAAATAAAATCCTTAAAAAAAGTATAGATTGTGATATAGTATAGATTTGTTAAAATATATTAGTTATAAAAAATAGCTAGGGAGTAAAACATAACTTTTTTATTGAAAGAAAAGTTTAATTATAATAAACTTTACATAAAGTATTACGAACTACGAGATAAACTTATTTATCTTAATGTTGTGTTATTTAGAGAAAATTATCAAAACAAGTATTGACCCAATTTGAGTTAACAAAATAGCCTTTGACTCATAAACTTTCTAAAATATTCTTTGATTTCTAAAAAAGCAAATGAATCTGGCAATGTAATATGAATTGCGAATGTACTTTAATACTTTTTATATTTTAGTTTTAACTTTTTAATTAATTAAGCTCATTAATGTGTTTTTACTTAATAATTTATATTTGATAATTTTTTTTAAAATCTAAATACACAGTACTTTATAAAACTTTTTTCTAAACATTTTAACCTAAGTTTATTAAAAACGGAGTTATTTTAAAAAAAATCAATTAAGTCTCTAACGGACTTTCTATAATTCTTAAAAAAATAACAAAAGTTGAGATAATATGTAAAGTGATTGGTTAAAAATATAGTAAAGAAATGAGTTCAAATAAATAAAAAAATTTAATGGAGAGAAGGTGTAAGTAATTATATAGAATTTTAAAGAGTTCGAGTTCAAAAAAATAAATTAAACTTGTAAAATTAATGAAAAGGATTCTTTTTCTATATTAAATTCAATACGAGTCTTTAAATATTAGAAATAAAGAGTATGACGATTTTTAAATATTGAAAAAAATTATAAAAAATTATAAGGTTATTGGTGAAAAAAATATATCCAAATAAAATCCTTAGAAAAGATTATGATAAATAGTATAGATTTGTTAAAATATATTAGTTATAAAAATAGCTAGGGAGTAAAACATAACGTTTTTTTGAAAAAAGTTAAATTATAATAAACTTTACATAAAGTATTACGAACTACGAGATAAACTTATTTATCTTAACGTTATGTTATTTAAAGAAAATTATCAAAACATTCATTGACCCATAAACTTTCTAAAATAGCCTTTGATTTAAAAAAAAAACGAATGAATCCGGCGAATGTAATATGAATGGCGAATGTACTTTAGTACTTTTTATATTTTATTTTTTTAAACTTTCTAATTAATTAAGCTCCTTAATGTGTTTTTACTTAATACATTTGATATTTTTTTTTGTAAATCTAAATACACAGTTGTTTATGAAACTTTCTTTTAAACATTGTTAACCTAAGTTTATTAAATACAAAGTTATTTAAAAAAAAAAATTAAGTCTCGTAACAGAATTTCTATAACTTTTAAAAAAATAACAAAAGTTGAGATAATATGTAAAGTGATTGGTAAAAAATATAGTAAATAAACGAGTTCAAATAAATAAATTTTTTTATTGGAGAGAAGGTATAAGTAATTATATAAACGTTTAAAGAGTTCGAGTTCAAAAAAAAATTTAACTTATAAAATTAATGAAAATGATTCCTTTTCTAAATAAAATTCAATACGAGTCTTTAAATATTAGAAATAAAGAGTATGATGAATTTTTTAAACATTAAAAAAATTAAATTATAAAAAAACACATACGATTATTTTTTAAAAAAATATATCCAAATAGAATCATTAAAACAAGTATAGATTGCGATATATAGTATCGAGTTGTTAAAAAATATTAGTTATAAAAAGTAGCTAGAGAGTAAAACATAAGGTCTTTTTTAAATAAAAGAATAGATTTGTTAAAAAATAGATCCAAGTATTTTTTTTATAACATAATACTTTATTGAAATTTTAATATTATATATATTTTTTTAACTTACACTCTTCAAAATTTGATATAGTTCCTTATATTTTTCTCTAACTACAAAACTATTTATTTGAATTCGTCTTTTTATAATAATTTAACAAATCAGTTTATACTTTTTCTCCGACTCTTATTAAAATTTCTAAGAAGTTATAAAAAATTGGTTACGAGACTTAACTGATATTTCAAAAATAACTCCGTTTTTAATAAAACTTAAGTCAAAATGTTCGAATTATTTTATGATCTATTGTATATTTAGATATTTTTTTTAAAGTTATTAAATATAAATCATTAACAAAATATATATTAAGATGCGTAATTAATTAAAAAAATTAAAATTAAAATATTAAAAATCAATTCAATTTGAACATTTGCCATTTTGAAATTACTCGCTGTATTTATTCTCCATTTTCAACATTCTAATTTATTCTTATTTTATGACGAATACCAAGGGAGAATGCTATCAAATTAGAGAATGATTATATGATATGGAGAATGATTATATGAAATAGAGAATGAGAATGTCGAATATATAAAGAAATATAACATGGCAGTCTTCTATTGGTTAAACATTTTGGTAAACTGCCTGTCAACGACCATTTGTTAACTTCTTTTGAGTCAATGGCTTCTGCCGTAATTTTCCTTGTTATTTATACCCTTGTTAATCTTATATTATATAATAACAATAAAGTATTACGAACTACGAGATAAACTTATATATATAGGGTAAAAATCATGCGAAAACCATTCTTATGTTAAAACAACCTATACCAACACTAAAACCTTTATACCTGCTTAATATTTTAATATTTTATTTCAAAAAAATTACACAAAAATTCTTAGAAATCTATTATCCTCAATTCTAGAGAAAAAAAAATCGATGTTTCATGATTTTTTATTACTACACATGTACAATATAACTATTAATTATACTACACATGTGTAGCATTTTCAGACTTTGATTATTATAATGAACATTGAGCACGATTAGATATTGTTTAAGTGTAATAGTAATAATTTCTTACAACAATTTTGGATTTAATCTTTACCTGGGCGGATTTTGAATGCATCGAGGATGTTTATATGTAGGGCGAACCACAACGTACCCACTGCATCCCCAACACATCATAACGCACCTACGCTACACGATATCCTCTCTGTTAGAAAATGAAGCCTTTTATGGAAAAAGTTTAGGCCCCTAATTCATCCATTCCAAAACTGTGATTCCAATTCATGACCGTTGCTGCTTGTCTGGCTCCAGCTCATTTTTGTCAATGCTTTACTTTATTCCTTTCTTAGAGTTTTTTGTACATCTATTTATGTGGCCTGCTTTTATGTAAAACTTGAGACAAAAAAATTATAAAACAAAAACTTCCTGTATTTCAATCGAAGATGGTATCAGAGCGGGTTTTTTGATATTTGGATCAACCTGCTCACCTCAACTCATCATCTACCGCCTTCTTTTCTGCATTACAACCCCCATGTCTGGTATACTCGGAACCACCGTCAACTCATCTTCTCAGAATGGTGTGGCGGCGGGATTCTCTGCTAACATGTCACATGAATCGAAAGGTCAAGCATTCTTATCGAAAGGCCGCATCACGGGTCAGAAAATCTCAAGCTCTGGATCATTATCCCGAAACGAAAAACACAAGCTGAAGTGTGACCATTGTGGTATGTCAAAACATATCAAAGAACAGTGTTTTAGAATCGTTGGCTACCCCGATTGGTGGACCGACGATCACAAAAAAAGGAACAAAGAAGGGGGGAAAGTAGCTGCGGCTGTGGGATACTCAGAAGGCACTAGAAGCGGCGGTGACCAACCTACCTTTGAAGAAAGGAGCGGAGGTTTCGGATATGTGGCTGCCGTCGCTAAGGATGGAGATGGGATAGGGCACAACGAAGATGGAGGAGGTAATGGGATTGAGAACACATTCTCAATCCCTTTTCTTTTTAATCCAAGTTTTTTTGACCCTCAAGTTTTAGACATGTTTAAAAATAACCCCCTAGAAATTGATACTGGCCAACAACCTAAAAATGTTGAAAATAACCGATGCATACTTCCTGTATTTGATGAAAATTATGACAAACATCAAAAATCCTTTTTTAAAACCAACCAAAAGTGTTTAGATAATTATGGACAAGTTAATATGATAAAAAATTATGAGACTATTAATAAATCATGGATATTTGACTGTGGTGCTACTGACACCATGACTTTTGAGTTATCGGACATAATTTCAAAATCTAAACCCAAAATTAATCACATTAAAACCGCCAATGGTGGGGTTGTTCCCGTAAAAGGAGGAGGAACTATTGAAATATCTCCTACTTTGAAACTTTCAAATTGTTTGTATGTCTCATCCTTGTCACATAAATTGTTGTCTATCAGCCATGTGACAAAGGAGCTCAATTGCTCTGTTTTGATGCATCCTACTTTTTGTATCCTTCAGGACATCAGTACGGGAGCGATTATTGGGCGTGGCACTGAACGCCATGGATTGTATTATGTAGAAGAAGTGACTCAACATGGTACTGTGATGTTGGCCCACGGGACTACAAATAGGGAAGCTTGGTTATGGCATAGAAGATTGGGACACCCTTCAACTGGTTATTTACATCTTATACTTCCGAGGCTTTTTCCTTCAAATAAACCATTAAATTGTGAAACTTGTGTCTTGGCTAAAAGTCATAGACATACGTATAAACCAAATAATACGAGGGTTGATTTACCTTTTTCTCTTATCCATTCGGATGTTTGGGGCCCAGCGGAGGTCGTTGGAGGACAAAATTTTCGTTTCTTTGTTCTTTTTATTGACGACTGCACTCGTATGACGTGGACTTATTTTCTAAAACACAAATCTGAAGTTTTTGATAAATTTACTATGTTTTATACCATGATACAAACCCAATTTAAAACCAACATTCAAACTTTACGATCCGATAATGGGGGGGAGTTTATAAATAACCAAATGAAACAATTTTGTAAAGAAAAAGGAGTTATTCACCAAACAACCTGCTCCCACACTCCCGAACAAAACGGCGTTGCCGAACGAAAAAACCGCATTCTCTTAGAAATAACTCGAGCACTATTAATTGAGTCTCGGGTTCCTAAGTCTTTCTGGCCTGAAGCGCTTGCTACAGCCACATATTTGATCAATCGGCTTCCGACTAAAGCCCTTGACTTGAAAACTCCTCTCCAAACTTTATCTGACTTTACCAAACTTCCACCTATCCTGACACTTAAACCACGGATATTTGGATGCTCCGTCTTTGTTTACATACCAAAAATTGATCGAACCAAACTCGACCCTTGTGCTGAGAAGTGTGTGTTTGTAGGCTATGGTGTCAACTGTGACAATCCGCATTTTCAGATCCTTTCCTGGCATTAACTGAACACAAACTGTATTAAATGTTGTGTGATCATTTATGAGATCGACTTATGTTGACTTAGGGTTTGTATTGAGCATTCACTTGAGTGTAGACGTTTGATGTTCTATGATTTTATATAAATCATATTCTATGATTTTAAGTGAACACTTTGTCAATTATACTTATGATTTTATTTGGTAAATATATATATGTCACATTATATCATAATATATATACATACATATATATATATATATATATATATATATATATATATATATATATATAGGGTGAGGTTCATTGTAGACACTTTCACATGTGAAATAGCTCTTTTCCACATGTGAAATGCTCTGAACAATTAGAAAAAGGAAAAAAAGGAAAAAAATGAAATTATCACAACCACTAGATCAAGAGATCTAATGGTGAAAAAGGGTGTCTACATGTCTACACTTATGAGGGTGTCTACAATGAACTTTTCACTATATATATATATATATATATATATATATATATATAACTATAAGTTCGTATTCGTGATTTTATGAGGACAAGTTAGGGTTTATATCTTATGAACATTATACGCTAATTATATTTTGGCTAGCACACATATATATACCGTTAACATTGCCTCCGTTAGTCCTCATTAAGGTTAGTTAACGCCGTTAACATCGAGGGACCACCTTTGCAATTTTCTAAAACTCATTTCACTTAAATAGAACTAGAGGGACTCACTTTATAATTACCTAAGACCTGGTTCCTATTATATAAATTGGTAAGGGACCATTCTCGTCATTCTTTGAAAGTCAATTTATGACTTAGATTCATAATGGCCGACGGTTGCTCTCCTGACAACCGTCCTCAATTCAATATCGAAATTATATCGTCGGTTACGGGAGGCCACGAGATTAACCTGTAAAGCAACCGGATTTCGAATCATTTGCACTCCATTTGTATCCCATCAAGTCTCAACTTTCGGATCTACACCACCGTGAGTAGTCACCATCAAGAAATTCCGGCCACCATTCTAAGTTCCGAGCTCGAGCCGACCACCCTCATCACGTAATCGATCAGCCATCAATATACCATAAATCTCTTCATCTAAAACCGATCAGTCAAGATCCTCACAGTCCACATCGTTGCTTTAGGACAAATCAGAAAACCGTGAATGATCGAAGATGTCAAACCCGTCTACGATCTCCTATTCGGCCACCGAGCGTCTCCGTTATTTTGCCTCCGATCATGTTCTTTCTTCGCTTCTGCACCACCCGCTCATCGTGAGAAACTGATGCTCGATGCCCACCACTGAGGAACAACCGACGAAGAACAATCAGTACCCCTTTGAGCTTCGGATCGAACCGTCGTCCAGTTTGCCATCATCTCGTGCCTTTGTCTCAACCGAAGGTACAAACTGAACTTGATCTCCTAAATATTATTGTGTGTCCCTGTTCGTTTTGTTGAAGTTTTTCTGGTTAGCTATGGTGGATACTCGATCAGCGTTGTCATGTTAGAAGATGACACTGAAATGTTTACATTAAATATTTTGTTCATTCAAATTAAAACCATGTATCAAATTCAGCCTAGTGGTAGCATCTTGGGTTTTTAGCAATCATGTCGCAGGTTCGATCCCTGCGACCAACGTTTTCTTTTTCCTCATTTGTATTATATTTGACCTAAAGCTCGTTATTTTCTTTCATTTTTTTTTGTTAAAATTAAACTAATTCGGAGGTTCTTTCCGTTGATCCTTGTATCTATCAATATATATATATATATATATATATATATATATATATATATATATATATATATATTTATTCGTTGAGATGGTTCACAGATCCATCGTCTGATTTAAATATATACTCGTTTGAGAAATGAATGATTAATTATGTTAAACTATCTTTTCATTGAAAATCTCAATAAATATTTAGAGTGAAATATATATATAATTCACACCTATTTTATTCATGTATATTTTTTTTCGGGAAAAAAAAAATATAAATTTGTTTGAAATGATTCTCCTACTATAAGAAAATCGTTATTTCGGATTTTTTTAATTTTGACGATAAATTGGATCAATCATCGTATCACTCATCGATCTTGGAAATTGGCACGTACCTCGAATTAAACGACACGCTTGTCAAATCACCATCCTTTAGGTTGTGTCGTTAGCACATTAGACACACACTTACGTATGAATGCTCTTTAGGTGTTTGGTAGATTACACAAGACCTGATATTTGCTACTTGCTGTGTTATTTATCTGGATTTGCTATGCACCCAAAGGTGAGTTTCACGGCCCCATTTTACTGTTTTAATCCTTTTGGGGGAGATTAACATGCATGATTTACACAACTGAGATAATTAGACTTTTATATATCACTTGAAGTACTTGTAGCACACTATACAACAAAGTCCTTCTTATGGTACCGTTAGTATTAATGACGATAGCGGGAAATATATTGTAGTACTACTGGGTCTGACAAACCCCACCCGGGTCAGTCGCTCTGGCACGATTGGATATCGAACGGGTGTTATATTCGTCCTAAACACAACAAGGCAAACTGCATAAACTGTAAACAACTGTTAGCTTCGGTGACCATCAACGTGCAAAGTTTCATGTATATAGCCTAGCTAGCTATTTGATATATATTAGTGATTATGCTCTTACAACTTAACTGTTGTTGAACAGTCAATCTTAAACTCAACTTGATTGTTGTTGAACAATCAATTTTAAACTGAACTTGAACTGTCGATGAACAGTTGATTTACACTGAACTGGGACTGTTGTTGAACAGTCGATTTACATTCAACTGATGAACTGATTAAACCTGTGAACTCACCAACCTTTGTGTTGACACTTTTTAGCATGTTATTTCTCAGGTTGCGGATGTTCGAGTATCACGAGTACGCATGCATGAGTATTTGAAAACCCTTTTATTGTCTTGAACAAGCCACGTCACCTTGGGTGATGGTGTTTTTACATTAATACTTTCATTGCATTTACGCTTCCGCATTTGTAAAACTCTGCATTTATATTTTAATGAAATATACAACCTTTTTTATTAATTACTGATCGTTTGGTGTAACTAATGGACGGCGATCCTGGTTTGTCACGCTCCCTGCGGCGCGTTATCGCGCGTGGGATTTTTGGGGGTGTGACGTGTCAACCAAAAAGGATACCGGTGTTATAGCCCGAAAAAACGTCACATGTACACTACCATGAACTGTGATTTCCTTGAAACCGAATTCTACTACAACACCCAACACAGTGGTCAGGGGGAGAAAGAATATAATGACTCCCTGAGTTGGTTGAGATGGATCCCTTTCTCAGAAGAAGTCACTCACAGTACCCAAGAGGAGTCACCCGCTTCTAAACAATCTGATGGGCCCTCAAGTGTCATTAACCAAGATCCTCCTAATCTGATGTCTGAGGTAAGTGACTCTCAAACACATGAGGACATACAAAATATTGAATTACAGGAGAATCATAATATTAATATTGTTGAGAATCAAAACATTAATATTGATAATATTTGTGACCATGAGATAGCAACAGAAGAGATAGTGCAGGAAGAACCATTACAAGAAGATTCTAACGAGAGATATGTTCTTCCACCAAGAGCAAATAGGGGGATCCCTCCTAGACGATTCACTCCGGAAAAACAGACGAAGACCTCTAGGTATCCCATGGCCAACATATCCAACGGGAACTTGTCAAATGAAGCTAAAGCTTTTGCAACCTCCCTATATGACGAACAAATTCCTAACTCCGTCGAACAAGCCATAAAGTCAAAAAATTGGAAGGATGCAATGGAGGCCGAGATGGAAGCACTAAGGAAGAGCGATACGTGGGAAAAATGTACTCTTCCATTAGGAAAGAAACCAGTAGGATGTCGTTGGGTCTTCACGATTAAGCACAAACCTGATGGAACAATCGAACGATACAAAGCACGGTTAGTGGCTAAAGGCTATACTCAAACATATGGAATTGACTACTCAGAGACGTTCTCTCCGGTCGCTAAGATTGACACAATTCGGGTACTTTTCTCAATTGCCGCAAATGAGGGTTGGCCTCTTCATCAACTTGATGTTAAGAACGCTTTCCTACATGGAGAGTTGAAAGAAGAAGTTTATATGGAACCTCCACCCGGATTCAATGAAAAGTTCAAGATGAAGGAAGTATGTCGATTAAAGAAATCGCTCTACGGGCTTAAGCAATCCCCTCGAGCATGGTTTGGAAAATTTACCCTGGCCATGAAAAGGAATGGTTTCCACCAAAGCAATTCTGATCACACTCTGTTTCTTAAACGGAGAGGTAAACTCGTAACTTGTTTAATTATATATGTTGATGACATGATCATTACAGGTAACGATGAAGAAGAAATGAAGAGGCTGAAGGCAAGGTTGTTCACAAAATTCGAAATGAAAGAATTGGGAAGACTTAAGTACTTTCTTGGAATTGAGGTACTTAGGTCTAAACAAGGGATCTTTATATGTCAAAAGAAATACATCCTTGATCTTCTAGCAGAGACGGGAATGATCGATTGCAAGCCTGTCGAAACTCCCATGATGGCTAACCATAAACTCTACATGGAAGAAGGAGCTGAATTGGCAGATAAAGAAAGATACCAACGCTTAGTTGGAAAACTAATATATCTCTCGCATACTCGCCCAGACATTGCCTATGCGGTTGGGGTAGTTAGCCAATTTATGCACCAGCCTCAAGCTGCTCACATGCAAGCAGTATGGAGGATTCTAAGATATCTCAAAAGGACCCCAGGACATGGGGTTCTTTTTCAACCAAACAAACATCTTAAGGTCCAAGCGTACACAGATGCTGACTGGGCAGGTGATAAAGGGAATCGAAGATCAACATCGGGATACTTCACTATGATAGGTGGAAACCTAGTTACATGGAGAAGCAAAAAACAAAAGGTGGTAGCATTATCTAGTGCCGAAGCTGAATTCCGCGGGATCGCACGAGGCCTGGCAGAAGTACTATGGATTCGCAAACTACTAAGAGAAATTGGTTTTCCTCAAACCGAAGCAAGTAGAATTATGACTGATAATAAAGCTGCAATACAAATTTCCGAGAATCCTGTCCAACACGATCGTACGAAACATGTGGAGGTTGATAGGCACTTCATCAAAGAAAAACTTGAAGACGGGATTATTGAACTACCATTTGTTTCATCAAAAGACCAACTAGCAGATATATTAACAAAAGCTGTCAACGGAAGAATCTTCAACTATTGTCTTGACAAGTTGAACATTGGAAATCCCACTGCTAAACTTGAGGGGGAGTGTTAGAAAATGAAGCCTTTTATGGAAAAAGTTTAGGCCCCTAATTCATCCTTTCCAAAACTGTGATTCCAATTCATGACCGTTGCTGCTTGTCTGGCTCCAGCTCATTTTTGTCAATGCTTTACTTTATTCCTTTCTTAGAGTTTTTTGTACATCTATTTATGTGGCCTCCTTTTATGTAAAACTTGAGACAAAAAAATTATAAAACAAAAACTTCCTGTATTTCAATCGAAGACTCTCTCGCTAGGTTTTCACGCCTGCACATACATATGCAATAAAACTATTAATTATACTGCATATGTATCGCATTATCATTAGTACTACACATGTGTAGTACTAAAAAATTCACAAAACATTAATTCTTTTCCAAAATTAAAAATAACAGAATTCTAAGATTTTTGGTGTATTTTTTTTAAGTATTATACTAAAACATTTATAACTTCTTAATACGTTAATATATATTTTTATATAAAAATTGCACCCAGATCTTAGAATTCTGTTATCCTTAATTCTGAAAAAGAAAGTAACGTTTCATGATTTTTTTAATACTACACATGTGCATTATAATTGATAATTATACTACACATGTGTTATGCGTAGCTCGGCTAGACACAAAGATTTTGGTATTTTTTAGTAACGTTTTTCGTTAAGTTCCTGTTGATTGTTGATGGAGGCAGCGGTGGCCCGACTAAACGGTCTCGCAGCCCCCTCCTCAACTGCAGCCTCATACTCCTCATCGGTGTCATTTAGGTTTATGTTAAACGCTACGCGTCCGAACCTTGAGACTCGGGACCTGCTGAAGACGACGTTCTTGACTTTTTTGCGTTTCGTTTTGTTCTATTTGTCAGATCCTTTTGCGACCTCCGCTTGGGACTATCGTTAAGTAGTCTCCACGAGTTTATGTATGGAAATGAGGCTCTTTCGCTTTAATACTCTATTGAAGCGTTATTTTGAATGTTTACGTCGCTTTGACCACTAGCCCAATAACTACGCATCTGATCGTAAATTTTAGAGAAAAACTAACAGTTTTTGTTGATGTCGGTCGGTCTTGCAAGCTCCTCCTCAACCGTCGCAACCTCATACTCCTCATCGCCATCGGTGTTGTTTAGGTTTAAGTTAAACGTCCCGGAGTCCAAGCCTTGAGACTCGGGACCTACAGAAGATGACATTCTTGGCTTTTTTTTTGCGGGTTGTCTTGTTCTATTTGCCAGGTCCTTTTGCGACCTCCACTTGAAATTATCGTGAAGTAGTCTCCAAGACTTTATGTATGGAAACGAGGATCTTTCACTTTGATACTTCATTAAAACGTTATTATGAATATCTATGTCGCTTTGACCGCTAGCTCAATAATTACGCATGTAATCGTAAATGTTAGAGAATAACTGACACTTTTTCTTGATGTCGGTACATTTTCCCGATATGGAGTTGTTGGGTCGGTATAGATCCTTCTTGAGCAGCTCGTAGAACAATGGACAAACGTTATTCCAAAATTGCGTCTCGTATTCATGGTTGGCTACAAATTTAAAAGTTAATTTTTTTTAGTAAGTTGCCTAAATTATTAATAAATTGCTAAAATTTAGTAGTTATATATATATATATTTGTTTTACCAACAACGAGGTTCTTCGACACTTCGAGCCATGCTCAACATAGCCCATACTCCTCTTCTTGTGGGATCTTTTTATGGGTTTCGACCCCCCTCCCCCCCCCCCCCCCGCTTCATTTGTTTTCAGTACCACTTTGGATCCTCCGGTTGAGATGTTTGGAATTGTTGGGGTTATTGGAATGGTTGAGATTGTTGAAATGTTTGAAATTATTGAGAAAAGGCATTGAAACCGTGCCCTTGCATGAAACCGTACGGTTGTGGTTGTTGAGGGGTTTACGACCATCCCAAATTAGCCATGAAGGCAAACAAACCATCATCGGTTGGTGTTGGTGGTTGTTCGTTATCACCCGTTCGTCATGGAGCATGGAAACGGGGATTTGGTGGACCGCCGTAAAGTGAACCATGAGAAAACATTTTGCATTTTGTGGAAACTTTAAAAGATATAGAATATAGAAGATTGAGATGAAGTTGTGTGGTAAAATTATGTAAAATGGAGTACTATTTATAGGTAATTAAATAAAATTAGGAAATAAAAATATAGAATGTAGCTTTATGCTCCGAACGCCGCCGACCAAATTTACCCCCATAGCGCCCTTAAAGGCGGTGTTAGGGGCGTTATGGGGTGCGAAAGAGGGCATTTAACGCCCATTACACAAGGTATTTTTTTATTCACAGCAATTATAATATATAGTTATGTATGTAGGAGAAAGTTATTATACAAAACGTATTTTCCGTGTAAATTGTATGAAGTAATCAGGACAGGCCATATATACTATAGAAAAATGATAAAAATGTCCCCGTGCGGATAAATTAATTATTATGCAAGTTAGATGATAACCAGACAAACTATGTTGATAATCACAGAAGCTATATTTAATAACCATAAAACCTATATTTTTTTAATTCCCATATAGTAATATAATAATTACGTAAATGATCAGGATAATCACGCAAGTTATATGAATTATTACGCAAAGATAGTCACACAAATTAAAAGAGAACATATTCTAAAAAATATATATTTTTATAAAAAGATAGAGAAAGATTATTGTGAAAAGCTTAGATTAGGTAAGAAGAATAAGAAGTAATCATAGCCATTAGATCTTCAATTAAATGAAGATATATGACCCAAAGTTTTTTATGTAGAATTAGAGAGAAAAACAAAAGTTGAAAGAATATATTTGACTTTTTGTCAAGTTTCATCTATTTTTAATCATTCATAACTCTTAAATACAACATTATTTTTTCAAAAAACAATTACACCATAAAAATACGCGTTTTTATCTTTAAAACGCGTACAGTGTTGTTATATATAATATAAATAAAAAAATATAAATTTTCGATTGTAGCAAAATGTTCAGATCATTGTGTCATATTATGTCAAAATGTTCCGATTATTGTGTCATATTATGTCAAAAGTATTCTGGTCATTGTGTCATGTTGTGTCAAAATGTTCAGATCATTGTGTCATATTGTGTCAAAAGTCGAAAGAGTAATTTTTCTTAATTTTATATACAGCAACACTATATGTGTTTTAAAGATAAAAAAATACCCGTTTTTATGGTGTAATTTCTTTTAAAAAATAGGAAAAATGGAAATAAATAATCCTACCTATTCACGATTGGCGGATAATAATCCCAAGTAATTTTTTGGCCCAAAATAGTCCTTCCTTTACACCCAGTTATTTTTAATAATCCTTTCCGTTAAAAAACTAACACCGTTAATATCTGCTGACGTGAAGGACCAATCCTGTCATTATTCAAACTTGTTCCCATTTGATTAAAATTAAAGGGTCAATCTTGTTATTTTCATAAAGTTAAAAAAACCCCCAAACGACACACACCGATGCACCATCGCCAGAGCTGCAAAAAACCGGTGCACCGCTGCCGGAGCTAATCCCACATGTTGCAACCTGTTTCTGGCATCTCCTCCTCCCCACCCAATCTCTCCAACAACTCCAATCTGACCAAATCTACTTCCGTCAAAACATAATTTGACTCCCCCCGTCGTCAAATCCATCTTCACCTTCAACCACCTCCAGCCCCCTACCACCACCACCACCCCTTCCTACGATGCCAACATGTTCACCCTCGTTTTCACCAACTACGTCTCTGACAATGTTAAAGTCTCCGTCACCACTTGTTCGATGATGACGACATGATTTACGCCTTTTCTTCCCGATCAATCACCGGCGACGACCCGTTCCCCCTTACGCCGTGAAGTGGTTGGTTCGCTGACCGGCGATTCAATGCAAGAGAAACCATTCTTTTCTGATAACGGTGACCGGCGAGGAGGGGAAGCGGCGGTGAGGGGAACCGCCGATGAAGGGAAGAAGACTAACGAGGGTCTGGTTTTTCTTTTATTATTAAAAAGGGTTTGGTAAATTACATTATTTACCCTACCACTATCTTCCCGAGTCCATTTAAGAGAGGAAAGGAAAGGAAAGGGAATGAAACATAACAATTTTTGTGTTCCCAAGTTTTATTAAAGGAAAGAAAGGGAAGGGAAATAAAAATTATGTGTTCCCAAGTTTCATTTAAGGAGAGAAAGGGAGAGAAAATTTGGCAACTTTTTAAAGTTTTCTTTTCCTTCCAATTTGGAAGGAAATGGAAGGAAATGAATCCCTCCCTTTCTTTTCCTTTCCTTTCCCTTCTTCTCATTTCCTTTCCTCCTTTAAATGAACTCGGGAACATAGTGTACAAAGTTCTTTAAATAAAACAAGTTTAGATAATGACATTATTAGTCCAAAACACTAACGGTGTTAGTTTTTTAACGGAAAAAATTATTAAAAATAACGGGGTGTAAAGGAAGGACTGTTTTTGGCCAAAAAAATATGGGACCTTAAATAAAAGTCAAAAAAGATGGCTAAGACCAAATTGTTCATCATTTATTTTTTATTAGATCAATATCTAATGACTGAAATTTTTTCTTATCCTTCTTATTTAAACCAAACTTCTCATTTAAATCTCTCTCAAAAGATATAGCAATTATATACTCAATTTAGAGATAATAAAATGCCCGATTTTATGGTGTATTTTAAAAAAATTGTTGGCATATAAAAGTTATAAACGTTTAACCCATGCATATCAACAATTGTAGATTATACTAATATTATCCATGCGGGTCTTTTCAAGTTTGATTTTTTTAATATCTAAATTATATATTAATTAGATTTTAACCATTCATTTCTCATATCAATGGTTCACATTCCTTCATATACTTCGCAAGTAAAACAAATTTGTATTTTATCTACTATTCATGTATATATATATGGCGTTGTCGCGTGTTGTTACTGGATACATGCAGACATACAAAATAATTAAAGTGACCTAAAGTGAATGAAAAATATCAAATGTATGAGCTAATCGTTAAAATAAAAAACAAACCGGTCGAATTCTTAAACCAAGAAACTCAATAAAAAACTAAAAAAGCAACTAAAATATTAAACTAGAAAAGAAAAAAAAACTATAGCATAGCACTATTCATCAAATTATTTACGTCTGTTTATAGGGTAGTATTTATAAATTATTTATATCAACTTTAATAAAAAAGTAAGAGTTTTCATATTGAAAAATAAAACTACTCTCTCTATTATCAATACCGTAAGACTTGAATCCGTATAACATATCACTACTATAACATTCTCTAATCTACTCTAGTGTTTACGTTGGAACTCGAATCCTAAAACCTCATAAGGCCGGACGGAGTGGGCGGCGTGGGCGCCGCGGCGCCGAAATTCTAGGCGGCAAACACCGCCGCCGGTCGATCGGCAACGGCAAAAACCAGTTTTGAAATCGACATCTCGCCGAACGGCAAAAAAAATTTATAGCCGTTGAACGGCTCTTTGGATTAAAAAAAAAAAAAAATTCTTTTACTTTTTACAATATATATATATACATATATCACCACTAATTTCACTCTCACATTTCTCTCATTTACCAATTCATCTCCTTTCATCTTCAAAATTCTCAACTTTCATCTCACTTCAAAATGACTTGGACTACCAACGAGGAGCTCGCTTTGGCTCGCGCATTCTACCACGTGTCCGATGAGAAGGTTCTTCATCACTCAACGGCGGATAAATTTTGGGCTAGAGTGCTTGACCATTTCAACAAAGAACTTGGTGGTACGAATAAAACCGTACACCAAATGAACTCGAGATGGCAAAAAATAAGTTCGAAGATTAACAACTTCGAAAGCGTGTACTTCGAAATTGAACGAAAAGCTACCTTGGCGGATCTTGAATCGGGTTTGATGTTTAAGGCGTTGTGCGAGTACCGAAAAATACATGACAGAAAGGGTTTTTCACACGTTGAGGTTTGGACCTTGATGAGGGACCGTCTCCAGAGGGCGTCAACTTCAAATAATAATATCTAAGTTTCTTATGTAATGTTTTTTTTAGTGTGTTTTTTTTTAAGTAATGTCATGTTTTTTCTTTATTATGTAATGTTTTTTTAAAAATAAATGTGGTGTTTTTAAATAAATATAGTGTTTTAAAATTAATTACAATATATATATAACTCAAAAACATTAAAAATAAATTAACATACAATTCTTCATAATCCTCACCACTCCCTCTCAAAATCCTTCAAAATTCTTCAAAATTCTTTCTTTTTCTCTTTCCTGCGTGGCACCCTCCTATTGGTTACAACCCATTCTTCAAAATCCTAAAAATTCTACCACTCCCCCCTCCCTAAATAGAAAGGGATACTACCTTAAAACTCACCTAAATATCATTAGCTAAAAGCACTTAAGTATCACAAAACTAATAGCTCAAAAAGTTAAGCCTAAATCAATACGGCTATAGACGGTGGGGAGTAACATCTGTAAACATCCCATATCCTAAAATAAAATTAGTTTTCTTATTTTATTCATGAAGGAGAGTCCTTGACTAGTTTTGGTAGGTCCACATGCGGTCTTCTGGAACAATGACAAACAATCGTAATTAGATTTGTCGAAGCCGAAGCACGTGTCAAAACGCAGAGTGGACTTTTAGAACTAGGACAGAAACAATAATATTAATGAGGATAAACTTGTCCGTATTGTAAAAGACATCATCATACGGGCCCTAATGTTACTCGATATTTTATCCTCTTCTTCTTAACTAAAAAGCATCTGGTATATATATATATATATTTTTTTTGAACGGCGATTTCATAAAAACACCCCGACAACTAGCAAGACGTTAGAAGCGGGAAAGAACAAAAAGGGACATTACATGGTAAGTTTAAACACACACCAATCGCTCCAACATAATCTTAGCCCCTTACATCAATTAGAGACCCAAAGAAAGCTAAAGGCTTTGATGTCGGAAAAAATCTTGTCAATCGAAGGCTTCCTCCGGTTGAAAACCACATCGTTCCTAGCCTTCCAAATAATCCAACAAGCCGAATGAATAATAGCTTGAGCCACCGAAGCCTTGCCCTTGTCCCATTTTAGATTCGCCGCCACTTGAGTTAAATCTTTAAAAGAAAAACATATGATTTGCGGTATATTAATCCAAGAAGAGACTTTGGACCAAATCTCCAACGCAATCTTGCACCCGGTGAAGATATGATCCGCCGACTCGTTACCCTCCAAGCAAAGGGGGCAAACGGGGGAGGAGACTGGGATATTTCTCTTAAGCAACCCATCAAAGGTCGGAAGCCGTCCGAGAAGGGCACGCCACATCAAAAGATTGATTTTGCGGGGAACCAACTTGGGCCAAGATAGAGAACAATGGGTAACCGGCCCACTAGATTTGGCAAGAAATTGCTTCATAGAAGAAGTGGTATATAGCCCATCAGAAGCCTCATTCCATTTCCACAAATCATTTGAAAAGGAGAACAGATCCTTGAGCCTAATATCACGATTCAACAGGAGCCCTTCAACCTTGGTGATATTCCTCCAAACCCCACATAAGCTTTTATTAATTGGAACCCACATAGAATTATTGCGAGAGTTATGGAACCCAGCCACCACCTTCCTCCAAAGCGACTCCGGATCGGTCAAGAATCTCCAATACCATTTTATTAGGAGAGCCAAGTTGATGTTAGCCAAAGAATCGAGCCCAAGACCCCCCTCTTCTTTCGGTTTGCAAACCGAATCTTTGCCCACCCAATGAATCTTTCTACCTCTACCATTCACGTCTTCAAAGCCCCCCCCATAAAAAATTATAGCGGATAGCCTCAAGTTTTTTAAGAACTTTAACGGGAGCCTTGAATAAGGAGAAGTAGTATATGGGGAGGCTATCGAGAACCGATTCAACCAAAGTGAGCCTACCCCCGAAAGAGAGGTGCTTAGCTTTCCACCGCGAAAGCCTAGCTTGAAAAGTGTCAACCACCGGCTTCCATGCGTTGACACGATTCATATTTTCCCCAACCATGAGCCCCAAATATTTGAACGGGAGAACGCTACCCTCACAACCGCAAAGGTGAGCAAAATCTTTAACTTCAACTAAAGATTTATTAATCCCGAAGAGCGCACACTTGTGTAAGTTCACCTTCAACCCGGAGGCAAGAAAAAAACCCCTCAACATCCGAATCAAATTAAGAATATTTTGCCTAGACCATTCCCCAACAACAATGGCGTCGTCCGCGTAAAGCAAATGGGATAATACCACGTCCGTCCGAGGGATTTGGACGCCATGGAAAATGCCGAGATTCCGAGCCTTAAGCATCATACAATGAAAAGCCTCCATCACAATAATAAAAAGGAAGGGGGAAAGCGGGTCCCCTTGTCTAAGCCCCCTAAAGCATTGAAATTCTAACGTCGGCGACCCATTAATGAGAACCGAAGCCCTCGAGGCCCGGAGGCAAACCGGAAATCCAACACCTCGAAAGGGGGGGAAAGTTCATTTTACTAAGAATGTCATCAAGGAAAGCCCAACTCACGGAGTCAAAAGCCTTTTCAAAATCAATTTTGAATACCATCACGTGGGACTTATGCTTCCGAGCCCAAGAGATCACCTCATTAATGATAAGAGGCCCGTCAATAATATTCCTCTTCGCCAAGAACCCCCATTTGCGTGTCGGAAATAACCTTGTGGAGAACAAGCTTAATCCTATTCGCTAAGACTTTAGAGATAACCTTTTGGATGCATCCAATGAGGCTAATGGGGCGGTAGTCATCTAAGCGAATAGGATCATCCTTCTTAGGGACGAGGTGAATAAAAGAGGACCCGCAACCTTTTCCAATGGACTCATTAGTATGGAATTGTTTGAGCACCTCGAAAAAATCATCTTCAAGCAAGCCCCAAAACTTTTTAATGAAGGCGAAATTGAACCCATCCGGACCGGGGGCCTTTTCACTACCACACATCCAAACCGCACATTTAATTACCGCCAAGATTATGTGTTATGAACTATTATTTATTTCTTGATTCAGTAATCAGTATCATATCAGCTTTCTTTTTCTTTTATTTCACTGCATTTAATCAAACTCATGAACTACTCATTAACTCATGAACTACTCATTCATATCATGGCTAAAAATAGAAATAATAGTTAAAATTTAGCAGGGGCGTCTCCGAGATTACAGATGTCCGGTGCGAGTTTAAAAAATATGCCTTACATATAAGTTTTTTTTTATAAATCGATGATATCTGTTATAAAAATGTGCCACGTCCTTTATCATTATTGGACTTAGTGATTTTTTTTATAAAATTGCTCATTTAATTACTTTAAATATTAGTTAGAACTTATAAAATTAAAAGTAAATGTTGAATGAGATATGATATAAAAAGATGAAATATTTTTCTTATGCCCTCTGTAAAACATATGCCCTGTGCGGTCGTCCACCCTGCACACCCTCAAAGACACTACTAAAATTTAGGGACAGATGTAAATTGGAGGAGTCAATTGAAAAATAAAGAGCAGAGATGTCGTTAGGACAAGGACAGACAGTCCACGCGGTCATGCGGACCACGCCGCGTCCACTACCCTCGGTTCACGAGTGATCATTTTCATGACGTAAGATATCACCCCTTATTACATAAGGGGGTATTGTGTAGGGCTTGAGGGTGCTTATGCGTGTGAGACCTAGGTGAATAATTTTTCTAGTTAATTCCCCAAATCAATTTACGACACCTAATTAACTAAAACTCATTACACTCACTCATCATACATCTTTATTTGAGTGGTGTGAGTGTGATGTGGGCGATGAGGTAAAGCTCACATAGCTATACTTTTATTTCACACTTGTATCATATAAGTATACCTCTGCCCTAAATGATATCGTATTGTATAATCATGTGATGATTGTATTTTGTATAACTACTCGATGCGAGTACATATTTTCAACAAAAAGAAATCCTTATATTTTGAATAAAAATAGATATTACTATTCATGCATTGTCGTAAAATAACATGGTTATAAAAAACAGTTGTATTGATAAAACGCAAAGGTAAATAAAAAGAAAATACAAAAAAACTACACAAGAACGTTAACATCAACTTAATTAATATCACACTACAAAAATAGATACTTAAAGAAACGATGTGAAAGTAACACTAATACCAATGAAGCGCTATAGGAACGATTTTAAAAAATTATTATTCTTTAAAAATAGAGTGGGATCATAAAGTTACCACGACTCAACAATTAATAATAACTTAATTAGAAGAAGTTAGATTTTTAATTAGAAAAATTATAATTTAATTAATTATAGTAAATTAAAAGAATTAATTATTTGATTAAAAAATAATAAATGGTAAAAACTTCCCAATAACAAAATGATAAATAATACCACCTTTTCCCAATGAGAAAATATAATAATGTAAAATTTATATTTTATATATAGGTATATAATATAATATTATATTATTTGATTTATTTTGTTATTTAATAGTTCCAATAAATTAAAATACATGATAAAGTATAAAATTGCTTCTTTTAAATTTCTAGCTTTGATCTTGTATGATGATATATCAAGGTAAAATTGATGCATAAATTTTAAAAAAAATAATTTATTTTGTTACACATATTAGTTTTCTTTTAACATCAATAACATAATTTTGAAACCCAAACACTCCCAGCGGGAGGCTTGGAGTAATTAAAGGAGTTCTTTTTTTTAAACGATAAATTTAGATTAATAACGGACCACTGACACACTCGATTATCTTCGTTCTTTGAGTACAGGACTCGAAGAACACCATCAGGAGGAAACCCACAATAGGTGAGAAAACACTCTGGCCTAACCTGAAACCCCAATTTTTTTTTTATTACATGTGAGATTTAAACGCAATACCTCCAATTTTTAATATCTTTGGGTTCCTCACCTTAACCACTTAAGCTAGGGATCATTGACATTTAAACGAGCTAAGGAACCAAAACAATCATAAACCAAAACAATAAACCTATATTACAACTTTTTTTAATGGGAAATTGTATACTATTGTTAATTTCGAGATTTAAACCCACAATCTTTAAGAAATATATACCTTATTAAACATCTAAATATTATTAAACTAGAAACCCTTTAGTTATATTACAAAGATTTAAATGCATAGCACATGACACTATTATAAAATAATAGTCACTTGTTAATTGACTTTCATTGCCAATACCCTCTAATACCCTCTATTGATTATTTTATATGTTAGTGTTACCCTGCTGGTTAAAGTGTCGTGAGTAATACTAATGTTAAAGAAACACTCTAAAGAAACACCGACGGTACTTATAGACGACCTAAAAATGGGACATGTATCAACTACCAACACATTACTAATAATGTTGCCTTTTCAATCATTACCGACGAAGTAGCCATCGGTGATCCGTTAAAGTTTATGTTTTTTTCTTTAAAATCAACTTGAAATCTATTTATTTCTTGAATTTTGAAAATCACAAATTATAGAGTATCAATTTTTTGAATAGAAAATAAAAAAATTAATTTTTTTTCATGGAATTCTAATTAAAAAATATGAACATTTAAATTTATAAATTATGGAATTTCAAATTATAAATCTTCAAATTTCAAATCAAAATACAAAATAAACACCACTAATGATATACTTTTGTTTCAAATCGCGTTATTCTTTTCACCATGCATCTTCAATCGTGATGTGTGATAGGTGCTACAACCACGTCCATCACTAGACCACATTTTTCATTTTATTATTTATTTCTATTTCTATTAGTTGGCTAACTCATGTTAGTTTATTTCCCATGCATATTAGACTTGGACACTTGGTCATCATCCATGCTAGTTACTTAGTTAGTTAACCCATGATCATTTCCTTGATCACATGTCACGTAATTTAGTGGTTATTTGCATTTTCCATTGTAAGCTTAAATAAGGGCAACCTTAGTTTAGTTTGGAAGATTAGCCTCTAGATAAGCCTTTAGATAAGTTTGGAAGATTAGCCTCTATATAAGGTATGAAGGAAAATATAGAAAATTGTCTCAGCTTTGTCTTCTTTCTCTAGATTTCTTTAATTGGAAGATTAGCCTCTATAGTTTGGCTTCTATCAGTGTCATCCTTCCTTATAATTGTTTCTAATGAAATTGTCACATGTCAACTCAATTTCAGAATCATGTATTAGTTTTATGTCGGCTATCCACCGATTCTAGGAAATCTTAGTAGATTGAAAAATAACAAAACTAAAGATGAGCAATCATGATAGGTAGAAAAAGAAAACTATGATATATTATTCATTATATAATTTTCCGTCTGCTATCCACGGATCCACATATATTTTTTACACACAAATATATACATTGTACGCATTATATAATGACTTTTTTTTTATTATATTTTCTTATTATTAATGAAATTTATATTTAATTTTTTTACCGGTAAATTTGGATCACTGATGAAGACATTACACACCCACTCAATCATCTTCATTTCTCTTCATGAGGAAACTCATCATTGAGAAAAAAACATATTTTTAGGGAACTTAGGAGAAAAATAATATAACGCTTATTTGAAAAGAGAGATATTATATGGGGAGTGAGAGGAGTTGGGCTTGCACCGACCATCCTTATTGTCAATAAAATTTTCCATTCTAACTTGAGGATAAATACTAGTTACGTCATTTCATGTATTTTTTCCAGCCTATTTCTCATCATCAGGGATTGCTCGCATAAATACGGTGTTGTTTATAGATTTAATTTAATGTTTTCATTAGATCGATTTCATAAAAATGACGTTTTTTATTTGGTTTTATATATAAGTTTAGATGTTAATAAGATCCTATTTATTTTCCTCTAAAAGAATTTGTGCTTTGTGTTGTTTTTAAGTAAAGTTCCAATTTTAATTAGTATTTGACTATTGAAATTTGTAGTAAATCAATAGCGCCACTATTACTAGAAAATTGATTTTCTAGACTAATACCAATATTTCAATTTCAACCATGTTATCTAGGTAGGCAACTCATGTCATTTGCTTAACATAGAATTTTAGATTTTTAACTTTGTCTTCTACGCGTTACGATAAGATAACATGACCTCATCATTTGAGTTTGAGTCTCAATTCTGATTGTCTTAGATAAATCACAAGTTCATTTTTAAAACACTATTATATTGAAACAGAAGACAAACATACAATAAAGTGTGTTGCTAACCCTTTTTGAATAACTATCTAAAATTACTATAAGTTCAACTTAAGAAACATGAGATTTTTAACATTGTCTTCTACACGTTACGACAATTCATCATGGTTTAACCTCATCATTTGAGTTCGAGTCTCAATTTGAAAATACCATTAAGTTTAACTTAAGAAATATGGGATTTTTAACTTTGTCTTCGACGCGTTACGACAATACATCATGTTTAACCTCGTCATCTGAGTTCGACTCTCAATTTGAAATTACCATATAAGTTCAACTTAAAAAACTTGAGATTTTTTAATGTTGTCATCTACCCGTTACGGACAAGACATCATGTTTAACCTCATTGATCCTTTGAGTTCGAATCTCAATTTAAGAGAGGCGTGTTAAGAGAAGGGCACCGATTATCACACCAACATATATACCATTGAACATAATGCTATTTAATAAATAAAAAATCATGTAAGTAGCATTTGTACGATTCTTCTTGCTTCCTATAAAAATATAGGATAATCTATACTAAATTGGATAATATGGAAATCAAAAGAATTAAAAGCCAAGGGTTGACATCTTTCTATGCTTCAAAGATAAACTCTTTGAATAAATCTACTTTTATGGCATATGTTTATTGTTTGTTTATAAGTACACAATCAATGGCAGAAAATCTAGTAGTCTTTAGAAAGAAACGGCATTTATTCCCTTTTCTTTCCATCAAGCATGTCCACCATCAATGGAGTAGCATCATGTGCAAACCCAATTTATTCTTTGAGGAGCCAATTGTATGTTTTGATTATATTTTATGTAACATTACTAAAAGGGTTTAATGGTTCGTTTACTTGTAAAGTTCCCAAAAACTAGAATGGGGCATTTCAGAAAGTTAATAAACCACCTCAACACAAGGAAGAGGGGTTGTCGCAACAAAGTTTTATTGGGCTATGGCCTCGACATGTCGTTGGTATAGGGTACGTTGTTGTTGTTTTGCCGCTATAGGTTAACTAGGTCGTCAGAAGTGAGCTTGTCGCCATAGACCAACCTATACCGACGACATGTCATCGGCATAGATTCTATGTTAAAATATTTAACAAAAAGAATATTAAATAAATAAAACCCTCCTATAGCGACAAAAGGGAAATTATTATTATTTTTTTTCTTTTTTGAGCTATGTCGACGATATGTCGCCTCTATAGGTCAAAAAGGAAAATTATTAATATTTTTCATTTTGATATATGGCGGCAATACGTCGTCCTCATACAGTACTTTTTTCAGAAAACCCCAAATTAATAATCACATCAACAATCAATTCAAATGACCAAAACCATAAAATTAAATGCAAATCCAAAACCGTTCAAATAAAGGTTACGAAACAAATATTCAAATAGAATCCATAATGTTAGATAAATTAAATCAAACTATCTAATCATCTTCTTCGTCACTTTGTTGTTGTTGATGTGGAGTGGACAGTGTTTGTTTTTTCTCCATCATAGATAGTAGTTGATTTATATGTTACATATGTTGATTCAATTTTTGTTGTTATTCCCATAGTTTATTCGGCCATTTTAAGGATGGACTGCTCATGATGATCGGAGGTACATATTTTATCTTTCGACCAACACCCTTTGTCTAACCTCTTTTTGAACCTAGGGCAAGTAAGAGGCATTCATCCTCATCAATCATAGACGAATCACCAACCTATCCTCATCAATCATAGACGAATCACCAACCTCATATTCCTATTTTTCCTTCTCTTCTTGATTTTTTTCCTACATTAATAATACAATAAA
>JBCNJP010000019.1:35401765-35552127 GCA_039602395.1 Deinandra increscens subsp. villosa | reverse complement strand
ATACTAGTAGTAATAGTTCTAATGTGGTATAAAGTCAACACTCACCCACGGGTCAATGCATTAGCAGAACATACTCTTCCAATGGTCAAGTATTTTTCTATGGTGTACTGTAAGGTGGCTAAATACATGGATGGAAATGGTTAATCCCTGGTAACTAAACATTTTCTAATTTTTATCGTGTCATATTGTGCAGGACATTCTATCTATCAATGTTTGAAATATATTCGGAGCGAGGAAAAGGAGAAAAGATTATGGATTTATCACAAGAAGGAGGTGATTTATATATGCAACAATCAAATATTAAAGGCCTCAAAGAGGTTGTTTTAACTTTTCATGTTTATACCATCATCTCACTTATTCGTCTCATGAATTTATGCATCTTTCTTTAAGCTATGCTCAATAGATTAGAGATACTGAGTCTTCAGTTTGTTTGATGATGATAAACTCAGGAGGTCATTCATGACGCTCAACATGCTGAATCTTTGGTTGCCAGTGGAATGTTAAAGCGTTCTACTGCTATGACAAATTCCAATATTCAGTCGAGGTACATAGCAAATGGTCACTTGTTCTGATTTAATTCTTGACAAAGACTAGCCATTGTTAATCATGATTTGGTGCATTTTCAGTATCACAGATCTGTGGTTCTTGTTTGTTCGTTATTTTATACTCAATATATTTATCTAAATGTTAATTTTGTCCCCCCAGCCGTTCACAGTGCATTATAAATATTCGTTGCGACCTTGATAACCTTGATGAAGATCAGTCCTGCACTGCTATATTGACCATAGTTGATCTTGCTGGAGCTGAAAGAGAAAAGAGGACTGGGAATCAGGTGCAGATTAGTAATGTTTTTAGTTATGTTATTTTACAAATTAATTGAAATACCTGGAATGTATATAGTTTTATATCAATTATAGGATGAGCTTTTATGCAGAGCATAACTAATTCTTATTGTCAATTTTATTATTATTGTTTATTTTACACATGTCTGTTTATTGTCACTGAATTCTGACAACCTTTTGTGTTCCTGACAGGGAACTAGACTGCTAGAAAGCAATTTTATCAACAACACATCTATGGTTTTTGGATTATGTTTGAGGGTATGTATCAGAACTATAGTTATAAATTAAAACTTTAGTTTGCGTAGTTTACTCTCTTCACCTCTTTCAGTATATATACAATTATACACGGTTACACACATACATGTGCATTTCTTTGAGTGTGTGTTTATACCCTTGCTTATGTGCACTCAACAAATCATCGCTGCTCATTTCATTTGTTGATGTATGATATTTACCTTATTTTGTGTTTTGCTAAGTGTTTGATTTTTGTCTTCAGTCTTTACTAGAGCACCAAAAGAACCCCAAAAAACCTTTACACAAGCATTTTCAGAATTCAATGGTAAGCTCTGGCATTCTTTTTGGCATTCTTTTTTCCCTTAAAATTTGTTTTTAGTGCTCTAACTTTTGGTTTCGCTTTTGTGACACTATCATTCTTTATTTTGTCAGTTAACTAGATATTTGCGTGATTTCTTAGAAGGAAAGAAGAGGATGTCATTGGTATGCATCTTTATTTCTGTACATGACAATATGATTGATCTAACAATCTTATGTTTCATCAGTCATGATACTATATATATTATAATTTTGTGTTTTTGTACCATTTCTTGACTAATTAATTACTCCTTTTAGATTTTAACCGCCAAACCAGGGGAAGAAGACTATCAAGATACCTCCTATTTATTGAGACAAGCTTCACCGTTCATGAACATAAAGTATAAAACTTTTTCATGTGTATCCTTTTCGTTTTTGAAAACTTGCAATCATCTGTAAAGATCTTAAATTCTATGTTCCTGTTTTAGGTTTGAGAGTGTTGAAGAACAACCATTAGGCAATAAAAGGCGGACTCAAACATTGGCAAAAGCAGACCTAGCTAAAAGAGTGAAGCTCAATAGTAGTGAAGCTTGCATGGTATTTTTCTTTCTTTCTCTTCGTTTTGTATTAATGTCTTGGTGCTTACATCATTTAACTACTAAAAGTCTCGGTTACTTTTTAAAATATTGCATGCTATTTGACTTTGGCATTGCTAACTTTAATCTTTCAGGATGATGAAGTGAAGGGTGATATTCTTCATCAGCCTCAAAAAGAAGGTGACACGAAAATAGAAAGCAACTTTTGATTTTACTTTTTCATCCACGTTTTATATCTGTTTTGCTAGACAAAATTAACACATGCACATAATTGTAGCTGGAATAATATCTTATGGTTATCAATTTTTGCTTTCTCATCCATGTTCTATTTCAGTTTTGCTTATTGGCAGCAATTTTTACTGCTCTAAAGGCTGATTTGCTTGTTTGTACAGAACTTAATTCAGAACCAGATAAAGAGGTTAAACCCACCGGTTCATCTCAGTTACCAGTCATCATTAGTATGAAAGCAAACAAGAACCAATCTACGAAGGGAAGTATCACTGATCAAGCTAAGAAAGCTAGAGATTATCAGATTCTTTCAAACTTCTCTAGAGCCTTGTGGAATGTTTTGAAAGAATATAAGAACAAGTTGGAGGTAATCTTTTTACTGACTTGAAATGATAAAATTTATGTATGGGATCCTTATTTGCATTGCCATATACTTCAAATGTTAGTAATATTATAAATATATGGCAGGCTAGTGAAAACGAAGCTGATTTTTTAAGACATAACCTTACTGCTGAGAAAGAACGGTCTGCTGCACTGGAAGCTGAACTGCAACTTATGAAAGCTTCATACTCATCTGGAAAGGTTCCCATGGCAGAAGAAATTGATGAAATTCATGTATGTAATTCTCATGATTTAGGGGCTGTTTGGTTTGGCGTTATGGGATTGGGGAATGAGTTTGATATCCATAAAATTAGGTGTCCATACTGACTGGAAGGGTTGGGTGTGAAAATCTTTACCCATTTCATCCTGTTATCAAACCCATTCCCACAATGGTTTCTGGTGCAAACCAAATGCCATCTTCATTTTCTACTAATGCAACCACAATTTTGTGTTGTTATCATTTTACAAATTATCAACTTTTTAAAACCTTTGTATTAAATTTTTTTCCAGTCAAATCTACAAGTATCTTCTTCACCTTCCATTAAAATTGAGTGCATTAAGAAGGAACAGATTACTACAATCCTTTTCATTTCACAGTGTTTGTAATGGCTTCTTATATCTTAGCTGACCTGAATTAAATTATTCAGGTCACTACATCTGTTACACTACTTCCTGTTTGTTCTAACACGGTCGAGTCAGAAAACCAGGTTTGTAATGTAAGGTTTGGACTTCCAAGGTTTGAAAAATAATGTAAATCATCTTACTGTTTTTAATTAGCTTCAGGCTGATGAACAAGTGTCATATTCAAATCATTGTGAAGAACATGTGGACCCCACGGTGGCATCTAGCATTAAGGTAAGGCAGACAAGTTGTAGCTTAGAGGTGGCAATTTTGACCACCTACTTATGAATGGGTAGAGTTGGGTTATGTTTTATTATAGGTTGGTTAAAATGACAAAAGTAAAAAAGTAGCTCTAAAGTAAACAAGTCAAGCGGGTCAAAAGTTTCCCATAGTTTTATCTATAATGCTTACAACCATCTAAACCCTTATACGTAAAAAGTTATAATAATATGGTTTCACTTTTTATAATCATATCTTTACACTTAATGTCTAAAATGATTTTGTAAATCTATTAAAGTTGTTAGAAACTTGAAATTATTAGAAGTGTAGCCGAGTATTTAATATTTCAAATTTTCAAGTCAGTTTTTGAGGTGAGCTTAAGAACAGATTTCGGGTAACAGGAAACCCAGCCAGCAATTATTAACCACATATGATAATAAACGATTAGAATACCTGCAAACCTGATGAGTATTGACTAGTGGGTACCTGAAGAGCATGTGACACAATTTTGTAACCGGGTATAAGACCGGGATTAGCCCATTGCTATCCTTACTAAAATCTCGGAATAGAAGTGTTCTCGGCCCACTCAACCTGACACACACAAAGTGACATGTTTTGCTCCATTACCCATACCAACCGCCCACCCATGTTGACTCCTTTTCTAAGACGATGACGTATTTTTTTTTTTTTTGACAATTAACAGGATGCAAGCTCTGTTAAAGCAGCATTAACATTGTTGAAGGCTCAAAATTTTGAAGAACATGTCAATGAGGTATGTGATAACAGTGGAAGTTTGCATAGTATATAAAGTATTAAAATAGAAATGGCTTAATCCTATGCTGTATAAAGCAACTCTGAACTGACAAGTTATATCATTAATTTGATTAGAGAAACTATACCTCCTGTGAATATGTTGTGTTTGATAAAGAAGATTTGGTGGAACTTGGAGACACAGATTTCTGCAGTGACATAGCAGGTTAGATTTTCAGTCTTAGCTCATATTCATTATTCAAATGTTACCTCTGTTTTACAAAGTGCCTGTGGTGTGCTGAGGTGCATCAAGGTGCTGAGCAGGTCACATCATGTTATACATGATGATGTCCTACAGGCAGCGAGCTGAGGTGAATCCCATTTAGCCTCTATTTGGATCTGGAGCCCATCATCACAGAGTACCTCACTTATTTTAAAACACAGCCAAACAGGTTGATACAGTGTTTTTGATGATACGACCCTTTCGTTGGTAACTTAAAAAAAATGAAGTGCACATGAACATTCAGTGACTGCTGCTGTTTTTTCTGTTCTTAGTTGGAGCTTGTTTTCTTGCTATCATGTGTCTTTTTTTTGTTTTTTGTTTTTTTTTGCTAATGATAGACACTAAAAGTGACAGAAATTCACATCTTAAGTAGCAGAAAATCCAATATTTCTATTTGTGTTGGGTTATTTGATATTTTATGTATAATTTGTAAAGTTATCAGCTTTTCTTAAATTGCAGATTTTGATACTTTAGAGTCAGGTCTTAGTGATTCAGAGTTACTTCTAAATGGAGAAGTCTCTTTTTTAACAAACGGAGACCAAAAGGCACCTGAGAAAGAAGAGGCTAGTTTGTTTTTAGCGTTCTCAGTTGCAGAATATTATTGCTTCTTTTAATGCAAACTTTTTTCATTTATTTCCCCTTTTAATTTCAGTCAATAGCACAAGATTCATCTTCAGATATCAGTGATTCAGAGTGCTTTCAGAAGCAGGACATATTGGATGACACTGTAAGCAGATATACTCTATGTTATTGGGTTATTTCATAATGTAATTTTGCCATCCATGAAGTTATATTATAGTGAAAATTCTTACCCTAACTACCTATAATGTTCAGGTTACTATTGATCATGAAATAAATTCTGATGAAGTAAAATTGAAATCGGGCTATCATGAAAAGTTTGAAGAACGGAGTAAAGAGGTATTTAAGACCTGTGGTTTTGTTTCTTGACAAAAGCACTAGAGCTTGAAATTGTTACTTAAGGGCTGCTGCTCATCACAACCAGAGTTGGTAAATTTGTTATTATATGAAGCAGGAATTTGATGTCTCAAGTCCAAATGTTCTGCTTGATAACCAAGGTTTCAAGGAAACTAAAGAAAGAGGGACCCATGGAGAAGCAACAGGTTAGTGATCCAACCCTACCTTGTATGTTTCTTTAGTCGATGATAAATATCTTTTGTTTGATTGATTCCGTGATTAGTTTGTTTTTTTGGGCTATAAGCTCTCTGATGATCATGAGTATACACTGATTACTAAACTAACACTGATTACTAAACTAACGCTTTAAAGTATTATCCGGGTTTATTCTTTCTTTTTGGGTAAAGGAGACAGTACCCTGTAAATTAACTCGGTATATTTGCGGTCTATGAAGGAATTGATCAGCTTTATTCTTCTAAGTGTAGTAAATAATAAACCTGGCAATTGTTAGTCCAGTTGAATGAATAAGGAGCTTAGTTGCAAACAATATTTTGATTTAAAATAAAACCAACTTCTATTTATACCGAAGTTTTTTTGAGCCTAGTTAAAAACAGCCGGGGTACTTGGGTATAGTTATATATCCAGCCAGTTCATAAATTAAGGAAATGTGGCGTGTTTTAAATCAAAATTTATGGTCTTAGAGTTTGTGATTTTGTAGAACTTGATCTCCATTCTTTGATTATCCATGCTTAGTCTTAGAGTTGGTAGTTTAATGATTCACTAAAATCCATCAAGAACTTGACAAAATGTTCTAATTAATGTGGCTGTTGGAATAGAAATCTGCCAATGGATTCCTTTTATAGATTTTGAATGACTTTAAACACGTTTTTTCCTACTTTATCCATTTGATTACTTAAAAAAAAAATATTAAAAAGCTCAGTGATTGCTGTTTCTAAACATAGTTCATACAGTGTTGTTGGACATTGTTTTTTTATCATGGTTTCTGGTTTCTCATATATTGTGTTAGGTCATCTAATGTATATGCTTATCATATTATTTTATTTTTTTTACTTTGCTTAATTTGTAGGTTGTGATGATTTAGGGTCAGCTGTTTGTGAATCAGAGCTACATGTAAATGGAGAAAACATTGCTTCATATTTGAAGGGAGACCAACAACAATACGAGGACGATGTTAGTTTGGCCTTTAATGTTTTTGAATTGCATAATATTACTATTTGTCTTTTAAATGGCATTTTTTTTTATTCAAACTTTTGTTTCAGTCAAATGCATGCTTTTCATCCTCAAATCCCAGTGAATCTCAGTGTTTTGAGAAGCAGGACATATTGGATGATACTGTAAGAGAATACACCCTTTTAATACTTTCACAGTTCTTAGGCATGCATATTTTATTACATGCTGTTTCTCTTTTATAGTCTTCTGAAGCGTCCATCATACATACTCTATACGATTTGTACTGTTTCATATTAGTGTGATCTTTTCAATGAAAATTTAGCCAAATGGACACCGTCTATTCTCTACATTTTGCTTTGCTTCATAATCTTATTATGCTCTACATTAGTTATATTCTAATCCAGATAAGCAGGACTGCTATAGATAGAGGTGGAAATTTTAACCCATTTACTTAATGGGCTGGTCTGGACTTTGTTTCATCTCAAGTGGGTCAGATCAAATAGTTTAACTAACTGGAAACTAACAAAAATGGTTGAAATTTTTTCTAAAGTTTATTTTTTATGCATAAACTTTTCATCATTTTATACCAAAATTTGCTTTTATAATAATACTTGACAAGTTTCTTTACAATAAAATGTAGAAAATGGACAAAAAGTATGTCGGTCAACTTGCCCGGCCCCCTTTTGACCTGTAATAAAAATCGTTCTTTTCATCCTGAATCTGTTTGACACATCTTTCTCCACTCTCCTATTTTCCCAACTTGACTCTAGCGCTTTCAGCTTCTTAGAATGTGACAAATACGTTAAGCGCATGTTCGATTACTTAGATTTGTGAAGTGACACGCATCAATCTATTAACTTTACACATATAATTGTTTTTGAATGTAGTTGCTCCAAATGATGTTACACAAATAATCTAAATGAATGTACAAAAATAAATCAAATAATGTGGATTGTTTACGTAATTGACAAATGATGTTTCACTATTTATTAGGGAATAAGTTTTGTTGAAGTCATATCAATATCAGATGATCTTGCAAAGATTGAAGACCAGAGTAAGGAGGTAAAGTTTGTATTTAAAAATGGTTATGAAGGGTTGTGCATAACAAACAGAATTGATAATTGTTCTTTTATATTGATCAGAAAATTGATGTTTCAAGTCCAAATGTTTCGTGTGATAAACAAGATTTCAAGGTATATTTGATTACTTAGATTTGTGAAGTGACATGCATCGATTCATTAACTTTACACATATAGTTGTGTTAAATGTAGTTGCTTCAAATGATTTTACACAAATAATCTAAATGACTGTACAAAAATAAATCAAATAATGTGGTTTATTTACTTAGATATTTGACAAATGCTATTTCACTATTTATTAGGGAATACGTTGTGTTGAAGTCATATCAGTATCATATGATCTTGAAAAGACTGAAGACCAGAGTAAGGAGGTAAAGCTTGTAGTTAGAAATGGTTATTAAGGGTTCTGCATAACAAACAATATTGATAATTGTTCTTTTATGTTGATCAGAAAATTGATGTTTCAAGTCCAAATGTTTCAAGTCCAAATGTTTCGTGTGATAAACAAGAATTCAAGGTATATTTGATTACTTAGATTTGTGAAGTGACATGCATCGATTCATTAACTTTATACATATAGTTGCGTTTAAATGTAGACATGTAGTTGCTCCAAATGATTTTACACAAATATTTTAAATGACTGTACAAAAATAAATCAAATAACATGGGTTATTTACTTAGATAATTGACAAATGCTATTTCACTATTTATTAGGGAATAAGTTCTGTTGAAGTCATGTCAATATCAGATGATCTTGAAAAGATTGAAGACAAGTGTAAGGAGGTAAAGTTTGTGATTAGAAATGGTTATTAAGGGTTGTGCATAACAAACAAAAATGATAATTGTTCTTTTATATTGATCAGAAAGTTGATGTGTCAAGTCCAAATGTTTTGTGTGATAAACAAGAAATTAAGGAAGTTGAAGAAAGAGATGCCAATGAAGAAGTAACAGGTTAGAGATACAACCACAACCTTATATGTTTCTTGATCCATTGACCATTCTGTTTGTATTTGTAATAATAAGTACTAAACATAATGTGGGACTAGCCCACTTGGTAGAGGCTTCGTCCTCTTATTTGGAGGTCCTGAGTTCACAGTTTAAACCCAGGCAATGGTGTAGTTGGTGAAATTTACTTTGTGAAGTAGTTTAGGAGTATGATAGATTTTCCGTTTAAAAAAAATATAATGTTTCATTTAGTACTCTTATTAATCACTAATTTCAAAAACATGATCTAGACCAGAGCCTATTTTGACCTTTTTACTTCACCTGCTCCTTTTCCCATCCCTAACTTGATATATGGTTTGTCTTCTGTAGTTGCAGATGAAGTTTCTTCTTCTCTGGAGGAAGTACAGCCAGAACAGGAGGAAAAAGAGGTTAGCTTAATCTCTTATTTCTTGAAATTTTTGTATGCTTTATTGTTTCTATATTTTCCTTTTGGAGTTTGGACTAAGTTTTTTTTTTATTATTAATTTTTTTTTTATTTTTTTTTATTTTTTAACTCGAGCTAAAAGAACCTGATTCTCTATACGGGATTCATGCACACTAGGTGTTGGAATTTTAATTGTTACATGGTGAACATTTATCGTGTAACAGCTGTTGTTTTGCTTCTGCTTACCTATATGTGCATGGAAAACATATTCAAGATTTTCTTCGATACCTGAAATCTGAATGAACAAACAAGGGGTAATACTGTTGATGATTTTGTCTTCCCTCAGCCATCTTATATATATTTATGCTATAAGCGTAAAGAAAACATGGATCAACATATAGTTTAATGCATCGATTTGGGCCTACCCATCATCATATATTCTTTTCTGTTTCATATTTTATTAATATGTTGAAACATTATTGTGAAACCATATTATCGCTATTTTAATCTAAGTTATTTTATTGTCACAAATTTTCATCTGAATATGTTTTGTATGAATTTCAGGTTTCAATCTTTTTTCACATGCTTGACTAGTTTGATATATTTTTTTAGTTTAGTTGTTTAGTCTTTGACCTATTAGATCAGAAAGTTGATATCTCAAGTCAATATTTCCTGCCATCATTTTGATTTGTTCTTGTGACCAGGTAAATGTCCCAACTACTTCATCAGACTTGGAGGTATCAAAGTCGATTAGGAACACGCAGTTCATCGTTTCCACTGTAAGGGAGCTCATATTCTGGTTTAAAATCTGATCTGTTTATCTATTATAAGTCAAATTCAGTTGTATTTATCTTAATGGCTCAATCGCTAAATTTTATAACTTTACCAAAAAGGAAAATGCTTGAAAGTTGGCAAAGTATTCTCAAAAACTTAACATCCTAAACTGTTTTGTTCTTAAAAAATCAGGTTCTTATTAACAATAATGTTTTTAAAATCTTATTAGATACATTAGTTTTTATGAAAAAAAAGTGACAAAGTGCTAATGGGTTTGCAACCTGATTTACATGTTGGGATCCACGTTTAATAAGATTCACTTGACGTGTTACCCAACCTCCCCATTTCTTGCCCTTCCTCTGCATGACCACTCATTGTCTTCCTAATTTACCTTGAAGAACCTCAGTTTATTATTAGCAGAGATCAATATAACATATGTAACACACTATATCACTGGTTATAGGAGGCCCGGGATCAACAAGTGGTTCTGCCTGAAGATGTTATCAGTTCTCAAAGTTGCAACGCCAGTAAATTGCTAGAGGTGCCAAGTGTTCAACCCTCCCAACCACTCACGTCCACGAAACCAAAAAGGTATGGATTTTTTAGTTAGAAAACGTTTCTGTTCCACGCATGTCATATTATCTGTCAACACATACAATCCATTGGTCACACTTATAACTACTATTCACTTTGAGATGAGAGCCTATAAGATCCTGTATGTCATGCATGTACATGCACAATTGCCATATTTAAAGTCCTTGCCTAGTTGCTGTTGGATATCAAGAGCTTGAGTAAACCAGAAAATGAAATAGATGAAGAGTTATACGGTTCTTGAACTGATTAAATCTCACAAAACAAGAAAGTGTTTGAATATTATAAAAGAAAGAACTTGGAGAAAGGAAATTGGTACTCTTTATTCAATAAAGCAAAGGGCTATAAATAGCCTTACATGAAAACAGAAACCTATCTATTCTCCTAAACATATGGTAGACTTCTTCCCATGTGCACCTCAACGTACACTTTCCCACTTTCCCATTCTTAGCCACAAATTTCGGTCAAACTATTACCTAGTCTACCTAACTAATTTAACTATTAAATAAACCATAAATATAAAACCATAACTTAAATGCTATAATCCTCTCCTTCAAGCCATGCAACGTGAAGACATGAAGATTTAGCTTATTCACCAACTACTAATAACCAAAACAATCTAATATACCAACTAACGAACCGTACCTGTAACTTGTTAAATAAACGATTAACTAACATTCACCCCTTAATCGTTTATTCCTTCTACTCATTCATAATATAGTTGGTTCATCATCTTCAACCCCGATCAAGTTGAGCTCTTCCTTCTTCTCCCACTTTGGACACTCCGATATGTAATGCCCAAACTCATTACACTTGTAGCACTTCACGTGGCTTTTGTCCCGTTGTCCTCGACCATCTCCACGACCTCTCCCGGACCACCGACCACCACCTCGGCCACGCCCATAGTCGTCACGGTTCGATTTTCCACAACCACAATGCTCACACCTATGCTCTTTGTCCTTAGCTTTCTCATCCGAACTTGCAAATAAAAGAGTATTCTGCTCGGTTTGGCTCTCCTCAACCTTGATCCTTTCTTCATAAGCCTTAAGTCGACCCACAACGTCATCATAACCGATGGTCTTCAAATCTACAACCTGTTCTATAGAAGCCACCATATGAATAAAACGTTTAGTCAACCCGTTAAGAAATTTCTTAACCAACTTTGTTTCTTCAATCACCGAGCCAAGTGAAGCGGCTCGAGAAGCATATTCGGACAACTTGTTAGCAAAGTCATCAACAACTTCTTGCTCCTTCATCTTCAGATTTTCAAACTCTCCCATTAGAGTTTGAAGTCTCGCCTCCCGAATTCGATCCGCACCCAAATGACGGGTCTTGAGAGCATCCCACACTTCCTTTGCGGTTTTGAGATTCCCTATTTGCAAAATATGATCTTCGGGCATGCTTTGGAACAATAGAGCCATAGCAATGTTATTCTTCTTGGCATCCTCCTTTGTCCCCGGTTCAATCATCTCCCACACCCCATGAACATTGAAGATAACCCGCATCCTTACAGCCCATACCGTGTAGTTTGTGGATGACAACACCGGGCACTGAAGGGAAATGGTGTTGTTATCCTTAACGGTGACCAAAGCTTGATTCTCTGGGTTAGTCATACTTCTACACCCCCTGCTCTACCAAAGATGAATAATCAAATAAAACACTGCTAAAAGGATTACCTGCAACACCTTTTGCTACCTTTCTCCCTGCTGTTCTACACCCTTTGATTACTACCTTCTGGTTGCTTAATCCTTCTTCGTTCTTGGATCAACAAACTGGGTTAACAAGCCCGCTGATTTGGCCTGAATCACGACTCGTCTCTTCTACCCTCTTGACCTCCTAGAACATAAACCTTCAAACCGTGATCACCTAAGCCTTTGTGGTCATCACGGATCTAAAACAGTCCCTTGAACCCTTCTCCGCTCTGATACCAAATGTTGGATATCAAGAGCTTGAGTAAACCAGAAAATGAAATAGATGAAGAGTTATACGGTTCTTGAACTGATTAAATCTCACAAAACAAGAAAGTGTTTGAATATTATAAAAGAAAGAACTTGGAGAAAGGAAATTGGTACTCTTTATTCAATAAAGCAAAGGGCTATAAATAGCCTTACATGAAAACAGAAACCTATCTATTCTCCTAAACATATGGTAGACTTCTTCCCATGTGCACCTCAACGTACACTTTCCCACTTTCCCATTCTTAGCCACAAATTTCGGTCAAACTATTACCTAGTCTACCTAACTAATTTAACTATTAAATAAACCATAAATATAAAACCATAACTTAAATGCTATAATCCTCTCCTTCAAGCCATGCAACGTGAAGACATGAAGATTTAGCTTATTCACCAACTACTAATAACCAAAACAATCTAATATACCAACTAACGAACCGTACCCGTAACTTGTTAAATAAACGATTAACTAACAGTTGCCTCCTTGTGGTTGTTGAAATATGGGTGGGACGGGTAATGTATCAAAACATGTCGGGTTTGAAACATTATTCAGTTACAAATTGGGTTGACATGCAAACGCTTGTCCACTTTTCAACATGCTTGACTCATAACCTTCAAGGAAGTGGCGCTGCGGCCATTGTTTGAGTTTCACTAGCAGAGGTCTATGAGTAACCACTGTTTTTTTTTTCTAACCCTCTTGAGGCTCACTTGTCTAGCATAAGTTTTTTTTTTTTTTTTTTTTTTTTTAACCGAAGTGCATTGCTAGGTTATGTGAGTTTTTCAGTAACGGGTAATGGTTACAAAAAACCCATGCCTGACCTGTCTCTATATTAGCTGTTCTTTTAAGTATAACTCCACTCATTTGAGATAAAACACAAATTAAATCAAAGCCTTTGCAAATAAATGAATTGAAATCGCCACATCCAGCTAGAAAGCTAAGTGAGGGATGACTCAATCTTAATACAGTGGTTGTATACAATCCAATAGTGATAATTATTATGGTCAATTTTGTTTTAAGATCAACACATTTTTCATATTTTGTTGGCTACGCCATCGTTTCTTTGTAGCGTTTTTTTTTTAAAGTCAATATATGCCTTTTTATATTATTAGGAGACTCCGACCCGCTTCATCTGTGATGCTAAAGAATATAAACATTTCAGACTTTGATGATGCAACCACAATGCCAAAGGTACATTTCCTTGTTTCATACATACACACACACACTATATATGAACATGTACTGTATCCACCACCTGTAACTATAGTGTATTCACCTCACTTCACCTCACACCACATATACATATACATATACATTTGTGAATACACTATATGTATACATAAGCATGTGTATGATATAAATTTGGCTTAGTCCTCTATATGTGTATTTTTAATGTTTGCGAGTTGCATGATGCAGCAACGTACCGGGAAACGAGGTGAGAATGAAGATGGTAGAAAAATAACTCCAGGTGGCATCTCTCTTCTACGCATCCTTAAACAAAATCTTCATCACTAAAACAAACCTCTACTTTGGTTGTTTGCCAAGCCAACTTTAACCTTTTGTATCTAGCTATATAGTATCTCTGCTTTTTTTGGTTTCATATGTGCTTTTGCTGTTTTTTAATTGAATATTGGTGGAAAGCCTATATGTTTTTTACTGAAAAACCTTATTAATTTGCAGCATAAGCAAGAGTGACCTTAGCTATCCACAAAGCTCTATTTTTACTGCTAGATTTTATAAAATATCTAAAACCTGAAACAAATAAACGGGCTGAATTTGTCATTGTTTTATGTTTTCGTGAGTTAAGAGTCTCCCCAATGCCGCCTTTCTATTTTCTATTCTATTTGATAGATGTTAGATTTGTCTATATCCTACTCACTTTGGACCATAGTGTTTGAGTGAGATTTCGATGGGTATATAAGTTTCTCAAATGTGAGGTCACCACCGAAGTTGATCTTTCAAAATCCGATTTTTTGAGCTTAACATCCAAGTGTATGATGATGAAAACTATATCAAGATATAAAAGATTGAACTTTGAAGTGTATAGTTTAAACACTATGTCTACTAACGACCTGTTAGTTTGGAAAGGTCAAGGTTCGTTAAACTATATATATATTTCACAAAATGAAGAGGGATTTAAACTTAGTACTGATTTCCTATCAAGGTTAAATCTTATAAGTCACTATGCAATTCTGTAAAATTAGTTCTAAAATGAATTGAATGAACACGATGGGCATGTTTGCTTGTAAATTTTAACCGAACAAATGATAAAACACGAACATATAAATGAACACGTTTTACTTGTTTGTTAGCAGTATAAACGAATGGTTCATGGACGTAATTGAACATAACAAAAAGCACATAGACAAACATAATTGAAGAATAGAGACAAACATATCTTAATATTTTTGCCTCTAAATTATTATTTTAATTATATCTTGAGCTAGCTCTAAACTAAATTAATTAAATCCCGTGTGCTTTGACTTAATATTGGCAAAGAATAATAAGGGTTATTGGATTTAAATAATACAAATTAAGCCTCGTTGGCCAATAATAATACCAAATCAGGAAATTCTACCCAATAATACGAATTGGACACATGGGTGCAAAAACTGATATGCCGTTAATTTTTTCCAAACGGTGTTAACCAACTGCTTATGTGGCATCTCATTTGGTAACCTTTTAAATGACGTGGCACAGTAAAAAAAAAAGCATTATAAACCGTTTACAAAATGTCATAACCCTAACACAAACCCCCAAATTAACTCTCGCTCCCCTCAATAACTCCGACCACCACCATTACTCAACCAATCGATCTCTGGTTTTCTCGATCATCGACTCACGAAGGTACGAAATTGATATAGCATACTGAATAACCCCATACACAGTTACCAATCTTCTTCTTTGTTTCCTTTTTTTTCCAGTAAGCATGAGTGAGAAATTGCTCATCAAGATTTGGCATGCTGGGCACTTCCTAACCAAGAAAAAATGGGATTATGTTGGAGGTGGAACTGTAACTTTTGAGGTAGAGATCGACAAACTTTCATACTCTGAATTAACTTATTATGTTTTGCAATATTGTGGATATCCGAAAATCAACTTTAGGATGTATTACCTTCTACCTGGAAAATCTTTCAAAAATGGTCTTGTTGAGTTGAAAGATGACGGTGATGTCATGGGTATGGTAGATCAAATGGGTGAAGATGGTATGAGGCATATGGCTTGTATTTATGTAGAGCTTAGTAAGCATCCTAACAGGGCATCCATACTTGAAGACCAAATTGAAGCCCAAACCAAGGCCCAACCCAAAAACCCGGCAGCCCAAGGTGAAGCCCACGTGCAAACCCATAGCTACATAGAAGTAGCCTCCTTTATACCTGGTTTCTCAGATCTAGGTGAGCCTGAAAGTAAGGTTGATGATGTTGCTGGTACTACTTCTTTAACTGATTTACAGGATCAGTCTCAAGTTGTTGGTGAAGGTATTAAGGCTCGTGAAGAGGATGAGGCTGTTGATATAGGTGAAGAGGCAGCTGATGAGGGTGAAGAGGCAGCTGATGAGGGTGAATCCTTTGCTCAGAATCTGACACAGATGATGAGGAGTGGAGGGTATTGAGTAGTTACATAAGTCAAGTGAATCATGAGGAAAATGTGTTAAAGGAACAACTGCTCCAAAAGTTGTGTGAACCAACCCAAGAAGAGTTCAACCAAGATGTTAAAGATGGAAGTGGTGAAAGCAGTTATGAGGAATCTGAGGGAGAGGTTAACTCACCTGGAGAGAGTGAGGATGATGATATTTTAGGTAAAAAATATAAGTTGAAAGTACCTGTGGTTACTGAACACACGGATTGGACAAAGTGGGAGTGGATTGTGGGAACAAGATTTCCTAATAGGGATGCTTTCAAAGAAGCAGTTAGAAAATATGCAGTGGCAACAGGTAGGAACCTTAGCATTAGTGTGAGTGACACAAAGGTAAATGGTAAGGTTCAATATAGTTGCATAAAGGGATGTCCTTTTAAGATCTATGGTTCATTTCATGTGAAGAAGGGTTGTTATATGGTTAAGGCAGTGTCAAAGGATCATAATTGTCAAAGAAGCATGGTTAAGAATAGACAGTTGACTGCTGCATTTGTAGCCAATCATTTTTTGGATCTATTCAAGACTAATCCAAACATGTCATATAAGGAGATTCAGGAGGTTGTTAAAAGAGCATTCAAGGTATTTGTTAATAAATGGTTCTGCTATAAAGCAAAACAGAAGGCCCATGACAAATTACATGGTTCAATGAGGGGGCACTACAGCAAACTTGGGTCTTATTTAGAAGCTCTGACAGTGGCCAATCCTACATCCATATTTGTTCTTGTTAAAGTCCCTCCTCAATTTCATGGGGATGATAGCTCTGACATAGAGGTATTTCATAGGATATTCATTTGCTTTGATGGGTTAAGAAAAGGTTTTCTAGCAGGTTGTAGAAAACTGCTATGCTTGGATGGTTGCTTTCTTAAAACATTTCTTGGAGGCATGTTAGTTGCAGCAATTGGCAGAGATGCAAATGGGCAGATGTACCCTGTGGCATGGGCAATTGTTGAAGGTGAAAACACCTTGAGTTGGACCTGGTTTATGGGTGAGTTAAAAAAGTGTTTGGGTGTGACAGATGATGGGAAGGGTTGGACTTTGATTTCTGACCAACAAAAGGTATGAATCTGATTTTTATTTCAAATAACCAATATTATTATGAAATTGCAAACTCTAACTACTTTGATTCATGCAGGGGTTGTTGAATGCTGTGGTAACTCATTGGGGCAAAGCTGAACACATGAATTGTGCTAGACACATTTATGCCAACTGGCATAAAAAGCACAAAGGGGATGAGCTTAAGGAATTGTTTTGGAAAGCATGTAGAGCCTATTGTGAGCCTGATTTCCTAAGGGCCATTGAAGACATGAAGGCAAAATCAGCTGAGGCAGCAGAAGACTTCATTAAACAGAACCCCAAAGTCTTTTGCAGGTGCTACATTGACACAAATACCAAATCAGATGTGATAGTGAACAACATGGCTGAAACATGCTTCAGGAGGTCAGGCTTCGATGCCCGTCCATTTCGCCTTGGGTTGACTTCCTATATGGGCAGCCTACCCGCTTATACCTGGGGGACGATCATATATGGGCTACAACTGGGGTTCAACAGGGTGACCCATTGGGGCCCCTCTTGTTTGCCCTCGTCCTTCACCCGCTTGTGCACCATATCCGTGACAATTGTCGCCTGTTGCTCCATGCCTGGTATCTCGACGATGGTACGATTATAGGGGACACTGGGGAGGTTGCCAAGGCCCTCGGGATTATCAACGAGAGAGGGCCGTCGTTGGGCCTGACCCTTAATATTCGGAAGACGGAACTCTTTTGGCCATCCTGCGATGGCAAGAAAGTTCGGCCGGGCCTCTTCCCTGCTGACATCAGCAGACCCACCAAGGGGGTGAAGCTCCTTGGGGGGGCTGTTAGTCGGGATGGCCAGTTTATTCAGGGGCTAGCTGCGAGGAGGGCTTCTAATGCTGCCGATCTTATGCGCCTCCTCCCTACGCTGGACGACCCTCAATGCGAACTCCTCCTGCTTCGTTCGTGCATGGGGCTCGCCAAACTTCTCTTTGGCCTAAGAACTTGCCCCCCACCCACATGATGGCGGCAACAGTTGGTTTCGATAAAGATTTGCGGACGGCCGTTGAGGATATTGTTGTGTGTGGGGGTCCCTTCTTTGGGGACTTACAATGGCGTCTTGCCTCCTTGCCGACTCGGCATGGGGGTCTTGGGGTTTATTCGGCGGTCGAGGCAACCTTGTACGCCTTTGTGGCTTCGCGTGCCCAAACTTGGACTCTACAAGACCATATTCTTCGGGAATGCGGGGGCTGTGGCATGAGCCCCGACTATGAGAAGGCTTTAGCTGGTCTCCATGACATTATTCCGGGCTTTGATCTGAGCGGTTTCACCAATAAGGACACCGCCCCACCAAAAGCCCAACACGTTTTGGCGAATGCCCTCTTTGGTAAAAGCACGCTCGAGATGGAAGCAAACTTTGAGATGACAGTTAGGCAAAAGGCCGTTTGGGATTGCCTCCGACAGCCACATGCGCAGGATTTCCTCCATGCTCTCCCTATTGATGGCTTGGGGCAACACATGTCGCCTGTTGAATACCGGGCCATTCTCAAGTACCGCCTCATGGTTCCTCTGTTTCCGGTGGATGGAAAATGCCCCGTCTGCAACAAGGTGTGTTTGGATTCGTTCGGGGAGCACGCCGTACACTGCAAAGAGCTCCCAGGTTTTAAATATCGTCATGATGTAGTAAGGGACGTTCTGTTCGACATCTTCAGGCGGGCTGGGATCTCAGCCAGGAAAGAAGCTCCTGTTAATTTCCTGTCCGACCCCAGGGATGGGCGTTCCACTCTCCGGCCGGCCGACATACTTGTTTTTGGGTGGCAGAATGGGAAACACGTTTGTGTTGATTTGACAGGGGTTTCCCCTCTTGTGGGGCTAAGGGCCAGCACGTTCACAGCTGGTCAGGCGGCGTCCAGGGCAGCCGCTGGAAAGGTTAACAAACATGAGAAAGCGTGCATTGAAAACCAACATGTGTTTGTTCCTTTCGCCTTTGACACCTTCGGCCATCTAGAGACAGAGGCGGTGACCATGTTGAACAGGATCCAGAAAGTCATGCGCGGGAATAGTGCGACCTCTAGATTGAAGAATGTTGTTTTTATACGGCTAGGGTTTGCTATTCAAAAGGGGTTGGCGGCGCAGCTTGTTGCCCGCCTTCCCTGCGTATTGACTTAAGTCGTGTATGTTTCTTTTGGTGAAATAATATAGAAATTGTGAAATAAATCTTAGAAAAATTTTATCATTAGATCAAGGTCCAAGCATCTGATTTACATGTTGGAGGATATCAGGGTGGCTTTGATGACCAGGGTAGTGAGGTTGAATAGCCAAATGGCTGGTAGGGATCTTGTAGTGTGTCCAAGGATTCAGGCAAAGCTGAATAAGGAGAAAGAAAGGGCCATTGACTGCACACCACTGCCATCTAGTCCATCATTATGGCAAGTAAGTACAGGAAGACATGATGTGGTGGTTGATTTGGAGAAGAGGACTTGCACCTGCAGAAAGTGGGATGTAACAGGTATTCCCTGCTTTCATGTATGTGCAATTGCAGGTATATTAACAAAGAATGCAGAAGATTATGTGAATGAGATATATCACAAAGATCAGTACATGAAGTCTTACCAGCATTTCATTCCTCCATTGGCATCTGAAAAGTACTGGCCAATAGTTGATGCACCATTGGACCCACCACCTATTAAGATTGCTCCTGGAAGGCCCAAGAAAAACAGAAAGAGAGACCCTCATGAGGATCCAAAGAAGTCTGGCAAACTTACTAGGCATGGGCAAATTAAGAAGTGTGGAAACTGTAGACAAACTGGTCATAACAAATCAAAATGCCCAAATAAGGGGAAGGTTGCTGAAAGTAGTGGAGTGGGACAAAAGAGGAAGAGAGGAAGGCCAAGGAAGGTTGCTCAAACCACTGTTGTTGCAGACCAGCCTTCACAAAGCACCCAGCAGTCAACCATCAGTCATGGTGTGATGCAACTGTGAAGAGTTAACAATTGTCACTTGTCATTCCTTGTTATTTAGAAGTTGGTTTCTATTTTGAAGTTGGTTTGTATTTTGTAAACTGTCTTTTGTACTGTACTAACAATGTTGGGCCTTTATTTTGATGGAATGGAAGTGATATGCTTAGTTATCCTTAATTTTGATTGATTATGATTAATTAAAGTGTCAAAAGGGCAAAACAGTCAACTGGGTTGGGTTTGAATGGGCAAAACTGTAATAAGGTTGATATGAGCCAAATGGGTCATTTTATTGGGTCAAAACTGTCATAAGAGCACAAAGGGGTCATATGGGTCATTCCATTTTGGTTAACCTTCCATTTTCAAGTTTTTGACCAAATGGTAACAAATGAACATGCAAATACAAACTGGTCAAAAACAAATAACCAATATAACAGTGAATCCCTTACATCCATATATAGGTCAAAAACTTAGTCATTGCATAGATAGATAGGTTCAAGCTGTTAAAAGAGTCATTACATAGATAAATTCAAACACATAACACAAACTTTCAGACTTTCCAAACTACCAATACAAGATAATAACAATCAAGATCAGAAATCCAACATATGTCTTCATTCCCCATTTGGTTTTTGCATTCTTCATCTTCACGACCTCAAGTTCATCTTCAAGCTTTTTTTTTCTCAACTTCCAAGGTTGCAATGGCTTCATTCTGCATTTCAATCACTCTTGCATTATCTCCACGACCAATAATTGTGTCAATTTGATCTTTCCAATGGAAGAATGTGCAGTCATATTTCTGAAAAAGGATTTTTTTATGAAAACTACTAAATACTTCAAATTTATAACTGATTAAGCTAAGAAACATTAATTTTTTGATTACCGGCCACATTGGACAACCATAAAACTCTTGACCTTGATGTTGGGTGCGAGAACCAGCTACCCTCCTAACAGCAACCATTCCGTGGTGGCACAGAATGTTTCCATCCATATCGAACCTTAGAATCCTCGGATTTTGGACTGGGATTGAAGATGAAGCCATCGTATCACCAAATTAACCTGTGTCTGGTTCCAATTTTGTGACTTTCCTTGATCAATCTGAGTTCGAGAGAATTAGGGTTCGATATGGAGAACGATTTGAAGTTCAAAATCTGATTTGGGGGTTTTTTAAATTGAGTTCATATGCCACGTTAGCAGCTCTTGTCCACGTCATAAAAAGGGATACCAAATCAGTTGCCACATAAGCAGTTGCTTAACACCGTTTGGAAAAAATTACCGGCATATCAATTTTTACACCCATGTGTCCAATTCATATTATTATATGGAATTTCCTGATTTGGTATTATTATTGGCCAATGAGGCTTAATTGGTATTATTTAAATCCAATAAACCGAATAATAAAATATTTTGAATCATTTATTTAATAAAAATAAATAAATAAACATAAATAAATGAACAGAAACAAATGTAAACGAACATTCATAAACTTAAATAAACGAACGAGATATGTGTTCATGTTCGTTCGTTTAAGTAACTGAACACAAAAGTTTGTTCATGTTTGTTTATTTGCTAAATAAACTAACTACTTGCAAAACGATTCACAAACACGATTAATTGAACCTTCAGTTTATTTCATTTGCAAGCTTATCTATACTATAACATATTCTTAGGATTGATTGACCTTAATTAACGTCCTTGTAAGTAGAGGTAAATTAACGGGTTTAAATTTCAAATAATAGATCAAAACAAAGGCAAGCATATCTCTTAAATCACTTTCATGTTTTTAATTAGTGAAAAAGCCAAGCGTTAAATTATGCAATAACACGCCAGTAAATTACAACGGAATGTCGACCGTTTGAAAGGTGTGCAAATTACAGGGGCATATTTACCAATTTGGCTCAGCGGTGTATCGGGACTGGTTACCCTGGACCTACCCACTGTCTCGAGTCCGAACCTCATAGCTAGGGAACCCGGGAGCGCCCCCCATTTGCACCATCAGGCGGGAACTGGGCAAGCCCGTAAACCCTCCCTTGTGACTCGGGATCAAGCAACCTCAATCCTTCATTGCCCACCAATATCTCACTAAGTGGTGTGAGTGAGACTAGAACCTGAGTCTCTTCAACCACAAGCTTATAATTTAACCACTACACCAACTTTGCTTGATGCATATTTACCATTAACCACTATTTGGAAGCCGGCGTTGATTTACAACAACTTAATAACCGTCACCAACACCATGGCTATAACGGTTGTTAATGGGTCTTAATTCATTGTGTTTATCCAATCAAAGATTATAAATTTAAAAACTATGCGTTGTAGTTCGTATAAGAAATAGACCCACCCGTGCATTAGGGCGGGTTATTTCCTTTAGGTTAGTTTTTTTTTTTGTTGTTTCTTACTTTGTATTTTACATTTTTATAAATGATAGACAACAAAAGATGTCTAATTCAGCATACAAAAGCTAATAAAACCTAACCAGACAGGGTTAATAGTCGGAAATTAGTCGGAAATCAAACCAGTTAATAGTCGCAATAGTAAAAGCCGGTCTAGTATTCCAATCTCTTTGGTTAAATGTTTTTTTTTATTTTTTTCTTAAGAGAGTTCATTTTGATTTCAAATGTTAGAGAAAACGAACTCTATCAATTGAAACTAAATCTAAAAATAACTATTATAAGTTGCCTGAAACTCCATATACTATTATTGTTCGTTTTCACAATTTTAAATTTTGAATTCTACATCTTATTAGTTTTATATCTGTGAACATGAAAATTGCCTAATTGAAATCTGTGAACATGTTAATGTAAAAAGAGCTTGAATGGGTTGTTAATAGGAATTAATTAATATAAGATGGTGATATCCGTCCGCGTTTCGTGATGGGTCACTGGGATAATGTCCATTTTCATTGAGTAAAATGTTGTATTTCCTGACCATATTTTTAATTGTCAGTTAATCTCATGTTCTCGAATTCAAGATTTGATCCATCACAAAACTTTGTTGTAGTCGATTTTACCATTTTATTGTTCTTATTTCAACATAACAATAAAATTAAGACACTTTGTTGTAGTCGATATTACCATTTAATGTTAAATTATTCAACCTCTAAACATTTTATGTAACTTTTTTTTGGAACGGCGATGTTTGGTCACGATGGGTTAGGACATCGCGCACCTATCCTATCTCCGTAGAGGAGGAGATGGGGGTCCACCCCACAGACAGCCAGACATGAGTGTCTTAACCGTGCCTCAGCTGGGGTCGTGTGGGGCATATGGACGTTCCCCGGGAAAACCATGCGACTGTCTAGCAGGCCCACATGGGACCTTCGTTGAAACCCGTAGGTTTCAACCCAAGCTTAGACAGTTGCAAGCCTTCACAATAGCAGAACTATCTGGAGTAACCTGCGTGCTGGGTAAAACCGGTCGGCATCATGACTCGAACCAAGGTTGCCCTTGGTCATCAATCATTTGCCAACAGTGAGGTTTGAACCTGGGTTTCCCCAAAGTCCAAACAACACCGGTACCATTGAGACAATGCTAAAATGGTTTATGTAACTTATAAAGGAATTTCAAACCATCAACAAAACCAACCATTTTCCTTTTATTATCACTTGTCAACGAACCTAATTTATGAAAATGTTATTATCAATAAATTTTTTATGATCATCTAAATCCATTAGATTTCTTCTTTAAAAAATGTTATAATCAATTAGAAAAAACTTGTTAATCGTAATGAGCAACTATATTTAAAAAAACATAAAGTAAAATAAGGCTGAGATTATAGGGCAATTATTATACGGTAATCGCTCAAATCGTATACGAAACCCAAGTGGAGTTAACGACAACAATTTGAATAAAGTGTCGTTGCCAAAACCACTCGAGTCTAAAACCGTAAACCCCAAAATCATCATAGCCTAATTCTGATTGGAAAAAATTAAGCATAGTAAATACCCTTCACATCCAAAAATATAATTTTTGATAAAATCCAGCTATTTCATTATGATGTTGCGTGATATGTCATCCTTATGACATAGAAGTAGGTTTACTGGTTACAATGATGAACAGTAAAACCCGCTTGCAGCCAACAAATTTAATATGTTATATATATAAACGAAGCACAGTAAATGCCCTCACATCTAAGACACCTATTTTGTTACATATATTAATATAACTCATACGGACCAGATCCGATATCCGGTTGCGATAAAAACCATCACGTTATCAGAAAAGCAACATAGCCGATAAACCCGAAAAGAAGTCAGATGAATACCCTAAGAAGTTATGAATGGCAACAACATATAAGATTCAAAGAATTATAGCCAAAAGAAACTAAAGTTTCTTTGAACATCACAGAATTATCAGGGCTGGTCAAAGTCATCCATTTCACTTTCTTTGAACATCACAGATCTATCAGCAACATCCAAGTTATCATTCGAATTTAAAAACAACATAGTCCAAACCTAATGAAACATCATCGCCTTCGAGGCTCATTGTAGGTTAGAATCATCATTGCCTTCAAGGCTCAGTTCTGGTAAGTGGTTCAAATTGGGCCTACGACGACGAAAGAATGACAGCCAAAAGAAACTAAAGAAAACCCTGATCTGAAATCGAAAACAACTTGAGAGAGAGAGAGAGAGAGAGAGAGAGAGAGAGAGAGAGAGAGAGAGAGAGAATAACTGAGTCAAAAGCCTCTCACAAAAAGCTATAAACAATAATCGTTACCAAACCCTAAATTGCACAATCAAAAGGGCGTCCGAGTGTGAAACCTTTTGTAATATATTGTTGCCCTGGGGTATGCTTTTGAGCGTGTCCCTATAAATACTCTTAGGGGCTGTTTGGTTCGTCTTTTTCGTTCAGCAACAAATGAATAAGAGGCTGTATGGTAAAGACGATATTGTCTTTTTCTTACAACAATAAATCTGGGGCATGATGAAACAGACAAAAATGTCTTTTTCGATCAGACAATTTCCATTCAGACATTCGAACCAAACAACACCATATGACAAAAATGTCTTATTCGGTCAGATTAAGCCAAAAATAAGTTGAACCAAACAGGACCTTAGTACATCAGGAAAACTTTTTGAGTAGGCGTGGTAGAGCTATTTGAATGGGGATGCAGTGGTGCTGGGAGTAGTTAGGTTGACATGAAGATTAGTGCTCGGGAATGTATAGTCTCTTAGTTTTCCCTAGGGATTAAGGATTGGTTAAGAGTTAGGGTTGGTCGACGGGTGAATTCCCACAACAATGTGGTAGGTTACCCACAAACAACAAATTAGCTATATACCAGTAGGGCCTGAGCCAGATGCCATTGGGAAACAATTGTGATCACATGTAAGGTCTGGGATATGTCTTCGAAGGGGATTAAAGTGCTGGCTAGGATATGATATGGTTGCATGACCACATTAAACGAGTGACCAGGCACAAGAGTGCACACCCGTTGCACGAACACGCAAGTAGGCTGTGTATTAGAATTGTATGGCTCAACCGATGATCTCCCTTCTCATTGATACAATCTATATATAGGTTCACTTATGCACATGGTTTTATCCCTATGCCAATGTAGGATGTACAATATATAATTTAAAATAACCTAGCTAGTCTAAGGAGGATGATAATAAATACTTAGACCGGAGCGGAAATCTGTAAATAAAATCTATGATAGACCCTTAGGGGAGGGGGTATGGTGGTAGGGTGGCTTGGTGAAGCCATGTCCACCAACCAATTAGAAGATGCCAACTCAAATTGGGATTTTTGAAAGCCATTTGAAGGCACACCACATGGTATGGTAGTGGTGTGGCTTGGTGGAGTAGTGACACACAAATCAAAGAAAATAAACAAAGAAGTGAGCGGCTTCATGTGGCTTGGTGAAACCGGAAATCACTCAAAATGGAACCGCGTGGCTTCAAGCCACTTCACACGGTATGGAGAACCGGATGGAGCCATATAGCTCCCCTTGGAACCGCTACCTGACTTCTATATATTATGATTACTTAATTAATCTAGGAATTTCAAATATGCTAATACATGTTTGATGGATTCAGTGATTTGATTTTTTTCTTCTGGTTTATACAATTTTCATTTGAATTTTCGTATCATAAATCAATAATTCTTGTCTTAAAGAAAACACATGTAGCATTTAAACTACACATATAAAGACAAACCAATTTTTATTTTACAAGGATATTATCCGTGCATTATTGTTTTTACAATTTTCATTTGAGTTGTTCGTCCTGTAAATCAATATTGATCTACTTGTTCTAACTACTCGTTAACATTCTTCACTCTTGTTACCGATAAGAGATGAGATTAATTAATTAGAGATATGAGAGAAAATAGACAATTAACTATTTAACAGGTTAACTAAATTAAAAGTAAAACTATTTAATAGATTACTATCATGGTACCACTGGCATGACATCATGTGTTGTGGGCATGGTTGTAAAAATCTCGCCAACCCTTCGATTAATCGTCGACTAATCGCTTAGCGGTATTTAACCGATTACCGATCAATCATCGATTAATTATGTCAAGAACGATTAGTTGCCGATTAATCCCTTAACACCAGTCGATTACCGAGCTACCGCCAAACATTTTTTTACAACCTTGGTTGTGGGTTCAATCCTATGGTATTATCGGTGCATAATTGTAATTAATGATTGATATGGATCGAAGATATGAACTTGTAAAATCTTGGAAAAAAGAGTCTGAAAACATTCAAACAAAGAACAACCTTGTAAAAATCCAACTATTCAAAGAATCAAAATTTTCAAATCAACTCATAAAATGAACAAACATGGAAAAAGAAGAAGATAAAATTGTAAAAATAAGAAGTATAAATATATAACGGTAAACATTCAATGACTACATCAGAAGACAATACTATTGGGTTGTTTGCAATGATCATATAAAGGCAACATACATTTGTCAGCTTTGAGTTTTTTCGAAGTTTAAAGCACCTTTCAAAAGAAACGCCATTGATGATCTTATTTCTTAAACCTTTTTCAACATCTCCTTGATGGCATTCTCATAGTAATCTCCATTCTTAACAATTGTGATACTCTTTTTATTGCCGGTGGATATCACCTCTGCTGAGACATTAAGAATACCATTGACATCTATGTTAAAGCAAACTTTGAACTTTTGTACACCTTCTGCAGCTGCTGGAACGCCATAAAGAGTAAATGTGTCAAGAAAGATGTTGTCTTTGGTATATTTTCCCTCACCCTGATATACATTAAATGTGGCAGCCGTCTGGTTGTCGAAGCTTGTTTGATACATACGCTCCTTGATGGCTGGTATGGGCGTGTTTCTCGGGATCACAACACTCATATCCATATCATATCCAATCCTGATGCCAAGAGAAAGAGGGGTCACATCTAATAACATCAAATCCGGCACTTTTTTACTCTTATAACCACATAAGTTTGCAGCTAATACCGCAGCACCATAAGCAACAACTTCATCAGCATTAATGATGCTCTTGCAAAGTGGTTTCCCATCAAAAAACTCCATCAACATTTGTTGTACCTTGGGAATCCGTGTCGACCCGCCAACAATAACCACATCATCAACATCTTTCTTGTGCATGTTTCCATCTCTCAAACAATTTTCCACATGCTTAATGCACATGTTGAAGAATCCTGCATTGATCTCCTCGAATTTCGCCCTGCTAAAATTTGTTGAGAAATCAATTCCCTCGTACAAACAATCAATCTCAATTGGTGTTTGTGGTGTAGAAGACAAATCCCTCTTTGCTTTCTCACAAGCAATTTTCAACCTCATCATTGCTCTTGCATTCTCACTCAAATCCTTCTTTTCTTTCTTCTTAAATATCTCAACACAATGATTCACCATCAACTTGTCAAAGTTTTCTCCACCCAAATAAGTATCACCACCCACTGCTTTAACACTAATGGTACCATCCTTGGTGATCTTGAGAAGAGACACATCAAAGGTTCCTCCACCCATATCAAATATCAACACATTTTTCTCTTTAGAATAGTTTAGATCAACACTCCTCTTATCCAGACCGTATGCAATCGCTGATGATGTTGGTTCACTAATCAAACGCATAACATTAAGGCCGGCCAACACACCAGCATCCATGGTTGCCTGTCGTTGCTTATCATTAAAATAAGCTGGAACAGTTATCACGGCATCCGTAACCGTTGTTCCAAGGTATGCTTCCGCAACCTCTTTCAAATTTCTTAAAATCATTGAAGATACATCTTCCGGCGAAAACTTCTTTTCTTCCGAATCATGTTCAAATACAATGAGTGGCTTCCCTCCAAATCCTTCAATGACCTTAAAAGGTCTAGTTTCAATGTCTTTCTGCACCACATCATCACTGAATCTGGCTCCCATCAAACGTTTAACATCTACACGTTATTATTTAAAAAAAGAAGAAGCAAAGGTTGAAATCGTCATTAAATATAAACTTACATCACCTAGAACATGAAAGCATTTGTTGATGAAAAAGAACTTACCAAAAACAGTGTTTTTAGGGTTTCTGATGATTTGATTTTTTGCAGCCTCACCAACTAGAAATTCTGTTCCATTCCAAGCAACACATGAAGGAGTGATCTTGTTACCTTGCTGATTAGGAATGATCTCGACACGATTGTGTTTATCGAACCAGGCAGCCACACAAGAATAGGTTGTTCCGAGATCAATACCAATTGCAACTCTCTTAGTGGACATCTTTAAACACGTAAGAGTGAACGAGGTATATGATTAATGTGTGAAGGGCGATTAGGGTTCATGGAGGTGAGTATATACTAAAACAGCGTTCGCTTTGTGAAGAAGAAGAAAGAAGATAAAATCGTAAGAAAGAGAGATCGAGGGAGGGGAGGGGATCGGAGGGTGCAGGTTGTTAAGATTTGGCCAAATCTTAATTTTTCTTTATTATAATTTCCGTTTGATACCAAATATATATTGTAATCAAAATTTATATTTATAAATTCTAGTATTTCATTTTAATATTAATTAAATCTGTGATAATTTATTTATTAATTTTTTATAATTTTTAGATTAAAAACCTACGTACTTTTACTTTTATTATTATTATTATTATTATTATTATTATTATTATTATTATTATTATTATTTTATTATCAATTATCATCAATTATCATTATTATTATTATTATTATTATTATTATTATTTATTATTATTATTATTAGGATAACATTGTGTGAAATTATGACCTATGCAAATTTATTGTTTAAAGCATACCCCAAGTTTATGTTTAAAATGGATGAAAAAAAGAAAAAAACAACAAAAATAAAAAGCAAAAAATAACAAAAGAAAAGCTAAAGAAAATAAAACTATTGAAAAGTAAAATTCTTAAAAAGAAAAAATAAAATAAAAGAAACAATAAAGGAAGGAACCACGGAAAAAGGAGGGAGGGATACCGCATGGTCGAAGCACGAAACCGAGTCTCTTTTGTCTAACCAGTAATATTATTTTAAGGGTTTAGATTTTTATTATTGTTACAGTTCAGGAAATTAATTAATTTGCATTTAATATAAACTGTATGATATACTTTGTTAATGCTATGAAACTTTATACGTAACAAATCTTGACAAACTACTTTGAAATTTGAAAGTTGAGGAAACTTTTGTCAAGTTTAAACATTAACTCTAAATGAACTCTTGCTAATTTCCTATAAGATTATCATTGGCGGAGTTTGAGTTTTTTTTTTAATTGAGGTGATCGAAAGTCATGTGACTTAATTTTTTCTATTGTAATGTTTCGAGGTATATGTTCAGATCGGCGGTTCAGTTCGGACCGGGTCAAACAATAAAAATATAAATATCAAATTTGGGTCAGGTTAAACAATAAAAATATAAATATTAAATTCAGATCGGGTCAAAGAAAAAAAAACTATAAGAACTATAAATGGTGATTACCTTAAAGAAGAATTATATATTAGCTCGACACCTTTTAATAGTTTTGAATTCATCAATTATGCAGTCCGAATCAAACTTTTCAGCAAATTATTTTCCACGTAAATCACCAAGCTATCCGCGAGATACTCATTAGACATCTTATTGTGAATGCGATTTTTGAATATTTTCACTGATGAGATACTCATTTATGTGTTGCAGTAACCACTTTATCAATCCAATAGTATGTCGGGATAGTACTTTCAACTGTCTATTGTTTTTTTTTTTTTTGAGTTTTTGAGAAAGTGTGTCAGTGAACCCCATCACTTCCTTCATCAATAAATACATAACATTCAAACCTCATTGTATCAAAAAAAAAATACACAAACCTGAAAAAGAATTAGATTTGGGGCTGAAAAAATTACCCCCGTGCCTCCTGTTCTTGCTCGAAATTGCCAATCAATCGGTCCAGTTCTTACTCGGTCAAGGATACCAACAAAGAAATTACCAACAAGGAGCTCCTTAAAGTCTTAGTTAATTTTAAAACAACCGACAAGGTGGCTCATCTTCTAATGATCCAATGGTAAATACCAAATTAGATTCATCATTTGGAGAGGGTAAGGGATAACCATGGACAAAAGAGCTTGAGTGACGAAACATATATTTTTAACATCAATTTCTTCCAAATTTCACATTCCATCATCATGAGTAGTTAATCTCTTCATGGTTGCATCCAAGGTAGGGTTCAAGTTTAATTAATGTTCAATCTGAATTGTAAGTACATTTGACATGATTTTTCTCTGGATTATTCGAGTATTATATACTTTTGGTGAATTCATGTGTTTATCACGTTTTTATGTTGAGTGATTTTGCTATTTTGATATTTCATAACATTGAATTTGCACTTTGGTTTTCATCATTATATAACATGGTGTCTTAATTGATAGCGCCTAATAGTAAATTAATAATTGATAAGAACCCATCATAGAACATAGTTTATTTAGTCAAAAATCGTTTAAGGATTAATTGAAGCGTCCATTGTTTATCCTATATGTAAATGTGATGAACTAAGCAATGTCCATGTAGTGACGAATGTATGAAATACGTCAGATTGTGTATTGAATGTTCAAACCCAAACCCTGGCATGACCATCTTTTAATCATTTGAACTTATTTAATTCTCTTTTAGTTTATTAATTAGTTTACAACTAAATTCAATAAGTCAAATTTTCAACTATGTTCATGAATCAATTGATGCTCTACACCATCGACCAACTCAACATGGTCTTACACCGTACTTGCTCTAACCGATTTAAGGTAATAGGATTACTCTTCTTGTCTATTTTTGATAGACAGTTTGACTTCGATCACCGCCACGTGGTCTCTTGATTTTTGATTGTCTTTACTTTTCCATGGACATGGAACACAACTTTGATGTGAATAGACCATGAGTTGTAATTTATTGATGAAAGCATATTTATTTATTTATTTTTTCTTTTTACTTTCCAATTATTTTAATGACTACAAATCGGTTTTTTTTTTTTGTTTTTTTTATGGCCTTCGAATAATTAAAATGAATTAAAGAAAATGCTTAAATAATTAAAATAAAAAAAACACTACAAATAGATTTCTTAGAAAACATAAAAACTACAAATATTCCCAAAAAAAAACAACTACAAATACTTCATTTAAATAAAAAAAAACTACTCGTCGTCACGTAACTCCGCCATGATTTTTCGCTTTTCTTTCTCAATCATATCTCGTTGCTCCGGAGTCAAGTTCGTGGTATTTATGCCGAGAAGACGGAATTGTTGAAGACGTAATTTTTTCTCACGAATTTGGGTTCTTTTTTCATGCTCCGCGTTAAACCTCGACATTTGCGCGTTCATCTTCTCGTCCATTTCGAGCTCCTTTTCTAGACGAAATGACTTCTTTTTTTCCCACGGGCCTTCGCAAAACCTCTTGTTTTTGAGGTTGCGTTTCATCTTCGTCCTCGAACACCGAATCCTCGTTTAAATTTATGTTGCACCGTCCCGTTGAGTTAGATCCCATGGGACTATCGCGATCGGTCGAGGAACGCTTCTTGCTAGCGTAGGTGATCTCCACAATCTCAGCGAACTTTGGAGACGATTTAAATATTTGATAATGTTGAAGAAGAGGTGCCGAGTTGGTGTTGTCGTCTTTGTATCGATTAACGGCGATGTTGATCAAATCGTCGTCGCTCGCACCGCTTGGACGAGTTCGTTCCACGCCCAAAAAGACCCCATGGAACTTGGCAACTTTTTTCTTGATGGTGCCCCACTTGCCGCTAAGTTTGTCGTTGTTGCGAAATGTCGGGATCTCATCGGGTCTCGCCGCCGCCTTCTTGCTAGCGTGGAATTTTTTACTAACTCGATCCCAAAACGCATCTTTTGTTTGCGAGTTACCTATTTAGAAAATATAAAAATAGAAACGTTAGTTGATGATTTCTAAAATATAAGAAAAAAAAAATTCTAGATTTAAATTATTTTTTAAAAAAATACCAATTTTCGGGTCCTCCGATGTATCGATATAAGCCCGAACTAGATGTAACTCCTCTTCGGTATTCCATGGCACCCGTCCTTCTTGCTCTTGGAATCCTTCGATCGGTTTTTCCCCCTTCCCTCGGCCTCTTCGAACACGATCGGGGACTTGTGTTTCGGGGACGATCTCTATATCATCGTCTTGATCTAGAAGTGGTGTTTGCGGGTGCGATGGAACGGAAGTGAAATTCGGTGAGAAAACGGGTTGCGATTGGAATGGAGATGAGAAGCCTTGAGGTGGTGGGTTTTGCCCCCATTGAGCGTAATTGGTAAACGAGGGGTTGGGGTTGTAGATGTTTGAGGGTTGTTGACCCAAAAACAACGGGTTAGGTTGCCCCCCCCCCACATCGGCATATGCCACGGTTGAAGGTTCGGGTTGTTGGGAGGGGTGTTGCTTGAGGAATCTTGATTTTGTTGGTTTAGATTCATGGTGTTTTTTTTAAAAAAATATTAAAGAAAGAAGGAGTAGAATAGAGAGAAAGGTGTAAAAATATGAATAAAGTGGGGTTTTTATAGGTGAAAAGGTAAAAAAATTGGGTGAATTAAATTTTTTTTTATTTAATACCCCCAACGTTCGAAAATAGTACCGTTGCCAACGTTCATTTTGGTTTAACGCCCGTTGAGAAGTTGGCGTGGGAGTATGGCGCCGCCATATAACGCCAGGGGGGACGGTGTTGGCGCGCACAGCGCCACTAAAGGTGATTCTTGGCGCCGCCAAGAATGAGTATACCGGGTGCCCTAAGTTGGCTAGCTAGATTAACAAGAATTACCAATTGTATAACGTGAATGAATCAAATCAACCAATTTAGATAACCAAAAATAGCCGAAGAACCCATTATATTTATTTAAGAGGGTTGAGTTCAGATGAAAACCACTTTTATCCTAAAAACCTAAAAACCTTTTAATTTACCCTTCTTCTCCACGCCTCCCTTCTCTGGTTAAAGTCTCCCTTCTAGACAAACCCCTCCCCCATCTTCTTCAATCGGTCATAACTCCTTCAAAACTGAATGAAACATGAAATTGAGCACACCGTTGTGATCGAAATCGAACAACGATCCAATCTAGATCCATTGTTGATATGTTTCAATGATGTTTTGCAGATTGAGCATAAACACGGAACGAACAGTGAAGAACACAACTCAAACTTCTCAACCGGAATTACAAATCAGAGCAATCCAGACTAATCCAGACCGTGATTCTACACATTTTGGTTCGAATCGGTGTTGAAATTACTCAAATTCGTCGAGTTTGACCTTTTCGAGTCAAACTGCTAGAACTTTGACTCGAAAATTGGACATGAAATCGAAATTGTTTGTGCTTCTGATAAATTCCAGTAGCTTAAGTACGTCAACACGAACCTATTACAACTTACATAATTGAATTTGGTAAGGATTTGATCAAAATCCATAATCTCATATCGGAGTTCTTCATTTGAGTTCCTCCAATGGTGAATTTTAAATTTCTCAGTGTTATTGAATGAATTTGATGGCTATAGTTTTGTTTTAATCATACAAATACATTGGTGCAATCATTGTTGAGGTTTCTTCAAAGATTGAGATCAAATTTTTGAGTTTTTGTTCATAACTTTTCTTCAAAAATGGCACAACTGTTTTTTCATTCGTTCATCATGATTCATTGATCGAAAACTATCAACAATGGATCTAGTTTTGTGAGGTTTTTCGTCAAGAATCTAACGCAACTTACGGATTGGTTTTTCGTGAAGAACTGAAAGAGATCTTGTAGTTCAAAGATTGTTGATCTTGAAGATGGTTAGCAATTAAGAAGATGGGTAGATTATGAAGGACCTGATGATTTTTTTTTTAAAAAAGTTTCGACTATTTTGTCAAGTAGTCATTTTCTTAGTTGTCAATTTTAGTCCTTTCATTTTTAAACATTTTAAAACTAGCATATAACACAAATTTAAACAAAACATAAGAATTATTTTAAAAAAAATACATGAGAATTTAAAAATAATAATAATAATAATAATAATAATAATAATAATAATAATAATAATAATAATAATAATAATAATAATAATAACAGAAGGTTTATGTATGTTGGATTAATTTGTGAACGCAAAATCATTTTGTGTTTGTTCAATCGGTTAACTAACATTAACACATTTATGTTTGTTTTTGTTATTTTTCGTTGCTTATGTTTTTTTTTCTTAAAACAAAAACTATAAACATTTTGTTTTTCTAGGTTTTTATATATCTTTCATAAAAGAAAATACTAAATAATAAAAAAAAGATTATAAAAATATAAAATAAAAAACATCAAAAACATTGTTTTAAAAAGATTTCAAGTGAAATTTTGGAAGTTCGGGATTATTCATCAAAATTGAATTGTGCATATATTAGAATGTTGCGTATATGCAACATAGAACGTTGCACATACAACGTTCCATACATGTAATGTACGCAACGTGGAACGATGCACATATGCAACATAATGTTGCATATGTGAGAATGTTACGTATATGCAACATATAATGTTGCATATATGCATCGTGGAATGGTTCATACATGGAATGGTTTATACATGTAACATATAATGTTACGTATATGCAGCATGAAATGATACTACGTATATGCAACGTAGAATGATTGGTGGGGGGGGGGTGGGTGGGATAGGGGTGGAGGGTAAGTGGGAGTTGTACATGTGCAACACAATTGTGTTACGTATATGCAACACGAGGGGGGGGGGGGTTAGGGGTTGTATATATACAACATGTGTTGCATATATGCAACACGAAGGGGGTGGGGGGTAGCGGGGATGCGAATTACAGGTTGCATATATATATATATATATATATATATATATATATATATATATACAACATAATTATGTTGCATATATGCAACACGGGATGGGGGTGGCGGGGGTACGGGTTGGGGGTTGTATGTATGCAATATAAATATGTTCCATATGTGCAACACGGGTGGGGGTGGTTGGGGTGCGGGTTAAGGGTTATATATATGTAATATAATTATATTGCATATATGCATAGTAGAGGGTTAAGGGGTTATATACATGTAATATAATTATGTTGCATATATGCATAGTAGAGGGTTAGGGGGTTATATACATGTAATATAATTATGTTGCATATAGCAACATGGGGAGGGGGGGTTAGGGGTTATATCTATGCAATATAATCATGTTGCATATATGCAACACGTGGGTGGGAAGAGGTGTGCTTTAGGGGTTATATATATGCAATATAATTATGTTGCATATATGCAACATAGGGGATGGGGGGGGGCTGGGGTGCGGGTTATGGAGTATATATATATATATATATATATATATATATATATATATATATATATATATATGCAATATAATTATGTTGCAGATATGCAACATAAGGGATGAGGGGTTTGGTGGCTGTGGTGCGGGTTATGGAGTATATATATGCAATATAATTATGTTGCATATATGCAACATAGGAGATGGGTAGGGGTGCGGGTTAGGGGTTATATATATGTAATTTAACTATTTTTCATATATGCAACATGGGGGGGGGGGGTGCGGGTTAGGGTTATATAAATGTAATATAATTATGTTGCATATATGCAGAATGGGGGTGGGGGGTGGAGGTTAGGGGTTATATATATGCAACATAAGGGATGAGGGTGGGGGTGCGGGTTAGGGGTGATATATATATGCAATATAATTATGTTGCATATATTCAACATGACGCGAGGGGGGAGGGGGGGGGGGGAATCGAGGGGTCGGGGTTAGGGGTTATATACATACAATATAATTATGTTGCATATATGCAACACGGGTGGCGGGGGTGAGGTGGTGTAAATATATGAAACATGGAGGGGGTGTGGTTATGATAATATTGAAACTTAAATATTAAATTCCTTTATTAACCTTCATTTAAGTGGTTTTTAGGTTTTTAGGCTAAGAAGGGGTTTTCACATGATCTTTACCCTTATTTAAGAAGGGGTTATGATTATATTTACAAAAGGGATCCTAAAAGTTTTTCCTTATAAATTTCTATTCACGTTTTTTCTCACAAGCCATGTACAAAAACGACAATTCTGGGTCTTCGGCATATATGCACAACGAGTTTAGATTGTCAAATTTTAATTTTCGGTTCAATAAAAAGGAACTGAAGAGATCTAAATTTAAAACTAGACTGCAAGTTAGAAGCCATGGTCACCAAGTCAGAAAGACCAGCTAAAATATGCATTACAGCAAATCAAAATAAAACCTTGCAAAAGATTGGATTTTTTGTAGTTATCCATAAACGCAGCATACATCTTAAGCTTTGAACTAATAGGAAATACCTTTCAAATGAAACAGCGTTGACGAACTTGATATTGTTTCTCATTGCTCGGTCTTTTTGAACTTCTTATTTTTTGATGTCAATCCACTCTTAGCAATTGTGATACCTCTTTTCTTACCGGTGGATATCACCTCTGCTGACACATTTAGAATACCATTGACATCTATGTTGAAACAAACATTGAATTTCTGTTCACCTCGAGGGGCTGCCGGAACCCCGAAAATAGTAAATGTGTCAAGAAAGATGTTTTCTTTCGTATAATTGCTCTCACCCTGATAAACATCAAATGCCGTAGCTACTTGGTTGTCCATGGATGTTATATAAACCTGCTCCTTTAAAGCGGGTATAGCTGTGTTCCTGGGAATAACAACACTCATATCCATATCCTCCTTAACCCCGATGCCAAGTGAAAGAGGGGTCACATCTAACAACACCAAATCGTGCACCTTTTTATTCCCATTACCACTTAAATTTGCAGCCAACACCGCAGCACCATAAGCGACGGCTTCATCGGCATTAATGCTCTTGCAGAGTGGTTTTCCATCAAAAAACTCCATCAGCATTTGTTGTACCTTAGGAATCCTTGTCGACCCACCAACAATAACCACATCATCAACATCCTTCTTCTGCAAATTTCCATCTCTCAAACAATTCTCCACATGCTTAATGCACGTGTTGAAGAAACCAGCATTGATCTCCTCGAATTTCGCCCTGCTAAATTTCATTGTGAAATCAATTCCCTCATACAAAAACTCAATCTCAATTGGTGTCTGTGTTGTACAAGACAAATCCCTCTTTGCTTTTTCACAAGCAATTTTCAACCTCATCATTGCTCTTGCATTCTCACTCAAATCCTTCTTTTCTTTCTTCTTGAATATTTCAACACAATGATTCACCATCAGTTTGTCAAAATTCTCCCCACCCAAGTAAGTATCACCACCCACTGCTTTAACAGTAATGGTACCCTCCTTGTTGATCTTGAGAAGAGACACATCAAAAGTTCCGCCACCCAGATCAAATATCAACACATTTTTCTCATTAGGGCAATCCACATCCACCCTCTTATCCATACCATATGCAATTGCTGCTGATGTTGGCTCGCTAATCAACCGCATGACATGAAGGCCAACCAACACACCAGCATCCATGGTCGCCTGTCGTTGCTTATCGTTAAAATAAGCAGGAACAGTTATCACAGCATCCGTAACACTTGTTCCAAGGTATGCTTCAGCAGCCTCTTTCAAATTTCTAAGAATCATAGAAGATATTTCTTCGGGTGAAAATTTCTTTACTTTCGAGTCATGTTCAAATACAATGATTGGCTTCTTGTCCGATCCTTCGATTACCTTAAAAGGTCTAGTTTCACTGTCTTTCTGAACTGCAGTATCATTGAATCTGGCTCCCATTAAACGTTTAACATCTGCAGATTATTGTTATTATTAAAAAAACATAAACCTTAAATGGTCATAAAATATAAAATTAAACCTAGAACATATATACACGTAGTTTATTAAATGTGCTTACCAAAAACAGTGTTTTTAGGGTTCATGGTGATTTGATTTTTTGCAGCCTCACCAACTAGAAGTTCAATTCCATTCCAGGCAACGCATGAAGGAGTAATATTGTTACCTTGCTGATTAGGAATGATCTCCACACGGTTGTGTTTATCGAACCAGGCTGCCACACAAGAATATGTAGTACCAAGATCTATTCCGATTGCAACTCTCTTAGTAGACATCTTTCAACACGTAAAAAGTGGACAAAGCATAATTGTGGTGAGCAGAGAGGTTTTGCGAGGGGTTGATTAGGGTGAGTTCGTGGAGGTGACAATTAAAGGAAAACCGCGTGAAGATCCACCGATTTTTCGGGTGAAATTGGGATGCTTTTATGAAGAAGATAAAATTATAAAAATAAAAAGAGAGAGAAGCGGAGGAGACAGTTTGGGTGGTTAAAGAAGAAAGGATTTGGCCAGATCTTATTTTTCTTTATATAATTTCCTTTTAAGATTCAAAGTTGCCTTTATAAATTCTAGTATTTTATTTAAATTAATAGAGTTGTTCTATTAAAATCATTTTAATATAAATCTATCTATCTTCTATCTTTTTTAACTAGATCAATCGCGCGTTATCGCGATTAATAGAACATATAAGGGACGTGCATGTGAATTGGTTGAACGATAATAAAAATATTTTTAATAAACTAAAATGGGCTGTAAAAGATATTTAAGAAATTTTATTCCCACTTCCAATTCAAAGTTGCATGTTTCACAAACTCCTCCCAAAAAAAGAGCCTCTGATCTTTTATTCCCACTTCCTAGCGACCTGCGACCATTGACCAAACCCATGACCCATCGTCCATATCCAACTCATCACTCCATTGGTAATCTTCTTTTTGATCTTCAATGAAACTAGGGCTCACAAACAATCAAAACTTTTATGGGTAATTAGATAGTTTCTATCAATACATGATCTTGGCGTTTAAATTTATGTTTTTAGATAGCTTCTCCATTGTTTATTAAATGAAAATATGATTTATAGGGTTTATAAATTCAAAATTTTATGGTAATTAAATAGTTTCTTTCATTGTGGTCGTGTTACTTGATGCTCAATAAGAGCCGAACTGTGCACGCAAGAGAAATGAGAGAGAACTTAATTATCATCATGTTGATACTCCTACTTAATTGGTCGTAAGAAAGGTTAAATAGATACAACATTACTATAGACATATTCTTTATACTATTTTGCACCAAAAAAAGATATTATTTCAAATCAGAATACATTTCAGTATTTCCATCCAACGTGATTAAAAATGCCGTACACATTTTGATCGATTTGCTCTTTTCCTTACTTCTTGTTTTACGATTATAACTATTTAAATTGTATGATTTTGTTAAAATAGGTTGGTTTTGTTTAATGTTATTATATTCTCGTTATATAACTTTTAATATATGAGTTTTAACTTTGTATTATAATGGACTATTTTTTATCTCGTTTAAGGCCCAAATTTTTTGTGGAGTTACGTTCTCGTAGCTGCCCCTAATTTTTTAGATGTAAGCACGAGCAAGCGGTATACAAAAGAAAGATTAATAACTGTATACCACTAATTGGTGTCGATGATTTAAATGTCACCGAGGAAGTCGTGGAAGATATAGAGAAGCGGTGGCGGAGCTTCTGAATTTGTATAAGGGGGACGGAAAGTCACGGAACCCATAATTATTTTTATATCGCTATGTTTTGGGATATATGCTCGAATCGTCGATCTGGCTAGGGTCGGGTCAACAATAAATACCCTATATATATAATTTTTTCTTCATTCACTAAAAGAACCATTCTTACAAATAAAAAACTAGATATCTTTTAACAAACAAATTCCTAAAATATTTATGATAATGCAAGAAAAAGAGCGAGTACCTTAAAGACAAATTTTAACTCAGCCTAAGAAGTATAGAATGATCAATAAACAATAAAGTCTAAAAAACCATCGTATAATTTAGGACTTTGTAGAAATCCATGGTATGAAACGTGAAAAATATTAAAAAAAATATCACAGAAATATAAAACCATAAAAATTTCCATAAAGAATGAGATATATATATATATATATATCACATTTGACTAAGGTCTTTTTGAATAAAAATGATACACAAACATACACCAGTTTGATTTTGAATATAAACTAAATACATACACATATAAAATTGGACATAGCAACGATATATTCATAGAGTAAAAACCTTATAAAAGAAAAAAAATAGGTTTTAAATTAAACATTAATACTAAAAGAATAAATGAAAAATACAAACATAAAAAATACTTGGGCTAAGAAAAGAACTAAGAAATGGTTGAAAAAAGTGTCATTAGTAGGATTTGAGCCTTGGTCATTTAGTTGGTGTTAGAAACCATTTACCAATTGAAGTGAGATGCAAAACATATAATTATTTGGAGGGGACTAACTCAATACATATAAATTTTTTAGACGAAATACACGTATAATCAATAATTCTGAACAAAAACACTGTAGGGACCGAGGTCCCCATGGCCCCTCTTAAAATTCGCCCTTATGAGAAGTTTAAAAGGGAGATGAAATCTCGTTTTAAGATGAGCAATATTGTCTTATTAATTATTAATTACTATTTTAGGATTGAAGTAAATCAAAGCAAAGATAGACTATCAATAAAGCAAATCGAGTATCCCTCAATCATTCTAAAACAAGTTGGGTTTTGAAATTGTAACTCCTCTGAATACCCAATGGAACTGGGTCTTAAACACTCTAAGAAAGACCTAAGAGGAAAGATGGATCCAACCAAGTTTAGAAAGATTATCGGAAGCCTGAGATATCTAGCACATACCAGACCCAACTTGTGTTAATCAATGCTATATAAGTCGAATTCTGCATGAACCTACTGAGTACCATGTCTCAGCCGTAAAGCATATCTTGAGGTATCTCAAAGGTATGGTCGATCTTGGTTTTAATTACACAAAAGGAGGAAACAAGACTTTATATGGTTTCGTCGAAGATTTTATATGGTTTTAGCGATAGCAGTCACTCCATAGAGACGGACGACCAAAGTACTACTAGTGTCGTGTTTTACTTCATAAATCTTCCTATGACGTGGCTATCACAAAAATAGGGCATAGTGGCGTTGTCATCATGTGAAGTTGAGTTTATGGAAGCTACATTTGATATGTATGTCTAGCATTATGGCTTTCATGGATGAATGTCAGAGATTGCTGATGAAAAAGGAGCTGTCAATCTAAAAGTCGATAACTCATCATCCCTAGAGTTGAAGAAATAACCAGGTTTTCACTGAAGAGTAAGCACATAAATACACGATACCATTTTATAAAGGTGTGCATCAAGCGAGAGCAAATCAAGGTTGAACTTTGGTTTTAAAAAAGCTTGCCTCCGATGAGTTGAGGCGTGAGGCGCGCGACACAAGGTGAGAGCTCCAGCGCCTCAAATGACATAAAGTGTGAGGTGTACATGAGGCGCTAGTGAAACACAATTGGTAGGCAAAAAATTAGTTTGGGGCACCAGGGTGAGGCACGCTTTTCGTACATTGTTTGGTTTTATTCTTTATGATGATTTACATCAGGCTTCCTTGGTTGTAATTTGTAAATAAAAGTATTTAATTTATTAAACAATATATAGAGCTAATTTGTGTCTAAATTTTGGTAAATGACGCTAAACCTACGATGAATATACTACAAATCTATTTAATACATTACGCATTGTGTACGAAAACCAGATCGCTTTTTCACCTTACGTCTCGCGCCTCGGCTCGGGGCCCTATCTCATCAGCTCAGCTCACGCTATTTAAACCTAGGGTCGAGCATGTTAGTGGGGATTTGCAAAGAACCAATATTCATATTAAGGCATTTCCTGTTATGAACACTAATAACCCAGGCCCAACTTATGTCTACTACACCACAAGGGACCCAACCAATCAACCCAATCCATTAGTTAGTAAAAAGCCCATCAATTTAAATGGGTTTGGAAGTCTATCTCAGGTTATAAGGAGGAGAACTAGAGAGGTTTAGGGCATGAAAGATTATGATTATTGTTGAGTGTTGTATTCTCTCTCATCTTTATTTACAATTCACTGGTTATTCTCTTCTCATCTCTTTCAAATTGAATGAAATAAGCATTCCATTCCTCCATTGAAATCGTTCCACTGTTCTTGTTAATTTACACACTTCATTTCCTCAGTTAAAGTTTAAAGAGATGCGGGATCTCATCGGGGTCACAAGCTTAGAAGGGTGATTGTAGAATATAATATTGTGACTATGAGGACTACTCTTGTCATAGTTACATGGTTAAAGAGTTTTAAGTTAGTTTTATTCCAAAGTTGAGTTTAATATATGGGAAGTCTTAGTTGTTTAGGATATAGTTACAAGGTTAAAGAGTTTTAAGTTAGTTTTATTCTAAAGTTGAGTTTAATATATAGGAAGTCTTAGATGTTTTGGGTACTTGGTGAACAAGTCTTGTATTTACTACAAGTTCAGATTCAGCTACATTTGTTACAAATTATTTTAATAAATCACGTAATTAACTTGGAAATCATGAAAATTTACATACTATATAAGAAAAGCTAAGATAATCAAACAAACAATTTAACATACTGACCATTCGCCAACAAGGTTTAAAGAACAAACACATTACTACATTAGTACATGCAAAGTACAAATCGGTTAAAGACTAAGGCTCCATTTGCATCAATAAATTTTGAGTATCATTAAACCTTTAGTTATCTCAATATTAGCAGCATGACATCCTTGATCATGCAGGAATACTAATATCAGGGCTTTAGACCATTGATAATAATTAAAATTAGCATGTGAGATCATTAAAAATCTACTATTAGTCAATTAATCACATCGCAACTATTGAATGGCTGTTAAAAAACGGTTTACTAGTATCAGGTAGGGTGTTTAGACCATGGTCATATCTATAAAATACAATGGTCAGAGTGAAACCAAGTTTTTATAAGCTTCTATTCACCTTTTTCTCAGTAAGCCATATTAAAACAATTTTCAGTTTAACGAATAAGAACTGCAGAGATCTAACATTACAATTACAAATAGACTGCAAGTCAAAAGCCATGGTTACCAAGTCAGAGAGATCATCAGCTGAAATGTGCACTACACCAAACCAAACTTGTAAAAGATCATTGGATTGTTTGTAGTTAACGATAAAGGAAACATATATTTTAGCTTTGAATTAACAGGAAATACTTCTTAAAACAAGTCAGAAGCCATATTAACCATGTCAGAGAGACCGGCTGAAATAAGGATTACAACAAATCAAAATAGAACCTTACAAAAGATTGGATTCTTTAAAGTTATCCATAAAGGCAGAGCATACATTTTCGCTTTAAGTTGATAGGAAATACCTTCCAAAAGAGACACCAGTGATCTATTTTCATTCTGACTGTTTAATCTTTTCCACCATCTTCTTGATGTCATTGTTGGATTAATGACTCTTAGCGATTGTGATACATCTTTTATTACCGGTGGATACCACCTCAGCTGAAACATTAAGAATGCCATTAACATCTATATTAAAGCAGACCTTTACCTTTTGTTCACCTTTAGGTGCTGCTGGAATGCCATAAAGATCAAACTTGTCAAGAAAGATGTTTTCTTTGGTATATTTTCCCTCACCCTGATATACTTCAATTCCCGCAGATACTTGCTTGTCCATGTATGTTAGATAAACATTCTCCTTTACAACGGGTATAGGTGTGTTCCTGGGAATAACAACACTCATATCAATTTCCATTTTAGCCTTGATGCCAAGAGAAAGAGGGGTCACATCTAACAACACCAAATCCTGCACCTTTTTGTTCCCATAACCACTTAAGTTTGCAGCCAACACCGCAGCACCATAAGCGACGGCTTCATCAGCGTTAATGCTCTTGCAAAGTGGTTTCCCATCAAAAAACTCCACCAACATTTGTTGTACCTTAGGAATCCTTGTTGACCCACCAACAATAACCACATCATCAACATCCTTCTTGTTCATATTTCCATCTCTTAAACAATTCTCCACATGCTTAATGCACATGTCAAAGAATCCAGCATTAATCTCCTCAAATTTCGCCCTACTAAATGTTGTTGAGAAATCAATTCCCTCATACAAGAAATCAATCCCAATCGGTGCTTGTGTTGTTGAAGACAAATCTCTCTTTGCTTTCTCACATCCAATTTTCAACCTCGCCATTGATTTTGCATTCTGACTCACGTCCTTTTTTTCTTTCTTCTTGAATACTTCAACACAATGATTCACCATCAACTTGTCAAACGTTTCGCCACCCAAGTAAGTATCACCGCCCACTGCTTTAACCGTAATATTACCATCCTTGGTGATCTTGAGAAGAGACACATCAAAAGTTCCTCCACCCAAATCAAATACCATCACATTTTTCTCCTTAGGACAGTCCAGACCGTATGCAATTGCGGCTGATGTGGGCTCGCTAATCAAACGCATGACGTTAAGGCCTGCCAACACCCCAGCATCCATAGTTGCCTGTCGTTGCTTGTCACTAAAATAAGCTGGAACAGTTATGACCGCATCAGTAACTGTTGTTCCAAGATATGCCTCAGCAGCATCTTTCAAGTATTTTAGAATCATTGAAGATATTTCTTCTGGTGAAAGTTTCTTTTCTTTTGAGTCATGTTCAAATACAATGACTGCCTTCCCACCAGATCCTTCAACTACCTTAAAAGGCCGAGTATCAATGTCTTTCTGCACTAATCCATCATTGAATCTGGCTCCCATTAGACGTTTAACATCTGCAAATTATCATTTAAAGAAAAAAACAAAAAGCTTATAATGGTGCTCAAATATATATATACTGCTCTTATAACATGAAAGTTGTAGATCAAATGAACTTACCATAAACAGTGTTTGTAGGGTTCATGGTGATTTGATTTTTTGCAGCCTCACCAACCAACATTTCGATTCCATTCCAAGCAACACAGGAAGGAGTGATTTTGTTACCTTGCTGATTAGGGATGATCTCCACACGGTTGTGATTATCAAACCAAGCAGCCACGCAAGAATATGTTGTTCCAAGATCAATTCCAATTGCAACTCTCTTTGTCATATTCAAACAGGCAAGGATGAAGAAATTGTATGATGAGTGTACAGAGGAGGTCTGAGTTCCCTTCAAATATCAAATGTATATAGTCAGAGAACCCAAAGGACGCCTATTAAAAAAAATATCAGAAATATGTATGATTACTACTAGCTTAGTAGGTTACTAGTACTGATGATCTTTGGGTTTCGTGATATTGTTTATTTGAGATGATTTTCATTTAGATTATTAATTTGTAACTTGAAATAGTAAATTTCTAACTTCTGGTTACGTATTTTAATATATATAGGATTCTCTCTATTTCAAATTTTAGCCGGACTTGTACAACATTTTGATGTAGCAACTAGCAACTCATTTTCTTCTGTGTACAGAAGATTATATTATTCGTATCTTGATAATTAGTTTAGTTTGTTATTTTTTGCAAAGTTTCCTTTGAGTAATAGAATTTCACTAATAAATATAATAAGAAATTATTTTAAAAGCACTCTCCTTCCAGACAATGTGTAGTAAGGTGTGAGTGAGCTGACGAGGCATTCAGGGGCGGAACTAGAACTTTTTTTAAGAGGTAGCACACAATGTATCGACAGGGGTTCGGGGGCAACGTCACTGATATTCTCTTCAAACTTTTATTGTTTCATAACAAATGGTTTATAGAACCATGCGTTGCGACGGTGATATCGCGGGTACATAAAATAATAATTCAAGAAAATCCGACAAACCCAAATATATATCTACATAATTAACATAAGCATAAAGAAAAAAAATATTATTTCAAACGTCATAAATATAATACAAGTAATGAGACACAAATATTACATTTATTACGGTCTAAGGTTTCTAAGAATTATCCCAAAATAGAATTAATTGCTTTGCTTTCACTGTTCACAGGACATATGATAGGAATGAATGGGAAAAATCTAAAATAGGAATGAATGGGAAGAACTTTTAAAAAAATGCTTATGAGACACGCGATAGGAATCGAATGGGAAAAATCTAAAATAGGAATGAATGGGAAAAACTTAAAAAAATGCTTATAAGAAGGTTCGAACATGGGTTTCTTAGTAGAGAAAATGGGGTAAGGACCAACTGATCTAGACGTTGCATTGGTAATCTATTTGAAAACTGTATTTAAAAGGTTTTTTAAGTGGTGCACATACACATATAAACGTAAAAAATCTAAAAAAATATCCACTACACGTACGAGTTTAAGGGGTAGCACGGGCTACCCCTGGACCTAAGATAGGTCCGCCCCTGGAGGCATTACGATAGACATGGAACACTAAGCGGCCCCTCATGTGTAGGGGTGTGAATAAAGGCATGTTTTTAACAACAATTGATAGATCTTTCGATACAAATCCATTACAACCAATATTTTATAAGATTTGAACATTTAATCTTTTGGTTACAAGGTACACCATTTAACCCATCACGATGTCCCTTCAGGACATGAATAGGTTATGTGAATCATGACAGGGCATGGGGCGAGAGTTTACCTTTTTTTTTAATCTAATCCACTAGCCACAACACTAATTAAGCTTGTACCATCTATTCTCTTAATTAAACAACAATTCACACAAATATTATTACGTACACCTTTTAGTAAGTGTGGCCATGCGTATTGACTACGAAATGCTTATGACATCACTTTTATGTCATACTTACTAACTATTACACGTAATAACTTAAGAATCAGTTAAAAGTAACACTAAATTGAGGCCTCTATCAAAATAATTTAAACACATATATAGCTTGCACTACTATATAAAAAGAGTAAATTACACCAGAGGTCCCTGTGATTTCGCAATAATGAAATCACAATGAAAAACATCGAGAGTGGGTTCAGCAACAATGAAAAACATCGAGAGGCACATGTACTAAACCTCAGAATGAGATACTCTGCGAGAATACTGTTGTCACCAGCATCAGAGGTCCCTGTGATTTCGCAATAATGAAATCACAATGAAAAACATCGAGAGTGGGTTCAGCAACAATGAAAAACATCGAGAGGCACATGTACTAAACCTTAGAATGAGATACTCTGCGAGAATACTGTTGTCACCAGCATCTGAGGTCCCTGTGATTTCGCAGCAATGAAATCCTAATGATAAACATCGAGAGTGGGTTCAGTAACAATGAAAAACATCAAGAGGCACATGTACTAAACCTCAGAATGAGATACTCTGCGAGAATACTGTTGTCACCAGCAAACTTGTTTAGAGAAAAAGTGAAGAAATGTTCGGAATCAACAAATAGGAACATAGAACGAATTGCGAAGGATGAGAGTAATATGGAGGCTGCAATACAAGTAAATGAGTTTGTGATAAGGCTAGAAGGGGAATTCATGAACATTGGGAAAGGGCTAGATGAAATACAAGGGGAAATCTTGATAAAAAACATTTCGGCACAAGAGGGGAAAAAGCTACAACTAAAGGACGACTGTAAGGGGAAGCATGTAAGGTTTGCATGAACAGGAGGAGGGGCAATACAGATGTATAAAGAGGTTTGCAGGATGACTTGTCTGTTTGTCTTTTTCTTTGTTCTTTTTTTTCGAGGGTTATAGTATATTGTAATAAAGAATGGTAGACTAAGCTAAGTGTCAAAAGTCAAACGTGTCAGTAGTCGTGTCTATGCATGAATTCTTGTTATTTTGACGTGTAAGGTCAAGAACACATGTAGCTTTGTTCAATATTCAGGTGTGATGCACGTGTGAATGGTTGTTTGTTATGGCATAATAGATGTCAGCAGATAAGTGTGTTTTAATATGGTTTGTATTATAAGGTCATAAAATTAAAACTCAACATAATTTTGTTATGTATTAACATGTGGTGCATGTGTGAATCACGGTATGTGTATATGTAACGAGGACTGACGTACAGGGGTAAAAAACACAACATCAGAAGCATGAAAACAAAAAGTAATGTTGCATGCAACGCCCACGTGGTTAAATTAGCATGTGTAAACACAAAACGATTTTATGGGTTTACATTTGTTGGGAAGTATATAACAAACAAAATCAAACAAAAATGTGGTTGAATATAACAAACACGTTATTGTTGATGTCGATTACGGCGGTTTAAATCGACGAACCAACATATATCAATGTACAGTGCAGGTGAGAAGCAATATAGGATAACAATACGGGAGTGATGCACGCGTGCATTACAGTAATGCACATGTTGATCACATGAAAAAAAAATACAATGTACAAGTAGAATGCACATATGCATCATGAATAGATCACAATGCATGTATGTATTTATATTCAGACCATAATAAAAATTCCGTAATACATATCAATAATCATGTGAAAGAATCACAACGTACGACATGAATAGTAAAGAAGTCATAGTATAAAAAAGTCAGTCATAGAACGACGCATACTGATAACAAAAATTATTCATAAATCCTAAAGCGTAACGAAGTTCGAAAACGAATTAGGTATCTCGTGTGGTCGGTGACCGGTCTAACAGCCTGGTAGATCGTCTAGTGGCACGGGCAGTAGCTTGTCTGGCACGGACTGGTCGTGAACGTGAAGATGTAGCAACAGAAGGCCTAACATTTTGAGTAGGTGGCAGGACAAAAATACCAGCAGAAGGGTTAGGATGTCCTCCGGTACTAATCGTATCAGCATCAGCAGACGCACCCCTTAGCGTGGCTTGAACTTTTGCACAGTTTCGTGAATCGTGGCCATAAACGAGTTTTTTACACACCTTGCACATCCTTGGCCCCTTCTTAAAATTCTCAACAACCTTTTCTCCAGGTCCAATCATACGCTTACTAGTACCACAACCTTTATTTCGAATACCTTGCGGCGGTTTAACTAATGAGCTACCAAATTCGGGTTGTCGTAGTATGTTGCTTATAACAGCCGAGGTCCTTTCAAGTGCAGGGTTGTAAGGGACATCGTAAAATATTTGTTTTTTTTATATCCTTAAGCTGGTTTGAAAACGTAGCACGACGGGTTGGTTTGCGCTTTAAGCGATCGGTGCATTGGGATACCGTGTCCAAAATCTCGCGTTTAAGCACACCGGTCTCGCTGTTGTCAACAGAATATCGATTAGCAATATCATAAACTCTAGTTGGAAGTGCATTCCGTAACCACCATTCTGAAATGTAATGAGCAGGAATCTCGTTTATATGGTTGAATCTAAAAACATGAAAAACGTGTTTGTAGAGGTATCCAATGCGTGTAAAGCACATACAGGCACATTCAACAGTGTTGTCAGCCATGTTGAGCTTAACCTGCATATAATCATGACAAATTTTAATTAAAAAAAAGGTCCGGTGCACGCGTGGAGTATAAGGACATGCATATATTGCAAAACACACCATACATGCAACATAAGTGTAACAAGGAATATATGATGCATATAAAGTAATAGATTGTTAAACCAAATTTGCACATGTGCAGCACAAAAAGGTAAGTTATAATTATAAATATTTTATTATATAGGAAAATTGGCCCCTATTAATCCCAGTTATCACATATTGGCCGATAATAATCCTAATTTTATTTTTTCCCTACAAAAAATCCGAGTTATAAACATGTTGGCCTATATTGATCTGTCAAAAACTTGATGCGTAAAATTTGGATATATAAAAATATGGTCAAGTTTTAAATGGTAATCACCAAGTGACCAAACTACACACCAGGGCAGTGTACCCGTCGTGTGCAGTACAGTATTGGTAAGAACCGGATATCAATCCGTGGACGCGATGACAATCTCCCGATACTGAATCGTCGCTAATATTTAACCGATGAAAATGATTTGGTGAACTAATAATGATAACTACTCTATAAAAATAAAACCGACAGAAACAGCTAAAAACCGGATAAAATGATGGAAAATCAGAAAAAGGAATGCATCACCTAGACTCAACTCCTCTAGACTCACTCAGACCCTCGGATGACTAATGCCATGAACACTATCGTCTAATGTGGAAAACTGGACTATCTAGGACTATAGACACATCCCGAATAATCTGGAAATCCTAAATGAAGCACGGATAGCAAAACTGTGAAAATTGCCTAACCGACTAGCTACTTCGGTCAAAGTAAACTAATCTTACATGAAATAGGAAACTACACGAGAGGTCTCTCTATATAGTACCTATACCAATCAATGATGATGATTCCAAACACTTATGACCTAGAAACCGCTAAACATGAATAAATAGCATCGAATCTTATGTTCACAAGCAATCCATCCTATTAAACGAAGTAAAACAAGCTTCAAGCTTATGAAATGATTCGGTCAAACCTATCTCATAAGGATATTAACTAAATCAGCCCCTAATTATCAATAAATCATCAAGAAGGAGGTCTCCTAGCAAGCATCAACCGTTGACTCATAAAAGTCAAACGGGTCAACAATGGATAAAGCAATTAACTTGGGTAGTTCTACCAAGCATGACAATTAACCACATGATTTAATGATAATAAAGAACAGATCAGCAGATAATAATCATCATAAGCAATTCAAAATCATCATCCAAGCAATTTTCACATATTCATAGTAAAAAGCCACCCAAACGGGTCAAACGGGTCTAAAATCGTCTCATCTAGGTGAAACTACTAGGAAACTAGCCACTAAACATGAAAAGCACACATAAAAATCCAATCTTTAACATTCTCATAAACAAAGAAATAAAGAAAAAAAGGAGAAGAAATCTAGCCTCTATGAAAAAAGAAAACCGAAAGGTTGTAAATCTTCAATTTTCGCATCCAAAAGCTTCAAACTTGACCTCTAATCCTTCCTTCAAAGTTCTAGATCTTGTAGAGGGTTTTTAGGGTTTTTTTAGAAGTGAAAAAAACTGCAAAAAACGGCGCCTCCAACCATTAAATACGCTGAAAAAACGAGCTGATGCATTCTCAGGTCGCTGGGCCTGATTCTGGGCCTGGCGCAGTACTTGATAAAAGACTCATAAACCAGAAATAAAACATCAGCTGCTGTTGTCATGGTGGTTTGTACGCTGCTCGCTAACAAAGAGGTCACGGGTTCGATCCCCGTGGCCTCCATGATTTCCTATTTTTCGCGCTGGGCTGCTGCAAGCTGATCTGGGCTTTTCTGGCTGTTGGGCCTGGAAAGGTAGGGACTGGGCTGGGCTGGTGAAGACTTGGGTTGCTGCTGCCATTTATTATTATTATTATTATTATTATTATTATTATTTTTTAATCCTCCATAACTTTAGCATACGACCTCCGTTTTTGCTCTCGTTTTTTCCTATATTCTTCTAAAATCATCACGAACACACCAACCACCTAAAATTCAACAAATCAAACCCATCAATAAATATCACATTCTAATAATCTCAATTAAAAATCCAAATTTAATATGAAAATTATATATATTTCTCAAATATTAACCTAAATCCTAATTTTTCACATATAATGCAATTAAACTTCAAATTTAATATTTTTAAATCAAAAACTCAATTAAATGCGGGATTTATTAATTTATTTATATGTATTAGATGCTACGCATCAAATATCCCCACACTTAAGCTTTGCTTGCCCTCAAGCAAAATCTCATGCAACACTTCCACAAGCCAATCAAAAACGCAACACCTCAGCCAACCCAATGCAACTACTCAAGCCCACATGCATCCCCTAATCTCAAGATTTACACTTTTCAAAAGATTTATAATCCAACAAGCAATTATGATAATTATTTTTAAAACATGGAAATGCCTACTAGATCAACACACATCAAGGTTCAATCAAACAAGCATCATACCCCTCACAATGATCACTCAACTCGGCGAAATTTAGTTGATAGATGATTAAAAAAAAAGATCATCGATTTAAGTGGATCACTCAAAGCCAAACATGCACTTCATTGTCATAAGCTTGTATCGAAATCGCATCTCCACCAAATAACATAAAACCAAACATAAATCAAGAGGACTTTCGCGGGTTGTAATGTTAGGCTAGGGTTTAGGGTATGGAATGGGAATGTGAAAGTGACGAAGTGTTTAGAAATCCGGAAAAGTTAATAAACAAACTAAAAGAAAAACTATTTACATAAATAACTTAAAGTCGGGTAATTTGACCCGAAAACATAAACTAAGAAAAACTCTATTTTTTCAGTTTTATCTTAGGTCTATGACCTCCAATAATGAGCTAGAATATTCTGCATTTTTTTTTCTTTTATTTCTTTTTTTTTTCTTCCTTTCTTTTTTTTTTTGTTTTTTTTTTTCTCATATGAATTCCTAGAATGGAGATTGAGTACTAGGAGAATCACATTTAATCACTATTTTTTTAAACTAAATATGACTTGATGAAACTAACCAATATATATATATATATATACACACAAAGTCCAAAACTAATCCGGATTCTTCACACAAGGGTCTAAGAACAAAAATAATGGCTAAACAAAAGGCTAAATGGGTCAAAAAGTGAGAAAATCAAACGAGAAGGAAAAAAAGCTCAACGGGTTTTCTAAGGGATAATGTTTTAGGGTAGGAAAAATGATAAGATCAAAGAAAAAGGCCAAGTCAAAGAGGGTGTAATCCTAATGCCTCTATCATTTCTATGCCCAATTTTAGTTCATGATCTCGACACGTATAAACAACACAAGTTCTAAAATGAAAGCGCATGATGGCATAACACTCAACCAAACGAAAGTGAGTAAAAAATGTAACATATAATGCAATTTAGGCTCAAATAACTCACGAAAACGGATGGAAAAGGGCTACCGATATGATGCAAGCTATCAATCCCCCATCCGATAGTTTCACTAAGTAAAGCATTTCATTTATTGATTTTATTTGAAAAACACTTGCTTGGAAAAACTTTTTCAAGATACTCGAAGAAAAGGTTTTGACTAGAGACAAGCATCGTATACACAGGCGAGCAAAACGTCACGAATTACATCAACGGGCCTACTTCCATGTGCAATAGGACGGGCAAAAATCTCAATTTCAACTAAAAACAGGGGGATATGATAAGAAAATTTGAAAAAATTTCACAATTTTAAGCAATTTCAGTTCAATTGACCCCCATCCCCACACTTAATTCGTACATTGTCCCTAATGTACGATAAACAAACAAAATAAAGGGGAAAGGGAACTGAAATACTCCCCTATCACTGTCGTGTGCCAGAACTGCCTCTAATATGTCCAAAATCCTCATAGATCATGAAACAGCTCTAGACGAATCAAGGCATATGGTGGTCCGATGATGAATCTAGAAAGAAAACACAACTCAAGTGAAAGTTATAAGCGGATCGGGTCTCGACATCGGGCAAGTTTTGAAAAAAATCTGAAATTTTGAAAAGTGAACAATTGACTCAAAACAACCGTTTGTTTGTCATTTATGAAGAAAACGGTTTACTTTGACCAAAGTTCACATACCCGATAAACCCTGATACGGACCGTTGATTGTCATTTATGAAGTGACGGTCCGTATCCTAAAAAATAAGAAACAATATCAAGCACATTTCCGGACCGTGAGAATGGAGATTGAGTACCCACGGTCCACAAACTGTGCGTTACCTACAAACTCCGCGAAGCAATACCAAAATGATAAGTCCATGCAATTTCCAATAGTGGCATGCCTCTCAAAAACCTGCAAAACTTACAGAAACGCATAAAAAAGAAAAAAAAAATAAACAAACTCTAAAGCAAACAAACTAGCTAACAGACAAAGTAAACTACTAAAAAGAAACATAACATGAAACAAGCAAAACAAAAGTAACCAAGTACTCGGGTTGTCTCCCGGAAGCGCTGAATTTATTAACGAGTCGTCAGCCGGACTCGAACCCGCGGTTAAGTCAACCGGGGTCATGGATGTGACCTCCCTCACTACCAAAAATGCTCTCATCAGACTCGTGCATACACCACTCCTCAAATAGAGGCTCAACTCCCATATGTCGATCTCGCAAGTACATGACGTACACGTCAACCACCCACGACCTATCACTCCCTGAAGCCTTCAATGTCTTATCAGGCGGCTTTTTCTTCAATCTAACGCTCGCTTCATTCCCACACTTCTTCTTTGGCGGGGCCTGTAATGATATAGTCGACTTGGTAATAACTGAAGGTGGGTCGGGTGGGTGATCTTTAATTTCAATATGATGAACGATGGCCTGGTGATGTTTCTCCTGCTGCTCTTCCCTAAGCTGATCCCTAAGTCTCTCTGGATATGGAATATGAGGGATGTAGGGTCGGGGAACATATTTCTCTACTACTGGTTCCTCGGGTCGTGCTGTACTTGCTGGGCTTAGCCTCGGGTGCACCTGCCCAGGAACCTCTAACTCAATCTCAATCTCCTCATCAGTATCATCATCACTCTTATCATCAACCGTCTTAGTAGTAACTGCCAGTCCTGGATCGGAAGTGGTACTGCCATTCAGGTAAAAGATTGCATTCACGTATTGCTTAGGATATGTCTCTGTGTTTGCTGGCAATCCTCCCGGTTTTCCCTCAGAAATCGATTTGGAAAGTTGACTCATGTTCCTCTCCATATTTTGCATATGAGCTCTTAGGTTTCCTATCTCTTTAGCAACTACAGAAATATCCTGCTCATTTTTCACAAAGCGCATATCATTCTGTTGAGCCACTTTCTGCACGTCAAGAGTTGATTTTTGATTTTGTTGTATCAGCTGCGCCATCATGTCAGTCAAATTCTTCATGCCCATATCCTCGATCGGGATCTGTCTACTAACCTCGGGGTTATAGTAACCCTGCTGCCTCGGTGGCGGCATCTGCTGAAATCCTGCGGGATTAGAACTGTTAGGCCTCCACCCCGTATTGTAATTATATGCATTGCTGGGCGGTGGGTGGGCCTGGTCGAACATGAAATCAGACTGCTCGTGGAAATCGGTGCTACCCCCAATAGGACAACGTGTAATGTCGTGGGGTCCTGAGCACAGCTCGCAATACTTCACCTGCTGCTCCATCACCTGCATTTTGGCTATTTTCTTCGATAACGCCTCGACCTGCATGGATAGAGCTGTAATAGGGTCAACCTGGAGTACTCCTCTCTGCTGGTTCGGCTTACTTTGCGTGATCGGCCACTGATAATCGTTTAAAGCAAGCTCCTCAAGTAAGTCTTGCGCCTCTTCGGGCGTTTTACTACTTAATGTACCACCAGCTGACGTGTCGACAGTATGTCGTGTGAGTGGATGTAAACCGTTGTAGAAAATCTGTATCTGCTGGTGTAGCTGAATCCCATGTGATGGACATTTTCTCAACAACTCTCTAAATCGCTCCCACGTCTCGTATAAACTCTCTGTGTCGTCCTGAAGGAAGGAATAGATTTTGTTTCTGAACAACGCAACCTTTGATGGAGGGAAATACTTTGAGATGAATTTCTGTGTCAAAACAACCCATGTCGTGATGGATCCGGGTGGGAGGGAGTGAAGCCACGCCTTCGCTGCACCGCGAAGGGAAAATGAGAATAATCGCAACTGAATTGCCTCTGCGGGGACCCCCTTAAGTTTGAAAGTGTCGCAAATTTCAAGGAAGTTCACGATGTGGGTCATCGGGTCATCATTAGGTAATCCGTCAAACTGAACGTAGTCCATAATCATAGTGATGACCTGAGGCTGAATCTGAAAGTTATTCACATCCACTGGCGGACGGATAACACTCGGCAACGTCTCGTCGATGCTGGGACGAGCGTAATCTGCAAGCGTGCGCCTCTGATATGCGGGTACAGCCATCGGCACAGGTAATGCGCCCTCCACGTGCCGAATGTGATGGAAAACTCTTTCTGGCTCAGATAACGGTGAAAATCGGCTCTGGTGGCGACGTATGCGCATAAACAGACAGAAAAGCGATAAAAACAACGAAACAGAAACAGAAAACGAAAAAAAGCTAACCTAAAAGTCTAACTAACACGAAAAGAAAACACAGAATAATAAAAACTAACTAACAGCTAAAATACGCAAAGAAAACAAGTAAACAGATAAAGCAAACAAGTGGTTAAACTACTAGCTCGGATATTTCTCGGAATCTGACGCGTCCCCGGCAACGGCGCCAAAAACTTGATGCGTAAAATTTGGATATATAAAAATATGGTCAAGTTTTAAATGGTAATCACCAAGTGACCAAACTACACACCAGGGCAGTGTACCCGTCGTGTGCAGTACAGTATTGGTAAGAACCGGATATCAATCCGTGGACGCGATGACAATCTCCCGATACTGAATCATCGCTAATATTTAACCGATGAAAATGATTTGGTGAACTAATAATGATAACTACTCTATAAAAATAAAACCGACAGAAACAGCTAAAAACCGGATAAAATGATGGAAAATCAGAAAAAGGAATGCATCACCTAGACTCAACTCCTCTAGACTCACTCAGACCCTCGGATGACTAATGCCATGAACACTATCGTCTAATGTGGAAAACTGGACTATCTAGGACTATAGACACATCCCGAATAATCTGGAAATCCTAAATGAAGCACGGATAGCAAAACTGTGAAAATTGCCTAACCGACTAGCTACTTCGGTCAAAGTAAACTAATCTTACATGAAATAGGAAACTACACGAGAGGTCTCTCTATATAGTACCTATACCAATCAATGATGATGATTCCAAACACTTATGACCTAGAAACCGCTAAACATGAATAAATAGCATCGAATCTTATGTTCACAAGCAATCCATCCTATTAAACGAAGTAAAACAAGCTTCAAGCTTATGAAATGATTCGGTCAAACCTATCTCATAAGGATATTAACTAAATCAGCCCCTAATTATCAATAAATCATCAAGAAGGAGGTCTCCTAGCAAGCATCAACCGTTGACTCATAAAAGTCAAACGGGTCAACAATGGATAAAGCAATTAACTTGGGTAGTTCTACCAAGCATGACAATTAACCACATGATTTAATGATAATAAAGAACAGATCAGCAGATAATAATCATCATAAGCAATTCAAAATCATCATCCAAGCAATTTTCACATATTCATAGTAAAAAGCCACCCAAACGGGTCAAACGGGTCTAAAATCGTCTCATCTAGGTGAAACTACTAGGAAACTAGCCACTAAACATGAAAAGCACACATAAAAATCCAATCTTTAACATTCTCATAAACAAAGAAATAAAGAAAAAAAGGAGAAGAAATCTAGCCTCTATGAAAAAAGAAAACCGAAAGGTTGTAAATCTTCAATTTTCGCATCCAAAAGCTTCAAACTTGACCTCTAATCCTTCCTTCAAAGTTCTAGATCTTGTAGAGGGTTTTTAGGGTTTTTTTAGAAGTGAAAAAAACTGCAAAAAACGGCGCCTCCAACCATTAAATACGCTGAAAAAACGAGCTGATGCATTCTCAGGTCGCTGGGCCTGATTCTGGGCCTGGCGCAGTACTTGATAAAAGACTCATAAACCAGAAATAAAACATCAGCTGCTGTTGTCATGGTGGTTTGTACGCTGCTCGCTAACAAAGAGGTCACGGGTTCGATCCCCGTGGCCTCCATGATTTTCTATTTTTCGCGCTGGGCTGCTGCAAGCTGATCTGGGCTTTTCTGGCTGTTGGGCCTGGAAAGGTAGGGACTGGGCTGGGCTGGTGAAGACTTGGGTTGCTGCTGCCATTTATTATTATTATTATTATTATTATTATTATTATTATTTTTTAATCCTCCATAACTTTAGCATACGACCTCCGTTTTTGCTCTCGTTTTTTCCTATATTCTTCTAAAATCATCACGAACACACCAACCACCTAAAATTCAACAAATCAAACCCATCAATAAATATCACATTCTAATAATCTCAATTAAAAATCCAAATTTAATATGAAAATTATATATATTTCTCAAATATTAACCTAAATCCTAATTTTTCACATATAATGCAATTAAACTTCAAATTTAATATTTTTAAATCAAAAACTCAATTAAATGCGGGATTTATTAATTTATTTATATGTATTAGATGCTACGCATCAGTTGTTAAAAATACCCTAACACCGTTAGTATTTACTGACATAACATATGATGAGGGACTGTTTTTGTAATTTTCTTAAAGTGAAAGGGACTGTTTTTTAAATGTATTTATTTTTCTAAACAACCTTCAACCATCATCACCGGCAGATCCTTCCCGTTGGTTGGAATCCACCACCGTTGGCCGGAATCCACCACCGAGTCCTCGCCGTTGTCGATGAAGATGAAGTAGGTAGAGTTTGCAGCTAGCTAGGGGAGGGTTGTTGTCGTCTTCTAAAGCAACAACAGCAGCCCAGCGTCGGTGCTGTTGTGGTCCGCCGGAAAAGCGGTTATCGCCGCCGATTGAGAAGAGAGAAAGGAAATCTTGGTTTCTGTTCGAAATTAGAGAGAAGTAGAGACGATTGCAAGTTTGCAACTTAAAGACCGCAAGAAATCCCCGTCGTGGGTCGCCGGACTTCGCTGAGTGGTCGCCGGATGTTGTCGGCTCCACTTTCTTCTTCTCTACTCGAGTTCCCATCGGTTGTTTGTAAAATATAAAATAACTCCCAAACAATTGGGTGTATGAGTGGTCGTCGGTGTAAGCATATGAGATAACTCAATTGATATTATTGATAGTTAGGTTACAATTTATAGAGATCATATGGAATCCTAAAACCTAACCAGGCCCGTGGGCCCAACTCTAATAATAATGATATTACCTAATAATAATATATTCCAATACTCCCCCGCAGTCGGAGCGGAAAAGTAATGGAAGCTCAGACTGAAAAACCAAAACAAAAGAAACATAAAAATAATGACAAAAAAACTGAAAAACTATCTTCGATCTTGAATCTTGACCCACGACTTGAAAGTCCAATCTTCTACAACGGCTCAGAACAGCTGCATCCTTGAAAATATTGTTAAGTTTACTCGACTTTAGTTCCTTTCACGACCTCACCCGGTTTGGGTCTTGGTTTCAAAAACAAAAAATAAAATAAACACGATGGCTAGATCACAATCAAGCATCGGTTGTTGGGGTAGAAGAGGGAAAGGGGTGTTGAGAAAAGAAAAGAGAAGTAAAACAAATCGACAACCGGTGACCGTGGTCATGCGCCGGTGTGTCGAGGCTGTCAAGCAGCGTCTCTGACCCGTAGGTCAAGAGATGATAACTGTAACTAAAAGGAAAAAGAAAGCAAGGCCGGTGACCATGGTCAGACGACGATCTCTTAGATCCGTAGATCGAGAGATGGGATCCATAAATTTAATTAGACCTAGAAAAATATTCGGCTGAGATCGGCAATCAGAAACTTCAATCGAGACAACAAAAACAAAAGAAATCGAATCTGTTGTGTGGTGAGCAACAACAAAAATTGGTTTGGGTTGTTGCTTGGCCACGTGTAGAACAAAAAATTCTTCAAATTAAGTGGTGGCCTTGATCCACATGAGCAGCAACAATAACATAAACGAGAAAATCAATTGCCGTAGAAGAGATAGAAATCTTGAATCGAAAACAATGTTTATTTGAATCGGGAACTAGAAAATAGTAGAAAAGTAACTAAACAAATAACGAGAAGTTGGGACAGGGCGGCGGCGACGAGGGCACACCGCCCTGTCTAGGGTTTGAACTCGGTGATGACAGCAAGGGTTTGGATCGTTTAGGCTGTGATACCATGTAAGCATATGAGATAACTCAATTGATATTATTGATAGTTAGGTTACAATTTATAGAGATCATATGGAATCCTAAAACCTAACCAGGCCCGTGGGCCCAACTCTAATAATAATGATATTACCTAATAATAATATATTCCAATAGTCGGATCCACTTTCTTCTTCTATAATCTTGTTCCCACCGGCTTTTGTAAAATATAAAGTAACTCCATAACAATTGGGTGATGCAGGTCTCAATGGAGGCTAAGTAGAATATTTAATTGTTCCTATATATAAACACGGAAAAGTTACTATCAAGATTTTTTTTTTGTTTTTTAAATAAACTCACAAACTTTCATCGAAAGAGAGGGAAGAGTCGTGAAGAAGATGGGGACAAAAGACAGTGTATGAGTGGCCAGAAAACTGATGAAGATGGTGTTGAAGAAGAAGGAAGACGATGGGAACAATTGGGTGTGTTTGGAACGGCTTTTATAAAATATAAAATAAAAAACACATTTTAAAAAACAGTCCATTATCATATGTCACGTCAGCAAATACTAACGGGGTTAGGATATTTTTAATGGCAGATCAATATAGGGCAATAAGTTTATAACTGGGATTATTGTGGGGAAAAATCAAAACTGGGATTATTATCGGCCAATATGTGATACCTGGGATTAATAGAGGCCAATTTTCCTATTATATAAATCATAAATGTAATGTATGTTGAAGACTTAAAGAATCACAAGTATCATGAGACAAAAAACACGAGAATGTAACACGAGAAAACGGTACAAAACGCAACAAGTGATTTACCTCAAATTGGTTGACATACTTGAACTGTTTGTTTGTATGTGCAATGGTGTAGATTTTGTTGTTACCCGAGGTACGCGTCTCGCCTATAGAACAATAATAGACACTCCTATCAATTTCTTTACTAACTTCTTTGAATATCGACAGAGTGTGTAACGTAGACGCATGTTTTTCTATAGGTATGTGCGTACGAAGCACGGGGGTTGTTATGTTAGTTTCAAACTCCATCTTGCGTTGGTTGTAACGCTGACCATCAATCGCCATGTCGAAACACATCGAGAACCGTAAGAGAGTATTATACGCACTAGTTTACTTTAAAAAGAGCATTTGAACTCTCACACATTGGCGTGGTCTTCATTAAACAGCACATAGGGACGTCTCTAAAGTAAAAAGGAACCCAATGAGCGCGTATAACATACATTTGTTGAAGCCAATTATTACTAGATAACCTATACTCAGCAATCAACGACTCCCATTTTTTGTTCAAATGTGGGCTGGTCAATTATTAAATCCCAGACAAGTTTATGAATGAACTTGTGCAAATCAGTGTTCTCTACTACACCACATGTAACATGTAGATAAACATGAATAACATTAATAATGCACGTGTGCACATCAAGATGCAATTGTTAAGGATGAATAGTATATGAATAATTTTGCAATAAGGGTGAAAGTAATCGAGAAGCAACGCGTGAATATACATTAATAATGCAACAGTATAAATATATACATTAATAGGCAGTTTACGCATGATGTGCCACATACATAGACGGTGTATAGAGCTAGTAAAAAAACGATAATTGCATTCTTCATCGCACCATCCTGATCTGTTAGGACAAGTTTAGGTTGCTTCATGTGTACTTTCAGGAATGTTTGTAGTAGACACGTGTATGATTTAGTGGTTTCATTAGATAGCAAGCCAACACCAAACGTCGAGCAATTCTTGTGATGATCAACACCAGTAAATGGCACAAATATCATACAATACTTGAAAATAAATAAAAAAATAAAAATAATACGAAACAATTCAGAACCAAATCATAACCATATACAATGTAATAACATAAAATAAATAAAAAAACACATGTGACACGAGTTTAAGATTATCGTACCCGTATAACAATGACATATCACAATAAAATAGTTACAATAACATAAGACTATTACATGTATAAAACATACAATAATAAGAAGTGTTAACAGACATTTGTTAGTTTTATACGTTGCGTCAAATGCCAAAACTTCACCAAATGTCTCATAACTGCACCTCGACACGTTGTCAGCCCAAAAAAGAGAGTGAGGCTTGTGACCAACAATATTATACTCAAAGAAAAAGTTGTCTAATTTTTCCGCCCGAAAACGTAATGTGTCTAATACCATCTGGGCATCTTTGTCACCAATAAACAAACGAATGTCACGACCTATGTTTTTGTAATCGGTTCTAGTCTCGTGCACGTTGTGATGGCCTCCTTTAAAAGTGCATTGAACTCTGTGTGCAACATTCGATCCGATCTTGTTTAAACTCATCTCATGAAAAAACTAGTGGGTTGTGAAGTCATCTTTTCTACGTTTCTTAGAAAACTTAATGAACTCTTTACCATACATCTCGTGGTTATGATAATCAACAAACGCATAAAGAATGTATAATCCGGTTTCTGGATCGTACTTTGCACGTACACATGCATTACAACCACACATCTTGGATCGGGTGCTCTTCGAAGAAGAGAAGGTTTCTGGGTTCATCGAGTTGAAGTCTTTCAGCCTAGGTTTCCCGGCACAGTTACATAGAATGTAATGGGAAGTAGTAGTGTCGTTGATTTTCTGATGAGTCCCTAATCGTGTGGAGAATCCGAATTCTTCAGCATACGAGTCATATAGTGCGACAACATCATTACAACTAGAGAAAACAGAACCAACAACAGGTACAATCGAGTCAGAAACGATAGGCTTCCAATACTTGGTTCCATTAGGTGTTAGAAACAAACGGCTAGATGATCCACCTGTTAAACGGGGGGGAAATGCATACATAACATAAACAATCAGTTAGTATATGTCAATCGACGCAACAAAATATAGGATATTGAATGATACACTTATAAGGATAATGGTTTTTAAAAAATATGCACCATATTGTATTATGATGCACATGTGCAATAAAAGATAGTTTTCTATACTCAGTTTGGCAAAACAGATTTCTATACGAGCGTTGTATATTAGACAAATAAATAAATGCCCAAAGTGTAATACATATCCGAGTTAAGAACAACAATTCATGTTAAAATACGATGCACATATGTAACAGAGCAAATACTATTAGACCAATACATAGTTCAACAAGTGTAGGCATAAAAGCAGTCATAAGCATTGTGTAATTAATTAAAAACAGCAAAACAACTCATAACCGAACGTATAAATGAGGAGGTAACAATGCTGCACATGTGAAGTATTTAAGTAGGTATGGTAAAACGATGTACCACGGTGCTCAACGGAAAAACACGTCAGAGTCGGTTCCGGTTCGGGAACTGTATGAACAGACGTGGAGGATGAGGCAACATACGAGCTCGATTCGTCATTAGGATTAAGAAGGTTGTGCGAGTCGATGTAATTGATGCCAAATTCGGGTCTTGCATCAACAAAGTCATCAGACGCACTTGGAGTTGTATCATTGGTAGTTCTAATTATTTCAGTTACGCTATGCTTCGTATCTGATAACGATAGCAGGAACATCTTATAATTTCACAAAAAAAAGAGGTAAAATATTACAGGATTGAATCAGTAATACACGGTGGTTGAAATCGAATCGGGATGTGATACCTTTTGAGTTCGTTTGGAGATTGTCTCGAATCAAAGCTTCAGATGGACCGGCCGGCGAGTCCATCGCCGGAAAAGTAGGTCACGGTGGCGAAAGTTAGATATGAAGGGAAGGATCGATCGTACAGTGCGTGCGTGCGAGCTGAATATATTAGGATCATGCGAAAATTACATATGTAACCCTCATTAAACTTGTTTTCACAAAATAAATATGTTTTCGTATTATCCTAATCCTCTCTCTCTCTCTCTCTCTCTCTCATATATATATATATATATATATATATATATATATATATATATATATATATATATGGGATGGTTATGGTGAAAACCACTCCGAGTTGAGAAAACTTTGAAAACTCTTCAAAAACGGAGTTAAAAAGTTTTTTTTTCCCTTTAATTTTTATGGTGATTCTTTACGTTATAAGCTATCCATAGATGGAAAAAAATCAAAAAAACGCCTCGGGGATTTTTTTTAAAATGTAACAAGTTTTGTTGTTACATGTGTAACAAACATATGTACAGAGTGTTACATATGTAACAAGACCGTTTTTTTAGATTTTTTTAAAAAATATCCCCGAGGCGTTTTTTTGATTTTTTTCCATCTTTGGATAGCCTATAACGTAAAGAATCACCATAAAAATTGAAGGAAAAAAAAACTTTTTGACCCCGTTTTTGAAGAGTTTTCAAAGTTTTCTCAACTCGGGAGAGTTTTCATTTTACCCTTCCTCTATATATATATATATGTGAGTGTGTGTGAAAAAATAAATAAATAAATAGGGTAAAACTAGCTATTCAACGGCTAGTTTCTTGGATGGGGCAAATTTTTTATCGTGAAATGACTATTGCCATAGACAAAAAATCCTCCATAGCGCCCCGGGGGGTGGTGCCCCCGGCGCTATGGGGCACAGAAATCGAAAAAGGTGGGCTTCACGCCCACTACACACAGCCTTAGGGCATGTGGTATACCCATGTGGTGTGGTGTTGGTGTCGTGGCCACGTCAGCGATGACTGGACCACATGCATTTACCACACACATGGTGGTATACTCATGTGGTGTGGTAGTCTTTTTTTTTATTATTTTTTATCTTTTTAATTTAGATCTTTTAAACATTGAAATAGAAATACAATTATTTTTATTAAACAATAATTAAAATAGAAATAGAAATACAATTAAAACATTAATATGAAAAAAATTACCAAAAAAAAATTAGAATCCAAAAAAAAAATAAAAAATACAAGACTAGACATTTTGCCTAGAACGTTCATATATATCCTTAATTAAATCAGACTTGAGCTGGTTGTGCACATCTCGATCTCGTATTTCTTGACGTTTGGCACGCTTTTGATCCTCATTAATTTCTGGATATGTAATACCAAGATCCTTATGAAACTAGGCAATGGCATGCTCTTCATCCTCAAGAACCATGTTGTGTAGAATCAAACAAGCTCGCATAACGTTTGCAATTCTGTCTTCATGCCAACATCTCGCCAGCTCGTCGATGATATGCCATGTACCTTTTCAACGGTCGGACGTGCGCTCGATGTCTTTCTGAGCAGCGCTATGAGCTTCGATGTAGAATTTACGTCTTTCACCAACATGAGTTGTAAACCCTTTGACAAGGGTAGAATATTCGGGATATATCTTGTCCCCCAAATAATATCCCCGTTTGTACGTGACACCTCTAAGTTCAAACGAGAAGTCGTGCTCTTGTCCCTTAATGATGTGATCCCATACAGGTGAACGATCCAAAACGTTGATGTCGTTGTTGGACCCCGAAGAGTGAAGCAATCCCCCGTAACACCGTACGCCATCATATGAAAGGTCATCATACGAAAGGCCATGGTGTATTTTTACAGAGGAGTGAAGCCAATTCTACCTCTCGCGTCAGCGCTCTGAGTGAACCTTGGAGCCTCTCTCACCGGGTCGTCAACGATTCGTAAAAATAATGGACGATTCATACGAAAACGTTGATGGAATGAAGCAGCGGGATAGACACAGGTGTCATTGAAATAATCACCTAGTAGATTTTGGTGCGCTTGTTCACGGTCACGATTGAGTCGGGCTCTCCGGGTCGCCACTCGATTTGCTCGTGAGTTAAGCCTTTGTTGATGACGATGTACCATAATTTCCATAAACTTACACGCGGCAGCATCGGAAGAATCGAATGTTGAACCGTTTGATGAGAGCAAATCCATAAATTTTTTGTAAAATTTTGGTAAAGAGAGCATAATTTTAGAGAGAAATGTTGAGTGAAAATGGTAAATGATTGTTTAAATAGTTGATTTAAATTTTAATTTTTTTTTTTATTAAATGTTGCCAACGGTCAAAAGAAGGCAACAGTCGGATTTTGGGCTTTCCACGCGCGTGGAACAACTCACGTGAACACCCCGCACATGGGATCTTCGTCAGGGGGCCGGGGGCGGTATTCGCGCGCATGCATGGCTCAGGTGCATCGCTGTGGGATGCATGGCGCGGGGTATACCCCTTACCTTTATGGATGAGCAATATTGTGTTATTATAAATTCTTATCTCGGGATTGAAGTAAATCAAAGCAAAGATGGAATATATCAATATAGCAAACGGGGTATCCTACAAAAATTCTAAAACAAGTTGGGTCTTGAAATTGTAACTCCACTGAATACCCTATGGAACTAGGTCTTATACTCTCTAAGGCAGGAGGGAGTGGTGCACAATTAGTCGCTGGCGCCGGCGGCGTTGCCGGCGAACACCGCCGCCAGGCCTGCGGCGCCGCCAAAATCGAAGCCTTCAAACTAGTTTTCGCCGGAGTAGTGTGGTGGTGGGGCCTGCTCAAAGAGCCGTTGGTGAACGGCTATTTCTATTAAAAAAAAAATCTTTTTTTTTTCAAATTTAACACTATATATATATATATATATACCCACTACCTATCAAATACCCACATTCATCTCAAATACTCATTCACTTCAAAATTTAACTCCAACTTCACCTCAAAATGTATCAACCATGGTCTACCGACGAAGAGATTGCGTTAGCTAACGCTTGGGTGCACGTCTCCAACGATAAAGATAGTCACTCAAAACCGCTTAGTTTCTAGTGTCAAGTACTTGAGCACTTCAACAAAGAACTTGGTGGTACCAACAAAACCAAAGACCAGTTGAACTCGAAGTGGCAGAAAATGAACGACAAAGTCAACAAGTTCGAAGCTGTGTACTCCGAGATTGAACGAAAAGCTACACTAGCGGATCTTGAATCGGGTTTGATGTTTAAGGCGTTTCACGAATACCGCAAAGTTCATGACAAAAAGGGTTTTCAACACGTCGAGGTTTGGACAATAATGAGGGAGCATTTCCAACGGGCGTCAACTTCGGGGAGTAACTAAAATGTTTGTGATGTCCTTTTTTATTTAAATAAATGTATTGTTTTTTAATAAATGTAGTATGTTATTTTTAAATAAATGTATTGTTTTTTAATAAATAAAACATTAAAATAAACCCACAACTTAAGATATTTATTAAAACTGAAATACAACATAAGATACTTATTCAAACTGAGACACACGCACGTAGATTATTAACCAGACGAGTAGCCATCTGAGACATAGTCCTCTGGATAGTGTATTTGGCCATAGTACCAAGCCTCAAAATCATCAAGGTTGTTTATCCTAGGTTGTTCATCCCCAGCTTCTGCTTCTGCTTCCCTTTGCATCTCAAAGATGACTTCCCACTCTTCAGCATGGTCATCATCAACAAATGGTGGGGATGGTGTACGACCAACACGAGGTTGTCGTACTCTTCTTGCAGCAGCAGGTTGTCGTACTCTTCTTGCATTACTTGACTCACCGGAGTGGAGGTTGTTCATTTGGGTGATTGGTGGAGGTGGTGGTGGTTGGTAAGGTGGAGGTGGTGGTGGTTGGTGAGGTGGAGGTGGTGGTGGTTGGTGATGATGGTGGTGGTGGTGGTGGTGGTGCTGGTGCTGGTGGAGGTGATGGTGGATGTGGTTGAACTGGTTGGGTACTTGAGGTTGAGGTGGTGGTGGTGGTGGTGGAAGTTGTTGTTCATAGCGGGTTAACCACAACATCCGGTAGTGCTCTGAGACATCTTTAGGAGGTGTGCTAGACATGTTGATGGAGGTTGGTTGATGGTGGTGAAATGAGGCTAGATGTGTGAAGCTGAGTTCCATTTTATAATCTTCTGGAAACCAGCCGTTGGCTAAAATACAACCGTTTGAAAATCTAGCCGTTGGCTATTAAATATTATTATTCAAATAACAATTAAAATAATGTTTTTTTAATTAATGTAGTGTTTTTTTAAATAAATCTAGTATTTTATAAAAAATAATTCAAGCTTTAATTTATAAAATATAAAAAGAAATAAATAAAAACATTAAAATAAACCCACCTAGAATTCCTCAAAAACCTCACCACTCCTTCCCAAAATCCTTCAAAATCCTTACTTTTTCTCTCTCCTGCGTGGCACACTCCTATTGGTTCTCCTCCAACTTCATCTACCTCAAAACTTCACCACTCCCTCCTCCCTAAGGACCCTAGAGAAAGATGGATCGAACCAAGTTTAGAAAGATTATCTGAAGCATAAGATATCTAGTACATACCAGACCCAACTTTATTTATTGGGCTATACAAGTTGATTTCTGCAGGAACCTATTAAGAACCATGTCTCAGTCGTGAAGTATATCTTGAGGTATCTCAAAGATACGGTCGATCTTGGTATTCATTACACAAAAAGAGGAAACAATAATTTATATGGTTTCAGCGATAGCAGTCACTCCATAAACACAGACGACAGAAGTACAACTGGTGTCGTGTTATACTTCAGAAATCCGCCTATTTCGTGGCTATCACAAAAATAGGGCACAGTGGTGTTGTCGTCATGTGAAGTTGAGTTTATGAAAGCTACATTCGCTCTATATGTCAAGCATTATGCTTTGTGGACTAATGTCAGAGATTACCGATGAAAAAGGAGCTATGAATCTAAAAGTCAATAACTCATCATCCCTAGAGTTGATGAAATAACCACTTTTCATGGAAGAATAAGCACATAAATACACGGTACCATTTTATAAGGGAGTTGCATCAAGCGGGAGCAAATCAAGGTTGAACCTTGGTTTTAAAAAGTGCGCCTCAGACGACATAAAGGCGCTGGTGAAGCAAAATTTGTAGGCAAAAAGTTTGGTCTCAGGCACTAGGGTGAGACGTGTTTTTCGTACATTGTCTGGTTTTATACTTCATGATGATGTACTTCAGGCTTTCTAGGTTATACATAGAAGTTTTTAACATATTAAACCGTATGCAGAGCTAATTTGTGTCTAATTTTTGGTAAATGGTGCTAGAAACCTACTGGGAGTATACTACTAATTTATATAATACAATGTGCATCGCGTACAAAAAGCATATTGCTTTTTCGCCTTACACATCGCGCCTCGACTCGAGACCCTCTCTCATCGGCTCAGCTCACGCTTTTTAAAACCAATGGTCGAACATGTTAGCGGTTATTTGCAAAGAGTCCATATTCTCACAAAAGCATTGCCTTGGTTAAAGTTTAAAGAGATGAGGGATCTCATGTGGGTCAAAAACTTAGAAGGGTAATTGTAGCCTTGTAGGATATAAGATTGTGAAGACTAGCTAGTATTGTCATAGTTACTTACAAGGTCAAAGACTTTTGAGTTAGTTTTATTCCAAACTTGAGTCTAATATATAGGAAGTCTTAGATGCTATGCTTAGTTAACAAGTCTTGTATTTACTACAAATATCGAGACCTCAAGTTTAGATTCAGTTACATCTGTTACCGATTTATTTTAATAAATATTGTAATCAACATGCATGGAAATGACAAATTACATACTATATAAGAAAAGCCAAGATAACTTTTCTTAAACGTTGAAGCTCAATTTATTCCAACAAAACACGACCAATTACAAAGGCCAGATTTAGCGAGGCACTAAAAAAACATACCGGCCATTCGCCAACCAGGTTTAAAGAACAAACACATCGGTACACACAAAGTACAAATCGGTTAAAGACTAAGGCCCCATTTTCACCAATCACTCCGAGTATCATTAGAACTTTAATTAGTTATCATCAATATTAGCAGCAAAGATAACTACCCGTGACTTTCTTGATCATGCAGGAATACTAATATCATGGCTTTAGACCATTAATAATCATAAAAATTAGCAAGTGAAATCATTACTAATATACTATTAGCGGATCATGCAACTGAATACAAATATCAGGTAGGCTGTTTAGACCATGGCATTATACCTAATAACGCTCATATCTATAAAATATGATGGTCAGAGTGAAACCAAGTTTGTATAATAACTTGAATGACTCAAATCAACCATTTCATATAACCAAAATATGTAAAGAAGTGTTTTCCTTATAAACTTCTATTCACCTTTTTCTCAACAAGCCATATATAAAACAATAATTCTGGGTCTTTAGTATATGCGCATAACCATTTCAGATTGTCAAATTTTGATTTTTGGTTTAATGAAAAAGAACTGCAGAGATGTAACAGTATAAATACACTGCAAGTCAGAAGGCCAGCTGAAATGTGCATTACAACAAACCAAAATAAAACCTTGCAAAAGATTGGATTGTTTGTAGTTATCCATAAAGGCAGCATACACTTTAGCTTTGAATTAATAGAAAATACCTTCCAAAAGAAACAGCTTGTTAATTTCTCATTTCTCAGTCTTTTTGAACTTCTTATTTGATGTCAATCCACTCTTAGCAATTGTGATACTTCTTTTATTACCATTGGATACCACCTCAGCTGAAACATTAAGAATGCCATTAACATCTATGTTAAAGCAAACCTTTACCTTTTGTTCACCTTTAGGTGCTGCTGGAACGCCATAAATATCAAACCTGTCAAGAAAAAAGTTTTCTTTGGTGTATTTTCCCTCACCCTGAAATAGTGTAATTCCTGCAGCTACTTGGTTGTCCATGGATGTTGCATAAACCTGCTCCTTTATAGCGGGTATAGGTGTGTTCCTGGGAATAACAACACTCATATCAATATCATTTGCAACCCTGATGCCAAGAGAAAGAGGGGTCACATCTAACAACACCAAATCCTGCAGATTTTTGTTCCCATAACCACTTAAGTTTGCAGCCAACACCGCAGCACCATAAGCGACAGCTTCGTCAGCATTAATGCCCTTGCAAAGTAGCTTTCCATCAAAAAACTCCATCAAAATTTGTTGTACCTTAGGAATCCTTGTTGAACCACCAACAATAACCACATCATTAATATCCTTCTTCTGCAAATTTCCATCTTTCAAACAATTCTCCACATGCTTAATGCACATGTTGAAGAAAGCAGCATTGATCTCCTCGAATTTCGCCCTGCTAAACTTCATTGTGAAATCAATTCCCTCATACAAAAACTCAATCTCAATTGGTGTTTGTGTAGTACAAGACAATTCCCTCTTTGCTTTTTCACATGCAATTTTCAACCTCATCATTGCCCTTGCATTCTGACTCAAATCCTTCTTTTCTTTTTTCTTGAATAATTCAACACAATGATTCACCATCAGCTTGTCAAAATTTTCCCCACCCAAGTAAGTATCACCACCAACTGCTTTAACAGTTATGTTACCATCTTTGGTGATTTTGAGAAGAGACACATCAAAGGTTCCTCCACCCAGATCGAATATCAACACTGTTTTCTCTTTAGGAAAGGCCGGGTCAACAATCTTGTTGAGACCGAAGGCAATTGCTGCTGATGTTGGCTCACTAATCAAGCGCATGACATTAAGGCCCGCCAATACACCAGCATCCATGGTGGCCTGACGTTGCTTATCATTAAAATAAGCAGGAATAGTTATGACTGCATCAGTAACTGTTGTTCCAAGGTATGCCTCAGCAGCCTCCTTCAAGTTTTTTAGAATCATAGAAGATATTTCTTCTGGTGAAAGTTTCTTTTCTTTTGATTCATGTTCAAATACAATGACTGCCTTCCCACCAGATCCTTCAACTACCTTAAAAGGTCTTGAATCAATGTCTTTCTGCACTAAGCCATCATTGTATCTGGCTCCCATTAGACGTTTAACATCTGCAAGTTAATATTTCAAGAAAAAAACAGAAAAGCTTGTAATGGTTGACAAATATAAACTTGCACTTAGAACATGAAAGTTGTAGATCAAATGAACTCACCACAAACAGTGTTTTTAGGGTTCCTGGTGATTTGATTTTTTGCAGCCTCACCAACTAACATTTCTATTCCATTCCATGCTACGCATGAAGGAGTGATTTTGTTACCTTGCTGATTAGGGATGATCTCCACACGGTTGTGATTATCAAACCAAGCAGCCACACAAGAATATGTTGTTCCAAGATCAATTCCAATTGCAACTCTCTTAGCCATCTTCAAACAGGTAAGGAAGGGTGAAGAAACTATACAGAGGAAGTCTGAATTCCCTTCAAATATCAAATGTATATAGTGAGAGGAACCCAAAAAGATCAGCCATTAAAAAAATATATCAGAAGTATGTATGATGACTACTAGCTTGGTAGCTCTGCTTACTAGTACAAATGATCTTCGGGTTTCGTGTTATTGTTTATTTAAGATTTTCATTTAGATTAGTATTATTGAAATGTAACTTGAAATAGTAAATTTCTAACTTCTGGTTACGTATTTAAATTTAAATATATATATATATATATATATAGGATTCTCTCTATTTCAAAATTTTAGCCGGACTTGTACAACATTTTGACGTAGCAAGTAGCATCTCATTTTCTTTTAGCATCTCATTTTCTTTTGTGTACAGAAGATTATATTGTTTGTATCTTGATACTTAGATTAGTTGGTTATTTTTGTAAAATTTCCTTTTAGTACTAGATTTTCACTAATAAAAATTATAAAAAAAAAAAGTTATCTTAAAGACGCTCTCGTATCAGACCATGTTTAGTAGGGTGTGACTTGTGAGTGAGCTGGTGTGGCATTGCGATAGACATGGAACACTAAGCCGCCCCCTCGTGAGTAGGGGGATTTTTTTTACATCAGTTTATAAATTTTTTTAAAATACATACATTACAACCGATATTTTATAGGATTTGAACCTCTAATTTTTTGTTACAAGCCATACTACTTAACCCACTAGAATGTCCCTTCAGGGTATGAAGGGGGTACGTGAGTCGTGAATTGACATGGGGTAGGAGCTTACCTTTTTTTTAATCTAATCCACCAGCCACACCACTATCTTTTACCATCTATTCTCTTAATTATACAACATATTCACGCACACATAATCAATTACACCTTTTAGTAAGTGTGGTCATGCTTATTGACAACAAAATGCTTATCACGTCACTTTTTATTTCACACCTGCTAAGACTAAATATAGTGGACGTATGCCCACCCATAGGGCCCTTCATAGCGCCCCGACACCATCCTGAGGGCATTATATTTCATTAACAATGACCTCTATATATAGGGCATTATATTTCATTAACAATGACCTCTATATATAGGTCATCGCGAGTCATCATATTTTTGACACTTTGGAATAATCAAATCCTGTAGTCTTACTTCGAAGAGATAATGTGACAATCTGACCCGTCGGGTGATACCCGAGCATCGAAAATCGATAAAACGGATAAACCGGGAATCACGTATAGCATGTCAATTAAGGTATTAGACGAGTCTATTAGCCTTGAAACACATCACAAACATCTCACACACAAGGTTGAGTCTCGAACAATTGGTGATTAACTAAAAACTAGGGGTGTTCAAAAATATCCGAGTCCGAATCCGTATCCGAATTATTCGAATTTCCGTATCCGAATTATCCGAAAATTTCGGATATCCGGAATTTCGGATATCCGAAACTCGGATATCCGAAAATTCAGACTTGGATTTGGACAAGAATTTATAAAATTTTCGGAAGTTTCGGATACCCGGTATCCGAAAATTTAAATAAATTAAAATAAATTTTATACTAAAAAAATAAGGAATTATTGAATACCTGGACTATGTTTATTTGTTTTGTCGTTTTTTAAGTCGAACTTATGTTTATTTGTATTTGAAGACTTGGAATATGTTTATTTGTTTTGCCGTTTTGTCGTTTTTTTTTTGTTAAATTGTGGTTTTAAAAAAAAACTGGATTTTCGGATATCCGTTTTAACTATCCGAGTCCAGTCCGAAATTTCGGATATCCGAAATATCGAATATCCGAAATTTCGGACTTGGACTTGGACAACGAAAACTGATATCCGAAATTTTCGGATACCCGAAATTCGGATATCCGAAATTCCGGGTATCCGGTTTTGAACACCCCTACTAAAAACCGATAGATATTGCAACCTACGTGCGAAACTGTTATGTGAATTTAATTGTGTGATCGTAAATTGATACATGGCATACTTGTACTTGATTTTATTGGATTCAATGTGATAAATATGATGGTTGATTAATGAATTGTGAAAACGTAGAACACTGTGACCAAAAACGCGAAAAACGGACAAAAGGAGGCTCGGTCAACGAAAGTCAACCATGAGGCTGACTTGGGCGCTTCACGTACCGCGAATTTGCCTGCTCAGACTCTCCTAGCGGTACGTAAAAGGGTCAGATCGAAAAAACCCTAAAATTTCACTATTTAAATGATCTTAGCCACCATTTACTCATTCTTACAACCCTAAAACACTCTCCTCAACCCCTATATTCAGTCCAAATCTCAATATTTTAGGTGTTAAATCAAGAAACCGAGCTTGTGTTTCCATCATCGATCGTTCCTATATCGTTGGTATGTTCATATTTTTTCCTTTTCTTGCTTAAAAGTCATCAAGATTGCATCTTTATGCTAGATCTAGGTTGCTATGATGGTTCCATGCATAGATCTAGTGATTGTTGTGATAAAGTTTGGATTTTTATGAGAAATATGAGTTTTATGATGGTTGTGATGATCCATGCTTAGATCTAGGGTTTGTCTGCATGCATGAGAATAAAGATGTGATTTTTATGTGTGATTCATGTCATGGATACTTGATAATGTTAGATCTAATGTTGACATGCGATAAAGTTGCTAACTTTACGTGAAATCTTCGATAAAACCCAATTTTGAAGTTCATGCATGATAGATCTAGGGTAAAGGTGGTTGATTGATGTTCGATCTATGATAAAGTTGCATGATCTAGGTTATGGGATGCATGACCGATGATAAAGTTGTAATCTAGGTGTTTGGTTGCATGAAATATAATATATTTAAATAAATAATTATTTTTATCATACGAAACGTGATCGTAGGCTAACATAGGATGCATGCTTGTGTTAGCGAACACTTTATATGGCTTGAAATATGTTAGACGTGAAATCATTATGCTTGACGTATCATAAAAACATGGTTTTGACGTGAACTTTGCTTAAACGCGATAAATATAAATTTACCGAAAAAATATTATTTATGCAACTCATTCATGTGAACCCATGATTGCTTGGTTACTTGTTCATATGCCTTAGGTCAAATTAGTTATAGGTTGTACGCTTGTACAAATTGTAAGTCTCCTACCTCGGTGAGAATGACAAAATTCTGTAAGATCGCCCCATCGATTTTACATCGTATACGCGGGATAACATATAATAAATTGTAGCACGCGAATATTTACTGTTACGTAACATATTTATGTGATGCATATGTGTTAGGATAAATATTTGAAAACCTAAATTAATCACTAATGTGTTGTCGAGTCAGCTTCTCATTTGTCCATGTGTATTGTGACGGTCAGTCAACACGGTCAAACACTTACACGAGTATGTGTCTTAGTTTAAGTCTAAAGAGGATTCATCGCCTTTTCTTCAGCTTTGACCATTTGGTTATTTTTACCCACCCGAGGTGAGTTTACGGCCCCACTTTTATCTTCTTGTATACACCATCCACCAGCTCCATGTGGTTCGACACCTTACTTGCCTTAACTAGTTTAAGGTTATAGGATCACTCTTTTCATCTAATTTTGATTTAACACTTTTACATTGGTGTGTATGCAATATGATGTGTACCATTAGAGGGGGTACGACTCCAAACAAATTAAAAAAAACAAAAACACAAATCTGGAACAGTTTTTCTCTGATTAATGCAAGTGTAATGCATTTATCCTAAAAACACTATGAATTAACGTTAAAACAAATATATATATACTCAAATGAAATTACAATGCAATTTAAAAAGAGAAACAACCTACGTTATATGCACTTTATTAGAGGAAACATGCAAGCATGGGTTGAGAGCGGTCATGGAGGTGGTGACTAGTGAGGGTGGTATTGAGATCCAGAAAATGATTGGTGATGGAGGCTGAATTGGCGTCGAGACGATCGACAAGAGCTTGAGTGGTGTTATTGGAATTGGAGGCGGAGGATTCCTTGCGATGGGCCATGATGGAGTGAATGAAAGCACCAATTGATGTGTACTCTTAGAGGGGATAAAGCTCCAAACAAAAACACAAATCTGGAACAATTTTCTCTGCTTAAAACTCAAATGAAATTACAATGCAATTTAAATAGAAAAAAGAAACTACTCTATATGCACCTTACTAGGGACTCTATATGCACCTTACTAGGGGAAACATACATGGGTTGAGGGCTACTCCGCACTAGTTCCTAAAATGCAGGTACTTAATCTCCAAGACTCCAAGCAGTAAACTAAGTTAAATCTGAAATTTTGCAACTGTTGCTAAATTCACTGGGCCATTTGATGCATCAGTTGGGCCAACAGAGTTGCTGCTAGTTGGGTTGGGAAGGTGGGTTGGGTTGGGTTATATCACGGTGTGCTCTCCTTGCTTCTAGCAACTTGCTCATAGTAAAGGTTGTTTTTATTTAATGTAAGATTTCCTGCCATTAAAATAAATCTTGTCCCTTTTTTGTCTCTCCTGAATATAGCCTAGACGTTAGATGGTTTTTGGGAGATAAATTAGTATCTTGTTGCTATAATAAAGGTTATTTTTATTTTTATACGGTATCTTTACTATTATATATTTTGTTTAACTACATATACTTGCACACGTTCTTGGATGAGATGTTAACATATAAGGTTACAACCTACGGTTCAACAAATCTTGCAATTATAATATTATACGGTGTCTCAAATTTTCTGTTTACTGTTTAATACAAGTTAACAAAATACGTATACTTAGTTAACGGTCCAAATAAAAAAGAAAAACAAATATTTTAATTTGTTTGCCTTAGAAAATAATTATATACAACAAACTACTAAATTTAAATTCAATTTTAGGACGTAAAATCGCTAAGGGGGGAGGTGGTGGTGGTAGAAGAATAAGTAGCCTAATCCAATAGAATTTTGACTACTCATAAAACCATCTAGCATCTAGGCTATATTCAGGCTAGATTCTATTGTATAAAAATTAGTATCTTGTTGCTATAGTAAAGGTTATTTTTATTTTGGGGCTTTTACATATATCCCCTTACTAAGTCATTTTATTACATATATACCCAAGTCTAAACTTTAATTACATATATCCCCTTACTAAAACATATATATTACATATTTACCCAATTCATTTAAAATAACTTATGAAATTACTATTATACCCTTATTAATATTTACATATTTCCCCCCTCTTATATCATTAACTACATATCTAATTGGAAAAATACATATTGATGTCACCGTATCATCAGTCTCGCATCATTCATTTTCTTCAACCAGAAAACGTTAATCTTCTTCAACCACCATAAACTACCGATCGATTGTTAACAGCAAAGCAATCTAGAGCGTTAACCTCAAGAGTTTATTTGTATGCCGAACACGAACTTAAGCGTAAACATGTTCAAGACTTGAGTGTACACCTTCGAAATAACTTGAACGTTAACCAGATTTTGAACGAGGAACCAAAACTTGTTGAAAATGGAAATCAACTTATTCTTGCTCAAACAAGTTGTACAAATGGTATGAAAATAATTCTGGAAAATGGTGAACACACACTACTGTGTGTTCTCCAAAGTTCGATTAAATCGTTAAATAATCGATCCCGAATAGCTTCGAAACTTGATTTTGATCTAGAATAGCCTTTCTTTTCACACTGATCCGTCGATTCTAACACCCAAAATCTAAAAACCGACTACATGTAAACGTGAACAACATGCTTACCAAATTTCCGATTTCCATCTCGGATTAAACAAAACTGTTCAATATGAAATATTCACTTCAAATGCTCATGAACAGATTTGTAATTAAAATGAAACTTGATTAGATTTCACTTGGTGTTCAACGAATCCGATTGAATCCATTTACACACTCAAACACCTTTAAGTAGGTGTTGATGAAAAAGTCTTCTGATACATTTTTTTTTTAATTCTGAATCTTCAAATTTATGACTTATAGAAATTAAGTTAATACAATGCTGATGATAATTCCATTGATTCCCAATATGAAGAAATCATATTAAAGATTTAGATGAACTTGAAGTAGTTTCTCTCTCCACGTCTTTTGATTTCCTTCTCGAATAAGCCCTTCTTCGTGAATTTTAATTTTTTACATTTAAATTCTTTTTTTAACTAAAAGGGTAAATGGGTAATTTTATATGAAAAAGGGGATATATGTAATTAAACTTTATGCTTGGGTATATATGTAATTAAATGCCTTAGTAAGGGGATATATGTAAATGTTCCTTTTATTTTTATACGATGTCTTTACTATTATATACTTTGTTTAACTACAAATACTTGCACACGTTCTTCGATGAGATGTTAACATATAAGGTTACAACCTACAGTTCAACAAATCTTGCAATTATAATATTATATGGTGTCTCAAATTCCTAGTATATTGTTTGATACAAGTTAATAAAATATGTATACTTAGTTAACAGTCCAAATAAGAATTCTAAATTTAAATTTAATTTTAGGACGTACACTCGCTAAGGGGGGAGGTGGTGGTGGTAGAAGAATAAGTAGCCTAATCCAATAGAATTTTAACTACTCCTATTTTTAAAAGCATCCTTCTATTGACACCGTCTTATATGTCACGAATAGGCCTATATGTGACGTATGAGGGTGGGGTAGGGCGGCTTTTTTTATTGGAATATAGTTTTTAAAATTATTAGAAAAGTAGTAGAAGAAAAGGGTTGGTGATAGAAGAAGTGTAACAACTCCACACGTAATAAAATAATTAGCCCATAATCTACTAATAGTCGATTATTTGGGGTGTATCACCTAATAAAATAATTAGCCCATAGAATGCTAGTATAGAGTATTTAGGGATCCACAACCCTACACGTAATAGAACTCATATCTCTAATGTTTTGATGTGTCTAAAAACTAATCCTAGAGTTCAAAATCGTGCTACTGAAACTAAGGGCCCATTTGGTTTGCGGAATTTTCTGATGGAATTGAAATTTGTTAAAAAAATTGGAATCTGAAGAATTTGGAATGGATCCCTCTCATGTGTTTGGTTGGTAGAATGCAACGCAATTCTTTCTAAAAGTATGTTTGGTTTGCAAATTCGTCAAGGAATTAGAATGTAAAATGATGCTAAATGACCGGATTACCCTTTATTCCGTTTTCATAGTTATATGCTTAAAATTAATGCATCTGAAGTTAACTTTTTCAATAGCATATCCAATCATATGTGTTGCCCAAACAGAACATGACAAGAAATTTTGTATTTGTTCCTTCAAAATTCAACTTTGAATCGTGTTACTGAATTCGGATGAAACAAGTATAAAACAGATTTCATATACTAACATTTGTTTTTATTATTATGACACCTAGTAGCTACAACTGCAAATATTAGATATTTTGCCGATTAGTGGTGCTTGCCCATTTTGACTTGTTCTAAGTTGGCTAGCTGGATTAACAAGAATTACCAATTCTAAAACATGAATGACTCAAATTAACCCATTTAGACAACCAAAAATAGCCAGTTATGATTATATATAGAAAAGGGATCCTAAAAGTTTTTCGTTATAAACAAAACTATATTCATCTTTTTCTTTTTCTCACAAGCCATGTATAAGAACAACAATTCTGGGTCTTTAGTACATGTACAACGAGTTTAGATTGTAAGATTTAAATTAAAAAACAGACTGCAAGTCAGAAGCCATGTTTACCAAGTCAGAGAGACCAGCTGAAATATGCATTACAAGAAATCAAAATAAAACCTTACAAAAGATTGGATTGTTTGTAGTTATCTATAAAGGCAGCATACATCTTAGCTTTGAATTAATTGAAAATACCTTTCAAAAGAAACAGCGTCAACGAACTTGATCTTTTCTCTCATTGCTCAGTCTTTTTCAGCTTCTTAGTTGATGTCAATCCACTCTTAGCAATTGTGATACTTCTTTTATTACCGTTGGATACCACCTCAGCTGAAACATTAAGAATGCCATTAACATCTATATTAAAGCAGACCTTTAACATTTGTTCACGTTTAGGTGCTGCTGGAACGCCATCAAGAACAAACTTGTCAAGAAAGAAGTTTTCTTTGGTGTATTTTCCCTCACCCTGAAATACATCAATTGCCACAGCTACTTGGTTGTCCATGGATGTACGATAAACATGCTCCTTTATAGCGGGTATAGGCGTGTTCCTGGGAATAACAACACTCATATCGATATCATTTGTAACCCGGATGCCAAGAGAAAGAGGGGTCACATCTAACAACACCAAATCCTGCACTTTTTTGTTCCCATTACCACTTAAGTTTGCAGCCAACACTGCAGCACCATAAGCGACGGCTTCATCTGCATTAATGCTTTTGCAAAGTGGTTTTCCATCAAAAAATTCCACCAACATTTGTTGTACCTTAGGAATCCTTGTTGAACCACCAACAATCACCACATCATCTACATCCTTCTTGTTCATATTTCCATCCCTCAAACAATTCTCCACATGCTTAATGCACATGCTAAAGAATCCAGCATTAATCTCCTCAAATTTCGCCCTGCTGAATTTTGTTAAGAAATCAACTCCCTCATATAAGAACTCAATCTCAACTGGTGTTTGGGTTGTACAAGACAAATCCCTTTTTGCTTTTTCACATCCAATTCTCAACCTCATCATTGCTCTTGCATTCTCACTCAAGTCCTTCTTTTCTTTCTTATTAAATATTTCAACACAATGATTCACCATCAACTTGTCAAAATTTTCCCCACCCAAGTAAGTATCACCACCCACTGCTTTAACACTAATGGTACCCTCCTTGGTGATCTTAAGAAGAGATACATCAAAGGTTCCTCCACCCAAATCAAATATCATCACATTTTTCTCTTGTGGACAGTTTGGGTCAGCACTCTTATCCAGACCATATGCAATTGCTGCTGATGTTGGCTCGTTAATCAAGCACATGACATTAAGGCCGGCCAACACACCAGCATCCATGGTCGCCTGTCGTTGCTTATCGTTAAAATAGGCAGGAACAGTTATTACGGCATCCGTAACAGTTGTTCCAAGATATGCCTCAGCCGCATCTTTCAAGTTTTTTAGAATCATAGAAGATATTTCTTCTGGTGAAAGTTTATTTTCTCTTGATTCATGTTCAAAAACAATGATTGGCTTACCTCCAGTTCCTTCAACTACCTTAAAAGGTCTTGAATCAATGTCTTTCTGCACTAAGCCATCATTGAATCTGGCTCCCATTAGACGTTTAACATCTGCAAATCAAATTATTATTTAAATAAAAAACAAAAAAAAACTTATAATGGTGATCAAATATTACTTGCACCTAGAACATGAAAGTTGTAGATCAAAGGAGTTTACCATAAACAGTGTTTTTCGGGTTCCTGGTGATTTGATTTTTTGCAGCCTCACCAACAAGAATTTCTGTTCCATTCCAAGCAACACAGGAAGGAGTAATTTTGTTACCTTGTTGATTAGGGATGATCTCAACACGGTTGTGCTTATCAAACCAAGCAGCCACACAAGAATATGTAGTTCCAAGATCTATACCAATTGCAACTCTCTTTGTCATCTTCAATTTTCAAACAGGTAAGGAAGGGTGAAGAAACTATTTGGAAGTCCGAGTTCCCTTCAGACGAACCCAAAGGATGCTTTGATAAATTAAAAAAAATGATTAGCTACTAGTCTACTTTTAGCTTGGTAGTATGGAAGGAAAAGATGGTGGATAAAAGGACTTTGGGCTTCGTGTCATATTGTTAAATTGCAACTTCAAATAGTAAATTTCTAACTTCTAGTTACGCATTTTCATACTGCAACTAAATGTCCTTGTGTGTATAAACGATTATATTATTGGTTCTGAATGTTACTAACTAATAGTTTAGTAGTTTTTTTTTTGTTTTCAATTTCTTTTTATTTACAGATTAAATAAAAAGGCTCCTGCTATATCCACCCGATGATTTTACTAAAAACACCAAAACCAAACGGTCGTTTCAAGTGAAACGACCTTGAAACGACAGTTTCAACCAAAACGACCTTGAAACGGTCAATATAAAGGGGGGGGGGGGCTGAATTTTAAGGTTTCGTCGTCGCAACACGTGGCGGCCGTTTCAACTGAAACGACCTTGAAACGACAGTTTCAACCAAAACGACCGTAGAAAATAGATGAATTTAGTAAAACCTTGGATGTCTATATAACAACTCCAAATAAAAATAATTAGAAATTATTTTAAAGACATGGAACATAATGATGGTTGTAGTGGGTGTGAGTCGGCTAATGGCTAATGTGTCACTGTATCCATGATTTTCTAGTTTAATGTATGGAGTTTGCCTTATTATATACGTGATGTATCCATAATTTTCTAGTTTAATGTATGGAGTTTGTCTTATTATATACGTGATGATTATATACGTGATGAGGGTTTAAATTATATAGTGAAGGTTTAATGTAATCTGTAGAGAAAAATATTACTTTTAAAAGAAAAAAGCTAATATGCCATTGATAGACATGGAACACAATGGTGGTTGTAGAGGGTAGGCAATGACATCATTTAAATTCTATAGTGAAGATTTAATGTAATATGTAGAGAAAAAGTCACTTTTAAAAGAAAAGAGCTAATATGCCATTGATAGACATGGAACACAATGGTGGTTGTAGAGGGTAGGCAATGGCGCCATTTTAATTACTTGTCGTGGGGATCATGCAAAAAACTTATTAATATAGGTAACTAGGGTAAGTCAAGTATCGTATCCGTGAGATGAATGTGGTTAATGTTATATCTTTATTTGATTATTTAAACTAAATTAAAATAAAAAGCTAAAAAGTGTAAAAGTTGATTTTGTTTTTCAATAGAAAATTATAATGAAATTAACAATGAATAAAAATATGATCACACCTAGGATTCAGGTTTACAAAATCTTTATTGTTCTTAATTGATTAACTAGGACGTCCTTAAGGGGATTGTGCAAAGGATTAGTCTGTGATAACACGAGTTCTAACTTAAGTGGTTATAACGTGCGAGTTACCAGGTTCATTCACAATTAAAGGTTGTGACATGTGAATCTTTTACATAAACTAAACCATACTTGATTTACCAACTAAACCAATCCTAAATTACTTAAACAATCAAGAGCGGAAAAATCCTACACCCAGGTCATGATCATAAAAATATTTAGTCGATTATAATAATAAACAAATAAGATACTATCACTAATACTATCAGTAAGAAATTGCTCATCAAGATAATCAACTACAATAGTAACTTGCTATACAAATAAACTAAAATAAAAGAAATTAGAAACTATCATGATCTTTAAAAACTTCATCTAAAAGCTTAGGTTATTTACGATACCTTCTTATCACCTATTATATTTCATCTTACTTTTTTGCCAACTCAGCCACATCATCATCTTTCATTCCCATCACTTTTCACTAATTTCACTTTCAATACCCACCTTTTACCTTTCACTTTACTTCTATTATTATTTTATTTAATTAATAAAAAAAGAAAATGTAATAAAAATTAATTTCGATTAAAAAAACACTTCATTAAATAAAATAAAAAAAACTACACTTCATAAAAAAAATTACACATCCTACAAATTAAAAAAAAAACACATCCTAAAATTACATTTTCTTAAAATTTAAAAAACACACTTCCTAAAATTACAAATTCCTAAAATAAAAAAAAAACACACTTCCTAAACTTAAAACCACAAATTACCACCAGAAATCCGAACTGGAGTCGGTGTCGGAATCCTCAACCCACAGGGCCGCCTCTGCTTGTTCTCTCAGTTCCTCTTCCCACACCTCACGAAGTGCCGCCTCATCTTGTAATTCATCGTCATCAACCTGTTCTTTTATGTCCACCAAATGGACTTCATCATCAAATTCGTTGTATTCTTGGAGTGGTTCCTCTGGTGGGTTCTCTGGCAACCAATAATCAAAAGTCTAATTCCAGAAAGCTTCATCATCACAAAGTTCATCAAAAACAGGTGGTGGTGGGTGTTGAACTGCGGGTGGAGGTGGAGGTGGGGGCTGAGCGAGAGGTGGGGGTTGAGCGAGAGGTGGGGGTGGAGGTTGTTCAATTGGTGGAACAAATCCTGGAGCTGAAACCAGAATAGGAGGTTGTGCAACAGATTGAGGTCCTCTAGGACGTAGATGATTATAGTGTGCCTGTCTCCATCCACTATATCCATCAAGAGCATCTCTTGGAGGAGTTGACATTGTAAGGTTGTGGAAGTCCTGCATAATAGATAGAAAGTTTTCATATGATCGCATGTTTGATGAAGTAATTCATTCAGGAGGCAGGAGGTTCTATTTATACGGTCATAACCTTAGGTTATTGTGACAATTCGTATTTTCAGGTCTTTCCTGACTTTAACTGAACTCAAACTGTTATAAATGTGGTGTAAGCATTTATTTATTGACTGTGTTGAATTTAACAAATTAGAGTTGTATAACCATCAATATACGAGCATGTACTTGAGTCTAGACACTTTATATTCTACGATTTCATGTGAATCGTTTGTCATTTTATGTGACAATTACAGTTATGATTTTGTGTGATACATGTATATATATTCAGGCGATTTATCCTATGAATTTATGTGACAAACAAAGTTTATATATTCTATGAACGTTACACGTTGAATACGTGTTATCACACACACGTAATTCCAACACCTCCGTTGGTCCCGTTAACTCCGTTAGCTTGTATATCTATTCTGAACTTGGAGGACTAATCTTGCCATTTTTTTTTTCTAAAACTATTCCTAACTTAACCTCGAGGGTTAATCTTGCCATTACAGAAACTTAGTAGCTTATTTTGTAATTTTATAAAGGACTATTCTCGCCAAAAGCTTTAAGTCGGTTTGGGCTCACCTTCAGTTACGGGAATTTAAGGCAGCCAATCACCTCCACCATCGATTCAACTTGTGTAACCACCCTTTAAACAACCTGGTCCATCATTCGATCACAAATTGATCAGACACCCACAATTAACTCTCTCTCGTTCTCCCTCACTTTCTCTCGTAAACCCTCACGGTGAAACCCAACGAGCGAGATTCCGGCCTCACCTCACCCTTCCACTGTAGCGACGAATCGGAGTTTCCACATCATTGTGTGTTAAGGAGTACAAAATTTGCAGCAGAGGCGTTGGAGATTGGAGTACATCTCTGACATCGAGTTCGTGTTCGGGTTCAACCCTCGTTTTCGTTTCGGTCATCGCTAGCACCCGATGTAAACTTAAAAACTTTTGTGAACACACTCGATCAATATTTTTCTCGATTTTGGCTCTGGTTGGGTCCTGGGAAAAAATAATAATAATTCGGTGATAGGGTACAACCGTCAGGAACGTAGGGTTTTAATTTTGAAGAAGATGATGACTGGTTTGTATTAGTTATTTATTTGTCTTAACGATTTAAAACAACAATCAGAGCCTAGCCCAGTGGCTAAGATCCCCGTACTGTATCGCAAAGGTCATGGGTTCGAAACCCAGCCTACGCGTTTCTTTTTCTCTTTTTCTGTAAAGTGAGTTCTAGGCACTGTTGCTAAATAAAAGATTTCAGGTCGAACTTTTCAGCAAATACGGACTTGGTCCAGTGGTATGAGCGTAGGGATTTGGGTGAGAGGTTCCGTGTTCGTGTTCGATCCCCGCTGACCTCTTTTTTCTCTTGATTTCTTTATTTTTGAAATTCTATGCGTATTCGTCAAATAAACTTGTTTAAAACAGTTTCTTGGGAAGGTTTAAACCCGTAATATACCTTTGGGCTATTAAATCCCGTAAATCATATTTTGAATTGTAAACATGTCTAACATGTCGTTTTAAATTAAAATATAGTTTAAATATGTATATATTAATTTAAGAATTATGTATTTTATATAAAAGGTAATATATATATGTATATATATATATATTGTTTTTTTTGGCATAAACATAAATTAATATATAAACATATATCGTTGGTTTATTGAAACGATTAGATATTTTATCCGAGCTTTTAAATATATGTATCTTGTATTGTGAACTCGTTATTCACGTCATTCGCGCATTTGGTTCATATATATTATGTATATACTTATTTCGGATCTTTGAACTCAGAATACCTATATTATTGATATATATTATATTATTCGCTTTATTTCGATAGTAGCTCGGATTTGGCAAACGTGCCATCCCCGACTTGTTTCGGACTTCACGACCTTTCGTTTTGTCGTTTAAGCTAAACTTAGTTGTTGGTTTGAACACACACTTATACTTGTATGCTCGTTAGGTGTTTGGTAGAACAAGCTGCTATTTGCTATTCTTGATGTGATTGTTTGTCTGGATTGCTATGCACCCAAATGTGAGTTTCACGGCCCCATTTTACTACTTTTAATCCTTTTGGGCGAGATTAACATGCATGATTTACACAACTGAGATAATTAGACTTTTATATATCACTTGAAGTACTTGTAGCACACTATACAACAAAGTCCTTCCTATGGTACCGTTAGTATTAATGACGATAGCGGGAAATATATTGTAGTACTACTGGGTCTGACAAACCCCACCCGGGCCAGTCGCTCTGGCACGATTGGATATCGAACGGGTGTTATATTCGTCCTAAACACAACAAGGCAAACTGCATAAACTGTAAACAACTGTTAGCTTCGGTGACCATCAACGTGCGAAGTTTCATGTATATAGCCTAGCTAGCTATTTGATATATATTAGTGATTATGCTCTTACAACTTGACTATTGTTGAATAGTCAATCTTAAACTCAACTTGATTATTGTTGAATAGTCAATTTTAAACTCAACTTGATTGTTGTTGAACAATCAATTTTAAACTGAACTTGAACTGTCGATGAACAGATGATTTCACTGAAGTGGGACTGTTGTTGAACAGTCGATTTACATTCAACTGATGAACTAAACCTGTGAACTCACCAACCTTTGTGTTGACACTTTTTAGCATGTTATTTCTCAGGTTGCGGATGTTCGAGTATCACGAGTACGCATGCATGAGTAATTGAAAACCCTTTTATTGTCTTTGAACAAGCCACGTCCCCTTGGGTGATGGTGTTTTTACATTAATACTTTCATTGCATTTACGCTTCCGCATTTGTAAAACTCTGTATTTATATTTTAATGAAATATACAACTTTTTTTATTTATTACTGGTCGTTTGGTGTAACTAATGGACGGCGATCCTGGTTTGTCACGCTCCCTGCGGCGCGTTATCGCGCGTGAGATTTTTGGGGGTGTGACAGTTATGTACAATACCCTCACCGAATTATAAATAACCTAAGGTTATGACCCTATTAATAGAGCCTCCTGCCTCCTGGATGAATTACTTCATCAGACATGCGATCATATGAAAACTTTCTCTCTATTCTGTAGGACTTCCATAACCTTACAATGTCAACTCCTCTAAGAGATGCTCTTGATGGATACAGTGGAGGAAGACGGGCACGCTATAATCATCTACGTCCTAGAGGACCTCGACCTGTTGCACAGTCTCCTATTCTGGTTCCAGCTCCAGGATTTGTGATAACGGTTTGTCAGGCCGTTTCAAATCCCCAACTAAATTGATTTGTAGTAGTGGTAAGTTAGGGTTATCGAACCAAAGGAATATGTGGAAATTGACTAATTAATTAACTAAGTTAACTAAATTTACTGATTACCTAAAATTAACTAAGGTTGCCACTTGGCTGTTTTGAATTGTTGGGTGATTTAACTAACAAATTAACTAACTTTAACCTAAAAACTTAATTGAATTCAAATGAGACAAATCTAACCACTTCTGGATCCTGGTTGGCTACCGATCTAGAAAAACCTAATTACTTAACCGTGACACATAGACATGCCCCCCAATTGCTTCCTTGACCTAATAACCTAGTTTCCTAATGGGCTGATTAGTCCTGCCGCAAGAAAGTGCTAGATCAATAAACAGTGGACCACTAAAACCCTAGATTACTAGTTAAATTTAACAATTCCGCATGCAGGTGTTCAACGGTAGCAAGTATTCCGGAACAACTAGTTAAGCAATAGATTAATCATAGAACGAATCCACCAACCAATCACCAAAAGCGGTTAGTGGTGATTAGCCGGACATGGCTAACGGAACAAACATGATTGTAATAAAAGATTGCATAAAATTAACGTACCGAATGATTGAAAACCTCAAAATCCTCACGAACAATGGAGAAATTCGTGAAACCCTAGGCTCTGGTCGCACAATGATGATGATATATTCAACTAAACTTAAGAAACAAGTTTAAATACTAAACCCTAAAAATTTCTACTGTCGACCAATTCGGGGCGTACCGCCCCAAAATGTGTAACTATGGGCGTACCGCCCGGATTGTAATTCTCGGCCGCTTCTCTAAACTTTAGGGCGTACCGCCCTGGATTCTTCACTTCTGGGCGTACCGCCCAGATCTGGATCTCAGGAACTTTCTTCAATTTCTTCTAAGTCTTCACTCGTTCCCGCTCGATTCTCGATCCCTGTACCAGCAGCTTCCAATTCTTCATAGAACTCCATTCTTAGCTCATTAAACTCATGGTACCTCACAACACAAAAACCCGTGAAAATGCGACATAATCCAATCATTATTATAACTAAATATAGCAAAATAAGCACAATAATGACGACACTTTGGACTAACATCACATCCCCACACTTGACTTTTTCCGTCTCGGAAAAACTGCCATGGAATCATAATTGGGAAATCAATTTCAAATTATTTAACATTTCAAATTATCAACCTTTTTCAATCCACATTCCAAGATGTATTCATATATACTAATTGCAATTGCCGATATTTCTGTCCGACTAAACCCAACCACTGATCTTTGAGCCCCCAAAGTGTTTATATAAATTACCGAATATTTGTATTAACCTACCAATGTGTCCCACATCCAGAAAATTCTAGCTCAATCTAATCCCGACTCATATTCGGTCAAAGTAAAGGGTAATAAAGATGTATTATTTATATTTTCCCCACCCTAGTTAAACTAGATACTCATATATCCCAAGAATGATGAATTTGAATGGATAGTGAAGTTGCTTGAGCATTTATTCTTCGACTATTGCTTTCTATTTTTCTCATTTTTTTTTCTTTTCTTTTCTTTTCTTTTTTTTCATTTTTTATTTTATTTATTTATTTATTTTTATAGTTGGTCAATTTTAACTATACTTACCAACGGACATCATCAGAGGCATTCTTTCACAAGGTCTTACCCCCGAAATCATACGTGAGTGTTTTGCCCGCGAGATCCAGAACATCATCAGAGGCACTCACCACGGGATACTATCCTTAGTTCGTACGTGAGTATTTTGTCCCTTCACTCTAATTCATTAGCCAATTTATTACCTAATATGCTCAAAAGATGGAAAATGGGGCGCCGTTATTTCTCGGATTTGCTTTCGCAAAAAGATCATAACGTGCCAGGTTATTCTGAGGATATATAAGTCTCTAATCTAAAAAGGTTTCTTTCCTCCTAATCATCAGTTTCAATCTCACTCTAACCTCTAAAATGGGAACCCACTAGCAAGCTAATTAATTACATATTTATACAAAAATAAACACCAAGGGATAATTAAGCTTTACTAAATCAGCTGGGCCTACCGACACATCACAAATTTGATATATTTTCCATACTCTCCTTTTCTTACCACTTTTCCCTATTCTTTATTTATAATTTACTTTTGAAAACCGATTCCCAATTGTACTATCATTTTCCATGTACCGGCAATTTTCCCAAAACAGATTTTGACTCAACAACTACAAACTAAAAATGACTCAAAAAATTGCAAATTTTTTTTGGATTTTTGATGTTTTTTACTTTTTTTTTTACTGACGTTAAAATTAAAAATAAAACTGACGTCCTGTCCCCCTCCCCACACTTAAGATCGACATTGCCCTCAATGTGATAGGAAACACGCACATAACGAATATACAGACTCGAACGACAAAAAAAATAATTATAAAGATAAAATGCAAAAATAAAAAGAAAATAAATAAATAAATAAAAAGAAAAGTTGGAACACACGCCCCTGATATCATCGTGAAAAGCTCCTCGGAAGTCGTCCAACACCCTCTCGCCAAGATCATGAATTCCTGAAATCGGATGGAAGAAGTAATGTATGGATATCACATCTCACTCATGGTGCTACCACAGAACAAACACATCATGCCACATATATATACAATCAAATGAAAATCACAACCACCCAACCGGTTACCCCGTACAGTACCCCCAGTTATCATATAATAATATCATACAGACCATGATCTAGCAAAAACAAAATAACCAAAAAGTACAAGGGTAAAAGAAACAAAACCGATCAGCAGTGGCAATGATATCAGCATGAACAGCACCTACTCCTCGTCACCTCCAGCATCTCCATCTCCTCCAGCATCTCCACCAGCATCACCCTCGGGCTCCTGAAAGAAATCAGGGATCGGCATACCCTGATGAGTCATCATACAGCGCATCGCCCGCTCTATCCTCTCAAACCGAACATCCACATAATCCAACACAACATCCTGAACCATCTCTAAAGTAACCTGATCGGCCCTCGGCGGCCTCTCTGGTCTCGGCCTCAAAGGCCTCTCCACCTGATGTAAAATCCTATGCCGCCTCGCGGCCCTAGCTGCCTCATCTCCCTGTACGATAACATCCCGAACGGCCTCCCACTGCGGGGGATCAGTCATAGTGACCATAGAAGCCAGCCGCATATCACCTAACTCGTACGGAGAAGTCTCAACCCCGATAGTCAAATGGGTCTCCAAATACCTACCCGGCTCAAATACACCTAAACGCCTCGCCAACCTAGTAACATAGGGCCCCATACTCAGATGGACGCCCTTCCCCGACGTCCTCCTCCTCGCAAATGAAGAAATCAGAACCCCAGCAACATTGAGGTCATGTCCCTCAACAATCGAACGCAAAACCGCTAAATCTAGCTTCGTGACCTTCTCGACGCCAGATCGACGACCGAGAATAATACACGCAACTATCCTATGAATATATATAATCACCGGATCCCGAATCTGAGACTCCACCACACTATCCAAATAAGGGACCGACCCAATCGCATCCCAGAAAGCTGTAAGCTGGAAATCAGTAACCCCCTGGGGGTGTGGTCGGCTAAAAAGCCCCCTCGGCAGCTCCGCAAATGCCGGTGCCTCAACCTCCTCCTGTGTGTACAATCCCGATGCGACTGCAAACTCAGGAATACTCATGTGATGAGTCCGACGGCCCAAAGCAAATGATAACGCGTTCCCATCTCCAAATTTCCCCAGACCCACCTGAAAAGTCGCCAAAAACTCAACAGTAAGCTCCACATACTGATGGTCAGCCGGAGTCAATGCTCTCCTCCATCGGTCAGTAATCAATCCACGAATCCTCTCTAGCTGCCCAAGCTGAGCCAGCAATCCCCAGTCGATCGTACGATGATGCAACAACGGCATCTCAATGAACCTCCTCATCTGCCTGTCCTCGTGCGAATCACGCTCGAACCTCAGAAATGAATGGTGCGCGTGGTTCCTCCTCGCGACGGGTGGTGCTGGAATATCCGCCTCAGGTAAAATCTTCGGTCCCCAGTAGTTAATGATCCTCCGTCTGAATGGGGGAACCGGAACACCGGCATCTGGATCTCCACGTCGCCTCCGCTTGGGACCGCGTGTCCCGGAACTAGAGCCCGGTTGGTCCGACATCCTGATTCAAACAAGTTAGCCAATAGCAATAATAATGATATCAACCGGGCCTTCCTGCAATTAACTTCCACATTTCACAAACTATTTTTGTATTTTTCAAATTTTCAATTTTTTTTTGGTGTTTTCAAGGTTTTTTGTAAAGAAAAACAAAATTAAACGTAAAGGAAAACTAAATTTAAAACTAAAAATCAAAACGACAAAAATTGGATTTTTGGGAAATTTATAAAAAATCTGTGAAATATGTCCCACGGCGTACCGCCTAGAAATGGTGCAATTGGGGCGGTACGCCGCCCAATTTGTCAAACAGGAACCCTAATTTTAATTTGGGGCGTACCGCCTCCAATGTTGGAGACCTAGGCGGTACGCCGCCCAATCTGAAGCTCAAAAAAAACAAAATCGGGTTCAACCGATCAATTTAACCTCAATACCACTCTCAGACAACCTCGTCCTCACTTCAAATCGGCTCAATATCGGCTAACCAATCAAAACTAATAAAAAAAACTATCCTAAACACATACCGAGCTAATCAATCGCAAAACTAAGCACGCAAACTAAAGATAGAAACCTGGAAACTGCTCGGAGTGAAATGAAGTGTTCGGCGGTCACGAACTCAGCCGGCGACGCGAAGCTCGGCGGTAGCGGATGGTGTATGTATGTGTTAGCGACTGTGGGGGTCTCGGTGGTAGTGTCCGGTGGTGTCGCGTAAGTGGTGGTGTGACTCGATGGTGGTGTTCGGTGGTAGGCGGTGGTGGGTCGAGAGAGAGACGAGAGCGGTGGCGGTGGGTTGTGGATAACGACCGCCCACCGATCGTTTTTATATTTTTTTTTTCTCGTTCAAAATCCGGGCGTACCGCCCCAATCGCCTAGGCGGTGGGCGTACCGCCCCTAATTAAAAATCAGTTATTTTTGAGAAAATTTCCGGGCGTAACGCCCTGATTTGGTTCACCCTGGGCGTACCGCCCATGGCCCTATTTTGGCAGAAAGTTTGGAAATTTTAGAGCCTCCAAAATTTTCTATCTCTGGTAAAACACCACTTTTGCACCACCGAGCATGTGTATTGCAAAATTTTCATTAAAACTTACCTGGAGCGCAGTAATCAGCACAAGTCCAATCCCGAGCTTCCCGATTTCCTGAAAAACACACCAAAACGTAAAATCTAACACAAACTATGAAAACACAAAAAATCAAAATGAAAAACAAACCGCTGGGTTGCCTCCCAGTTAGCGCTAAGTTTTTAAGGTCTTCAGCCAGACCGTACTTCCCTTTCACGTTTCAGAGCTTTCAGAAGCGGGCGCCAAGAAGTAATCGTCTTTGTCGACTTGCCCGTGAATGTCTGCCGAGTCCAAATACGGCTTCAACCTATGCCCATTAACTACCTGCTTCAGGTGGTCATCCAGGTCTTCAATCTCGAAATTACCATACCCCCCCCCCCCACACTTGTGATGAGGAATGGCCCCGTCCATTTGCTTTTCAGCTTACCTGGAAACAATTTCAACCGTGAGTTAAATAACCAAACCTTTTGACCTACCTGGAAGTCCATCTTCTTCAATCGTGCATCGTTCACTTTCTTCATCTTGTTCTTGTATGCATCGGCACTCTCATACGCCTCATCGCGTAACTCTTCCAATTCTCCCAGCTGGAGCTTCCTTTCTCTACCTGCAGCATCATAACTCAAGTTAACTTCTTTAACAGCCCATAATGCTCTGTGAGCTAATTCAACAGGTAAATGACATCCCTTCCCATAGACCAACCGATAGGGAGTGGTTCCAATAGGCGTTTTAAAAGCAGTGCGATACGCCCACAAGGCGTCATTCAACTTGGAAGACCAATCCTTGCGGTCGATTCGCACAGTTTTCTGTAAAATTTCTTTGATTTGCCGATTGGAAACCTCCACTTGACCGCTTGTTTGCGGATGATATGGGGTTGCAATTCGGTGGTCTATGCCATACTTCTTTAGTAGCTTGCCAAATCGAAAGTTCTTGAAATGGGACCCCCCATCACTTATGATCACACGAGGGATTCCAAATCTAGAGAAAATGTTTTGTTGGACAAATTTGCAAACTACACTATGGTCATTGGTCTTAGTAGCTATGGCTTCTATCCATTTGGACACATAATCTACCGCTACTAGAATGTAAAGAAAACCATTAGAATTAGGGAAAGGGCCCATAAAATCTATGCCCCAAACATCAAAAATCTCTACAACCAAAATTGGTTGCAAAGGCATCTCATCACGCTTTGTGATGCTTCCCATTTGCTGACATCTCGTGCAATGCTTCACGAACTCAAACGCATCCTTGAAAAGCGTGGGCCAAAACAACCCGGATGAAAGAACCCGGTGGCCCGTCTTGTGTCCACTAAAGTGACCTCCACATGCCGATGCGTGAACCAACTCTAGCACTGCCTGTACCTCCGACTCTGGTATGCACCTCCGGATCACTTGATCCGGTCCTACCTTGAACAAATCCGGTTCATCCCATATGTACTTCTGTGCTTGAGACTTCAAATGTATCTTCTTTCTCCTGGGCCAATGTTCCGGAATTGTACCTGCAGCCAAATAACTGACAATGTTAGCATACCAAGGCAAATGAGAAACACTTAACAATTGTTCATCGGGGAACGTCTCATTGATGCTCCATTCATCATCCTCTACTTCGATGTGGGGCAATCGGGACAAATGGTCCGCCACCACATTCTCACTACCCTTCTTGTCTCTAATCTCCAGATTAAACTCCTGCAACAAAAGGATCCACCGAATGAGCCTCGGCTTGGCATCCTTCTTCTCCATCAAGTACCGGACCGCACTGTGGTCCGAGTACACTATCACTTTGCTTCCCCAGATATATGACCTGAACTTATCAAGAGCAAACACAACTGCAAGTAATTCTTTTTCAGTGGTAGTATAATTCAATTGAGCCCCATCTAAAGTCTTACTTGCATAATAGATCACTACCGGTTTTTTATCTACCCTTTGACCCAAAACTGCCCCAACAGCAAAATCTGAGGCATCACACATAATTTCAAACGGTATGGACCAATCGGGTGCTTGCAAAACTGGTGCCTCAATTAGTTTGTTTTTCAAAGTGTTAAAAGAATTTAGACACTCATCATTAAAATCAAAAACTTCGTCTTTTAACAACAGTTTGCAAAGAGGTTTGGTAATTTTGCTAAAATCTTTAATGAACCTCCTATAAAAACCGGCATGACCTAAAAATGCCCTAATACCCTTAACATTCGTGGGAGGAGGCAAAGTTGAAATCACTTTAATTTTTGCCCGATCAACCTCAATCCCACGACTCGACACCACGTGTCCCAACACGATCCCTTCTTGAACCATAAAATGGCTCTTCTCCCAACTTAACACTAGATTAGTTTCTATGCAACGCTCTAAGACTCGTGTTAATTGGTTCAAACAAGACTCAAACGATGTACCAAAAATTGAAAAGTCATCCATAAAAATTTCAAGTGAATCCCCGATCATATCAGAAAAAATAGCCATCATGCATCTTTGAAAAGTGGCCGGGGCATTACACAATCCGAATGGCATCCTCCGGAAAGCAAAGGTGTCATACGGACAAGTAAAAGTGGTCTTTTGTTGGTCATCGGGGTGAATGGCAATTTGGTTGTACCCCGAATAACCGTCTAGAAAACAGTAAAACTTTTGACCGGGCAACTTCTCAATTATTTGGTCAATGAAAGGTAGAGGAAAATGGTCCTTGGAAGTTGCGGAATTCAACTTCCTATAATCAATGCAAATTCGCCACCCGGTTACCGGTCGGGTGGCTATTTCCTCACCTTTCTCGTTCCTTACTATTTGAATTCCTGCTTTCTTAGGAACGGTTTGAGTTGGACTTACCCATGAACTATCGGAGATAGGATAGATAATACCTGCATCCAGCCATTTGAGTACCTCCTTCTTGACTACCTCTCGCATATTCGGGTTAAGCCTCCGTTGCGCATCTCTCGCGGGCTTTGCTCCTTCCTCGGTAATGATCTTGTGCATGACTATGGATGGACTAATTCCCTTCAAATCTGCAATGGTCCATCCAATAGCCGCCCGATGCTTCACTAACACCTTCATCAACTCCTCTTCTTGCTCCTTAGTTAGACCTGCAGAAACAATGACAGGAAGAGTGTTATTCTCACCAACAAAATTATACTTCAAATGTTTAGGAAGTTCTTTAAGTTCAAGAGAAGGTGGTGATTCGAGTGAAGGCTTCAATTGAGAGTCTATATGTTCCGGTAAGCTCTCCACTTGAATAGACCATGGTGGTCTTTGGTCTCTCACAGCCATCAACTCTTGGCTCTCATCCTCTGCTTCCATCTCCTTGACCATATCTGGATAACCCCTGCCAAACAAAGCAAACTCCTCGGGGGTCCCATCCTCCTCATTCAAAGGGAAAAATGGAGGTGTAAGACCTTCAACGATTTCAGCCCGAAAGCATTCATCATCTTCCCGAGGGTTAGTCACATTGCCAAAAACACTTAACCGCATTTTGCGGTTCCCAAGAGTCATGTCCACAGTACCCGACCTACAATCAATTTGTGAGTGACTAGTAGCTAGAAAAGGTCGACCCAAAATTACCGTGGGCTGAGCAGTTTTTTCAACTGACACATAATCAAGGACCAAGAAATCTACCGGATAGAAAAATTCATTAACTTTAACAATAACATCCGATAGAATTCCCCGGGGAAGCTTAGGGGTCAAATCAGCCAAAATCACCGTAGTGTCGGCTTTCTTCAAAGGTCCAAAATCGTACTGGTCGTACAAGCTCCCCGGTAAAATACTCACACTTGCCCCAAGGTCCAAAAGGGCACGGGTCATCTGAAAGTCACCAACTTGAATTGAAATAATTGGTGCCCCCGGATCTTGGAGTTTCTTTGGCAAAATGCCTGAAATTATGGCACTCATATCTGCATTTGCATCAAGCTGTTTCGGAATCTTGTAATTCCGTTTTTGAGTGCACATGTCTTTCAAGTACTTTGCGTAAGCCGGAATTTGCTTAATTGCATCTAAAAGGGGAAGATTGATTTTAACTTGTTTAAAAATATCCCACATCTCATCTTGTTGTGGGCCCCGTTTAGATGTTTTCTGATTAGGTTCAATTAACGCTTTTGGAAAAGGTACCGACTTTTTCTGTTCAACCACCTCATTATCTATCACCCTATTACCAGATTCATTAAAGGTTACCTTTTTTGATGTCCTAGGGTTACTAGATTCGGTTGCAACTAACTTTGGGTTAGTTTGGTCGGTTTCCGGCTCACTTTCATCATCACTTACCCAATCCTCCACCACCCCCATCAACTTGCGGTGGAGGTGCCCCTACCTTATTATCCACGGACTTACCTGATCGTAAAGTGGTGATCTTGTTGATTGGCACGTGTCGCGTGTTCTTGGAACTAGAAGACTGACCTTGCTGATGTTGTGGGTTTATGGTGGTGTCACTAGGCAGCTTTCCTGGATCTCGCCTCGATGACTCAGCAGCCAACTGCCCCAACTGTTTCTGAACTGCTCCCATGGTCTTGTCTTGAAGCTCAACCTCCGCTCAAACCCCTGAACTTTGTCGGTCAGCTGCTTCTGACCATCTGCAATAGACTTCATCTGCTCCATCAGGGCGGCGAATTGTGCTTGCATCCCATCTTCCGGTGCTGATGCCGGTTGAGCTTGTTGATAGCTCCTTTGGGCCGGACTTCCACCTTGAGTATAGGTGGTCCGTTGGTATCCCCCTTGGTTGTAACCGGATGCTCGGCCTTGATATTGTGTTGAAGCTCCACCCTGCACATTAGAAGTTTGAAAGTTAGGATTTAACTGATTATTAGCATTGCCATACCTGAAATTTGGGTGGTTGCGAAGGTTGGGATGGTAAGTGTTGGAATTCATCGCTCCCTGGACATAATTGACATCTTCGCTTTGCTGAACCACGGTGGAACATGCATCCACCGAGTGGCCTAATTCGCCACAACCCGTGCACACCGGAAATTGTGCACTAGCCTTCACCTCTTCTGATGCACCCCCCAACTTCATTTGGGCTACTTGTTTTTCCAAAAGGAGTGTCTGTTGGCGAAGTTTCTCGATCCTTTCCTCCGCCTCGTAATCAACCGATTTGACCGCTGCGGATCGCGATCTTCTCCCGTTCTGCGCAAGCCTTTTTGATGTGGCACTCAACCTCTCCATGTGCCCCCAATCTACCTCTTCCGTGTTGGTTAGGAATGTCCCATTGCTGATGGAGTTCAAGTCTCGGATATCCTCTGGGAGGAGACCATCATAAAATGCTTTAATGAGATCCCAAGTGTCTATTCGATGATGTGGGCATTTACGCAACAACTCCATGAACCGAGTGAATGCCTCATGAAATGGTTCCCCGGTGTGTTGTTGGAAGGACCGGATCTCTTCTTTGACCTCACTGGTTTTGCTCATCGGAAAGTATTCTTCAAGGAACACTTCTTGCATTTGCACCCAAGTATAGATGCTACTGGGGGTTAGACTCTCGAACCATCTCCTTGCTCGATCTTTGAGGGTATATGGGAAAAGCATTAGCTTGACATCGTCCTGTGTGAACCCCGTGGCTCCAATAGGTATGCATGTGGACTCGAAGCTATGAATGTGATGATATGGTTCTTCGGTTCTTTTCCCGTAAAATTCTGGTAGATGACTCAAGTATTGAGGTCGAACCTCAAAAGCTCGTCTGTTTGTTCCGATTGGTGCGACTACCGCAGATGCACTCGGAACAACTATTGGCTTAAAGTGACTAGCCACTCCCTGAACCGGCGGGTTTTCTACCAATCTTGGGACTCCTCCTTCCATTTGAAGACGAGCTCCCCCATAGTTGAATTGTGGAACTCCTCTTGGGGGGAAGCTCTTCTTCCTTGTGGAGCAACATTTGCCTGTGGAGCTCGTGCTCTGTTCCTTGGAATGTCAACTGGCGGTTCCTCTCTATACCCATATCCATCTTCATCTTCATTTGGGTCATACCAGTCTTGGTCCTCGTACACGGGATTTTGTCGAAAGTGGTTTTGTGGTGGTGGAGGTTGTTGTGGGGGGGGCTCGGCGGAATAAGGGTGGTTGTTGTTGGCGAGGTGGACTTGGTTGTCTAACCCGGTAGTGGTAACCGTCCTCCTCATGGTATGAAGATTTAGGGGAAATGGATGGTAACGAATTGTGCCCGTGCACCCGAAATGGTGGAATATGAATCGGATGAATATTATGTGGCATGGCAGGGTCCACTGGTTCATTCTGGGCTTGGTTTTGTGGTTGGTGGTGGTCTTGATTGGGATTCTCATTTGGGTTCGGGTTTTGATTGGGATTCGGGTTTTGGTTTTGTGGTTGGTTGGGATTTGGATTTTGGTGAATGTTGGGGTTCGGGTTTGGATTCTGGCCCTCCATTTCTCTTCTTTTTCTCTGTTCTGCTCGGTTCTGCCGAGCTGTCCTCTCAATCTCCGGATTGTAAATCAGCGGGGATGTCTTGCGGGAATGCCGCGTATGCATGCACAACACCTAAAACCTGAAAAAACGGTCACAAACAAGCAAACCAATTACGCAGCACTGTTCCAGGGGGTGTAAATAATGCAATGGAACAGAAAAAATCGAAACTTGGAAGGTCAAAAAGTTGAAAACTTTCTGTGAAAAATGGCCCAAGGCGTACCGCCCAGAAGTGTGAACTTTTAGGCGTACCGCCCAGAAAAGAAATTCGACAGAAATTAAATTTTTTTTTTTAGTTGCAGAAAGTAATTAATTGAATAAAAACACTATTTTTGGGTTTTTTGAATTTTTTGAAAAATGAAACAAAAATTGCAAATTAAACAAAAATCAACTAATCAAAAAGCGCACTAATTCCCCGGCAACGGCGCCAATTTGATAACGGTTTGTCAGGCCGTTTCAAATCCCCAACTATATTGATTTGTAGTAGTGGTAAGTTAGGGTTATCGAACCAAAGGAATATGTGGAAATTGACTAATTGATTAACTAAGTTAACTAAATTTACTGATTACCTAAAATTAACTAAGGTTGCCACTTGGCTGTTTTGAATTGTTGGGTGATTTAACTAACAAATTAACTAACTTTAACCTAAAAACTTAATTGAATTCAAATGAGACAAATCTAACCACTTCTGGATCCTGGTTGGCTACCGATCTAGAAAAACCTAATTACTTAACCGTGACACATAGACATGCCCCCCAATTGCTTCCTTGACCTAATAACCTAGTTTCCTAATGGGCTGATTAGTCCTGCCGCAAGAAAGTGCTAGATCAATAAACAGTGGACCACTAAAACCCTAGATTACTAGTTAAATTTAACAATTCCGCATGCAGGTGTTCAACGGTAGCAAGTATTCCGGAACAACTAGTTAAGCAATAGATTAATCATAGAACGAATCCACCAACCAATCACCAAAAGCGGTTAGTGGTGATTAGCCGGACATGGCTAACGGAACAAACATGATTGTAATAAAAGATTGCATAAAATTAACGTACCGAATGATTGAAAACCTCAAAATCCTCACGAACAATGGAGAAATTCGTGAAACCCTAGGCTCTGGTCGCACAATGATGATGATATATTCAACTAAACTTAAGAAACAAGTTTAAATACTAAACCCTAAAAATTTCTACTGTCGACCAATTCGGGGCGTACCGCCCCAAAATGTGTAACTCTGGGCGTACCGCCCGGATTGTAATTCTCAGCCGCTTCTCTAAACTTTAGGGCGTACCGCCCTGGCTTCTTCACTTCTGGGCGTACCGCCCAGATCTGGATCTCAGGAACTTTCTTCAATTTCTTCTAAGTCTTCACTCGTTCCCGCTCGATTCTCGATCCCTGTACCAGCAGCTTCCAATTCTTCATAGAACTCCATTCTTAGCTCATTAAACTCATGGTACCTCACAACACAAAAACCCGTGAAAATGCGACATAATCCAATCATTATTATAACTAAATATAGCAAAATAAGCACAATAATGACGACACTTTGGACTAACATCAATTTGTTCCACCAATTGAACAACCTTCACCCCCACCTCCACCTCTAGGTGGTATTGGACCACTTTCATTCGGAAGGATATCTCCATAAGTGTTGTTCCTCCTCTTTCATTTGCCATATTCCAAAATCCTTGGACCCGTAAACTTTTGGTGATTTGCGTCCCATTTCCCTTCTTGGGTGCATTCCAAAAGTCGTGTCCAAATGGCTAACCGCATGAAATTAGTGATGGATTCTATCATTTTCAAAACGCAAATGGCTTTTTTGGCTAATCGGAATATCATGGATGGCCCGTTAGTTATTAACGAGATTCTTGCTTGGTTAATAAAGATCAAACATCAAGCCATGTTCTTTAAGATCAATTTCAATAAGGCTTATGACTCACTTGAATGAGATTTTTTGGATTCCATCCTTCGTTAAATGAATTTTCCGGAAAGATGGCGCCTTTGGGTGAATGGGGTGTTGAAGGCTTTCCGCTCATCCGTTCTTATTAACGGCTCACCATCAAAAGAGTTTGATTGTTCTAAAGGCGTTCGGGAAGGAGACCCGTTTTCCCCATACTTGTTCATCATCGTGATGGAGGATTTTCATTGGATGATGTCCAAGGCGGCTAATTTGAGCATTTTTTATGGTCTCCATCTCCGTCTTGACGGGCTGAGTATTTATCATCTCTTTTTTTGTGGACGACGTAATGATTTGGGGTCAATGGACATCCAATAACTTTCTCAACTTAAGGAGGCTGTTGTGGGTTTTTTTTTTCTAGTTTCGGGCCTTTGTGTTAATTTACACAAATGAAGCTTGGTGGGGATCAATGTGGGGGTGAAAAAATTAATCTTAAGGCGAATATTTTCGGGTGCAAAATCACGGCTTTCCCGTTTAAATATCTTGGCTTGGTGGTTGGCGCGAATATAATATTTCCAACATTGGAGTAAAGTCGTCTTTCCTTAGGCGGTAGGTTAGTGGTCATTAAATCTCTATTGGATTCTCTTCCCACTTATTTTTTCTCGCTTTACCGAGCGCCAAGAAATGTGCTCGAGACGCTAGAGAAATTTCGATTCAAGTTGTTGTGGGGCGGTGAATCCTCCAATTCTAAGATTCACTGGGTGGCCCGACACAACGTTTTGCGTCCTAAGGAAGCGGGCGGTCTGGGTCTCGAGTCCTTAGAATCCAGTAATCGTTTTCTCCTCGCCAAATGGGTGTGGCGGTATAAGACGTAACCGAATCGTTTATGGCGTCGTGTAGTGCAGTGCATTCATTCAAGGACCACAAACCAATTGTTCTTACCTTTGCAGCCATCGGCCTCTGGCATCTGGAAAGCTATTGTCAAAAACTCCTCTGATCTCGCTAACATTGAAATTAATTTACAGGAGCTGATTTTTGATCAAAATGGTATGTGGCATTGGGCTGAGGGGAATGAAGGTACTTTTTCGGTCAAGTCAATCCGGAGATTACTATGCTCTTCGGCGGGTCATAACATGAATTTTGGATTCCAATGGTGCAAATTCGTGCCCTTAAAAGTTAACATCCTCGCGTGGTGAGCGGTTCTGGATCGTCTTTCTACAAAGGACGCTCTCTCGCACCGAAACATCCCTGTTGCGTTGGATTCTTGCATTTTATGTGGGGTGGGCACGAATTGAATTCCCACTTGTTTACGGGTTGTCCCATTTTGAATACGGTGTGGCAGGTGGTGGCACAATGGTGCCGTATCCCCCCAGTGACTGCTTTCTTGTATCGTTGCAAAGACCGGTCTATAACTTGGCAAGACTGGTTTTTCTTTTCTATGTAAGTCCCTCGTTTCCCGGTTGCCCCTAGCGCATTGCTAGGGGTTTTCAGAGTGCTTAATAAATTTCGCCGTCCAAAAAAAAAAAAAAAAGAATACAGCCATCGTATATTGCACATTTTCAATGATATATGGAAAACCCGAGTTTTTTTCTAAAATGGTGTAATTTTAAATTTTATTTACTAAATAGTTGTAGTTAGAAACTTATTTACTAAAATGGGTGTTTTTTATATTTATTAGTGCTCTTTCCCAATATCATTGGATAACTTTATTTTTTAATCTACAAATAGTTATTGAATTAAAAGCACATAAAAAATTATTTAAAAGAAAAATATTTGTAAACAGTTTCGTTTCCCAATAAACCAAAAGCTATAGAAGCCATGTATAGTAAACTAGTAAAATATCACGACTCAATAGCTATTTGTTTCATATTCTTAGAAATATGTCCACGGCAAGAAAGTAAAATGGAGAGTTTACAAGGCAATGTTTTAAAAACGACGGTTTTAGCGGTTCAACCGCGACCTAATCATCATGTTGGTTTTTTATTGTCTGTTTTTTTTTTATATAACTGGCTCACTTTCAACCGTCCGGTTTTGATCGGTTAAACCGGTCCGGTTCAACCGGTTTATTTTTATTTTATATTTTTTTATATTATTTTTATTATATATGTATACTTATTTGGTATTATTTTTATTTTTTATTATTTGTGAACTTTAAAACTTATATTTTCTTATGAAATACATATTTGGTATTATTTTTTACTGGATTAAAATTGTATTTTAACTATTTTTGTTGAAATGTACAATTTTATTAGCATTTTTATAAAAATATAAACCGGCCGGTCTAACCGGTCCGACCGGTCGAACCAGACCCATACACTTTTTCGGTTCAACTAAAAACCGGTTTTCAAAACATTGATATAAGGAGACTTATAATTACAAATATTAGAAAGCAGGTAAGGTTTTGATCTATGGTAAAAAAAAAAAATTTGAATTATAATACTTTTTCCTCTTAAAACTAAAAGTTGAAGAAAGTTATGTTAGCTTAAAGATAAGCGATACGAAATTGCACATGACCTTAAGCTACTAATCAGTGATAGCATGATTTTTTTTTTTTTTTTGTGATAGCATAAGAAAAGATTAGTGATAGCATAAAAAATATCAGTTATAGTTATTGGTTAATATTAATTTATTAAAACACAGTGATAGCATACAAGTTGAAATATATATTAAAAAATAGAAAAAAAAAATATAGCTTCAGCGATAAGATATATCTTTATTGTTAACCTTTCGTTAGACCACCCACATCGGTGGTATGTCGCCGAGTACGTACGTACGTACGGCGTACGTAACCGATGTGGGTTACGTACGTACGTGCGTACGTACGTATATACAAACCCTCACGTACGAGACCAAGGCGGGACCCACTGGATTATTCTTTTTTTTCTTTTTTTTTCCTTTAACATATTTAAACATTTAAATTATTTTGTTTTATTTTAACATTTAATAATACAAATAAAATATAAATAAATTTCAAAAAAATCTGAAAAAATTACTAAAATTCATAATTTATTAAAACATTAAATTTAATATTATTTTTTTTATAAAACGGCTAGTTTTTTTTTTGTCTTATTATAACGGCTAGTTTTTTTTTAAATTAAAATAATATACGTTTTAAATAAAAGAATTAAATAAAACATTAAATTTATTTTTTTTTTTTAAAAACGGCTAGTTTTATTTTTTGTCTTATTATAACGGCTAGTTTTTTCAAAAAAGTCTATAAATACCACTTCATTTCTTCATTTCATTCACACATAAACCTCTCATATCTCTCTCAAATTTCTGCAAACCTCTCATTTCTCTCTCAAATTTTTGCAAACTCAAGCTTCCAAATGGATCACAACAACTCAAACTCAAACTCAACCCCAAACAGAAACTCAAACCGAAACCCACCATCATTCATGTCTATGTTTCCAGACTTTGATGCTACAAACATGAACCAGATTCTTCACCAATCTTCACCACCTTCACAAATGTATCCACCACCTTCACAAATGTATCCACCACCTTCACAAATGGATCCACAAACATACTTTCAGATGCAACAAATGTGGATGTTCCAACAACAACAAATGGCGGGGATGCAACATCAACAGCAGCAACAACAACAACCCCCACAAGCAACTCAACAACCTCCACAAGCAACTCAATCACAACCACAACAGTCCGAGGATGGCCCCTCACAGGGAAGGGTTAGGGGAAGAGGCAAAGGCAAAACTACTACCACTACGGCTTCTCGTATTAAATGGCCACAGTCAGATGAAGTCTTGATGGCAGAGGCCATATATGAGTGTTCGGAGGACAGTGTTATTGCCAACAACCAAAACACTCATGATTTTTGGTTCAGAGTAACTCAACACTATTTGGGATCAAACCCCAAAGTGCCTAGAGATCAAAACAACCTGAAAGCTCATTGGCACATGGTCAAATCAAAGGTGGCCAGATTCAATGAATTTTACTTGAGTGTGAAGAGTTCTTACTCAAGTGGGTGGTCTGATGACATGGTGTTGCGTGAAGCAAGGCAGCGCTTTAATGCTGATCAAGTTACAGTTTTCAAATATGAACATGTTTGGAATAAAGTCAAAGACAAGTTGAAGTACAACAGTGCTGAAGCTTGTGGGGCCAACCAGAGGCCCCAAAAGAAACAAATCCAACACAGGTGGATACACTAGTTCTCATTCATCTACAAACTTTGGTGAGAACGAGTTCAATTTCCATCTTGACGACGATGATCATGTTGGGGATATTCCAGAGGAGCAGCAGCCTCCTCGGAATGAGGAGGAGCCTCCTCGTTCAACTGTTCCTAAACGCCCACCCGGTAGAGAAGCGGCCAAAGCAGCTGCCAAGGAAAAGAAAAATAAAGGTACTGCTGGTTCCTCAAGTACTGAGGAAAGTCGAAACCGCTTTTATTCAAACCTTACTTCAGTAGTCGATAGCAGGCAGGAATATCTGGATAGGTTGTTAGCTATTGAGGAGAACAAGATGAAGCTTGAGGAGAACAAGATGAAGCTTAAGTACTACAAGCTGGCTAACATGGATATCTCTCACTTGAGTAAAAAAAAACAGGAAGCTCATATCTCAAATTGTGCCCGGCTAAAGGTGCAACTGAACATCGAAGATGAGTCTGAGGAGGAAGAAGAAGATGATGAGGCTTAGGGTTTCCATGTTTAATTTCATATTTAAGTTAAACTTTTAGGATTTGTTGTGTTGTTTAAATTTGGTTTGCTTTAATAAAAGTAATGTAGGATTTCCATGTTTAATTTTTTTTATTAAATATAAAAAATTTTAAATTTTAAATAAAATAGCCGTTAACATTTAATAATAATTTAATATTAAATTATTTTTTTAATAAAAATATAGCCGTTATAAATAAATAAAGATTAAATAAAATGGTGATGTGGAAATAAAAGGTGGTATGTGGGGAAGTACTTGATGTGGAAAAAAAGTGGGTTTTGTGGTATGTGGTAAGTACGTGACGTGACATGCTGACTGGACCAAAAAGGTGGTATTTAGTGGTATTTAGTGTGGTATTGATGTGGGTGGTCTTAGACCCTCCGCATCAATGGGTACGTGGCCTACGTGGCCTTCACGTACGTACCATAAAATTGATGTGGGAATTGCTTTTTGTTTTGTACGTACGTAACCACGTACATGTACGTACGTGGTTTTTATTTTTTTTTTAATTTTTTTTTCTTTTTCCTCTCACATAATATTAAATAATATTATTTTAATATGGTGGTATGTGGGGAAGTACGGGTATTTTATTGATGTGGAAAAAAGTGGGTTTTGTGGTATGTGAGAAAAACGTGACGTGACAGACGTATGTACCTCGTATGTACCTCAACCGATGTGGATGGTCTTAGTAAATTTATATGTTTATAAGTTTTAATTGAAGTTATCCATTAATATAATAATATTAGGAGAGAGAAACATATAAAAAACACCCATTTAGTAAATAAGATTTTAGCTACACCTATTTGGTAAATAAAATTTAAAATTACACCCTTTTGATAATAAACTCTGGAAAACCCCCCAGCCTTTATGACCCGAGATTCATGTCTTCTTCCTCGTGAAATCCAACTTCCTCGTAACTGGTCCGCATATTAATTTTCGACTACTCGTTATCTTAAATTCTATCATAAATGATCTGGCTAATTAATTAATTACATCTATATTTCTATAGGATTTTATGTAAACGTTCATCTTTTTAATACTGGATTGTTCGATAAACTTAAACCCACATATCACGAAAACTGATCATCAATGGCTTCCGCAGAAATGAGTCTGAAGCTTCTTGTAGACAGAAAAGGAGCAAGAGTGTTATTTGCAGAAGTCCCAAAAGAATTTGTGGATTTCCTTTTCCACATCTTCTCCTTGCCTCTTGGCACCCTCATCGAGTTCCTGGGATCAGACCAGATGGTTGGATGCCTGGGAAAACTCAAAGCTAGCATTGAGAGCTTCCATGCAAACTACCTTCAACCAGGCATCAAAATGAAAGATGTCTTCCACCCTAAAACAGCTTTCAGTAGTGGTGAAACATTTCTATTGTCCTATGATCATGCATCTTGTAAGGATCAATCAGCTGGTGCATCTAAAGCAGCTTACCAGTGTGCCAATGCCACATACTCTGAGCGTAAACCTTGTAAGAGGAACCGTTGTCAGTCAGCGGCGACTTTGTATGCGAACTCCATATGTCCCGGTTGCAGCGGTTCCATGAATGTTGCAAAGGAACTTGTAATGCCAAAGGAAGTAGCAGAAATTCCAGTGGAAGAGGATAAAAAAAAGAAGGGAGGGTATGTGAAAGAAGTGGTGACTTATATGGTGATGGATGATCTAGAGGTGAAACCTATGTCCACCATTTCTAGCATCACCTTCATCAATAAGTTTGGAGTCAAGGATCTGAGTCAGCTTGAGGAGAAGACTGTTTCTTTTGGAGAAGAAGAGGTACCTAGCTATTATATATCATCACCTCATGTTATGTTTTTTGTTTTAGAGGGCTTTGAGGTTTAACTTATATTTTGTTGATTGATGATAACGGAAAACAGGGTTTGAAGCTGTTATTGGCATCTTTGAAGACGGATAAAGTGCTCACAACAATCTTTATGCATTAGAATATGATTAATGATGCATGGATTGTGCTTTTTGAAACTCTTTTGATTGCTAGTTTAAATTTGGCATGTAAAACCTGGCAGTCTTTTTATATTACTAAAAATTCTAATTGCTAAAGTTTCTTGAGCATTTGAGCATCTAAAGATTTGTTAGTTTGTGTGTGATAGTGGGAAACTACGATGAATCCTTCATTTTAATCATCGGTACATTTCTCGTATGAACAGCTACAGAAACAGCGTACCCAACCGGAAACCACAATCAACCCCACCTCCTAATAAAATAGTTAGCCCACAGAATACTATTGCAGAGTGTTTAGAGACCCCTCCACGTAAAGAAAACTCATATCTCTAATGATTTGATGTGTCCAACAACTAAGCCTAGAGTTCAAAATCGTGCTACTGATACTAAGTTTGTAAGTTTGTTAACAAAAGTAGCATTTGGATTCGGATGAAACAAGTATAAAGCAGATTTCATATACTAACATTTGTTTTTATTTATATGACGTACACCTAGTAGCTACAATCTGCAAATATTAGAAATTTTGCCGATTAGTGGTGCTTCCCCATTTGGACTTGTATTAAGTTATAAACTGCTTGTCGTTAGACCGCTCAAATAATCCCATATGCTTATCAACCAAACATAAGGTTATTAGCACTTTAATTCAATATGCTAGTCATGAGTCATTTCAAGATCATCCTCACTCAAGTGATATAAGAATCTAGTCAATCGTGGCTGTAAGAGCACAAAAATATGTAATAACAAAGCAAGACATCATAGAAATGAACTACTAGTCAAATGATTATAAAATGTTTGCAAGATTCTTACACACATGGAATGAATTGGAATCCTTACTAAGATAGTAATTACTGTCATAATATTGCAAAAACTAAGTAAAAATGAAAAGAGAATTGTAAAAGAAGTTGAAAGAAGCTCTCTTGCAAATGAGGACTGAGTGGCCTTTATTGTTTTGGCATTCTCTAAATTAAAAATACTTATTGTTTGTCTAGTAAACTTATAGTTATAAGCTCAACGTTTAAAAATTTTATACTATATAACTGGGATTGTTGAAAACCTGCATGTAAATCAACATTTGCTGCTAAACAAACATACCTTCATTTCGTTTTTGTAATATATCACACATTATAAGCGAGATTTAAAAAACTAGTTATCATGTGCAATTATATAACTTGAATGACTCAAATCAACCACTTTATATAACCAAAAATAGAGAAAAGAAGTTTTTTTCCCAATAAACTTTTATTAACCTTTTTCTAAACAAGCAATAATCGGTGAAAGTTAAGTGTTCTTGGTGCTAATAAGTGTTAGCAAAGTTGCAGGGACTGATTCTGTAATTCGGTGAAAGTTAGAAAGTTTATGTGCTTATTGTTGCTACTTGCAATATTAGAGGGTCTGTATGTAACTTTCGTCAATAGGTTGTTATTAGCCGTTAAGTGAGGTTATAAGCAGCTAAGCGGTAGGTTTAGTTTCAGTTTTCATGTTTGTATCTCTTGATTTCGTTTTCTAATAATATCTCTCTCGAATTCCTTCGATCGTTGATTGAGTTTGTGTAGAATTTGTTCTTGATTTCTGATTGTTTACAACAATTGGTATCAGAGCCGGTGTTTTGGGCTCTGAATCAGAAATTGAAGTGACGAATTAGGGCAATTCTTGTAATCCACTGTTATGGTGCATTCGAAGTTCGAGATCGACAAATTTGATGGTCGCAATGACTTCAATTTGTGGAGAATGAAGATGATATCCCTGTTAGTTCATCAGGGATATGTAGATTGTGACAATCAAAAAAAATTCTTGTTTCCTTTCTCCTTCATCCCATTCGATTGGCCAACGCACCTTGAGCACTACGACAATTTTCGGGACGAAAATTCTTTCAACTTGGGGATGCTGTGACAACCATCAGTTTCTCCGTTAACTTTTTCCGTTAGTTCCGTTAGCAAACCCGTGGCCCGTTATTCGAGTAATTGCATATGTGTTAATGTTTATTTGCTAATTAACTTTAATAACTTGTTTCGTGAATTTATATCATGACCTTATGTGTTATTTGTAAAAATTTGCATTTTTATGCGAAACCGGACTTTGTAAGTAAATTGGAATTTTTTTTTTGTGTAAATGATATTTATACTTTTCCCGACTAAACATTTCATATAAATAAGTTATAAACTTTTAGAAACATTTCTAGTAATTTTATTTTACAAGTTTTGGGGTTAAAACTCATTTTTTGAGTTTTGGACATTATGTGCTTAAAGTGGAACTTTGAGGGACCAATTGTGTCATTCCTCTAAACCTAAAAATCTGCCCTAAAGACCCCATCCCTTCCCCCATTCACGACACTTCTCCCCTCTCCTCTCTTCTTCACGGTTACACGCACCTACACACACTCCTCCCCAAATTCTAGAAATCCTTCATCAATCAAGCATGGAATTAAGTGTCCAAGCCCATTCAAGCTTCAAGAAAGCTAGGAGAAGCTCCATTTCTGTATCACCATCATCATCCGTCTCCTTCTTTTTCACCTAGTAAGCCCTAGAAATCTTCATGTTGAAATTTGTTGAATGCATGTGTTAATCTTGTGATTATGTGCAAATTGATGTGTAAATATGCTCATGAAACATGTTTTATGTTGAGATAAGTTAAATGATGAGTTGGGGCTGATTATGGGTTGATTTAGGGGCTGTACTTTTGAGGTAGAAATCTGCCATGGAATGTTCTTGTTAAAGCTTGGGTTGTTGAACATGAATTTTAGGTGAAATCGCTATGTTCAAGTGCTATGGTCGATTTTTGTTATAATTTTGGTATGAACATATTAGGGACATAAATTACATGATAAAATGGTTATAATTATGTTAGTAGGTGTTGGATGACCAAATTGTTGCTCAAAATTAGAAAACCGAAACTTTTGCAAACTATAAATTGTGGACAGATTCGGCCAGATTTTTAGGCCAACTTGCAGAGGTCATAACTTGCTCAATTTTGATCGAAATCAGTTGATTCTTTTTCCCTAGTAAAGTATTATGTCTTATCTTCGATTGGGCTACTCGCACGCGTTCTAAAACCTCCGTTTGGTTATCCAAAACACTGCTGCAAGTTAGATGCGCAGAGCTGTATTTTTCTGTGAAAAGTAGACTTTGTTTTTTGGTTGAGCATGATAACCTTGTTTTAATGAGGGGTTTGTTAAATGAAAATGAGTTTTATATAATAAAAATAAGATCTGGAAGGTTTCATGTTCAAACTTTAAGTTTTGAATGAGTTATGCAAATTTTAAACCTACTTTGACTATATTACAAAAAGCTAAAATTTCCAACTTCCGACGCGCATAACTTTCTCAATACTTATCCGATTGAGTTGATTCTTTTTGCAAAATTCCCTAAATGTTGAGTAGTTAGTGCCTGCCAAATTTTAGGAGTTAACTCCAAGAAATGAGTAATTTAGCTATGTCACCAAATGGTGTGTTAATGTTTGACAAAGGTGATTTTTAGCCAACTTCATGCGCGCATAACTTCCCTAATTCTTAACCTTTTTAGCTGATTCTTTTTGCAACATGTTCTAAATATTGGGAAGTATATGTCGGTAAAATTTTAGAACCTAACTCCAAATATGGAGCAAATTAGGCGTATTCCCAAACGGTGTGTTAGTGACAATAATGTTGATTTTTGCCAACTTCCAACACGCATAACTTTCTCATTTCTTAACCTTTTTACTTGATTCTTTTTGCAACAAGTCCTAAATGATATGTAGTATATGCCTGTAAAATTTAAGGAGTTAATTCCAAGCATTGTGGATTTTAGCTATGTCACTAGTTAGGTGCTTAAAGTTTGACTTTCTGGGTCAACTTTGACGTAAGTTGCAATTTCTTGTTTTTCTACCAAATTAGGACTTGTATGTGCATAGTGTGGCTTGTATGATTGTATGAAACATGTTTAGGTGTTTATGTGTTATTTTCGTCCTAGCGACACCTACTAATTTGATTAGGCCATATTTTACCCGAATAGGTTAATTTTGACCAACCGGTGGAACCAAGTGTTGAGTACCAGTGCACCCTCAGGTGAGTTCACTCTCTATATTGTTATGTCCAGTTAGGGACGATAACGCGCAGGTGGTTGCATCCGGTAAGGATGGTAACCCAAACGGTAAGGTATTTCTTCTGAGTAAATTTCCGACATAAATATCATATGCTACACTGAATTGAACTTATTTATTAAAAAGTCCTTACATTCGAGCCGTTAATATACAGTAGCGAGGTAATGTTGAGTAGTACTACTGGGGATTGACACCCCCGCTCAGCGGTGCACGGGATGCACCCTCCCGACTGGCGGTCGGACTGAGATCAATGTTAGCCTACCCACCGTGATCCGTCAAGACACGGGAAGGTAAATTCATAGGTACCCCCTATCAAAACATTGTCAGCTTCGGTTACGAACAATTCAGGTGTACATAACTATAGGCTAGCTACCTACGATATGGAATTTACTGGTCTTATGATATTGATTGTGTTTTACCTGTCTTTATTCATAAACATTAGGTCTACTTGTGACGGGTAGACCGCTTTAGTGAACTCACCAGCCTTGGCTGACACTTGATTGTTGAATGCTTTTCAGGTTGCTTGGAGGATCATGGATGGCACGGGCGTTGGCAATACTTACCTTTTGTAAAACCCTTTTGGAAATTGTATTTCAGATACTTTAGTAATCACTTTTACTAAACAACAACCTTGTAAACTTTTAATGCTTCCGCTGATTTTGTGAAATGTAAACTTTGATTTATTAAATGTAATACTTGATTGGTTTACCCTTTAACTATGGCTTGGTTGTAACTAAAGACTTGGATCCTGGTCTGGATCACACCCCACACGGTTGTACTCCGTTAGTGGAAATTGGGGGTGTGACAGATTGGTATCAGAGCGCTTGGTTACAGCGAACCAGAACATTTTAAAAGTAAAATTTCTGAACTGTAACTGTTTTTTAAAATTTGGTTACAACCCATTCCCAAAAGTATTGCCCGCGTGCTGAAGATGATCCTCACTTAGAATTCCTTGTTTATGTCGGTGTAGGAATTGGATTTTGGGTAGAAATTTTTCTTTCCTGAGACTTAGAAATTTTAGAGATTTTGAATCAGAAAATTTTACTAAGTATAGTCTTAGCGTACTTGTCACACCCTTCTTAGCGAACTTGGTCCCTGTGCTTAGCGAACTTGACCAAGACCTTAGCGAACTTGAATCCTTCTTAGCGAACTTCTATTAGCAAACTTGAACCTTTGTTCTTAGCGAACTTACCCATGTTCTTAGCGAACTTGTGCTGTTCTTAGCGAACTTCCAGCTAGTAAACTTAACATTCTCCTTAGCGAACTTGAGTTGCTCTTAGCGAACTTGAACATGACTTAGCGGACTTAAAGAGATCTTAGCGAACTTCAACGGAACACTTGGGAGAATTTACAAGAATCGGTGTAGCAATTGTTCGTACCACATGTTAGAATGCACATTGCCTTCTGTGTAGTGTATACAGGACCATCAAGAACCCTATTGGGGTAAGACCCACCTAAGATGCAATCAGAGAGGATTTCCTTTTAAGCATGTATTCACCATCTTTTACTTGGTTACATCGACAAAACTTGAGTGATTAATCGTAAGTGCTTGTAGTTATGCACTAGCTTCCCGAATAGGGCAAAATTCATTGTTTATGATCCTGATATCTTTACGGACTTGTTTAACCCTTAACAACATTGTTGATTCTTAACAACCTTGGTAGGTTACTTTTAGGCCTAGATCATGGTAATCTAGACTCTAAGACAATGATCCAACATATTCTCAGCTCAACTGATCATACTTTCTTATAACATAAATAGGAGTCGTAGTAGATCCTGTTCGGGTAAGACACCCATTGACACACACTGAAAGTACCTTTATCGTAGTGCGTTAGTAAAGAACGTTGTTTAGCCTCGTATAGGGCAACATTGTATAGAATCAGATGATTTCTCATGGGATGCGTGTGACTGCGTCTGTTACCCTAAAATGTTGACACTCCTTTCCTTGGTCAATTTAGACCTCGCATTTTAAATCGCATAGTTGTTATGTGATAATTCAACGTGAATGTGACTTTAGTAACATAAATGAAATCAGGCATGTCATGACTAAGAATAATATGATATTTTGTCAGTATATATATAAACATATGTGTGTATAACGGATTCGTGATCGAGTCAGACAATAACTACTCTATATCTTTAAGTTAAGTTGGGGGCATTGTAGCATGGCATGCCCATACTCCTACTGAACCACTTACTTACCAAAGCGAACCTACGGTGATCTTTAAATTAGATGAGTTATTATTCTCAGAACTTGTCTCCTTGGCAAATCCCAGTCAGTTACCTTTGATTTAATGACCACATTCTTGATACTTACCCCTTGGAAACCACATACTACCCCATCGAACCTGGTAGCTAAAGTAAGAGGAACCAGCGTGACCATACAAGGTAAATTAACGTTACGGGTGCACACGTAAATGTAATTTACAGTGTATGCAAGCCCTGGGTAAATCCTACTCGGCAAACCATCAGTTATAAGAGATACGACCTTTCATTTCAAAATCTCATGACATCCATTTTCAAGCTTATGGGACTCAACCGTATGGTTGAGGACATCTAGCAAAGTTCATTTCGCCATCACACCCGTTCTCGTCTCTCTTAGCTATGGCTTCCAACCTATCAGCTCCTTTAAAAATGCGCGTGCGAATGATAACACCAATATGACATCCCATCACTCACATCATCCGACGATAAAGATCTCCCCTCACTGCGGGCGAGCCGTGGTTAAACTCTTTACTGACTCTAATTTATCCGTGATGCTAACTCTACCCCTATGACGTTAACTACTACAACCCTCCTTCAAGCTCTCTCAATTGTACAATAACTTCATAAACTCTAATCTGATGGAAACCCAGACCTCTTCGATAGATAATTAAACCTCAACCATTGGAACCAACCTTTTGGCAGGAAAATCTTGTGGAATTCTCCCCTCTTTACTAGTGATCTCGTCACGATTTTAAACACTTTATACCTCACTACAAATACAGTTTCGCCCAACGGAGCGATGTAGGTTACTTCTCGAACCCGTACGATCTGCTTATTCTTCAAACACACGATTCGTCTGTGAACTTGACTACCAAGGAACCTTCTACACTTATATTCTTGTGTGACTTGGAGGTCCTCAAGCCTTAAGCCATCACGGCTAGTTAACCTCATCAATGACATTCCCATGCACTTCTTTGTCAGAAGTTCCCGTACGACAAACAGTGACAACCAGCAATAAGCAGCTGTATGCTAGGAAAGTTCCACAACATCATACATTGATATCCATTGTCCTCATTCCTCCTTCTCTAGAAATACTTTCCTTGGTAACCCCTATTTCATAACCAATGGTGACTGAACCAAATGACTGATTCGAACTCTCGATAACACGCGTAAGGAAGTAGATTGACTCCAGATTTGGCGAAGACACGTTTGAATTTATTGTATATGCGGCGAGCTACCCGAGGATCACTGAAAGCGACCCAAGTACCTGATATTATTTTTTTACATCTTATATGCAATGCGGCTTTTCGATACGCAGTAGACCCCGCGAAACCTTGGCTACAACTCGTACATTCATTGAAAGTCAGCTAGTATTTTGAAGTCGTCAGCACTTGGTATTTCGGAAACCTACTCCTACTACACGTTTGCACTTTTACTTACTCTTGAGGGCTGATATAAACTGGTGTTTTGTTCTTCTGTACGGTGCCACCGTTGACGCAATCACATTGATATCGGTCAACCCAAATCGTTTTTTTTCTTTTCTTCTCCAAACTCGTGTCAATTGTACCGGGTGAGTTTCTTCAGAACGTATAGTTGCAACTACCCTACAATAGCTACATCGCCTTTCATTCTGAGTCTGTATTCCCCTACTTGATATCATTTATGCTTCCACAAAGAACTTTTCGGTCATTGGAACGTCACCCTTATTTTGGATCTTTACCGGAGGGTAATATGCATAACGATATATCCCATGTTGGCAAACCTCACTCTAAACCTAAACGTGAAAGACTACCTTATCTTTTGAATCCTCTTCAGAAACTCAAATTGTATTCGCGTTGCGTCCGCTAAACTCTTGATAATCCTCCCATGGGTGAAGACCCCACCGACCGAAAACGTGGAAAAACCTTTTTGTCGCAAAAAATTCAAATTTTTTCACATGATTGCATGGTTTCAAATCTTTCTCTCCCATTCAACTCAAAGGCATTGGGGAAAAACATAAGATACCCTATTTTCAAATATATTATATAACAAGATTTGTCAAATAGCTAGGAATGGCAAGGAAACTAGTACACCCTCAACGTGTTGGTAGTGTGGTGGGTTAGCTGCGGTACACCCTATACATAAGCACTAACGACATGTGGAAGGTGGGATCAGTGCTGAACCACAAATTTACCTTGAAATTATAGACAAGAACCTTATTTTGAGAAACTTTATTTAATGGGGGCATTGCCCACAATAAAGCAAAAATCTATTGTTATTTCCGTTGCGATTTCCCAAGTCCCTCATGCATATTTTCACTAGAAGGGACATACACAGTTTAAATCAAATAAAACGTATTGTTTTCCAACCCTCTAGATTGAGAGGAAACACCCTGAAATAAATTTCCCCTAAGCGTCAAATATAAACGACAACCTAGATGAACAACAACGTCTTAACAACTCAAGTTTTGTATTAACAAAAGGGCAAATCACGTGTTCTTTGGAGCAACCCCGTGACTTTTCCAGGACCGTTATCAACGTTTACTCCTCCCAGATCCGTACTCGTCTTGGTTCACCATGGAAATTGGTGAAATATTTCAATTGGTCCTCTAGTTATTGCATTTCTGACATACCACGACTTGTTAACCTTGCGTACGCCTAAATTGTCACCTGCTTGGTGAAGCAGAGCACTTATTTATGAGATTACCGCGCTTACTCGCTATGTTATTGGTACTACGATACCATGCAGCGTCATCTGCCTATACCTTTTCTGCAAACTGTAAGAACCACCCGATCTTAGCCAAATTCAAGGATGCATAACCACCCTCCAGATACGTTAACATTCGAACCTTTTGCAGCACTTCTTGCCTGTACCGTGTCACTGGGCACAATACTTTCTGTTAACTTACTGGAATACTACAGCTGAAAGCTACTCGGACATATGGTCACTTCGTCATATTAAATATTTGGATTTCGAACACTTGTGTCGTCATGATACTCGTTAAACCTAACCATGCAATGCGATTCAACTCACTTACGGAAACGTTTGTTATAGAAAAATCACTCTTTGTACGCTCATGCGAAATGTTCATTCGATGCTTTTTAATCATATACCGTCCATCACTCCTCTCATAACGATCCGTGAAACGATTAGCACTAAGGCGAATTTCGGGACGAAAATCCTTTCAACTTGGGGATGATGTGACAATCAAAAAAAATTCTTGTTTCCTTTCTCCTTCATCCCATTCGATTGGCCAACGCACCTTGAGCACTTTCTTTCAACTTGGGGATGCTGTGACAACCATCAGTTTCTCCGTTAACTTTTTCCGTTAGTTCCGTTAGCAAACCCGTGGCCCGTTATTCGAGTAATTGCATATGTGTTAATGTTTATATGCTAATTAACTTTAATACCTTGTTTCGTGAATTTATATCATGACCTTATGTGTTATTTGTAAAAATTTGCATTTTTATGCGAAACCGGACTTTGTAAGTAAATTGGAATTTTTTTTGTGTGTAAATGATATTTATACTTTTCCCGACTAAACATTTCATATAAATAAGTTATAAACTTTTAGAAACATTTCTAGTAATTTTATTTTACAAGTTTTGGGGTTAAAACTCATTTTTTGAGTTTTGGACATTATGTGCTTAAAGTGAAACTTTGAGGGACCAATTGTGTCATTCCTCTAAACCTAAAAATCTGCCCTAAAGACCCCATCCCTTCCCCCATTCACGACACTTCTCCCCTCTCCTCTCTTCTTCACGGTTACACGCACCTACACACACTCCTCCTCAAATTCTTGAAATCCTTCATCAATCAAGCATGGAATTAAGTGTCCAAGCCCATTCAAGCTTCAAGAAAGCTAGGAGAAGCTCCATTTCTGTGTCACCATCATCATCCGTCTCCTTCTTTTTCACCTAGTAAGCCCTAGAAATCTTCATGTTGAAATTTGTTGAATGCATGTGTTAATCTTGTGATTATGTGCAAATTGATGTGTAAATATGCTCATGAAACATGTTTTATGTTGAGATAAGTTAAATGATGAGTTGGGGCTGATTATGGGTTGATTTTGGGGCTGTACTTTTGAGGTAGAAATCTGCCATGGAATGTTCTTGTTAAAGCTTGGGTTGTTGAACATGAATTTTAGGTGAAATCGCTATGTTCAAGTGCTATGGTCGATTTTTGTTATAATTTTGGTATGAACATATTAGGGACATAAATTACATGATAAAATGGTTATAATTATGTTAGTAGGTGTTACCAAATTGTTGCTCAAAATTAGAAAACCGAAACTTTTGCAAACTATAAATTGTGGACAGATTCGGCCAGATTTTTAGGCCAACTTGCAGAGGTCATAACTTGCTCAATTTTGATCGAAATCAGTTGATTCTTTTTCCCTAGTAAATTATTATGTCTTATCTTCGATTGGGCTACTCGCACGCGTTCTAAAACCTCCGTTTGGTTATCCAAAACACTGCTGCAAGTTAGGTGCGCAGAGCTGTATTTTTCTGTGAAAAGTAGACTTTGCTTTTTGGTTGAGCATGATAACCTTGTTTTAATGAGGGGTTTGTTAAATGAAAATGAGTTTTATATAATAAAAATAAGATCTGGAAGGTTTCATGTTTAAACTCTAAGTTTTGAATGAGTTATGCAAATTTTAAACCTACTTTGACTATTTTACAAAAAGCTAAAATTTCCAACTTCCGACGCGCATAACTTTCTCAATACTTATCCGATTGAGTTGATTCTTTTTGCAAAATTCCCTAAATGTTGAGTAATTAGTGCCTGCCAAATTTTAGGAGTTAACTCCAAGAAATGAGTAATTTAGCTATGTCACCAAATGGTGTGTTAATGTTTGACAAAGGTGATTTTTAGCCAACTTCGTGCGCGCATAACTTCCCTAATTCTTAACCTTTTTAGCTGATTCTTTTTGCAACATGTTCTAAATATTTGGAAGTATATGTCGGTAAAACTTTAGAACCTAACTCCAAATATGGAGCAAATTAGGCGTATTCCCAAACGGTGTGTTAGTGACAATAATGTTGATTTTTGCCAACTTCCAACACGCATAACTTTCTCATTTCTTAACCTTTTTACTTGATTCTTTTTGCAACAAGTCCTAAATGATATGTAGTATATTTCTGTAAAATTTAAGGAGTTAATTCCAAGCATTGTGGATTTTAGCTATGTCACTAGTTAGGTGCTTAAAGTTTGACTTTCTGGGTCAACTTTGACTTAAGTTGCAATTTCTTGTTTTTCTACCAAATTAGGACTTGTATGTGCATAGTGTGGCTTGTATGATTGTATGAAACATGTTTAGGTGTTTATGTGCTATTTTCGTCCTAGCGACACCTACTAATTTGATTAGGCCATATTTTACCCGAATAGGTTAATTTTGACCAACCGGTGGAACCAAGTGCTGAGTACCAGTGCACCCTCAGGTGAGTTCACTCTCTATATTGTTATGTCCAGTTAGGGACGATAACGCGCAGGTGGTTGCATCCGGTAAGGATGGTAACCCAAACGGTAAGGTATTTCTTCTGAGTAAATTTCCGACATAAATATCATATGCTACACTGAATTGAACTTATTTATTAAAAAGTCCTTACATTCGAGCCGTTAATATACAGTAGCGAGGTAATGTTGAGTAGTACTACTGGGGATTGACACCCCCGCTCAGCGGTGCACGGGATGCACCCTCCCGACTGGCGGTCGGACTGAGATCAATGTTAGCCTACCCACCGTGATCCGTCAAGACACGGGAAGGTAAATTCATAGGTACCCCCTATCAAAACATTGTCAGCTTCGGTTACGAACAATTCAGGTGTACATAACTATAGGCTAGCTACCTACGATATGGAATTTACTGGTCTTATGATATTGATTGTGTTTTACCTGTCTTTATTCATAAACATTAGGTCTACTTGTGACGGGTAGACCGCTTTAGTGAACTCACCAGCCTTGGCTGACACTTGATTGTTGAATGCTTTTCAGGTTGCTTGGAGGATCATGGATGGCACGGGCGTTGGCAATACTTACCTTTTGTAAAACCCTTTTGGAAATTGTATTTCAGATACTTTAGTAATCACTTTTACTAAACAACAACCTTGTAAACTTTTAATGCTTCCGCTGATTTTGTGAAATGTAAACTCTGATTTATTAAATGTAATACTTGATTGGTTTACCCTTTAACTATGGCTTGGTTGTAACTAAAGACTTGGATCCTGGTCTGGATCACACCCCACACGGTTGTACTCCGTTAGTGGAAATTGGGGGTGTGACATAGATGCTCTAAAAGGGGAAGCTAATAAACCCGAGGATATGGAAGATAAGGAATGGAAAAGTATTCTGGAAAAGGCACACAGTGCGATCTTCTTGTGTTTAGGAGATCGTGTATTACGAGAAGTATCAAAGGAGAAGACTGCATCTGGTGTTTGGTTGAAATTAGAACAGCTGTATATGACCAAATCTTTGGCCAACAGGCTGTATCTCAAGAAGAAGGTGTATACATTTCAGATGGCTGCTGGCAAAACCATGGAAGAGCATTCTGATGAATTCAACAGGTTAATTCTTGACTTGGAAAATATAGATGTTAGTATAGAAGATGAAGATAAGGCAATCTTGTTCCTTACATCTCTCCCAAGTTCATATGAGCATTTTGTAGATACACTGCTATATGGTAGGGATAATATCACAATGGATGATGTAGTGTCATCTCTTAATTCTGAAGAGTTGAAAAAGAAAATTGACTCAAAAGATGATGGAGGTGATGGTTTGTATGTAAGGGGTAGGCCAGAGCATAGAAGTAGTTCAAGATCTTCTAAGAATCAATCTAGATCAAAATCAAGATTTAGAAGGAAGTGCTATGTTTGCCAATCTGAGAAGCACCTCAAGAAGGATTGTCCTGAGTGGAAAAGGAAAAAGGGAGAAGGAAAGAACCAGAAAACAAGTCATATTGAACGGGATGATACATCAGAAGGGTATGAGAGTTCTGATGTACTAATGGTGTTCAGTGGGAAATTAAATGATGGTTGGGTGATGGATAGTGGCTGTTCCTTCCATATGTCACCCAACAAGGAGTATTTCCAATCTTTTAAGGAGGAGGATCTTGGAACAGTGAAGCTAGGAGATCATACTCCCTGCAGAATAGAAGGCAGTGGAACTGTGACCTTGAAGGTACAGAATGGGAGCTCAATCTCATTAAAGGATGTGAGGTATGTCCCTAAACTAAGAAGGAATCTATTATCATTGGGAACTCTTGAAAGGGAAGGGTATAATGTAAGTCTAAAGAATGGGAAGGCTAGAGTAATTAAGGGATCTATGGTTGTGTTAACTGGTACAAGAAAAGATAACAATATTTACCTATTGGAAGGGGAAGTAGAAGTTGGAAATGAATCTATGTTAACTGAAGAAGGTAAATCTATGGCTTTGCTTTGGCACAAAAGGTTAGGACACATCAGTAGCTCAGGACTTGTGGAATTAAATAAACAACAAGTTCTTGGGAACTTAGACAACTGTGACATATCCTTTTGTGAACATTGTATAATGGGAAAGCAAGCTAGAGTTAAGTTTAGTACAGGTAGACATGAAACACAAGGGGTATTGGACTATGTCCATTCTGATTTGTGGGGTCCAACTCAAACAGAATCCATGGGTGGAGCAAAGTACTTTATGTCATTAATAGATGATTACTCTAGGAGGGTTTGGATTTACATGCTAAAACATAAGAGTGAGGCCTTCAAAAGATTTCAAGAGTGGAAAACAATGATAGAGAATCAAACAGGCAAGAAGCTTAAAAAATTAAGAATTGACAATGGAATGGAGTTTTGCAATAATGAGTTTAATCAATTTTGCAAGAATCATGGAATTGTGAGGCATCTTACCATTCCTGGAACACCTAAGCAGAATGGGTTAGCCGAAAGGATGAACAGAACCATATTAGAGAGGGTAAGGTGTATGCTGAATCATGTTGGGATGCCAAAAATGTTTTGGGCAGAGGCTGCAAGTACAGCAGTGTACTTGATCAATAGATGTCCTTCAAGGGCCATAGGAAATAAAACTCCTATGGAGATGTGGACAGGGTCAAAGCAAGATTACAGTGAACTGAGGGTATTTGGGTCATTGTGTTATTCTCATGTGAGTCAAGGGAAACTTGATCCAAGATCTCAGAAGTGTATATTCTTAGGCTATCCAGAGGGTGTGAAGGGGTTTAGACTGTGGAGAGTGGATGATACTTCTCCAAAGGTGATAGTAAGCAGAAATGTGGTATTCAAAGAGAATGTCATGTATAAGAGTATCATTGGAAAGGAAGGACAGTCATATAGTGAAATATTAATAGATGAAAACCAGGTGAGACAGGGAGTTCAGCCTGAGGTGGAGCTTCCTGGTGAATCAAGTGAGAATGCAGGGAACTCAAGTGAAACATGTTCCCATAACCAGGGAGAAGGTAGCTATTCATTGGCCAGAGATAGAGTTAGAAGACAAATAGTCTAGCCAATTAGGTTCAGAGAAGGTGAGGATATATCAGCAATGGGTTTTGTAGCAACTGATGCAGAAGGAGTATTTGAGCCTAATACATTCACTGAGGCTATAAACTCTATACATAAGGACAAATGGGTTAGAGCCATGGAAGATGAAATGGAATCCTTAATGGTTAATCAGACATGGGAATTGGTGGAAAGGCCTAAAAGTCAGAAACCAGTCTCATGTAAATGGTTATTTAAAATTAAGGATGGCCTTAAGGATGAAAGGGGTTTACTCAGAAAGCAGGAATAGATTACAATGAAATCTATTCACCTGTTGTAAAACATTCATCTATAAGGATTATATTGGCATTAACTGCTGCACATGATTTGGAGCTTGAGCAGTTAGATGTTAAAACTGCTTTTCTGCATGGATCATTAGATGAAACAATATATATGAATCAGCCAGAGGGGTTTCAAGTTAAAGGGCATGAAGATAAGGTGTGTCTCTTGAAAAGGTCATTGTATGGATTAAAACAATCACCAAGACAGTGGTACAAAAGGTTTGATGAATATGTTGTTAAGAATGGTTTTTGCAGGAGTGAATATGACTGTTGTGTGTATTTTAAGGAGTACAAAGAAAATTCTTTTGTGTATTTACTCTTATATGTAGATGATATGTTGCTAGCATGCAAGGATCAGTCAGAGATACAAGCTACTAAAAGACTTCTTATGAAAGAATTTGATATGAAGGAGTTGGGTCAAGCTAAGAAGATTCTGGGTATGGAGATTTCTAGAGATAGAAGTAACAGAATCTTGAGATTAACTCAAACATCTTACTTGAAGAAGGTGTTATCAGTATATGGTATGGCAGGTTGTAAACCTGTGAATACACCTTTAGGGCCACAGTTCAAGTTATCTGCACAAAGTGGGCCTAAGACAGAAGCAGAAGCCAATTACATGGAAAGGGTTCCATATGCCAATGCAGTTGGAAGTCTTATGTATCTTATGGTTTGTACAAGGCCTGACCTTGGGTATGCTGTAAGCCTTGTGAGCAGGTACATTTGTAATCCTGGTAAAGGACATTGGTTGGCAGTGAAATGGATTTTTAGATATTTGGCAGGAACTGTTGGTGTTGGGTTAGTATTTGGCCAGCAACAAAATGAAGGAAGTCAAATAACAGGTTATGTTGATGCAGACTATGCTAAAGATTTGGACAAGGGAAGGTCATTGACTGGTTACTTGTTTAAAGTAAAAGGCAGCATAGTAAGTTGGAAAGCTCAGCTACAATCAGTTGTTTCTTTGAGTACAACTGAAGCTGAGTATATGGCCTTAACTGAGGCAGTTAAAGAAGGGCTGTGGCTTAAGAGATTTGTAACAGAGTTGGGACATAAGTCAGCTGAGTGTGTTGTACACTGTGACAGCCAGAGTGCAATTCAGTTGTCAAAGAATGCAGTATATCATAGCAAAACTAAACATATACATGTAAGGATGCATTTTATAAGGGAGGTCATAGAGTCCAAGGAGTTAACAGTTGAAAAGATTGGGACTTTAAAGAATCCTGCAGATATGCTCACAAAAGTGATTCCAGGGTCTAAATTTGATTTTTGTGTTGGTGCTGCAGGGATTGGTTGATATAAATATTGATATATTGTTGTTTCTGGTTCATAAAGTTGTTTGCTTGCACAATAGGGTTATCAAGTCCATTGGACCTCTGTTACTCATTGATGTTTACAGTAAGTGATGATATGAATTGGATTCAATAATAAACAGGATTATGCTCCAAGGTGGAGAATGTTGTGAAGTGGAGCAATAATCGGGTCAGAAGGATAAGAGAGAGTTAAGTGTTCTTGGTGCTAATATGTGTTAGCAAAGTTGCAGGGACTGATTCTGTAATTCAGTGAAAGTTAGAAAGTTTATGTGCTTATTGTTGCTACTTGCAATATTAGAGGGTCTGTATGTAACTTTCGTCAATAGGTTGTTATTAGCCGTTAAGTGAGGTTATAAGCAGCTAAGCGGTAGGTTTAGTTTCAGTTTTCATGTTTGTATCTCTTGATTTCGTTTTCTAATAAAATCTCTCTCGAATTCCTTCGATCGTTGATTGAGTTTGTGTAGAATTTGTTCTTGATTTCTGATTATTTACAACACAATGAAAAAGAACGGAAGAGATATAACATATATAGTAAATAGACTGCAAGTTTCCATAAAGGCAACATACATTTTAGCTTTGAATTAATATAAAACAGCGATCTTGTTTATCATTCATTGCTCAGTCTTCTTCAACTTCTTAATTGATGTCAATCCACTCTTAGCAATTATGATGCTTCTTTTATTACCGTTAGATACCACCTCAGCTGTAACATTAAGAATGCCATTAACATCTATATTAAAGCAGACCTTTAACTTTTGTTCACCTTTAGGTGCTGCTGGAACGCCATAAATATCAAACCTGTCAAGAAAAAAGTTTTCTTTGGTGTATTTTCCCTCACCCTGAAATACTGTAATTCCTGCAGCTACTTGGTTGTCCATGGATGTTGCATAAACCCGCTCCTTTATAGCGGGTATAGGTGTGTTCCTGGGAATAACAACACTCATATCGATATCCTCCTTAACCCTGATGCCAAGAGAAAGAGGAGTCACATCCATCAACAGCAAATCCTGCACTTTTTTGTTTCCATAACCACTTATTGCAGCCAACACCGCAGCACCATAAGCGACGGCTTCATCTGCATTAATGCTCTTGCAAAGTGGTTTTCCATCAAAAAATTCCACCAGCATTTGTTGTACCTTAGGAATCCTTGTTGACCCACCAACAATCACCACATCATCTACATCCTTCTTGTGCATATTTCCATCTTTCAAACAATTCTCCACATGCTTAATGCACATGTGAAAAAATCCAACATTAATCACCACTCAAATTTCGCCCTGCTGAATTTTGTTGAGAAATCAATTCCTTCATACAAGCAATCAATCTCAATCGGTGTTTGTGGTGTAGAAGACAAATCCATCTTTGCTTTCTCACAAGCAATTTTCAACCTCATCATTGCTCTTGCATTCTCACTCAAATCATTCTGTTCTTTCTTCTTAAATATTTCAACACAATGATTCGCCATCAACTTGTCAAAATTTTCACCACCCAAATACGTATCACCACCCACTGCTTTAACCGTAATGGTACCATCCTTGTTGATCTTGAGAAGAGACACATCAAAAGTTCCTCCACCCAGATCAAATATCATCACATTTTTCTCTTCTGGACAGTTTGGGTCAGCACTCTTATCCAGACCGTAGGCAATCGCTGCTGATGTTGGCTCGCTAATCAAGCGCATGACATTAAGACCGGCCAACACACCAGCATCCATGGTCGCCTGACGTTGCTTATCATTAAAATAGGCAGGAACCGTTATGACTGCATCAGTAACTGTCGTGCCAAGATATGTCTCAGCAACATCTTTCAAGTTTTTTAGAATCATTGAAGATACTTCTTCCGGTGAAAGTTTCTTTTGTTTTGAGTCATGTTCAAATACAATGATTGGCTTCTGGTTAGATCCTTCAATTACCTTAAAAGGTCTAGTTTCATTGTCTTCCTGAACTGCATCATCATTGAATCTGGCTCCCATTAAACGTTTAACATCTGCGCACAGTATTGTTTAAAAGCACAGTATTGTTTAAAAAAATATGCAAATAATAAAAGACTGTATAGTAAATGAGGGAGTAATAACATACTTACCAAAAACTGTGTTTTTAGGGTTCCTTGTTATTTGATTTTTTGCAGCCTCACCAACTAGAAATTCTATTCCATTCCAAGCAACGCATGAAGGAGTAATATTGTTACCTTGTTGATTCGGAATGATCTCGACACGGTTGTGTTTATCGAACCAGGCTGCCACACAAGAATATGTAGTTCCAAGATCAATTCCAATTGCAGTTCTTTCAACTCTAGTAGTCGACATCTTTAAACACGTAAAAGAGTGAATAAAGTATATGATGAATGTGTGGATATATGGTGGGCAGAGAAGTTTTTGTTAACCTGGGATGTGCTAGAACAAATTCAAACTGGTTTTGAACAAAGAAACAAATTGATCCTCTGTTCGTAAAGGGATGCTAAGAAAAGAACAACCTGATTACTCGAATTAATTTGATTACATAGGTAGGAGTTATTTATAATAAACCTAAGACTTGGCCACCAAGGCAAGTTAAAAAACAAAACAATTCTAATCTAATACGTAGACTACTAACTAGATAAACACACTTAATTAAATAATTAATCTTGATATCTAATCTCCTCCATCGTGCCTACAGAGATTATCGTATCGCGCCCTTTGATATTTATTTTATTACGTATCTGACCCATTGACTTTACTAATTTCACAGTTTGGGGTGGGGGGTGGTGGTGGTTAGGGTTCGGCAAGGTCTCTATTATACGGAATTAAACCTTGTGATCGATCAGTTGTTAAGGAGACTCCCGGATTATTTTTTAACTGAAATCTAGACTTGCTATGTAAATGAGTCTACAGATTTAATATGCATAAAACATAAACGTTAGTTAACAACATAGCAGGCAGCCATTCTCGGTTCCGATTTTAACCGTATAACTGAATTTATAAATAACTAGAAATATTAAGTGATATTAATTTTATAAACTAAACTAAATTTGTCCATGACGACACGTTACGCCTAGATCATTTCTAAATGGCACATGATTGAATATTAGATATACCTAAACATTCAAAACCGAAACGTAAACCTAGCTAGGTACAATAATAAAAGATTAAACATATCATTAAAATGAACAACAATAAACATAATGTTAATAAAAAAAACAAACTCAAACACTAAAATATTCTCATTCGATAACACCTGACTGTATAACTAAAACATTTATTTATGGTGGGCGTTAGTAAAAGACAAACTCAAATATTAAAGTATTATCATTCAGTAACGCCTCACTAACGCCTCATTATATAACTAAAACATTTCTTATGATGAGAAGGAAAGAAACAAATGTCAAAACAAATAAATTATATTGTACCAAATATTATAATAAATAAATAAAAAATGATGTATATGGAGCGAAAGGGAGGGCCGAACCGCGTTTCATGCAGCCCATTTGCATTTTAGTATTTTAGATTTTAGAATAGGGCATTTCAATATTTTAGAATAGATGATTAGATGCATACAAATAAAAAACAATATACCTATTGTCCAGGTTGATCTTTAATATATTAACAAGTGGGTCAACCTGCGCTTCGCCGCGGAGTTGACCCGTTGGCATTTCCTCTTGATTTTGTGTTTTGCAAATCCAAAAAGATTTCTAGTTGACCCGACCGTGATCCGCATCCATGGAGTTTGACCCGATATTTTCTGACTCGCCCAGTCCAAGCTTTCATCGCGGGTTGCTAGGTCGCATTTTCTAACAATGATTTTTTATTTTTTTTAAATTTTAAGAGATAATTATTATGATCCTTCAAAAGAAACATACACGAATTAAGTCAATACACAGGGAAGGCGGGCAACAAGCTGCGCCGCCAACCCTTTTTGAATAGCAAACCCTAGCCGTATAAAAACAACATTCTTCAATCTAGAGGTCGCACTATTCCCGCGCATGACTTTCTGGATCCTGTTCAACATGGCCACCGCCTCTGTCTCTAGATGGCCGAAGGTGTCAAAGGCGAAAGGAACAAACACATGTTGATTTTCAATGCACGCTTTCTCATGTTTGTTAACCTTTCCAGCGGCTGCCCTGGATGCCGCCTGACCAGCTGTGAAAGTGCTGGCCCTTAGCCCCACAAGAGGGGAAACCCCCATCAAATCAACACAAGCGTGTTTCCCATTCTGCCACCCAAAAACAAGTATGTCGGCCGGCCGGAGAGTGGAACGCCCATCCCTGGGGTCAGACAGGAAGTTAACAGGAGCCTCTTTCCTGGCTGAGATCCCAGCCCGCCTGAAGATGTCGAACAGAACGTCCCTTACTACATCATGACGATATTTAAAACCTGGGAGCTCTTTGCAGTGCACGGCGTGCTCCCCGAACGAATCCAAACACACCTTGTTGCAGACGGGGCATTTTTCATCCACCGGGAACAGGGGAACCATGAGGCGGTACTTGAGAATGGCCCGGTATTCGACAGGCGACATGTGTTGCCCCAAGCCATCAATAGGGAGAGCATGGAGGAAATCCTGCGCATGTGGCTGTCGGAGGCAATCCCAAACAACCTTTTGCCTAACTGTCATCTCGAAGTATGCTTCCATCTCGAGCGTGCTTTTACCAAAGAGGGCATTCGCCAAAACGTGTTAGGCTTTTGGTCGGGCGGTGTCCTTATTGGTGAAACCGCTCAGATCAAAGCCCGGAATAATGTCATGGAGACCAGCTAAAGCATTCACATAGTCGGGGCTCATGCCACAGCCCCCGCATTCCCGTAGAATATGGTCTTGTAGAGTCCAAGTTTGGGCACGCGAAGCCACAAAGGCGTACGAGGTTGCCTCGACCGCCGAATAAACTCCAAGACCCCCCTGCCGAGTCGGCAAGGAGGCAAGACGCCATTGCAAGTCCCCAAAGAAGGGACCCCCACACACAACAATGTCCTCAACGGCCGTCCGCAAATCCTTATCAAAACCAACAGCAGCCGCCATCATGTGGGTGGGGGGGCAAGTTCTTAGGCCAAAGAGAAGTTTGGCGAGCCCCATGCACGAACGAAGCAGGAGGAGTTCGCATTGAGGTTCGTTCAGTGTAGGGAGGAGGCGCATAAGATCGGCAGCATTAGAAGCCCTCCTCGCAGCCAGCCCCTGAATAAACTGGCCATCCCGACTAACAGCCCCCCCAAGGAGCTTCACCCCTTTGGTGGGCCTGCTGATGTCAGCAGGGAAGAGGCCCGGCCGGACTTTCTCGCCATCGCAGGAAGGCCAAAAGAGTTCCGTCTTCCGAATATTAAGGGTCAGGCCCAACGATGGCCCTCGCTCATTTATAATCCCGAGGGCCTTGGCAACCTCCCCAGTGTCCCCAACGATCGTACCATCGTCGAGATACCAAGCATGGAGCAGTAGGTGACAATTGTCACGGATATGGTGCACAAGCGGGTGAAGGACGAGGGCAAACAGGAGGGGTCCCAATGGGTCACCCTGTTGAACCCCAGTAGTGGCCCATATATGATCGTCCCCCAGGTATAAGCGGGCAGGCTGCCCATATAGGAAGTCAACCCAAGGCGAAATGGACGGGCATCGAAGCCTGACCTCACGAAGCAGGGACGACCGATCTACCAGGTTGAAAGCATTGGAGAAATCGACCGTAAGCAAAGCGAGCCCCCCATCACAATATCGTTCTTCAACCAGACGGTTGACGCTATGGAGAATGGCTTCGGCGCCGCCCGATACCCCAACCCCAAACTGGAAGTCGCCAAGGTAGTCAGCCATTGCCTTACAGACCCCTTGCATCGCAACCTTGGAGACCAACCGCCTCCAGATAGTGCCAACGGCAATAGGACGAATCCCGTTATCAGGCTTGAGGAGCGGCGTTAGGGGGGCCGAGGCAACAAATTCCGCTAAGCCGACCGGACACCGCCCCCCCCCCCCCAGCCAAAGGTTAACGACCGTTGTAATAGCATCCAGGAGGTCCCTAGCAGTAGCAGACCCTTCCCCACACAAGCTGTCCATAAGGTGCTGGGCCCGCAATCCGTCCCTTCCACACGACGTCCCTTTCGGGAAGGATTTTATACATTCAAGGACTCGCACCCCACTCGAGACAAGCGGGGGCTCAGAGAGGGGAGTCGAGGGCATGGACGGCGACGGGAAGCACGGGTGCTTGGCTTCTAGGGCACGCGTGGTTTCTTCGTTGTACGGCGCCACCCCAGAAGAAGACAGCACCTTCACGGCCGCAGTGAAATGACCGTCGGCGATTTTTCGGATGCATCGCGTGACGTTGGGCTGCGCATGGTCCCCTTTCTCGTCGGAAACAGCGCCAGTAGACCCCTCAGCCCCCCCCCCCCAGGATTGTCAAGGATACCCTTAACCAACTGTTCAAAACCCCCCTCCCTCCCCCAAGTAGCTAGGGATGTCATGATGGATCTGCACTGCAGAGCCTTCCGGTTCCCAGAGCGGCAATCATGCCGATTCTGAGGTCTGAAAACCTGCAGGGTGCACCGAGGGAGAAGAAGCAGCCTAACCCAAGCATCATCAGAACCTGGGTGGGCGGCCACACGAAGGAGGGCAAATTTAAGCGCCTGGGAGAAGGCGAGACGACAACTGTGGGGGATGCTCTTGACAGTAGTAACGCGGGCCTTAAAGACCCGATCGAGCAGCCCCCCATCCAACGGAAACGAACAAGGGTCATTAGGCACATGGACAGGGGGGACGGTCTGAGGATCCCCAAGATGTGGCAAACGATATCATCATCGGAGGCGGTTAACCGGACAACCCCGTCGGGGTGGTGACAGCTACGGCTCAAGGCATTAATTTTCATGCACTGCCCGCAAATCCAATAGCCGCAACCTTTTAAGGTCGTGTCCATAGCCGAGAAAACCCCGACATCAGAGGCCAAAGCTTCCCGAATGGAGTCCCGGCGCTCATCTGACGAAAGGTGAAGGCTCTTGAGGTGCGGGATGAGGCGGGAGATACCTTTGGAGCCAATACCACCATCGGGGCAACAGTGGAATGAGCGTAATGGGCACAAAACAGAGCCCCTAGACGGCACCGAGGTTGATGCCATAGAAACGCGCGGTTCGAGGGGAAACACGAGGAGGAGGAGAGAGTGCTGAGAGAGCACCACCGGGAAAACCAACAGAGAGGTTGACAGACCCCGGTCCCGAGGAGGAAAAATTACATCAGCCCACGCAACTGGCGGGACGGAGCACCCGGAAGGGGGGGGGAGGCCGAACCCGGGGTTCGGCCCCGGTTCGGGCCGGTTTCGGTGATTGTTCGGCGGGCAAGCAAGGCTTCGGCTATGGTACGGCGGGAGATTCGGCAAGGTGTTTCGGAGGGGTGATCCGGCGCGGGTTCGGGTAGGGTTCCGAGTGGTAGTGGGGGGGGGGGTCGGTTGGGACTCGGTGGCGGGTAGGCGCCGCACCAGAGCAGCGGCGCACCAGAGCAGCGGCGGACCAAGGTAGTCCGGCGGACCAGATCAGTGGCGGACCAAGGGAGTCCGGCGGACCAAGATGTGGCGTACCAGAGAAGACCACTGTAGGCCGGCGGACCAGAAAGCTGCCTACCGGCGGACCAAGGAATTCCGGCGGACCAGAATTCAAACTGGTACGCCGGAACGTTGGGCGGTAGACCGGCGCAGCAAGCTTTTCCGGCGAAGGGGCGGTTGCAGGGGGTGGAGAGGGCGGGGCAGAGGGAGGGGAAGCGGGGAAGGAGGAAGGGATGGAGGAGGGCGGTGGCAGCGGTGGAGGAAGGGAGAGAGGGAGGGATGGAGGAGGGCGGTGGCAGCGGTGGAGGAAGGGAGAGAAGGAGGAGGGCGGCGACAGAGGAGGATGGAGGAGGAGGGCGGCGACAGGGGGTGGAGAGGGCGGGGCAGAAATAAACCAAATGGAAAAGATGAAGTATATGAGTTCTCAACACTCTCACATATGAAACAACAAAATGCTCCGTACAAACTTTAGAGAAATCAAATATAAAGAAAGAACTTGTGGAGGAAAATGCTTGCTTTATTATTCAACAAACAAAGTCTATACATAGACTTACAGGATAGGTATAGAGGTTGACATAGTCTTCCATCCAACTTGCACCATTTGAATTGATACTTTCACAAAGATCTGGTCACCTACTTACCTACTCCTTTTTTATTTTAACACATGCATAATTAAATATGTAGATTCAAATAACTCATTAACCGACCCGTGACCCATAAATAACCCCGGTTAAACTAAAAAAAATCATCAAAGCTAAAGACTGATATAAGCGAGAAGTAAAAGCATTAAAGAGTTAGCAGTAGCAGACATACAAATTTGCCAAAAGATGATTTATGAACGAAATGGCATGATTCATATTTTAGCAGTCATAGGGACAACAATTACTTGTATAAGCTAAGGTTATTAAAACAAATTCTATAGATATAGAGGAGTTTTTCTTAAGTGCTATTAGTTGGGAGGCAGCATTATATTGGGAAAAAAAGTAAACAGAAATTCAATTAAAAGACATACCAGAAGTTGCATTACTTCTTTGTGAAATCTCAAAGGAACATACCTAGGGGTGTGCATTGGGACGGACCCGGCCCGACCCGGCCCGAAACCGGACCCGCCAATTGCCCATAAACAGTCCCGAGACCCGACCCATGAATTAAAATTCGGGTCGGGTAATTTCACGGGAATCCGGTCCGGTTTAATGGGACGTCCCAAGTGTCCCGAAATTTTATTAGCCCAAAAAAGGCCCAGTTCTTTTGTCCGAAATTAGCCCAAAAAAAGGGCCTATTTTCCTGTAAATAGAACAATCCCTGCGCTAGATGTTCATCAACAAGAAATAAACATCTCTTTCAGTTGGACCTGGATTAATATGTAAACTCACCAATGCACCATAAAGTATTAAAGTTTAAACCATCCAAAAACAAGTCTAAACATCTCTTGTGGTTTACTGGACGCAAAACCCTAAACACGCACGTAAACTGAAGCGACGTCTGGAACTCCGGATCGTATATATCACCTATTTTATTTAATTAAATATTAAAATTCGGGATTCGCGGGACAGTATCTATTTTCGTGGGTCGTACCTGTCCCGACCCGAGTCCCATGAAAGTTAAAATCTAATACCCGAGTACCGACCCACCAATTGAAATCCGGGACGGGACAATCCGGTTCGGTTCGGGTTGTCGGGATTGGTTCGGTTCGGGTTGTCGGGATTCGCGGGACAGTCCCGATTTCTGCACACCCTAAACATACCAACACCTATCTCAAATTAGAGTGAATTTAGGTAATGAGTCAAATACCTAAAGTTGCATTACTTCTTTGTGAAATCCCTCTAATAGCAACAAATGGAGCACCTTGCCTCCTCTTCTATCATCCATTGCAGCACCAAACAACTCATGGGCATTCTAATTCGCCTGAAAATAAGATAAACTACAAAAATCAAATCAAACCCAAGTGAAACCTGCAAATGAGATAAGCTAGAAAAATCAAATACCAAGAGTATCTATCATATTTTCAAACCCAGAAACCCCATTCCTGCATTTTCGTTACCTGCAAAAGAACACCAAAATTCATAAATGGAAACAAAAACTAATAAAACCGTATGTCACAATAAGTTTAGAATTTTATATGTATGTTTGATGTGCATGAATTAGCTCTTATTTTGATATGTGAACCTCTAAAGTACATTATCAAAAGCAAGACATACAACATTACTTGTACCAAGATAAACTACTATACACAAATAAGGGAAATAGCAAATAAATAGTAGAGGCTTACCAAATGAACTACGGCGTATCAAATGAACTCCAACAAACAAACCTAACAAAAAAAACTGCCAAACAAAACATATGTATTAACATAATATCAAATAATTACTTATCTAAGACTACGGCGTATCAAATGATCCTCATTTCGTCTCCGTACTCACCATCATGTTCATCTTCTTCATCGTATGCATCTTAAACTTGAGAACCTGCGTAGGAAGGAAAAAGAACACGCATAGGAATTGAAGTGATCTCGTGTATCTAACGCCTTCTACAACCTCTGATTTGCGCCACCAACAAAAACAACACAAAATTAGAGAAGAGAAAACTGATTAATAAGCCCTAATTGCTACATCTCTTTATAATGAAATTGTACCCACCCTAATTGCTACATCTCTTTATAATGAAATCGTACCCACCACGTAAAAAAAAAGGAGATGAGCGTGTATCCATACCTACATCAGCACAATCTGTGAAGGTAGAAAAAGGAGATGAGCTTGGAATGGAAGCGGATTATAAGCGGCCGGACAACTCGGAACCCCTCATTCTCTCTCTTTTCTATATGTTCAGAGGAGATTGCGTGTTCAAATGAAGATTGCGTGTTCAAATGAAAGAGAAGAAGTTCCTGATTTTCTGGACCTGATTTTGTGGTGATATGATCCGGTGAACCACCGCTAAAAAGTCTTCCAAGGCAATCCATCAAATAACCTTAAACTTTGGTAAAATTACAAACATGCCATAAAAAACTATTAAAAACTGGTTTTTCATATATATATAATATAATATATAATGTGCATTAGTGGCTTGTACATTATGTTTTAAAAAGAGTACCACAGGTTTTCTTATGTTATTATAGGGTAATATATATATAAATAAATATAAATATAAATATGATAGCAAATATTATAATAAATAAATAAAAAGAATGATGTATATGGAGCGAAAGGGAGGGCCCAGTTGCGTTTCATGCAGCCCATTTACATTTCAATATTTTAAAATAAATGATTAGATTTTTTTTAGAACGGCCAAGTCATTTTATTCAAAAAACTACCGACGTTGATCTTTAATAAAAAAAAATGGGGAACAACCAAACAAAGTCATCACAGCTTACGTTCTCCAAAAACATTTTGAGGAATAAGTCAAAATACAACATACCTTAAAATTAAGACAACCGATAGTTTAAGGTTACGATGTTAGGCTCAATCAGTCAATTGAGTTGAAACCCCCCCCCCCCCCCCCCCCAAAAAAAAGTTATATGATGACGGGTCATAAGTTGTCTTGTATGTATAACGGCCCACGCGATGTGACATGTCATAAGTTGTTCTTTTATACTGGCAGGTCATAAATTGATCTTGTATGTATAACGGACCGGCAGAATATGACAGGTCATAAGTTCTTATATGTATCTTTATATATAAAGAAGGTGTAATCTATAAGTTTTGTTAGGGTAAACTATAACATTCCGATTTTTAATATTTGGAATTTCCGTTAACGTCATGTTATTAAATAACATGAGAGAATAAAATCCCTAAGTTAGTAAGTTGTGCATATGTGAAAAATTAGGGATATATTATGTAAATAAAGGTTATAAGCTAAAAATGGGTTAACTTGGTTAAATGGGGGACTAAAACTGTAATTACACTAAAGTGTAATAAACAAAAGAAGAGGAGAGAGGGCTGGAGATCGATGTCTCCTCCCCCTCCGCGATTTCCAGCCTCCCAAACCCTCACTCCCACTTGAAAATTCTGCTTAAAGGAGGCATGGGCCACGATTTTTACACATACATTTGAAATTAGAAGTGCTCAATTACCTGCATTCATCTCTTGTGTGTCAAGTAAGTAAATCCCAAATCTTTGCATGTGGCGCAAATTGGGACTAGAAATCTACAAATTGATGGGTGATAATTACGTTTTATGTTGTTTAAATCATGTCTCTACTAATAGGAGCTTATAATGAATTGATATTGGGGACTAAACCACCTAGTTCACTAGATGGTCTTCATGATTAGATAACCAACTCTTAAAATTGTGAAAGATTGATCATATGATGATCTTTGGTGGGTAATCTTAGCTAAATTGATGAATTTGATATGGGGTTAGAAGGGATTTTACCCAAGACATGATTATTGTAGGTGAAATGCCTAGAAAACTCAAGAACAAGAATGTCATATGTTAATGCACACAAGGTATTTGATAAAATGCGTAAGTGAACCATAATGCTTGATTGCTTGTTAAATAACTAAATTGCTAAGATATTATGATTGTATGCACTTAATTGATATCATGTCTTAGCAATGGTTCCCATGTAAGTAGGAAATCTATGGTAGAATTACTTGCTTACAAATTATGTGAAAACATAATGCTTGTTAAATGACTAAATTGCTAGATATTATGATTGTATGCACTTAATTGATATCATGTAGCAATGGTTCCTATGTAAGTAGGAAATCTATGGTAGAAATACTTGCTTACAAATTATGTAAAAAATATGAATATGTGCATTATTGAAAAACTCTATTATAGATTATTGTGATAGTAATAAAGGTCCTAACAGGGTTAGTGACCCGTTAGGTGATCAAGTTGATCAGGGGACCAACCAAGCAAGTGGAAGCGGAGGCTCAAAATCACGAGGTAACAATGTTTATGTTACAAGAATTGTTTGATGATAATGTATGTTTGTGTAATTTCACAACAAACATGACAAGCCTTGGGGCTAAATTGGTTAGGTGATGAATGGTTCTAAGAACCATGAAGCCTTAATGTCGGAAGGACCACCAATTAAGACAACTGACTATAAACACGATTTGTAGGAATCATAAGACAAATGAGCAAGTTACAATGGGTGGAAATGGTGTAAAGAAACCATCACTATGTAATGGGTAATTGGTGATCATAAATGGTTTATAGAGCCATAGATCCTCAATAGACAAGTTTATGGTCAATTGATGAATTAGGTGGAGCCAAAGGCATGGATCCGTCATAACGGGTCAAGCGGGTTGAAAGACAATAAAAATATGAAATAGGATGTTTGTGTAGTACAATGATAAAATTGAATGTTATACTTAGGATTATATGACTTGGGCATAAAGACCTTAAAGAAAATGTTACTTTAGTTGTTATGAACATAGTCGATGCATTGACCCCATGCAATACTTGCATCAAGTAAATGTTAATCATTAATGTTACATAAGTTTGGACATATGAAAGTTACTACAACTCATTTCCTGGGTAAAACGAGGCAAGGATTGCTTAATGGGTCAATGGATTGGGATAAACCCGTTGGTTGTAGATCATGTAATTACAATGATTAAGGATTGTTATAATACTTGAAAACATTTTAAAAGGTGATTTTGGGTGTCAATAAGGTAGAAAAATTAGACCTTGAATGATTATTAAAATCTGGTAGAAAACAGGGGAAGGATGCTAACAATTTGGCCAAGTACGGGACTAGCAAAATTTAGTCGGATCCCTTAAAATTACGCTCCAAGCGATACGCGTGGAGCCTCGCGACCCGCGACAGAAACCTTCGCGTACCACGAAGGTTTGAAAATCAAGAAATTTTTAATTTTTGTTGAATCTTGTTATTGTTTATGATTCATGATGCAATAAAAACTCACTATTGAAAGTGAGTATGTTACAGGTAAAGGGAAGGCTTAAGGAGATGTTCGTCAAGCGTTGGAAGGACCGATCACATGAAGATTAAAGATCCCGTTCCGCATTTTGGGTTTAGAAATTATTGTAAATGATGATAAACAAATTTATGGGTGCCAAACTTGGAAATGATGTATTTTGTATATGTTAATCATGATGTTGGTACAAAAAATTTCTAGGACCGGTTTTTATAAACTAAATAGTTACTTGTTGGCACTAAACTGTATACGGGTGTTACATAAACTTAGTATTTAGATAATTCTAAGGGGTTGTTTGGTTGGGTTTAAATAACCTCTTAATGGTTCAGATCTTAATCATTCAGATTAAGAGTGTTTGTTTCACAACCTCTTAATGAAAAAAAAATTAATCACTAAGACAAAAACCTCTTAATAGATCAGCCCCCTCCTCCTTCCCCCCCCCCCCCCCCCTCCCCCACCCAAAAGAAAAATCAACCCCGAAAAGCCATCTAAGCAAAACATCTTAATGGTTCATAATCTCTTACCCAATCAGAACATTATTATCATTATTACTTATCATTAGTTAATTAACTGTTAATACAATTTTATTAAATCAAGAGTAATATAAAATTCTTAGTAAAGAATGACGTGCTGATAAAATGAAAAATAACAATTTATAAAAAAAAGTTAATATACCTGATTGATAGGGCTGGCCCCGCGCCTAGGCGGGGTAGGCGACCGTCTAGGGCCCGGCATTTTGGAGGGCCCGAAATTTTTAAAAAATTTGTTATATATTTATATATAGGTTTTAGGTCCTGTTTGGTTCAGCTTATTTTTGGCTTAATCTGATCGAATAAGACATTTTTGTCATATTGTGTTGTTTGGTTCGAATGTCTGAATGAAAATTGTCTGATCGAAAAAGACATTTTTATCTGTTTCATCATGCCCCATATTTGTTGTTGAACGAAAAAGACAATATCGTCTTTACCATACAGTCTCTTATTCATTTGTTGCTGAACAAAAAAAGACGAACCAAACAGCCTCTTAGTATATTTAATAAATATTGTGAAGCTCAATATCAATTTTCCATACGGCTCAGACGGTTAGTGGGCGTGTTTAACACCAAAATGTCGCGGGTTCGACTCTTCTTGTATTCATTTTTTTCCAACCAGTCCTAAAATTGAAGTATATATATATGTTTTGTACAAAATTTAGTAACTTGTCATTCTCCTTTACTGGTTAGATAGCTTGATTTTGACGTAAAGGTCACGTGTTCGAATCACGTTAAGCTTTTTTTTTTAACCAATCCAAACATAAAGTATAGGGACTATTTTTGTATGTCAAAGAAACTTTGTTTTTTTAATTAAAGGTCACATGTTCGAGTCATACAATAGTTTCATAGACAGGGGCGGAACTAGAAAAGTTTTTGAGGGGGTTCACAATTTTTTTTTACGGAGTCACTGTTCTTTTTATAATTGATTATCATTCATATTGTTTAAGGCTAGAAAAATGAGGTATCTGTTTTTATATATACGCGTTTGTCTTTTATTATAAGGGCCATTTTTTTCTCGCCTAGGGCCCAGTTTTTTTTAAGGGTTTTCGGGGCCGGCCCTGCTGATTGAATTAAAAAAAATGATGTATATGGAGCGGAAAGGAAGGGCCGAGTTGCGTTTCATGCAGCCCAGTTACGTTTCATGCATACAAATAAAAAAGAATATACCTATTGCCCAGGTTGATCTTTAATATATACTAGAGATCGATCGCGCGTTGCTGCGGTAGCCCGGAAAAATGTATGAAAAGGATGAACCAAGTAGGGAAACATAGGTTTATTTGTGTATCAGATACTAAATATTTTACACAAACCAAAGAAAGGAAATAAAGTTAAACAGGATCAATACATAGCTTATTTTACAACCAAGATTTGATCCTGAAACTTGTTTGATAAGTAAACCATCATATTTTTGTATCTTACATTTTATTTAACTTATCATTTAAAAAAAAACCAAAAAACAAAAGTACGCATGAACCATGTCAAAATAAATTGAATATATGTTAATCGAGACGTAAAATTAGCATAAAATAAAGTCTAACGCACAAATAGAAGTTAATGATTAAAAGTTGGTTCAAGCACAAACACAATATGTGAGGTTATAGTAAAAGTTAGAATCTGAGGATCCGTAATGTAAATTCATAGGTTTAGAACAATGTCGACAAAAGTAATAGTGACGTCACACTGAAACGAACCACTGAAAGGCATCGTTAAATGAAGTCACCAAAAGTGCTTAGTGTTTGAAAAATTAAAACACCACACCCAAACATTACACACGCCAAATAGCTAACTTGATGTATGCTGAATAAATTGGCCGATGTAAAAGGGAAAGAAAAAAAAGGGTTTCTTAGGATACAATGGTATAAAAAAAAGGGGTGAGGGTATTTCATATCATTTATAGCTCTTTGAATCTGCAAAGGAAGATCATAAAGAAAATATTAGAAAATAGAGGGAAAAGATACGAAGGTGCTTAATAACCTAAATTGGAACCGAATCTAAGTCAGAGCGCATGGTTTACATAATGGTAGTAACGGGGGCCATGAGCATGAAGAAAATTTTAAGTTAAAGTAATCAATGACAGAATTATAGGAAGTCCACCTAAAAGACGGTAACAGGGATCATACATTTGGATCATACCTACTAATGGTAGAAGGTTTAAAGACAGGCTATCCTTTAAAGGTAATTGTCAACCAATTAAAAAGGCAATGTCTATAGAAGTGCAAACATAACTGGCATATTATTGTCTAAATGGAACACACTACCAATGACAGCTCACATATCAACTCTAATAAAACGGATGGAACAGCAAGGGGTCTTAACACAATGATAAGATGTACAATAATTACATAACCTCATGTACAGCTGCAAACTATGAAACTTATATTGGTAACCATGATGAACCAACCAAGAACAAAATGCAGTAGACCCAACATACAAATTCTATTTTCTTCCAGCAAATAACCATTGATTGTCTTTTTTCTGATCCTTATGATATGTACTAAGGCTAACAAATGAAATCTAAAATTTGCATTAGTGCTCTAGATTTTGAGTATGCTGTTATAAGATAGTTTTATGATACTTTATTTGGCTGAAAAATAAAGTCAACAATAAAATAGTTTCGATGTAAAGCTATAATCACTAAACAGAATTAGAGTGCGAGACACTTTAGTCAATCCAAAAACTAATATACAACAATAATGCAGTTTTTTTATTTTAAATGTTAGCCTCATTGAAACTTGCAAATTAAAATGTTATGAGAAGCTAACAGAATTTTGTTTCATTTATTGTTGCCATAGACATAATATTTGGAATCCAACAAATGCAAAATATCCTATGATAAATCAAGAGGAATACAAATTGCAGAATACTAAAAAAATAACACAGTAGCAAATTTCGTGGAAGAGATGGCCATAATGCAGTTTATATTTCCACTCAGAATGTTTGAAATTTAAATGTAAAAAATAACATGAGTCATTAGTTTATGTTTACATCTTAGAGGTTCTATACTATTTAAATATAGAACAGTGAATTAAAATTATAATATTCTCAGTTTGAAATGTCATGAAGGGTTTACTTATAATCCATTGGCTGTGCAATTATGCATACATTTCTTTAATATAAATAGGATCATTTCGAAATCATACGGGTGAATCAGATGCAGATCATTTACCGTTTTTCTGAAAATATAACTTGTTCTTGGATCTAGTGCACAAAATAAGCCCTAAATCCAAGAACGACATGTCAACGGTGAAGTCTTAACAAACGTGGTAAAAAGGAGAAACAAAGACATACCAAAGAACGATAATGAGGAAAACATTCAAAGTCAGCAAATACCTGCATATAATAGAGGAATTATTATTATGAAAAACTGGAAAAAAATACAGATTAAAAAAGATGAGTGCAGGTTCACCTACTTTGAAAGAAAGAAATCAAGGGAGTAAAAAAAGAGAGAAATAAAACCACTATTAAACCTAGCAACAGGTAGAGGTCACACTGACCTCCTTTCTTTATTGTACGCTCCACCTAAAACCAAATAAATGACACTCATGCAAAAAAAAGAAAAAAATGAATAGCCCACGAAGTAGATGATGAAAACAAAATATGTTTACCAATTTAGAATAAACTTGGTCCTCATATTGCGTTTCTTTTGGTACACTCTGCAATAAAAAACAAAGTGTAACACCCGTATACGATTTGATGCCAAACTTAAGTTATTACTTTATAAAAATGTGGTCCCAGAAAATTTTTCACATAAAGTCATGATAGACCTTTACAAATACACCATATAATGAGTTTGGCACCTGAAGTTTGTTTAACAAATTTTCACATGGATCATTTTAATCAAAATAGGCAACGGAATCTTCGGTCTTCAAGTGATCAGTTCTTCATTCGCTTGACGAGCATCCATTAGCTTCCGCCTTACCTGCAACATACTCACTTTCAATAGTGAGTTTCTATTGCATAACATGTATAAATACCATTAACAATGAAGGATAACAAGTAAAAATCAAAGCAGTATTTCCAGGCGTATCGCCTGGGTCATATTTACTTCCAAGCGATACGCTTGGAATTCTAGGCGTATCGCCTTTAACATCAACTGCTCCAAGCGATACGCTTGGAGCCCAATTTCCAGGGATTCTGGCCAATTTCGGCCAGATTCATACTTAGCCAAATTTTTTTGGCTTCTTCACTTTGCTTCCTACCAGGTTTCACCAACTGGTTTTTTCAGCCTTTTTCAAGTCCTTCAATCATCACAAAACACTTGTTAAACAGGTTTTTAATTATATAACCATACCTTATTCGAATCGAATTCATACTATGCATTTACGGTTTCATCCAACCCGTTTGACCCGTTAGGACACCCATTGCCCTTAACTAAGTATACGACCCATATGTAAGTTTAACCTGCCATAACCCATTAGTATACATGAAGGATAACTCATTCCAATGGTCAATTACCTCTTTTAACCCTGCAAGGATTCTATGCACTTCGTGTGCTCGTTTCAATTTTAAAGATTATGATCCTAAACTTATGTGACTACCTATTTATGCGTCAATTTACTTTTAGGGAGTCACTACAGATTTGTTCAACCATTTTTTTTTTTGGGTTATTGCACCCGTCTGACCCGTCAAGACGGGTCCTTGCCCTTGGTTTACCCCAATGCCTAACTTGACCAAATATAAGTCTTGGAATCTATGGTTCTATAACCATTTCATGATTTCTTTTCTCTTGTTACTTGGCATGGACTCCAGAAGCCCATTTCCGCCATTGTAACTCTTATTCGTTCTATGATTCATCCGAATCTTTTCCATGGTCAAGTTTATCATTGGAGAACCTCATGGCTTTGGGCTTCATGGTTCCTAACCATTCATCACCCCTTGTTTTGAAGTAGTTCATGGCTTGTTTTACTATATTGAGATTACACAATCTACATTTCCATAATTTAATACTTATAACATAAACAATGTTACCCAACAATACAGAAATTTCACATTTGTGGCTCCTTAGAGCCATCTAATCTTTTTGACCCATTATTATGGGCTTCAGTTAGTTATATAACCACTAGGCAACATTTTTGCATTCTAGTGTGGTTTTTATAGACCATTTGTGTTTTTCAACCCATTAGCATGAATCCCACGGTTCATTAATCACTAATGTTGTACATTCGTATAACCATGGTTCCTATGAACCATTTAGTTAAGTATTATTCTTTGACTCACTAGTATGATTCCTTTAGAATCATTTGATCCGTTGTATTTGCTTTCCAATCCAACATTTAAACACACACTTTACCCTGACGATTCAAGGTTTCCATTTAACTTTCTGGTAATCAACTTACTCTTATGTGGGTACCTTAATTGGTACAAAATCCATTCATATCATGGTAAGAACATATATCATAGCATATTAGCTACCTTATAGGGTGTAAGTAGTACTTACCTCGATTCGTCCCAAAGTCCTTTACCACTTCATCCGGTTGACCCATTTGATTCCAAGCTCAAACCTAGCTTTTTCAATAGTCAACATTTAACTCATTAGTATTCCCTTTCATGACTATTTTAGTCATTTAGATACTAACCATTTCCATTTTGCATATTCATCATAATTTTTATGTTCTAATTGAAACCATCACTTTGACTTATAAAGTCCAACCACAATTTACATACGAACACATATAATTGCACTAATCACATATCATATAGGTCATATAATATGTATATTCAACTTTCATACATGTATAGAGCAAGTATAATTGACTGATTTTAGAAGTTAATATTTTGTGTATACTTTTTCAGCTATGCTGCTGTAATGGGTCATTTTTGACCCATCTACGAATTTTTCTAGCCTTCCATGATCAAAGATGAAAGGTAGTACACTGAAAGACCTTTCTAGGCGTATATGGCACACCTTCTAACGATGTTTCTGTGATTTTATACGATTTTTCTAAAAACAGGACAGCAACTTAATTTTTAACCAAAAAGCATGCTGGAAAATTGAGTGACCATATTAACGGGTCATTTTGACCCATTATACATCAGATTCAATTTACGGTGTTCAAATACAAAACGTAGTATTCAAAACAAGCTTTTCAACCGTGTATCGTGCATCCCAAACGGACATACGAGTGATCTTATATGACACTTACAAAACAGCCCCACGACTAGCTTTTCATCTTTTCATGGTTCTATAAAATTTCATTTAACACATGATACAAACATGAACTTCACAACTTGTACACATTCTTATTTCGTGGCTTCTAGTAGTTCATAATACTACAATTAGCCTCTAGTGTCAATAATCCACATCACGACTTCGCATATAGCATCAATTAACACTAGTTAACCAACAAAATGATCATTTAAGCATTTAATCGAACACTTGGTGTGCATCACCCTTAACAAACATAATCAACCTAAATTGCTTAGGTTCCATTTCCATCTAGGCATAACATTTGCATCTTGCAAACATTATACAATTTATAAGTCATCTAGCAATTTATGAACCACTAATAAGATGGTTCTATCCATTAACAATCATAAGTTCCATGATTTTCCAATAAATGGTGAAATTCGTATTTGGGGTTTCAAGTACCCAAAACTTGATGTTTTAGATCAAATTCTTAGCATGCAAGTATCCATGATCACACATAAACATACTGTAACACATTAGGAATGAAATCACAGCCCTAGAACACTCAATTGGGTCATAAATTTCGGACCCTAAACAAGCTTGAAAATAAGTTTTACTTGCATGATGACCTTCTAGTGTTTAGCCATGCTTAACCCTCTCAATTTCTTGTCTCAATACTCAATATCGCAGCATCTTGATCTCTCCATTGCAAGAATTTCGAACTAGGGCTTGTGATGGGGGAAGAAAGCAACGCCTGCTTCTTCGGCCATCTCCATCGTTTCTTTCTTTTTTTTTTTTTTAATTTAGTTTCCACTAACTTACTCCCTAAGTCCCTCTAGTTCTAAGTTTAGGCTATTTAAAACCCAAACACCATTTAAACAATTCAAGTCCTCCTAGTTATATCCACTAACCTTAGTTTCCAAAACTAAGGCAATTTGGCTAAAACCACCCCTAACTTTGAGACTTATTTAAAAAAACCTCATTTTATCTAAATGGTTGAGTTATGGACTAACGTCCCGTCTCATTTATTTACGAATAAAATATTCGTTCGGGTTTCGGGTTATTACACAAAGGTTATTGAAGTTTGAAAAAAGAACATAAATTTGAGTAAAAGATTATATCATTTAGACGTAAGGGTTGGTCGTTGAATCCATACTCTTTGCAAATAACAATGGCTTGCTAATGAGAGATTGAAGGATGATATTTTAGAAAGAAGATGTGTGCTTCTTACAGATGTACATCAATGAAACCCTGTGTGGCAACCTGAAACGCCAACAAATAAAACATGGCTACACATGAAGAAACTCAAGATATGTCTTCACCTGCTAGCAGCAATGACAATGACAAACACTGTTAACTTCTCCGTTGGTACTACTCCAACACTTCTATTTCAAATATATAGATAAAAAAATAACTAAAAGACTTTTAAACTGTCCAAAAGTCATGTAAATTTTGCAACCTTCAATTTTTGGTGTAATGAATTGACATATAATAGGAGCAACGCAAGAAATATAACACACAATTGTTCTTTTGGAGTGCGACTTAACAGGAAAAGAAGCATAATGTGTTTAAGGATAAACGTTGACCTGTTGCTTTCTTTGAGCGCACATTTGTTAATCCTCAGGTGTATAAGAGGGGTGCATTTTAAACTGGGTACACGTTTGTTAATCATCAGAATATTCAGTTCGAAATAAAGTTTTGAGTAATTTTGACTTTGCCGGTACATTTTAAATATCTTCTAATAAATCCGTATGAAGCACAAATCTAATATGTACTCAAAACGTCTAATAAACTGAAGCACGGTACATTAAGAAAAAACTTTGAATGTTCTTAAGCTCCAAATATCTTCTAATAAAAAAAATTATATTATTAAATTTCACATGAAGCACAGATCTAATGCTTTCATTTTCTCTGTTTGGATTTTGAAATTCCATAACATTATGAAATTCCATAACATTATGAAAGAAATTCCATATGAAACACAGATCTGTATGAAATTACTCAAAACCATGAAGAACATATCTAATGCTTTCATACCATTATGAAATTCCATATGAAAGGATTTTGATAGTTGTGTTTGTTTGTTTTCATTCTTATCCAACAAACATTCTTTTAAAATAAAAGGTGGATGCGATTACAATACCTTAATGAAGACAACTTTTATGTGAATTGGGTAATTGATAGTGTCCAAAAGTGGAGTAGGAGGTTTCTGTGAGTGATACCCAGCTCTCTCCGACTGTGTTGCTTCAACCACAAGTACTCTTTTACTCCACTGTTCACAAACAATCAAAACCGAATAAGAATCCATCCTTTAACGAACAAACAAAATCATGAAATTGGAATGCATCGAACACAATTGAAGGGTTTGTGCGAAGATATCAAGCTTTAAATTTATGTTTTTACTATCAAATCGGATGGTAATGTATTACAAATGCAAATGATTATCAATACAAACTGACCACACAAGTCCAAAACATCAACATAAAGCACATTTAAACAGAAAGACCACCTGTGAAATTTCATGAGTAATCACTTGATTTCTAGAAAAAACATAGCTACCACTTGATTATCTATAACAATCATGATTAAACATACCTCATTATAACAATAAGCCACAGGAATTAGCCGATATGATCTATCCACTCGGTAGGCAAAAAAAAATCCCAAAATATTACCGCTTCCGGCAGGCGGCCTCCACCGCCTTGCCTGACCTCCTCCGCCGCCTGCTCGAGCCGCCGCCGCCTCCTCCGGCGGCCTTCTGACGAATCCGTCCTGCGCGGCGAGATCCGCTTTCTTAATCGGCGTAGTCTCGTCTCGAACGTACCTGTTCACCATCGGCACAGGCGTCGGCGACGTTACTCTCGCCGCTGGTAAATCCGACAACGGATCTAACGCCGGCGATCCGTGTGACGCTTCTACTTCTGTTTCTGTTTCGTGATTCAACTTTTTCGGGGAGACCTCCGCCGGAAAAAAGACGGTGAACTGCGTTGAACGAATGGAGGCGGAGAATTCTTTGTTGTAGCATGTTGGCCGGAGGAGAGCTGAGTTCGCCGGGAGTGATGGGGTGGGAGAAGGGGGGGGGGACGGAGATGGGCGGTCGATTGGGAGAATGAACGGATGGATACAGCCGTGAGTCTTTTTGATGGCTACATCCGGATCCGGATCCGACCCGGATCCGAATGGCACAAACCCATAAGTTTGAGTTGTCTAATGTATATATATACAACTAGTTTTAACCTCGTAAGTGTTGCGCCAAGAGTCGCGGTTGTGCAGGTACGAATAAATAAGGAGTGATAAAAAAAGGATGTTACATAAAGATGATTCATGTAAAATGTTGCCTAACTTTAGTTTATATTAAAGAAACTACGTTAAAAAGCAGTGTCTAGACACCTAAGATCATCCTTAATAGTAAGCAAAAGAAGGCAGGTACGGCAGACCCAGTCTAACTCTACGGGATTTATTGAGATCGGTGGAGGTGGAACCTGGAAAAGGAGTAAAATTAGCAGTGTTAAGAATGTAAAAGCGTGAAAGGTATAGGGGTTTCATATAGGCACGAATGGTTTTTGGTCAGACACTCTCTCTCAACGTGACATTAAGGCCTAAATGTTACATCTCGGTTCGTGTCTCTAACTAGCGTGACATTAAGGCCTAAATGTTACATTTGTTTTATTTATAAAAATAAATCTAGTAATTTTTTTTCAATTTAAAACCACTTTAATTTTATAACAAGTAGAATACACTTCATAAAAAACCCAAAAAACGTAATTTAAAAAAATTAAAAACAACTCGTTTTTATAAAAAAAAATCAAAATAAGCATTTTAAGAAATAAAAAAAAACAACTTTATGAAATAAAAATATATAAAAAAATAACATTTTACAAAACGTAAAAAAAGAGTTTACGTAATTTAAATACACTTCATAAAAAACCCAAAAAATATAATTTAAATTTTACAAAACGTAAAAAAAGAGTTTCGTGTCTGTATCATAGACCAAGGTATAAGTGCAGACAACTGAGATCTCCTATTTATACAGCTGAGATTGGTGGTTAGATTCTAACCGACACAACTTTCTAATGGCGCTAATTAACTACTTTCTAACTGCCATTTTTTAAACCAATGCTAATTTGTTTAGGCTCCTGCTATATCCACCCGAGGATTTTACTAAAAACACCAAAACCAAACGGTCGTTTCAAGTGAAACGACCTTGAAACGACCTTGAAACGACAGTTTCAACCAAAACGACCTTGAAACGGTCAATATAAAGGGGGGCCCCCTGAATTTTAAGGTTTTGTCGTCGTGACACGTGGCGGCCGTTTCAACTGAAACGGCCTTGAAACGACAGTTTCAACCAAAACGACCGTAGGAAATAGATGAATTTAGTAAAACCTTGGGTGTCTATATAACAACTCTTTGTTTATCATAACCTATATGTACAAAGATAATTAATAGTCCTCTTATAGGAACATGGTAAAATTTTCAATTGAAGGCAACAATCAAAGTAGATGAGCATGTTACATGCCAGTGGAAACATGCCGTGTTTTGTGGCAAAGCGGTAAAGATGACTGGAACTGCTATATTGCTAGGGATTTGATAATCATGTACCTGTAACTTAATCGTTAATGTCACGTATTTTGTGAAGCGCGTCATAGCTACTATCCAAAAATATTTAATAAACTTTTTGTTGGGTATAGTGGGCTTATTGATATGGGCCGGTTAGTGGGTGCTAACCTAGTTCCGTCTCTATATATATGTATGTCATGTAACCGATATCCCTTCACACAATAATATATGTATGTCATGTAACCGATATCCCTTCACACAATAATATACTACTAGTTGATCATTATAAATTAACCTCTAGTCACAACTCACAAAACACATACAATTACAAAAATTTAAATAGATATACAGTTTCATACAATCTAATCTTAGTTTAAATAGCATATAGCACCAAAGACAAAACATGGTAAATGCAACAATTAAAATAGGGGTTTTCTAATATGTGCCCTAAGGGCACACATAAGGTGCAATAAATGCATCTCGAAAATTGAAAAAAAGTGCAATAAATGCATCTCGAAAATTAAAAAATATATTTTTTAAGAAGAATCATTATACTTTTTTCATTTTTCAAGATGAATCATGAAATCTTTTTCAAATTTTAAAAAGAATCTTGGTAATTTTTTTAGTTTTCAAGGTATATTTATTGCACCTTATGTGTGCCCTTAGGGCACATATTAGAAAAACCCATTAAAATATAACCATTAAGGTGTGAAAAAAATGATGATTATAACGCGCCCACCCAAACATGTCTAGATGGACATCCACTTTGTCCGAGAGAAGGTTCAGATAGGCCACATTCGAGTTTTACACACTCCGTCCTCATTTCAATATGCCGACATCTTCACCAAAGGGTTACCTCATCAAAAATTTTAGACTTTTCGTTCCAGTTTGAGCATTCGCTCCTCTACCACTCCAACTGCGGTGGACTATTAGCGGATATATGTATATGTCTATTGTATAGCTAGATATAGTTGAGGGTGTGATATGTATTTATATTGTCTATATATAGGGTGCATGTAATCTTGGTTGATCGAGGAGAATATACATACTTTCAGTTTCGAGTGTATGGCTCTGATACCATGTTTTCAATAGCTACGGATGCATTGAAAGGAGGGAATTACGATTATCTTTTTCGGATACAAATACAAGGACAATACCCACCTATTTATAGGTGAGGAAAATAACCACAAATACGGAAATATAAATCATACAGCTAACTCCGAGCAATTAACCGAGAGGGCCAGCTCATTAGAATGAGAACTATGATTACGAAATTGACCCCATAATTCCCTCCATACTTTGATATTTCTTTCTAACAGAGGGTTCAAATTCTTACAAGTGCAAGGTTTGGTGTTATTTGTTGACAAAAAAAAATTGCCGTTCAATATAAAAAACATAACATCCATGAGATGAAGGCGATTCAAGAAGCAAAACATAAAAACTTCAAATTCAGTGAGTGTGAGAGCTTGGAAACCAAGAAAAGAAGCTATTCCAGCAACAAATTATGGTCCAAATAAGTTAAATAACCTTTCTTCCATCCTCTACAACTAATTCGAAACAACCTATCTTATAGTCTTGTTATATTACTGATTTGCCCCCTAAAAATGATGACAATTCGATACTTAATTAAACTGCAAGTTGATTAGGTGATATTTGAACATAAACAGCCACTAGCATAGCGTAGCGGTAAATGTGTATGCCCCTTACATATATGGTGTTGGGTTAGAAAAAGAACTAATCGGAAATAACGAATTAAAATTGGGTAAGCTCCTTGTCATTAATTTCTAATTGTTACTAAGAACATGGGTTTTGTAAATTGGCAGTATTTAAATTATCTACAGGCTCATAGACTTACAACTTACAAGTAATACACAGTTGTTGAACATTGTAAATTGGCTGAAAAGATTACAAGTTTACAACTGAACTATCTATAATTCTATATATAAATCAGAAAAACTTATAAAAATAATATTCGGCCTAAAT